>CM038705.1:11940710-12540710 GCA_021613375.1 Megaleporinus macrocephalus
GTAATGCAACAATTAGATATAAAAATTAAATAAATAAGTAAATAAAAAGGCCTGGTCCTTTTTGAGCAAGCGTGGCTTGAGGCTCGCCACTTTGCCAAAAATGCATCACCAAAAAATGTAACAGTTTAAAAACAGAAAATAGATTTCACCTAATTTAATCCAGATTAGGTTCTGCTCATGGATTTGAAAACATGGGATAGCATTTATTATTTTAATTTGAAATAAACTCTAAATCATTCAACTTTATTTTGAAAAGATCAAAAAACACATACATGGATCTAAAAACAATATTTAAAAATGTAAATATTAAATTTTTTTAATGAGTTGAAATGTAATAGTTAGGATTCAATACAGACACCTCCAAAATTAAAATTCCTTATTAATGTGGGTTTTGTATGTATTTAGCTTATTGCTATCTTAATGTCTTGGACTTGAATATATCTTAAGGTAATAATCTTTCATATAATTATGAATACTTTCTTTGCTTTTTTGTTTTTGATGTCAGTACAATGGTTCATGTTCGTGTCTGACTCCACCTATAAATGCTACGTTTGTCGCTTTTTGCCACTTAGTTTTATAATCTTTAACATGTGGTAGCTTCACGTGGTTTTAAAAACAAAGCAATTCTATTGAACAGTATGCATAGCATGGTTTAATATTATCCATCAGTGTTGAGTTCATGATAAGTTGCGTGTCTCAGGTCTATTACAATGGTTTTGAATATGACACAGCCAAGTAGATTTCAGAACTGTAACTATCCACTTCATTACAGATGTTTTTATTGGTTACTTCCCTGATCTAAGGCTTACCAGTTAACCCTTTTAGACCTACACTGAGATTCTTGGCATGCGTTTGCACTATCAATTCTTTTTCAACCATAAAGTACAACCCTATATTTATATCAGTTAATAAAATTTAATTCAATTTAAAATTCTATACAATATATTTATGAGTTGTCCCATAAAACCATAGTACTGATCCACTACTGAGTCTGCTCAAATACATACAGTGCTGAAATACATTCTTTTAGGGAAATAAAAGCATTAGACAATCATCCTACCATCTCAAAGACTAAGATATTTCGCTTATTTTAGCTTTCTTTGCAGATTTCTATTGTAACTTTAATACTATAAAGTTTGATTGGTAGGTGGAGCAGTGCTCTCACTGTTGGACCTCAAACATCACAAACGCCTGCATGAATTGGGGCGTGTTTAATCATATGTAAATGAGCTACAAGTAGGCTGGCACTTGATTTCACGCACCAACACAGATTCATCACTTGTGTGCAAATCTCAGTTTGTTTTAAATCTGCACTCTTTTCTATTCAGCTTTAAGGAATAAGGGCCGTCGACAGCACTCACCCGGACGTCTTTATAGTGGAAGGCAATGATGAGGACGAGAAGACAGCCGGTGGAGACACTGATGAGGCCGTTTATGGAGAGGGCGTAGATGGAGCCCTGAGGAAAAGCACAAAGGAGGGAAAGGGAACAGTATGTTATTAAAGAAATACAGCCAGGGTGGGAGATGGACGATAAGCTTGTATCACTTTCCACATTTTCTTCGTCTATTTTTCCAGTGCCGGATGTTGTACGCTAGCCAGAAAAGGGAGAAAAATGCTGACCTGTCATTTTGACATTGGTATGTAATGACAAAAGGGAAGGGCTCACTGAAAAAAATCACATTTTCACTGGGTGTCTGAAGCTTTTTCCAGATTTGCGCTGATGCTATGAGGCACCCGTAGCCAAAAAGTGCCAGAACGAGGGCCAGAGTACACCAAGAGGGCAAACGCACTAATGTTTGTCGCAGTGGGGATCCCTTAGGGTCTTCATATTCATGTAACACAATCATAGTAGTAATTTACTTATTTTAAGTTTTGGTTAAAAACAAAGGGGTTAATTACCCAGAACACCTAATGCATATGATTAACCATAATTAGGAACAGTTCAACACGCCAGTATGTAAATACTATATACTATACAGTATACTACATCATTGTTGTCCAAAGAAAAACATGTATATCCATTTTTATTCGTCTATATTATTTGAACACATGGGCTGTTGTTTAAATTGTGTGAAAATTTTACAATGAATAAACCAACAGAAATGCTCCAAAATAGCTTGGAAAATTCTAGTTCCATTGACACTGAAAGTAAAAATATGCATATTGGAGAGATATTGGAGGTACTTGACAATCCCATATACTATATCTGTATATTTGTAACACATGCTTACAATTCAATGAAGTGCTATTTTTATGCTCAATTTTTTTTAAATAATTTTGGGGGGGTTGGTCCATTCATCAAGAAATAATTAACACAATGTAAAAAGAAATGCTGTTATGCAAAAGAGGGTAAAAACATAAAAACAAAAAAGAAGGAAAATAGTTCTGCATGACAATTTTAAATTTGCTACCACTAAACATTGTTAAAAGTATGACTAAAAGGGCAGAAATTAGTTTTGCTAACCAGGCTAATTACTCTCACTGTTCTTAGCAATCAAAATAAATTCTGTGATAAATTATCATGCTAGCACATGAAAAACATAGTTTAGGCCAAAATATCAAAAATCCCAACAAAGATACTTTACTGCCCTCTACTCTGCAAGGATGTTAGTATGTTAGCACTAAGCTAACAGTGACCGATAAACATTGTTGACCATTTCAGATTAAACACAGACTTTTAAAGCTTGTCAAGAACATAACCATATGTTAAAAAGAAAATATTGTTAAAAACGGAGTAAAGTCCTAACTTTATGTCCTGATCAACACTCTGAGCACAGCCGGTCTTTCAAGTAGCCTACAGCGTCAGGCTCAAGTTAGCCTCAGCATGAAATAAAAGATTTTTTTGACGTAGTAAATACTGAAATTGGTCCATTACAGTAATGTACAATACTTCACAAAGAGAAAGGGTGATGCGTGGTGATTGCATATGCGAGAAGGATGTGGAGACAGCCATGGTTTTTTTGCTAATCTGTGGAAAACTTAGACACAGCTAGTCATGGGTGCTGTTCATGGATTCCTGTTTGGACTGATAGTGAGTGTTATATAATCCTCTTTAGAACGGTAGAATATTTAACTTTCTGTAGCTATTCACTATCTGAATTTTGCTAAGGCAGACATGACGCTGCTCTTTAGCTAAATAAGCTAACTACTCTTACTGTTGTTAGCTATGAAAATAGATTTTTTCTGATAAACTAGCATGTTAACACACTCTCCTGCACCAGGGCATATCTCTAATACACTTCCCTCTACTCTGCTAGGATGGTGATAGCACCAAGCTAACAGTGATTGATAAACAATGTTGGCCATTCAGAATGAAACAGGAATATTTGAAGCTTGTAAATAACATTCCATGTGTTTTGTCTGAAGCGTGTATCCGACATGTTAACATATAGTTTATCTTGTAGCAGTTTTACTTAGAACTGCTCCCTGTGTATTCCATTTCTAGAACAGAAGGCACATCTAGGATCTCCACAAGCCCTAGTTTGATGTTTATATTCATGAAATTCTTTCATATTCAAGGCCATTCTTAGGGCATTCTCCCACTAGGCCTAGAAGTCTTATACCATGCCGATTGTCCCCCCTCCACCCCCGCGATTTTGTGGGTTCGAGCTGCTTCCATCATTGATCCGAAGGTCATTACAGCCAAAATCTAGGGTTGTACTTTTGAACTGTAGAAGAACTGTAAGTGGTGTGAGTGTGCACATGCAAAAAGTAATTAAAACAGTTCTTATACAGCACGCTGCCCCTGTGTGATGGTCGCAGCACATGGCAGTGCACCTACACTTGGCACTCACCATTCGGGTGGGCTTTATTCAAGCTGAAAAATATAAATTTAGATTGTTATATAAGAGCTACACCATATCATTACACAGAGAATACTGCAGCAACAGAAGAGCTACTATAAATGTGTTCCCTTACAGAGCTTGGGCACGGTATGGATCGCCTACTATGAGTACACTCTTGGTTCCTCATCACATAAGTGGTTAATCTGGCCCATTAGACCTGCAGTTCAGCTCCTAATGTCCTAGCCAATGGGAGAGCTTGTTTGGTTTTATCTACCTAGATATTTCAGGGAAAATAATTTCTGATTGAGTTTTCCATTGGGCATTAACCCTTTTGTTTCCAAGCAAAGCATAACAAAAAAATCCAACATAGTCACATACTTCTGTTTCAACAGAATCCATTAGGTCACCTCTGAAGGCCGAGGAGGCTCGGAAAGTTCTCCACTCCTAACACTGCAGTTACAGATAAGGACATCAGTGTTTAGCAGACACAGGCTATTTACTTCATCACTGTGGACTAGTATCAGAGCTTTTTCTCCTGAACAACAACTTCAGGCTCATGAATAAGAATGGAAGTGGTGCTGTGGGTGCCACTGGAGGCTGTTTTTGTACAATTTATAGCAAAACACATTCTGCGGCATTAAACTGTCATAACATATTAATGTTGGGAGAGGTGGAAGAAACTTCCAAACAAATGAACTTCAAGCACTTGCTAATACGTAACGCACAATTAAGTTTACTGATGCCTGCTGTTATGTTACTAATCGCCCCGTGGCTTTTCTGCATGTTCTTTCCTTGTTCCTTGTTGGCTTGTCATTAACTCATATGATTGAGTGCTACACGCAGATGCATTTGCACCCGTTTGAGCAGCCATAGAAAACCAGTGGGAGGAAAATACTGAGAAATGAGGGGCTTGCCTGGGGGCTGGTTTCCTAAAAAGCACTATGATGGCAGAGTTAGCCAAGTGGGCATCACGCTGAAAGCAATTAACATGATCTACACACAGCAGTGCTTCTGGAAAGCTGGACTTGATTTGAGAGTTCTTGGTAACGTTCACAACATGTTACAACTAGAAGTGAGAAAAACAACCTAAATCTATTCTCAATTAAAAGAATAGCAGAAGTCATGATTCTTGTAGAATGGAAAATAGCCTAGCAACAACTTTTCAAGTGTTGAGACCCCATAGAACTGCAGTGGAACTTCTTAGTTCATCTACTAACAAAGGAATTGAAGTTTGATATGCTCTATTTATCTCTTTTCTGGATTCTTTTGCTCTGAAAATAAAGTGCTAAACCTCCAACCGAAGAAATATGAGCAACAGTCAAGTATTCCAGAAGCTGATCCAGACCCAAAAACGTCTCAAGAGCTTAGTTGCCTATAGAACTGCAGTGGAACTTCTTACTTGACTATGAACTCTTTCTTACTTATAGCAAAAGATCTGAATTTTCACATTTCTTTTAGTCTGAACCAAAGTGCTCAGGAGTTGTGATCCACAGTGAAGCAGTCTAGATGCTGAGCCAAAAAATGACCATAAAACTTACATTTGAATGACTAAAATAGGATTGCATGAAATAATTCCATTACAGACTCAGAAACGTACATACTGATACATTTATCACCATTACATAACAGATAGATCTAAAATTATAAATCAAAATATTACTTATGTACTTGTATATGAGCAAATGAAACTATTTACTTGACTCTGTTTACAATTGGTACCATTCTGTTGGCTACTATTAATGAGATTCATATATATTCAGTCTGCCAGTCACATTTTACTTGTGTTTCTCATCAGTCTCTCTATCACTTTGAGCTGTATTACTACCATTAAAGTTATTACTGCCATTTTGCAACAACATTACATATAATTACTACACAGATAATTATTAAACTCATTTACTTGTTAACATATGTAAAGAAATTACCAAAACATGGCAATTTATTTCTTCCAACAAAACATTTTTCATCTAATTATTACAAATAAGAAAAACATTTGGTTTACCAACACAAATGCAGTATGGGCTGAAAGTTTAGAATCAACTTCAGCTTGTTATGAAATAACAGAATTACACAACAAAATGACAAGCTTCTACTGCTAGGAAGTTAAATGGACTGAAGGACTTGTATTTCTTTCTTTACAATGGTGGTGATAAAAACCATGGTGTCCGATGTCTAATACAAGCGAAAACAACAGATTCATTTACTATATAAACTGATCCAAAAATAAAAAAAATAAATAATAATAATAATAATAATCTTTATCTATAAAGCTTTTTATACCAGTGGCAACTCAAAGTGCCTTACAGACAGTTTATCAGTAATTACATAAACCTATTAGCAAAGACAAAGTAAAATTTTATAGGTATTACAAAGTTAAAGTTTTAATTAAACACAGAGTTACAGACGTTTTTAATTGTTTTATAAAAGTGAGCACTGGAATTGAGTTCCACAGTTTAGAAGCAGAATAACTAAAAGAGTCTCTCCAGGTTTTCTGTATTTTATGGAAGGATGGGCAGAAGGTCAATATAAGTTGGTCCTGGAATATTTAGAGCTTTATAGACCAAAAGCAGAACTTAAAAAAGTCTATTCTAAAAGATACAGTGATCCAGTGCAGCTCTTTCAAATCTTTTTCTTGTTGTTGTAAGGATCTGCTGTGTTCTATATGAGTTGTAGGGGATGAACTGTTTTCTTAGAAACACCAGTAAAAAGACCATTACAGTGATCAACTCTGCTTGTAACAAATGCATGAAGTTTTTCTGCCTCACTCTGAGATAGAAAAGGCAGAACTTTGGCAAATATTTCTCACACGATAAAAAGCTACTTTAGTGACTGAGTTTACATGAAGAATAAAAATGAGCTCAGCGTTTAAGATCACACCCAGGTTACGTATTACATGTTTGATATTAGTTGTTGAAGAATCAAGTCTGTCATAAAGCATTTTTTTAGTTACGTTTTCTTTTAATGTCATTGTAAAAAAAATTTACATCCACTGATACACAGCTTGTAAGTTTGTTTACGTCATGCTACCCAATGACATCACCTAGAGGTAATATGTACAATGAGAAAAGCAAACACTCTAGAACTGACCCTTGTGGTACCCCACGGGAAATGTTAAATTGTCTTGATGAATAACTTCCCAGTGCAACCATGAACTGTCTAAATATATCAGGTTACTCAGCCTCACCCACTCGTTCTAAAGTTAGAGATCAATTTACTCATATTGCGTTAACATCGTAATATGAATTGACCAGTAAATTGTTAAAAAAAATATTTTGTCATGATAACTGCCATAATGTTTACTAAGCCTAATCCACTATAAAGGTTATAGTCGTTAATTATGATCAAAGTTAGCTTAATTGGCCTTTATTAGATTTGTTACCTGGAACCTTTGACTAAACAGCATCTCAGTTAGGCCAACAACAGAACTCAAGTTGAGCTTGCTCAAAATCAGCTGGAGTTTAGACTCCTATAGGGCTGCACCTAACGATTAATTTCATAATTGATTAATCTAATGATTATTTTTTCGATTAGTCGATTAATCTAGTGATTAATTTTTAGATTATTCTAATATTATGTCAGAAAGTTATTTGAGAAGCAGCTACGTGTGTTTTAAAGCACCCACGGTATCGAGAACAGTCTTAGGTTCTACACTGGACGATTAAGAAACGGTTAGCAATGCGCAGTCATGTGACTGCTACTGAAGGAAACATGTTTTAAGGCTCAACATTAAATACGGATACGCATGGAGCCTTCTGTTCGTACTCTGCATTCATTTCGTATATACATTCGTTTTCGGGAAAGCTTACGGATAAAGATGGGATGGAGCAATACGGCTGGAGACCGTGGGGGCAGTGCAAGACGCGACCACTTCCACACGGACACATGACGAAGAAGAAACGATGGAACTTTTTGAAGGTTCTACACGTTCTTTAGAAAACTAAATAAAGAACTACGAGCTCATCTGCCGTCGCCATGTTTGATTTACTGGACGTGTTGCTCAGCAACCATGTAAACGAAGCTGACGCAGAGAAGTATGTGGGCAGTGACGGCTATATCGCTTCAAACGCATGCAGACGGAGTATAAATCAGCCTTTACATGTTAATAATTTTAAAATCTGTGTTTCTGTGTGAAATACTCCAACAACTTTAGATGCACACAGATAAATCCATGCTTTCAGTAGGCGTGGCCATCTTTGCAAAGCATCGACGCACGTTACACTAAACTAAACGTCGACGTGTTGCCCCAGCCCTAGACTCCTATAGTGTGTTTAAGCTGGGGAGATTCTGAAATTCTGAGATCTGAGTAACGAAGGCTGTGGCTTTACCAGGTGTTGATCTCACAACCTTCTAGCTTCTGATGATGGAGCTGTTACGACAGCTACCACTTCAGATATTCAAGTACGTAGCCAAAGCATGAGAGACACAGCAAATTTACCTTTTCATTCTTCTTGGACACATAATTCTACAAGCTCGAACAGCTCCAGTGTGGTGCACCTGTCTAATTCCTCACCATCAATAGTACGATTAGGAGTCTCAGAGTAGGAAGTATCCAGAATCCGAGCCTAAGGACACATAAGAGGATTGTATGCCATGGCTGGGAATGAGGAAATTAGCAAATTAAGGGGATGTGGGGGAAAAAGGTAAAGCTCTGAAAAAAATCCTAACAAGCAAATATAGCTTATAACGATACTCTCAAGATGTATGGCTGACATAATTGAGATGAAGAACTAAAATAAGATAGTCCTTTGTTAGTCCCTGTGGGGAAATTTACCGTGTTACAGCAGCAAAGGGATAGCAAGACACTCAGAAGACAAAACAGATAAATAAACAGTACAGTATATACAATATTAATAATAAAAAGTCAAGAAGATTGTATTTACAAATAATTGCACATTGCTTCTTAATTGCACATTATGTTACACTGAAAAAAAAAAATTCTGTAAGTGTGTAGTGTTTAAGTGTGTGGGTATATAGTCCATGTGTCCGTATGTGAATTAAAATAAGCAAACTAAGTAAAATTGTAATCACCATTGTTGTCACCACTTATTTGTATGTAAACCCTTTCCCCCTAATTTCCAGCCAATAGAAAGTAGGGTGACAAAAGGAAAACCCCAGCCGGTTCTGTTTATTGTCTAATAGTAGTTCATACAAGTTATCAAAGTCAAATTCAACCTGGCGGAATGACGCTCATGTTTCACTGCACATCATCAGATAGTGAGCTAGCTGCCCTATTAACATCAAATGGCATGACTAAAGACTCTTTGATGGAAATGAGCTGGCTAATATTTAACTGGACCTGAACCTTTACCAGTGCACACCTATCACCAGTTCCACCGGATACCCATGCACTACATTGCAGTCCATTTTTCTAAACTGCATTACTCAACTATTGAGACATAAACACAGCTAAGAGTGGAATGATGTGAAATGGCTCCTTGCAGGGAAACTTATAAACTCATATTTCCTTGCAGTGGTGGTGAATGGAACTGAGGTGACAACGTATATAACCATGATCACTGAAGCTGCACACATATCATCATACCACTCTCAATGAAGTTCTCAATGACGTTCCTCACTTTAATAACAGCCATTAATCATTCTTTGCTGTGTATTTTATTTGTCCTATTAGGGAAGTGTGCATATCCCAAGGGAAACCAGGAACACCCAGTCAGTCTAGAGCTTTGAACCCACAGCTTTTTGGGATTTGAAACAATGACCTTCCAGTTGCTCCTAGTGAGTCTTGGCCTCACGTTTTCTTCCAGACAGTCTTGGGATTTCAACCCATTAACCTTTGGTATTGCCTAATCAGTCTTCGGGATTCAACAGTCAGTCTTGGGATTTGATTGATCCTCCCGTTACTGGCTAACCTTTTCTACCACTATAGATGGAAATGCAATGTTATGCAGAAAAAGATTTCATTTATGGTTACTTTAGATCTTTTTTACAGGTTTGTTATCAATTAAATGTTTTCATACTGTAAACAGCAGCTGTTATTTTTTAGAAAAGTGCCCTAAATGTAGCTCATGTTAAACTGTTTGATAATGTACTGATAATGACACCTCCACTTTGATTCTAAATTGATATTTTTTCTGATTACTTTTTGTCATTACAAAAGTGAGTGTGAATGAAACCAGAAATAAGTTTGAGGTGTTGGAAGCAGAAATATCAACAGACTACAGACCAATTTGTTTGGTAAAGCTGAGAATCTCTGAAACTAAATATTTTGTTTGGTATTAATTTGTAATACCTAACCCTAATTTTGATCCAGGTTAAGCAACTAAACCTAGCATGTAAACAAGACCGTATACAATGTGGTGTGCATTTAACAGATTTTTTTAAACAGATCAACTGTTTACCAACTTAGCTGTAAACCACAAGGTCATATAAACCAATGGGGGTTTGGGTGGCTTACATTAATACAATGAACAACGTAACATAGTGACTGTTGTGTGAAATGTAATTTTTCTTGTTCTGTATTTACCGCATACATTGTCTTTAAACAGCCATACACAAATCTAGAACCCTAATCAGCAGACTGAGGCCAAAAGTAGCTGTAACAAAAATTTCTATTAGGAATTTAAGTACTGCTCGATTCTATCAGCGATATCCTGTGTGAAGTTAAATTATTTTATATTTGAATCTTCAGATAGCATTTGTTTGTACTTTCCCAAGCCAAAATATAACTGATATGTATTGGCATACATTAATGACATCAAATAATAATACTTGTAAGAACAAAAATAACCCCTGTAGTGTGATTTTGTGCTTATTTGGAGCTCATTATGGTGCTATTTAGCTAAAGACTAGAGCTGTAGTACCCAAGTCTGGAATCGGGTCTTAAACCTGACTTAAGCTTGGGCTTCATTGACCTCTTCTTATATTTAGACTCAAAGATACTGATATGTGAACAAATGACCTTTAAGTCATTTAAGAACTTGTTTTGGACTGTATACGATTTCTTCATTATTACAAACAGAAATATTTATTATATTACTTTTAACTATCACCAGTGGACGATGACTCATACGCAAGAAACTCAAAACCAAATAACTGCAGCTGCTTTTTGTTTTCAATGCTTCATCCGACGAATCAAAATGTCATTTGACAAATCAACTGGAAGTGAATCTGTCAGGGTATAACCCACTTTAGATTTTTATATATTTTTTTGTATTTGTAAAATAGAGTTTAGAACAACTCTGCAGATGGAGATGCTGTTGAAGTATCATAATCAGTGATTACTGAATGACTAATACTTTAAGCCAGGGCCACACCAGGACCGGCTAAATTTAACCACACTTACTCATTCGGCAGCAGCCAAACAGTTTTCCATGTGCTCAATGCTACAGTGTGTAGGCAAGATGATCACCAGTGCAACCCACTTGTGCACCATCGGTGATGTAAATGGAAGTTTTAATGGATTAATTTAGCGATTAATAGTTTAAGGAGTAGCACAACAGATGTAAAGAATAATTAGGAAAATCTTCAAGGCCCATGGGTTCGCTGGTGTGAGCGCACTGGCAGTGTGTATTGTTTTAAGTGGTTGTTTTCCACAATTTTACTCTCTGTATTTGTGTCTGTTTTTATGTGTAATGAGCCCAAAGCATTTTGAACTGTACAGCATAGCACCGTGTAGAACTTTGCACTGGTTGAGTTTATGCCATTCATCATACGGCTATTGGGATGCAGATCACTCCTTCCATGGTCAAATCAGCAGAAAAAAGAGGTATAGGTTATAACATCTCCAAGCCAATTTGTTAAACTGCACCATGCGTAGGTTTCTACCTACCATTCCTAGTTTGGAATCACATTAGTAGGTGCTATGATTTTGTTCACTAACAAATTATACACTGGATATTAAAATTAGGGATGCACTGATACCATTTTCCCCTTTCCAGTACTGATATGTGATCCTTAGTATTGGCCAATGCCTTTACCGGGAATAACGATAATAATTAATGTAGTTAGTTTATAAGACAGCACTGTCGCCTCACAGCACAGACCGGGTTGGAGTCCCGGTCCAGGCCATTCTGTGTGGAGTGTGCATGTTCTCCCAGTGCTTACCCGTAGATTGCCAGTAGGTGTGAATGTGTGTGTGAGTGTTTGTTAGCCATGCAATGTAATGGCAACCTGTCCATTGTGTACCCTGCTTTTGCCCAAAGACGCTGGGATTGGCTGCAGCACCCCTATCCCACAAGGAATAGTTTAAGATTCGAAATTTATACAGTTCCACTTTTTAAATGTTTAATTTTGGTAAAAGAGGTGTTGCTTGTCACTACCAAAACATACCCGGCACCAGCAGAAACTGAAGAACGTAACTAACTACATAGGAGGAGAATCAGGGCTCAGCGTTTAAGGTAAGTCACTAAAGTACATTGTGTGGTGTATGATCTGGTGACATATTGGTAAAACCATTTGGTGGGAAGAATTTCAAACAGTATATTAGCTGCTACTTCTGCCTTTCCTCAAAACACTGGTTTTGACATTGAGCATATCGTCACTGTCCAATGAAATGGAGATACTTTTTGGAGATACTTGTTTTTCCTTGGACAGCAACGATATTCAAAGCTGCTTTCCATCCTAAACTACCAATGTGTTGTTAAGTTCTATCTGTTGGCGTACAATTTGCTATGTTATGGTATTGGTCATGGTATGGTAAGGTGTTGGTCATGGTATTCTATGGTATGGTACGGTATTGGTCATGGTATGGTATGGTATTGGTCATTACTATGCTATGGTATTGGTCATGGTATGGTATGGTATGGTATGGGTCATGGTATGGTATGATACAGTATTGGTCATGGTATGGTATGGTATAGTATGGTATGGTATGGTATTGGTCATTACTATGCTATGGTGTTTGTCAATAGTACCGTATCTTTGTCACCAAAACTGATGCAACATTTAAATATTGGTATCAGTACAAGCAAACTCTACATACTAAAATGTACTTTAAGGGTGAGTTCTCTATGTTTAATCAACAAATTCATGGTAAGAAAGCCTGTACTGAAAATACCTAGGCTGAAAAGAAACATTGCTTCATGGAAACATGCAGAATTGTAGCTTTAACAGCAAAAAAAACAACACAATAAAAAACTATGGCTTCCCAAATAAACCCTGACAATTTCCACCACTGTTTTAAATTAAATCCACTTCGTGACCAAAGAAAGCTAGAGCTGATTACATGTGGCTTAAAATATCTTGTGGCTTTGTACTGCGATACTATGCAGTGGCCTCAACAAAATTCTTTTTTACACATAGTTGAAGTTGTTCAGTGTTATTAAACAAATTCTTCTGATCCTAAAACTTGATTGGCCAAGCCGTGTTCTGAGTCATCTTAGAATACTAGATAAACTCACTTAAATACGACTGCCTCACAACAACTGAATTCACTATTGCTGTGTCAAATCACAATCATCCTTGTCCTACATAGCAGGAATATAAAGCTTGATAAAGTTGGCACCCCACCATTGCTGGTCCACCCAGAATATTGTCCTACATACAAGATCTAACTAATTTTTTATCTCCTCAACTATATTTGAAATGCATATAGCCCATATTTTGGAAGATAAACTAATATCATTTTTACAAACAATTGAAAGAAACAACTTATCCTTTGTTGAACATGTTGTTGTCGACACTGAACTGAATGGGCTACAGCTGTACAATGGACTTTATTATTGATACTGCTGTGAATGTTTTTTACTAAACTAATTTATTAAGAGTAATAAAAGAAGGAAAAATAAGAGCACTGAATGTGGAAACGCTGCAAATGGAAAATGAGCAATAATTAGTGGTATTTTGTCTATACTCTGCCTAATCACTTATGGGCTACCAAAAAAAAAAACACTGAGTAAAAAGCCTGTGGGCCTCCAGCTTTCCATCAGTGAGCCAACAATGAGCCCACTATCCTCTTGCTGTCTGGGGGTGCTGTTGACTCTAAAACTGCTTGCTTTATGGACCATTGAGTGCACTGATGAAGTAAGAACCCATTTTTATGTTTCTTAACTAGAACCAGGCTGGTCAGCTAGCTAACAGTTTAAAAGATCAACCATTGGCAACCATCTCAGGGCTGCCAACGTCAAGGAGGAATGTGTTGGAGATGAATTTGTAGTGATGGCCAAGTAGGACTTATACCTACCTATTCTACTGTCCATTAACAATGCAAATGCAAATCAGAAATGGGTGCAGTGTGGCAATAACTTAAGTTTCTAAACTGGAATTCCAACTTCATGGAGCTTTGCGTTACATATTTTTGAAGTCAAAACATGGATCACAGCTTTGAATACATAGCTAAGTTGCTTAACTAGGTGGTTTGTCATGTTACATCCTCATTGCCTCAACTGTTGAACTTCAGTTCCTGTCAGCCAAGAAACACCTAACAACAAAGTAAGTCTTATCAGTCACATATGTAGGGTTTGAAACAAGTGCAGCATTCATTTCAGCGATGGTTAGTGGGCGGAGTCTCTCTCTATTGACAACATCTCAGCTCACTCTACGTTCAGATATTTGGATCCATCAATGAGCTTAATGTACTTTGATAGAACTGCCGGAGAAAATCCAAGTTTGGCAGGAGATTTGTGGGAGTTCCTCAGCCAATGTGGGATAGTTGACAACCTCGCATTCTTAACAACTCTGTCAGTAAGACTGAATTAAGTACTTACAATATGGTTCACTGTAAAGCCAATGAAATAAATAATAAGTGCCCCTTAAATGTCCTACATGTCCATGTTTGATCAGATCTGCCTCATGTAGCATCAAACCCAGGCTGAATCTCAAATAGCTCCCTACTTTATAAACAGTGTGGTATGAAATTTAGCTGCCCCAGCCATATAGGGCACTATTTGTCCAGTGTGAATGTTGCTGAATGAATATTTGTTAGTTATATTATGCACTGTTTATTACTAATTACTACACTGTTTATTAATAAACCACTGGAGACACTGGAGAAGTATTACAGTGATGTTATCACTCTGCTTGGTGGCTTGCCTATTAACACCCTTAACTGTGAATAAATCACTGTTAACACACAACCTTTTGTGGCATATCCTTGATATATTCCGAGGAGCATCTTGTGGTGTATAATCAAGATAATGATATCACATCGCCATACTGCCTAATCTACTACCCAGTACTTTACTGATCAACAATCTATGTGGATTTAAACAGATTGCAGTTCATTAATCATTGTTTCTGGCCACAGGATCGTTCTTGATCAGATATTTTTGGAATGGGGGACCACTAGTAGCAGGGGAGAACCAAGGGAGAAGTTTTTAAATGGCTTTTAGTCAATGGAACCAGATTATTTTCCAAGCTATTTTGGAGCATTTCTATTGGTCCAGTCATTATGAAAATTCCTGTGTTCAAAAATGGAGATACTGTTTTTTCTTTGTACAGTGGTGATATACTGATTGTCATAGAGCACTAGTAAAAATTACACTTACTTTAACAATAGAAATAGAGCATAATGAAGCCTTTTCAAAAGAATTGCACATTACATTATGAAAGATGTGCTCTTTAAAATACCAACTTAGTCTATAGGTAACCCTTATTTATGGTGAGTATGCACCACTAGAGAGGCGGCTTTAGTAGTTCATATAATCTTTCCCATCTAGACACTTGGTTACTAGTAATTACATTACTATACACTTCTCTGAGCATATTGTGGATATCTTCAGGACTTAAAGAAAATTGACTACACAAATTAACTACACATTTCATTATAAACGAAGGATAAATAGGCTGTTCAGTTGGATTTTATGCAGGCTTAAATAAAATAGTAGCTGTTATTACTTATATTTCTATTATTATTACTATTATTTTAAAATAATAACGAAATATCATGATGCATATCGTGGAAATGTCTTGAAGATATCATGATATCTTTTACTGTATCACCCACCCCTTGTTACAAGTCTTGCAAGTCCTTCTTCTGACAAGCATCAGAATATCTACAGAAGGCATTTAGAGGGTATCAATAACTATAAATCTTATTTTAGAGGCAGCTGCATACAAGGTACAAAAATGGACAATTGTTAATCGCAATTAAGGCAATTAATCATTAGTGAAAATTTCATGATTTTGACAGACCTAGATATAGGTGGTCCACCTCCCCGTAAATACCCAGCCAAGAGCAGCTTTGTGGTCAGCTACTGGCCACTGATGAAGGGCTAGGGGTTAACTACCTCAAATTGTACATCTGTTTCTACTAAAGTGATGGTATAATCAGCTTCAAAGGCTTCAAAACATCTTCCGACATCACAAGCCGGTTTAGCTGTCCAGTAGTTCTGCACACACAAACCTTTAACATTAGAGTTGTGGGGTTATTAAAGTAGACGACTGCTAGCTAGACAAATCATTACAGCATACTGAAACCCAGCATCCAATCATACAGTCAGGTCAGCAAGGTCAGGAAATCTTTTGTGTTATTACTGCTAACAACAGCAGCCAAGTGTCTTTAGGCAATAGACAGTCTCCCAGCTTCCACTTGTTGTTAGCCACCTTGGCATGCTGGGTCGAGCTATTCCTTTCAGGTCCGTTTCACCTACTTCAATCCCCATAGTGACGGAGAGCACAACACCCAAAAAATCAGCTTGTACCGCTGAAGGTCATCCCGTGAAACCCATTATTCAAACAAGCGCTAATTATACATTAAATGATGTGGAAAGATGCAATATGACCGTAGGCAGGCTGAGGAACGTGAAGGGGGGGGGCGAAATGTGGAAAAACATCCATAAATAGTCAATTTTCCTGCATAAACAGGTTTCCAGGAGATTTCTGCCCGCTTCAATTACCATGGTATGCGGTGGGGAGGACAACACCTGAAAACTTAGCATTGCGCTCATGTACCACTGAAGGTCAACCTTCAGATCCATTATTCAAACAAGCACTAATTATACATTAAATGATGTGGAAAGACGCAACATGACCCCAGGCGGTCTGACACAAAAGGGGAAGCTAAATGTGGAAAAACTTCTATAACTTTCTCTCTCTCTCTTTTTTTATTTTTTTTTGTAGGTGGGGGTCGGGGTTGTTCATTTTCCTGCATAATCTGCCTTCCTGGAGAAAGTTCCGCTCAAATATGCCGTCATGCCTGGAGGGGGGAGAGGAGATGGCTGTTCATTCAGCATGCAGATGAATACTTTCTCTAAATTGCTCGGTAGATACATGTAATTGCTGGAAACTTCAGAATAATGCTGAAAAGGTAAATCAAGATAACTTATAGTTCTTGCAAATGCTGATTAGCTGCCAATCACTGGGATCTTAGAAAAACATATCTGCTGAGCATATGTGCATGTTGAGCCAGCTTGAAAGTCACGAGCGAGCAGCAGGGTTTAATACTTGCTCATCCAACTCCTGTAAAACCCAGAGCTTTCTGTCAGAAGTGCAAACTAGCAGCAGCTAGCAACTAGCAAACAATGGGAGTAGGATCAATCAAACTGTGAGACACATTTAGAGACAATACTTGTTAAATGTAGTTTTTTTTAAAAACAGATGATCTTTAGTTAAGTTTGTCTTCAGAAACAGAGAATAAAGACTGTGTGCACCACTTCAGCATTAGCATTAGCATTAGACTCTCACTAAAAACTACCAAACTATCATACCTGTGAGATGTCTCTATATTTTCTCTGTAAACTCTTTTCTCTGTAAACATTTTTCCATAAGAGAAGCCGTCCCATTGTGTGTGGTTGCCATAAAACTTTACTGCTAGTTTCATATCTGGAAACATTTGCATTGTTGACATTAGCATGGATGCTAGCATTGTTTGCTTGCCAGCATATCGCTTTAAAGTTTCAATTCAATTTTCTTATAATTATTAAACCAAACCAAACTCTCATCCCATTCTATGCATTCATTTTCTTATGAATTTCAAAATCCCAGGCCCAGCTTATGCTGATAATTTAGAATGGTCACCTTCAGCTCCACTTCTTTAACCAAAAACATTTCCTACCATTGGTTTGCCCGTTGTTTCAACCTTGGCGGACGTTATAATTATCACAAACACTCAAAGTATTTTAAAATGGAGTTTATCTCTCCGCTACCTCCTAACTTATAATTCAACAGGGAAAATATGAGCCCAACTTAAACACTGCCTTCAGGTGCAAGGTTCAGTAAAAGTCTTGGGTGTTTTTTTCTACATTTGTCTTGTCCTCCTAACATTTCTCATCTCTTCTTCTTGCAAATGAAGGCAATCTATGCACTATGGCCTACTGGAAATGCTCATAAATCCAATAATATTGTTCAGGTGAACCTGTTTAAATTGCCTGTTTTACTAAATAAAACAAAAAGAGTCACATCTTCTACAGGGCACACTTCAGTAAATTTGAATTACAAAAAAGGTGCGTATGCAAAAGGTATGGCACCTTTTATGGGTTGTTTTTTTGATATGTATATATATATATACACACACTATGCCTTAAACTTTGTAGACACCTATTCATCCAACATTTCTTTTGAAATCAACGAAAATTCTTCCATACTTTGTTGCAGTAACATCCTCTACTGCTCTGGAAGGCTTTACTCTAAATGTTGTTTAACTATAAATGTTATTTACCAAAATGTTAATTGAGATTCAAGTGTTTTATTGTCATATGCACAGTAAAATAGTTGCTGTACCATGAAATTCCTACTTTGCCAATCCTCTGACACACTATAAATAAGTAAACTTTGTAATGTTTCATTCATTTAAACATTACAATAAAGAGTTCAATAAATCTGGTCAAACTGCTTGTTACCACATGAAGTCATTTTTTTTTAGATTGAATGCCAAACCAACGTATCTCGGAGACACTGGGGTTCCAACATTTCAGAGAACCCTGGCTGCTCCAGGGCCCCCATTTCTATTGGCAATGCTTTTCAAAGGAGATCATAAAGGCCATACCCTAATTTGTGCACAATTCACTTACATATTGTGTGACACTAAAATTATATCAAAGTTGGTCTGTAACACTTAGTTGTCTCTATTAGGGCTGGGCATTGTGACTATATGTCATGGTTATCCTTAGGGATACACCGATACAAGTACTGTAACCATACTGACAAGGATACTCACACTTTGGCAGAATTGGTATCAGCAATGTGGATATGGATAATTGTGACTTAAACCACAAAACTGTTGCTTGTCAACCAGCAAGTCAGCTCGTCAACCAGCAATAAAAATGCTCATGACAAAACCAGCAATGCACATATGTAACAGTAGTGACTAAAGTACTATATGGAATTCTTCCAAGGCATAAATTTCAATGGTATTAAAAGTATCCACTGTATCCTCTATAGGATGGATATAGTCATAACCTCTGGAAGCACTGAATAACTCCATGTATCGCAAACAAAAAACAGATATACACCAATTATAGAAAGCCCATAAATAATAGCCAATGAATAGTATCTAAAACAACTGCACACTATCAAAAAAGATCTTAAGTACATTATATCCACTTTAATACCGGTATTAAAATATTACGTTATATAGTAAACAATATATGGTATATGAAATTAATGTAATCCCTAACTGAATGTGTAATTTTGAGGCTGCCTGAACTAGTGACATGGTAATAGTGCATACAAACAAGCAACTGATTGGATGGCAGTACCCAGTAACCATTTAGTTTTTTCTTATTTCTGTAGATTTTTAGCAAATGTTGAGTTAAAATAAAAATAATAACAACAGCAAAAATACTATGCCCTCAGTTTCCTCTATGTGGTACTGCTGTTTTGCTCTGGTGCATTTTGTTCATTCCAACTTGTTAGCAAACCTCAGAAAACCCAAATATCGTGAGAAGTATTATGATGTTAAATTTCTGCCCTATTGCCCACTCTTCATCTCTAACCATTTCATTCCCTGCCAAACAATCACAAGGACAAAAGTTTACAACCTCTGCACACACACACGCACCGCTTCGCTAGTACTGGACGAGCGCCGTGCAGCCCTCAGGATATCTGGTTTCCTGAGTTAGCCACTGTTCGCTGCCCTGCCACTGTAGCCAGCAGATCAGTTTGTGCACACAAGGTTGAGTTGCACAGAATGCTGAGGGTTGCAGCGGCTGGTCGTCGTATCATTGGTCAGATCCCGGCAAGGTCAAGTGACTTTGGCTCGATCATTTGGCTCTGCACGGACGTTCCCAATCGCTTTCATAAACAAATCACTTTCGGCACCCGCACGCCACAAGATAAACAACACATTGTGGTAAACCTCGGAAAAACTTCTTTCTTTCCCAAGAGGTTCTGGCTCTTGGCTTTAACAACACTGCTTAAGTTTCGCTATTGGAAGTCTTCGCTGGCACTATCAATCAACTTCTCAGTTTTCCTGTAGTTAGGTCTGATCTGAGGGCAACTTTAACTTTAAAGTAGGGCTGTCTCATCCAGCCATCATATTTTTAAGTCATAAGTCATGAACTTACTACAAGACACGAACGATTGATTCCATCAACAATTGAATTAAGTGCAGGCAAAGGACTACAGTACATGTTCAGATACTCCTATATTATGCATCAAACTTTAAAACATAACCTGGGTGGCAAAATCTCCATTACTGTGTGAACATCAAAGTGAAAAGACCTAAAGTACTGAACAAAGTTTAGAATGAAGATCTAAAGCGTTAAATGAAGGCCTACTGTGTTGAATTAATGTCTAAAGTGTTGGATAAACGCTTAGAAAGTGCTAAATGAAAAACTAAAGTGTTGAATGAAGACCTCAAAGGTTGGCCAACGATCTAAAAATTCAATGAAGACCAAAAATGTTGATGAATTGTTGGAGAGACACCTAGAAGTGTTAAAGACCGAAAGTGTTAAATGAAGACCTAGTGTTGATAAAGACCTGAACTGTTGAATAAAGGCCTGCCCCATTTTCTTCCAAAGGATGAATGAAGACCTAAAGTGTTAAATACACCCCTCGAAATGTGTAAAATGAAGATCTAAAGGGCTTAATTAAGAACAGAGGTTTTGCATAAAGAAGTGTTGAATGAAACCCTAAAATGTTGAATGAAGATCTAAAGTTTTGGAAAAAAAGATTTACAGTTTTGGAACGGACCTGAAGACAGAAAAAAAAGGTGTTGAATAAACACATAAAATCTTGAATGAAGAATGAAGACCCAAACCACTGAATGCAAATTTAAAGTGGCAAATAAAGGCCAAAAATGGTGAATGAAAATATAAGGTGTTAAATGCATATATGCAACTATAGTGTTGGATGGGGACCTAAAGTGTTGGATGGGGACCTAAAGTGTTGGATGACAACTTAAGTGTTAAAATGTTTTTAGTTAAGTGTTAAATGAAGACCTAAAGTATAGAACAAAGACCTAAAATGTTGAATAAGGACCTACAAATTTTGAATAAAGATATAGAGTTGAATTAAGACCTAAAGCGTTGTATAAATACCAAAAAGTCTGGATAAAGACTTAAGTGTCAGACAAAGACCTAGAAGTTTTAAATAAAAACTTGAAGTGGTAGACACTAAAGTGTTGAATACCTTAAATATAGACCTAATTGTGGTAAATGATTACCAAAAATGTTGAATTAAGACCGAAAAATCTGAATAAAGACTTAAGTGTCTGACAAAGACCTAGAAGTGTTAAATGAAAGTTGAAAAATACATGAAAGTGTTGAATGATGGCTTAAGGTGTTGAATGAAGACCTAAAGTGTAAAATAAAAACCTAAGTGTTGGACAAAGACCTAACAGTCTTAAATATAGACCTTAAATGTTAAATGAATATCCAAAAAATGTTGAATTAAAGTCTAAAGTTGAATGAAGCACTCATATTCATTCCAGCTGGACATAAATAAACACAGACAGAATTCCATTCTGGGGACTGTGTGAAATATCTACTACAGATCAATCAATTTTGACCCTGCAAAATGAGGAGAGAATAACAAAGTATGTTACCATCTATTATTCTAGGAACAGCCTCAACAGTGCAATTGCTTGGGTCATCAGATGTGCTGTAGAACTGTTTTCATTTCATCAGTTATGGAAAACGAATACAATCTTTGTCGAAACAAGATGCCAGCATTCTTCACTAACATTTACTAAAAGTCAGAATGGCTCAGTTTTTTGGAATGACAAACCATTCGCTTTAATCACAGCTTGTATCCTGCCTGGCAATTTCTGTGGGTTTTGAGACGACACGGTACGTTTCACAGTGGCTTTGAGGTCTGCTGACTGTTTACTAAGAAGTAAAGAACAGCTAACAAAAAATATTGATTTATCTCCGTTTTGAATAATGTGTTCTCCTAGAAAGCGTGCCAGCAGAGTCAATTTTTGTATTTCTTTTTTTTTTTGTTGTCTGCTATTTAGTAGACATGAAATGAACATAATTCTTGGAAAGGATTTTTTTTATTTCTACCCCTGTTTCTCTATAAATAAATACATTACCAGAAATGATGCCCCCTTTTATATTCCATTCTACAATCAGCACAACATAAAAAAATAAAGAATAATAATAAACAATAATAATAAATTCCTGTTTTCTTTACAACGGATAATCATATCTTGAGAAGCCTGGACAGAAAAAATAAGGCCAATATAAATACAAATAAACTGTAAAATGTAAATATGTAATACATTTATGAACACAAAAACATCATATATTGATTATGCATATCAAAATATTCCATAGAAATCTTTAGTTTACTTTTAGGTTGGTGTTTGTATGTGTGTGTTTGGTGGGTGCCTGTATGTGTGTGTTTGGTTGGTGTCAGTATCTGTGTGTTTGGTTGGGTGTCTGTATGTCTGTGTTTGTTTGGTGTCTGTATGTGTGTGTTTGGTTGGGAGTCTGTATGTGTGTGTTTGTTTGGTGTCTGTATGTGTGTGTTTGTTTGTTGTCTGTATGTGTGTGTTTGGTTGGGTGTCTGTATGTGTGTGTTTGGTTGGGTGTCTGTATGTGTGTGTTTGTTTGTTGTCTGTATGTGTGTGTTTGGTTGGGTGTCTGTATGTGTGTGTTTGTTTGGTGTCTGTATGTGTGTGTTTGGTTGGGTGTCTGTATGTGTGTGTTTGTTTGTTGCCTGTATGTGTGTGTTTGGTGGATGTCTGTCTGTATGACCCAAGCAATTGCACTGTTGAGGTTGTTCCTAGAATAAAAGATGGTAACATACTTCAGACACAATGTCTCTTATCCAGTGGGTGTCTGTATGTGTGTGTTTGGTTGTTGTCTGTATGTATGTGTTTAGTGTGTGTTTGTATGTGTCTGTTTGGTTGGTGTCAGTATGTGTATGTTTAGTCAGGTGTCTATAAAAACAAGGCCAAAATAAATTTAAATAACCTGTAAAATGTAAATATGTAATACATTGATGAACACAAAAACATCATATATTGTTCATGCATACCAAAATATTCCATAGAAATCTTTAGTTTATTTGGTTATTGTCTGTATGCGTGTGTTTGGTTGGGTGTCAACATGTATATGTTTAGTGTGTGTCTGTATGTGTGTTTAATTGGTGCCTGTCTGTATGCGTGTGTTTGGTTGGGTGTCTACATGTATGTGTTTAGTGTGTGTCTATATGTGTGTGTTTAATTGGTGCCTGTCTGTAGGTGTGTGTTGGGTTGTTGTCTGTATGTGTGTGTTTGGTTGGTGTCTGTATGTACATGTTCATGTGGGTGTCTATATGTATGTGTTTAGTGTGTGTCTATATGTATGTGTTTGGTTGGTGTCAGTATGTGTGTGTTTGTGTGGGTGTCTATATGTATGTGTTTAGTGTGTGTCTATATGTATGTGTTTGGTTGGTGTCAGTATGTGTGTGTTTCTTCGAGTGTTTATATTTATGTGTTTGGTTGGTGTTTGTATATGTGTGTGTTTGGTTGGGTGTCTGTATGTGTGTGTTAGGTGTGTGGGTCTATATGTATGTGTTTAGTGTGTGTGTCTATATGTATGTGTTTAGTGTGTGTGTCTATATGTATGTGTTTAGTGCGTGTGTCTATATGTATGTGTTTAGTGTGTATGTCTATATGTATGTGTTTAGTGTGTGTCCGTATGTATGTGTTTAGTGTGTGTGTCTATATGTGTGTGTTTGGTTGGGTGTCTATATGTATGTGTTTAGTGTGTATGTCTATATTTATGTGTTTAGTGTGTATGTCTAAATGTATGTGTTGAGTGTGTATGTCTATATGTATGTGTTTAGTGTGTGTATGTGTGTGTTTGGTTGGTGTTTGTATATGTGTGTGTTTCGTTGGTGTCAGTATGTGTGTGTTTAATATGTGTCTATATGTGTGTGTTTAAAATGTGTCTATATGTATGTGTTTGGTTGGTGTTTGTATGTGTGTGTGTTTGGTTGGTGTTTGTATGTGTGTGTTGTGTTAGTGTCAGTATGTGTGTGTTTAATATGTGTCTGTATGTATGTGTTTGGTTGGTGTTTGTATGTGTGTGTTGTGTTGGTGTTTGTATGTGTGTGTTTAAAGTGTGTCTATATGTATGTGTTTGGTTGGTGTTTGTATGTGTGTGTTGTGTTTTGGTGTTTGTATATGTATGTGTTTGGTTGTCGCCCGCGTGCGTGTTTCTTACCGGCTGGTACACCGCCG
The DNA here is from genome assembly GCA_021613375.1 of Megaleporinus macrocephalus. Lineage (NCBI taxonomy): Eukaryota > Metazoa > Chordata > Actinopteri > Characiformes > Anostomidae > Megaleporinus > Megaleporinus macrocephalus. The sequence goes on from CM038705.1 coordinate 11,965,003, forward strand.
GGCAGAGCTCCGCGTGCGCAATCATCAGCAGGATGCCCAGCATTGCCGCCCCGAGCGCCCACGCGCACAGCCGCCGCTTGTCCTCCAGCAGAAACTTTCTGTCGCGCAGGCGGTACAGGTTGGTGCCCTCGATGGGGCTCACGCGCTTGCCCGGGTGCGAGAGCGACACGGTGATCTCCGCGGGCTCGCCGTTGTGACTCGCGAGCCCGTCGCAGTTCACCGCCAGCCCGTCCGTTTTGGGCTCGGGCGGCCGCGGCTGGCGCGCGTTCATCTCCATGCCTCCCTGCCTCCGGTTGGCCAAGCGCGACAGCGGGACATAGCACGCGGGGCGCGCGCGTCCACTATTCGTCCACTGGTCCTCAGACAGGCGCGTGAGACCGCGCCGTTCAATGCACTGTCCAGTCTCTGACTCTGACTCTGCCTCCTTTGACAGCCTCTGTCTGAGTCCGTTCCCTCGCGAGCGCTCCGCCTTCCCACTCACGGCTGTCTGCACGCGGCAAGGTTTAACGGACTTTCTTCGCTCGCGGTGCTCCGCCTCCCCGGAGTCCTGGATAAAAAACACTCCAGACGAGAATCGTAGTAAGGGCGAGTTCCAAATCGCTCTGCACTGGAAGACTAGGGCACTAGATAGGGTTTAAGTACGTCAGACATTTTATAGTGGAGTTTGGATTCTCGCGGGAAACTTTGAGTTGTCGAGTAAAAAACGTACATATTTTTAACGGTGTCTAATAAAGCCTCAAAAAGCAGCGATTTTTATTCGGTTTTCTAAGATGCAGCTTTTGACAAATAATTAAGACCCCCTGAAGTAATTTAGTTTGAGACCACGTTGCCAAGAGGTCAAGCAATAACAGCAGTACTTACCGCCACCTGGTGGTCGTTTGGGCGAACATTTTTCCCTGATACATTATAACAGCAAACAATGTGGTTCACTCACCACACAGCATATTTATCTGTAAAAAGTTACAATAATAAAAAAACAGACTGTGTTTATAGCATTGGTGTGCTGGGCCTTATTAGGGACGCAAACGTCCACCTTATATAGGCTTTAATAATTCATGGGCAATGGACAAAAGTATGTGGACACCTTACCATTACACTACATTGCCAAATTGACTTTGACTTGGTATTCATGACTTGAGATTCGATATATATATATATACCATATCTACTCAGTTACTTTCTTTTTATTTCACCATAACCATATATTTTAGGCTCTATTATTTTTCAAGTATAAATGCTTAACAGTGAATTAGTATCTTGATGTTCTGAAAACGGTTATAAACTGTTTATTCTTTTTTCTTTAATTTTTTAAAATAATGAAAATACACAAGGCAAGACAGGAAGCAAAGGAGCACATATACAAAAAAAGCAACAAGGAATGAGATGTTTCCCATAGTGAATTGTCATCTTAAAAAAGCAAGGATCGTGACACTGAAACATACATTTTCTTTGTCTTACTATTCATTTTCCTAAGTGTTTAAAACATGTAAAGAAATTGGCGAAATCATTTATAAATAGGTTAAAAGAGGGTGAATTGCCTTTCCACTTACAAGAATGTTTATTATATTTACCCAGAATAATGACAATGGTAACTACATCTGAAATATCTAAGTTTAGTTTATCCATATAATATATTATATCATTATAAGTGAAATATGGTATATTTTCTAGTTTTAATTAAACCCAGTTATTGATATCAGACCAAAACCCTTTGCTATAAGAACAATGAAATAAATAAATGCTTGATAGATTCAGTCTCTGCCAGGCAAAAGCTACAAGGACCCAGTTCCAAATTAAATCTTTTACATAAAAAGTCATTAACAAGGTATATAGGTGTTACGATTTTTTTTATTTTAGGAGCAACAGGACAAGACAAGTAAAATGAAAAGGTTTTTCTCCTTAAAGAAACCTCTATCATCACCTGAAGATATCTCCAGTTAAAATCCCTGAAAATGTTTTCCTTAAAAGTCATAGCAACCAATCTGTTGTCATATTTTTTATTCAATAGGTTAACATCGCCAACTTTCAGAGAAAATAGGGATAAATTACAGTAGAAGAAAACTGTATACTATTTTATATCACGCAGAGTAAGGAAATGGAAATTGGTCATTGTGTAGTTTAGCATATATGTGTTATGTAGCTGCTAATTTTCAGTCAGAAATATTATTATAAGCTATATAAGACTAGCCATCATTATGGGTTTTGGAGGTTTGGGCAGTGTGTAAATCGAGCCGCTCCCATTTCAGTCAGTTATGTCGAGATTGGCGCCCTGTAGTAAGAATATATTACTCCACGCGCCCCGATAATACCAGTCCCGTCCTGATAGAGTTTAATCTAAACCTCACACATTTCGTTTGCTCTGGATTGTTGAGGTGAGTGGGATTACCATGATCACCAGATCCAAACGGCTCTCTAAGGCCTTCAGAAACAAAGCATTAAGGGTGTAGATTTGCTCTTGACATTGGTGGGGACCTATGAATCTCCACAAGTTTGTTGTTCCAGACCATGTTAATGAAACCATGAGAACAGGGCTCTATGGGGAAAAAAATAGGGATGGGAAAAAAGGCAAACAGACGAGTGCGGGTCGAACCAAAAATAATTTTGTTTTCGGGGGTCAACCCAGAATCCATGTATGCAAAAAAACACAGTGGATCCGGACCAAATCCGCTAAGTGGTTGTGACTGTTACGCAGATCTAGCGGAGAGAAAACCTGGATCAGGATCAGAATAGTCTGCTGTCTGTGCTGATGCTTCTGTTACTAAATGAAACACTTTGAAACGAGAAAGTGTTCAGTTTTCAGTGACAAGCTAATTAGCTGTCTTCAGATTATAGATGAGGTCTCCACACAGAACAATTCGTTAATTAATTAAACCACAGTGGCCTTATGGCTAAGGCACTGACCTCCTATGCCAGAGATTGGGGGTTCTTGTCCCATCTGGCAAGGGCGTAGGTGTGGGTTTGACATTGGGGGGGGGACACATTTGCTAATATGAATCAAAGCCCGCCCTGTCCCCTAAAATATTACCTATAAGCTGATTCCACTGTAGGTAAGGTAGTAAATCACTGTATGTATAGTGACGTTGAACAACTAAATAAATAAACGTTATCTGTACTTGTTTATTATTAGATTAATTAGATATCACTTTACAAACTAAACAAGACACTCCACATTACATGGTACTACTTAAATTATACATGCAATGCAATTTTTCTTAATTTTTTAACGTATGTAGTGTAGCAGCAGGCTGCAGTTTGGGACGTGGCCAGAGAGTAATGTAACTTTACGTTGCAGAGTGCTTTCTGACAAAAGTTAATATAAACATTAGCTAACCCAAACCCTCCTAGTCTGTTACCATAACAACACATTCTACAAAAGCCGGTTTTATTGCAGTATATTGTAGGGTCGTGCCAATAGCAACTGGCGCTGGGTTATTAGCTCCTCACATGTTGGGTACACTCCCAGTGTTTGTTTTCTTTTTAAAAGAGCTGGTATTTTGAGTGAGTTCAATAAATCTCTGAAATGAGTAATATTCCTGCATCTGGCTTGTTTACTTCTTCACGATATACTGTCATTGTTGCTGTTCATTGCTCTCATCACTGACCTCGTGTTTAAAGCTGGCGCGAGCTACCTGACGCTCCAGCGAGATGAGAGCTCGGGTCAGTGAAGCTGCTGACTGCAGGATATTTCTGAACAGGCATCTCAACACAAACCTTAACAAAGTGAAAGACTCAGAACACCTAAGAACCAGAGTCTGTTGCTAACAACAAACACAGCGCGTGAATTGCGAAGGCTGCCAAAACAAGTTTTTTAAAAACAGTTTCGGCTTTTCTGTAGTTTTGGGTGGGACAAATCCACCTGTTTCTAGTATTGGGTTGGACAACTCCACCTGTTTCTAGTATTGGGTGGGACTTGTCCCCCCATCCCCCCTGGTTCCTACACCAATGCCACCTTGGGTGTGGAGCCAAACGCAAGCAAGAGCTTAGAATAGTGTGTTCCCTGAAGGAAGCGGTTGACTGGTTGCACAGCGTGAGCCAGTGTAAAGATTTGCTCCTGACCTTGATAAGGACATTTGCTCTGTGATGAAATGGTGAAGGACACATGCAAGGGTGTAGATTTGCTCTTGACATTGGTGGGGACCTATGAACCTACCCCGCCACACCCCATTGCCTTTATTTTATCTTTGCTTCACAATAAAAAGATAAAGGACTAACATACTACATATGCTATTCTACGTGCTTTTCACCTACTGAGAATAACAAGTTAGAATTTAACTTCAATTATATAATGTTAAAATTCATGTTAAACTAATGACTGACAAAGAAGTAGTTCAGACTTCCGTGCAAATGAAACAGGTCTCCTACATCAGCAATAATAAAAGTAGATGGAGCTCCATAATCTCCACAAAACCAAAATAACAATCCCAGAAAGCAATTCAATCTTTCTTAATGTTTCAATTAAACTCGAAGACATAGGCTACTTTCAGCGAGTTTCAAACCAGTAAACAGTGAGTTTATATCTAAAGACTTATCTACGTTACTTCAGCCATAGTGCAACTGACCTCTCTTATACACTAGCATTAATAAAAATAGGAACACTGCTTGTTATTCATAACTACAGATGATGTTAGCCTGCTGGATGCTGAGTTTCAAAGCCAAGCTTCGCCATTAACGTTATTATGATGAACTCATTTCATTAGTGAACTAGACTTTAAGTGACTTAAACGACATGTTTCTTTGTTAGCTCTCTTTTCACACCCATATGTCACCTATGACTGTAAAGTTTTCCAGATTCAGTTTTGGCACTGCTAACAACCAAACGTAGCTACAGGGTCTCACGTGACAGCAGAGAAAGACACAGCCAATCACACTGACCATATGACTTGAGTAGAGAACTTGATGTAACCCTTTCTGCACCTCTAGGTTAAGATCGGTGTCTTTTTTCGGAGGAGGTCAAATTATTGGTAGGGACAATTCAATAATCACTGGATATTGGTGGGGACACGTCACCTCCATCAATGCTAATTCTATGCCCTTAAATGACATCCCGATATGTCATCATGGTAGTAGGTAGCTCTCAACACAGTTGATGTTAAAGCACGACATCTACCATCAACCTTCTTTCTGAAGGCCTCAGAGAGCTCTTTGTATCTGGTCATGGCAATCCCACTCACCTCAGCAATCCAGAGCAAACCAAGCTCAATGTACGAGACAGAGTCCTCCCAAATCAGCTCTGAAGAAGTTCTAATCATCTACAGCTGATGTGCTGCTTCTGTTTATACTTTTGGGCATTAAAAGTTGTAATAAATGCAGGGTGTTCTAATCTTTTCCTCTCTGGAAAATGAATGCATGATTTCAAAAGACAGTGTTCAGTTGTACTATCTCCACCCCTCCATCCATGTTGTTCATATGAAGATTAAAAATCTATATGGTTTAATGGGTGCCCTGGTTCTTTTAGATTACTTTTGTTTCATTGTAATAATGCAACAGTATTTCTCAACATTGAAACTAAAATTCAGCTCTTTATGTCTTTTAAGTGATTCAAATGTGGAAACTGGAGGCTTGAGACTTGCTTGACTTATAGCAGGAACTTGACTTGCTTGAATTTTTCCACAGTGACTTGAGACTCGCTTGAGACTTGAAGGTTAAGACTTGAGACTTGCACATGAGTGACTTACTCCCATCTCTGGCATTCGCTCATCTGCCTTCACATACATATGAACTTGAGTTCATATGCATCCCATTCTTAATACATAGGGTTTAATATAATGTTGGCCCAGCCTTTGCAGCTATAAGAGCTTCAACTCTTCTAGGAAGGCTCTCCAGACGGTTTAGGAGTGTGTTTATGGGAATTTCTAACCATTCTTCCAGAAGCACATTTGTGAGGTCAGACATATTGGACGAGAAGGCCTGGCTCACAGTCTACACTCTAATTCATCCCAAAGGTGTTCTATTGGGTTGAGGTCAAGACTCTGTGGAGGCCAGTCAAGTTCTTCCACACCAAACTCGCTCATCCATGTCTTTATGGACCTTGCTTTGTGCAATGGTGTGCAATCATGTTGGAACAGTAAGGGGCAGTGCCTGAACTGTCCCCACCAAGTTGGGAGCATGAATTGTTCAAAGTCTCTTGTTGAACAGGTGGCATCCTATCACGGTACCATGCTGGAATTCCCCGAGCTCTTGAGAGCTTATTCTTTCACTTAGAATTCTTTTCACCATTCTTTCACTAATGTGTGTAAAAACAGTCTGCATGCCAAGGTGCTTGGTTTTATATACCTGTGACCACTGAAGTAATTGGAACACTGGACATACCCTTCCAAAAAAACATGAGCATTAATATGGAGCTGCCCGCTCCACTTCTAGGGCAGCTTTCCATAAGATTTTGGAGTGTGGGATGTGCCAAGCTTTTGTGAGGTCAGGCATTGATGTTGGAGGAAGTTTAGCCCAAAGGTTTTTATTGGTTTTGAAGTCTTTGTGATTCTCTACACCAAACTCCTCAAACTATATCTCTATGTACCTTGCTTTGTGGCCAGCCATCCTCACAGAGACACCTGACCATTACACTTATATGAGCTCGCTGGACAGCTTCCCCCCTCCAACCCACGTCTGGAAAGGCTTTACACAAGATTTTGGAGTGTGGGAAGTTTGCCAGCTCAGTCAGAGGAGCCTTTGTGAGATCAGGTATTGATGTTGGATGATAAGTTTATCTTAAAGGGTTTTTTATTTGTTTTGAGATCAAGTGTCTGTACACTTCACTGTAGTTTCTCACTTAGTCTTAGAGCACCTCACTTTGTGCCCAGGGACACAGACATGCTAGAACAGCAAAGGGTACAAACTCTGAAAAATAGCCCCAGACCATTATCCCTCCTCAGCCAAACTTTTGGTACTATGCATTCTGGTCAGTAGAGCTTTTTGGTATCCAACAAGACTAGATTTATCCACCAGACTGATTGATTAATCACTCCAGAGAAACACGTTTCCACTGTTTGTGGCAAGTTTTACACCAGTTCAACCAGCACTTGATATTCCATATGGTGATCTTAGGCTTGTGGGCCATTTCGTGAAGCTCTGAATGCAAAGTTCTTTCAGTTTGGAAATCTGTAGTGACTGATATAACAGAGTATAGGTGTTGCTATACGCTTTAGGCTGTGACACTGTTATTCTGCTGATGCTGCTCCTAGACACTTCTATTTCACAATAATAGCACTTTCAGCTGACTGGGCTGGATCTAGCAAGGCGGAAATTTCACAAACTGACCTGTGACAATGCTGGCGTCCTATGACTGTGCCACATTTAAGCTCTTTGAACTGTTCAGTACTATCCATTCTACTGCATGTGTTGGTCTATGGGTGGCTATGTGTTGAGATCTTATACACTCTTTTGCATAAGGTATGGTAGAAACAAATAATTAGAAGGCGTCTCAGCATGCTTCTGGCTATACAGTATATTTAATTAATGGACAAAAGTTTTGGGACACCTACATATTACACATACAGCAGCTTATATGACAGCCCATTCTAAATCCATAGGCATTAATCTGGAGTTGGTTCTCCCTTTGTAGCTATGACAGTTTTCACTCTGCAGGGAGTGCTTTATACAGGGTTTCAGAGAGTGTCTGTGGATGAGAGGGAGTGGCTTGCAGTCTCTGCTCTAGATTATCCTAAAGATCAGTGTTCAGTGGGGTTAAGGTCCAGGCTCTGTGGGGGCCAGTCAAGTTCTTTCACACCATACCCATATAGGCCTTGCACTGTGCTTCTCTCTCTCTCAGCGACTGTACTGTTCTCTCTCCCTCAGTGACTGTGCTGCTCTCTCTCTCCCTCAGTGACTGTGCTGCTCTCTCTCTCCCTCAGTGACTGTGCTGCTCTCTCTCTCCCTCAGTGACTGTGCTGCTCTCTCTCTCCCTCAGTGACTGTGCTGCTCTCTCTCTCCCTCAGTGACTGTGCTGCTCTCTCTCCCTCAGTGACTGTGCTGCTCTCTCTCCCTCAGTGACTGTGCTGCTTTCTCTCCCTCAGTGACTGTGCTGCTCTCTCTCTCCCTCAGTGACTGTGCTGCTCTCTTTCTCCCTCAGTGACTGTGCTGCTTTCTCTCCCTCAATGACTGTGCTGCTTTCTCTCCCTCAGTGACTGTGCTGCTCTCTCCCTCCCTCAGTGACTGTGCTGCTCTCTCTCCCTCAGTGACTGTGCTGCTTTCTCTCCCTTAGTGACTGTGCTGCTCTCTCTCTCCCTCAGTGACTGTGCTGCTCTCTCTCTCCCTCAGTGACTGTGCTGCTATCTCTCCCTCAGTGACTGTGCCGCTCCCTCTCCCTCAATGACTGTGCTGCTCTTTCTCCCTCGGTGACTGTGCTGTTCTCTCTCCCTCAGTGACTGTGCCGCTCCCTCTCCCTCAATTACTGTACTGCTCTTTCTCCCTCAGTGACTGTGCTCTTCTCTCTCCCTCAGTGACTGTGCTCTTCTCTCTCCCTCAGTGACTGTGCTGCTCTCTCTCCCTCAGTGACTGTGCTGTTCTCTCTCCCTCTGTGTCTGTAATGCTCTCTCTCTCCCTCAGTGACTGTGCTGTTCTCTCTCTCTCTCCCTCAGTGACTGTGCTGTTCTCTCTCTCTCCCTCAGTGACTATGCCGCTCCCTCTCCCTCAGTGACTGTACTGCTCTTTCTCCCTCAGTGACTGTGCTGTTCTCTCTCCCTCAGTGACTGTGCTGCTCTCTCTTTCCCTCAGTGACTGTGCTGCTCTCTTTCTCTCTCCCTCAGTGACTGTGCTGCTCTCTTTCTCTCTCCCTCAATGACTGTGCTGCTTTCTCTCCCTCAGTGACTGTGCTGCTCTCTCTCTCCCTCAGTGACTGTGCTGCTCTCTTTCTTTCTCCCTCAATGACTGTGCTGCTTTCTCTCTCCCTCAGTGACTGTGCTGCTCTCTCTCCCTCAGTGACTGTGCTGCTCTTTCTCCCTCAATGACTGTGCTGCTTTCTCTCTCTCAATGACTGTACTGCTCTTTCTCCCTCAATGACTGTGCTGCTTTCTCTCCCTCAGTGACTGTGCTGCTCTCTCTCTCCCCCAATGACTGTGCTGCTTTCTCTCCCTCAGTGACTGTGCTGCTCTCTCTCTCCCTCAGTGACTATGCTGCTCTCTCTCTCCCTCAGTGACTATGCTGCTCTCTTTCTCTCTCCCTCAGTGACTATGCTGCTCTCTTTCTCTCTCCCCCAATGACTGTGCTGCTTTCTCTCCCTCAGTGACTGTGCTGCTCTCTCTCTCCCTCAGTGACTGTGCTACTCTCTCTCTCCCTCAGTGACTGTGCTGCTCTCTCTCTCCCTCAGTGACTATGCTGCTCTCTCTCTCCCTCAGTGACTGTGCTACTCTCTCTCTCCCTCAGTGACTGTGCTGCTCTCTCTCTCCCTCAGTGACTGTGCTGCTCTCTTTCTCTCTCCCTCAGTGACTGTGCTGCTCTCTCTCTCTTTCTCAGAGACTGTGCTACTCTCTCTCCCTCAGTGACTGTGCTACTCTCTCTCTCCCTCAGTGACTGTGCTGCTCTCTCTCTCCCTCAGTGACTGTGCTGCTCTCTCTCTCTTTCTCAGAGACTGTGCTGCTCTCTCTCTCTCTCCCTTAGTGACTATGCTGCTCTCTCTCTCCCTCAGTGACTGTGCTACTCTCTCTCTCCCTCAGTGACTGTGCTGCTCTCTCTCTCCCTCAGTGACTGTGCTGCTCTCTCTCTCTTTCTCAGAGACTGTGCTACTCTCTCTCTCCCTCAGTGACTGTGCTACTCTCTCTCTCCCTCAGTGACTGTGCTGCTCTCTCTCTCCCTCAGTGACTGTGCTGCTCTCTCTCTCTTTCTCAGAGACTGTGCTGCTCTCTCTCTCTCTCCCTCAGTGACTATGCTGCTCTCTCTCTCCCTCAGTGACTGTGCTACTCTCTCTCTCCCTCAGTGACTGTGCTGCTCTCTCTCTCCCTCAGTGACTGTGCTGCTCTCTCTCTCTTTCTCAGAGACTGTGCTGCTCTCTCTCTCCCTTAGAGACAGTGATGGCTTCTTAAAGCTGCTGCTTGGCATGAGGCTGAGACTTCACTGGACTGATTGCAGAAACACTGTCGAACAAATACTTAGTTTACACTCAAGGCTGAGAGTGAGTGGGAGGAGAACACAAGAATATTAAAACTTGTTTACTAAATACATTTTGTATGTTTAATCCACATAGATTGTGGCTACACTAACCGTAAGAGGAGTGTTGAAAAGAGGAACTGTTGTTTAGTGGCTGTAACGAGTGTGACAGGATTCTGACAGGACAGCCATAACTCGCTAGCATCTTATCTTCAAAGCTTAGGTAATAACTGGCTCCTCCAGCGATTTAAAAACCTTCCCGCTCTTATCCGATGACAGGATAATAGTAAAATGTTCAGCCCCCTCAGAGCATCCTAGAAGGGTAAAACCAATAAATATGTATGAGCTTTAAACAACATAGACCACAACCATTTACATTTGACTGAAATGCCATCATTGTCCTGTGGATAACACACTGTGAACTGTTAAGCATGAGCTTCTCAAACTCATATACCTAAATCCTAATCAGTCTATCACAAGGGTACTGACTTGAATGGGCTTTAAGACTGAGATACTGTATGTAAATGAGCTAAACTAGCGCTCAAAAGTTTAGGATCACTTTAGAATTTCATTTTATGCAATTTTCGTGCAATTCATGCAATTTTCATGCAATTCACAAACAATATTGTCCATTTCATAATTAATTCAAGTGTATCAGATGATTTTTAAAGAATAAAAATGTTTGTCTATTTTTGTATAGAGGCTTATTTTGCATATAGTCCTATTATCAGTAATTCTCAGTCCTCTGTCTAAATCTCCTGGTACGGCCACCAATCCAAGTTAAGGATGTTATTGGACTAATTGGTTGTTAGGACACTCTTGCTCAATTGTGATGCACAGCTGAAAAACATTCTACTAATAAGTGAGTATAAAAGAGAGAACAACATTCTAGGTTAGTTTAGTATCTGAAGCATCAGCAGTTGATGACTTGCTGACCGACTCAAAATGACCAGAAAGAAACAACTTTCTTTAGAGACCCGTCAGTCCATTGTTGTGTTAAGGAAGGAAGATACTCCATTAAAACAAGAACATTTCACTGTGATCCCAAACTTTTGAGCGGTAGTGTAAGTTCTGATTGGCTGCCTTGCATCATGCCTTATTCAAAAAGCTGCCTGGGCTAAAACACTCCTTATAACTTCAGCATGAACAGGTGGGGCTAAACTGTTCCTCAGTTTAGGGGGCCATGACGTTGACAGCTCTTCCCCCAACAGTGACCAGTCAGAATTTTGGAACAGACAGGCAACCTGCTTCAGACGACCTAAGAGTATGGACAGTGCAGTACGGGTGCAGGAGCTCAGCTAAGTAGGCAGGATCTAAACCATGAAGAGATTTATATGTTAGCAGGAGGAGTTTAAACTGGATCCGAAGCTTGACAGATGGCCAGTGTAACTGTAATAGAACTGGGGTGATATGAACTGATTTTAGAACGAGTGAGTATTCTAGCTGCTGTGTTTTGTAAGTATTGAAGATGGCTAATAGCTTTGTTTGGAATGCCAATAAGAAGAGAGTTACAGAATTCTATTCAGGATGATACTAAAGCATGAACCAGCGTTTCAGTATCTTTTATGGAGAGCAAAGGTCTAAGACAAAATATTACGGAGATGGAAGAAAGCTGATTTTACCAGGGCCTTAATGTGTGAAAACTCATCTGCCATGTTAAAGACTCTGTGGAAATGTAGTGAATGTAGTAAAACATATGTTCTCAAATTTAAACATCAAAATCTCTGATATAAAAACAATGTGGAAAAAAATCAGTTTCCACAGACTCTTTAATATGGTGGACGAGTTTTACAGCTCATGCATTATCAAATAATATCAAATAAGCCACGAAGAACAATGACATCACTTGTCATTTCAAGGCTTGACTACTGCAACTCACTCCTTGCTGGTCTTCCACTGCAGGCCATCAGGCCCATACAACTGATCCAGAATACAGCAGCACGGCTCGTCTTCAATCTTCCCAAGTATCATATCACTCCACTGCTGCGCTCCCTTCACTGCCTACCTGTAGCTGCTCGCATTCAGTTTAAAGTTCTGATGCCTACAAAGCCAAGAATGGACCAGCTCCTCCTTACCTTATGGCAATGGTCAAAAGTCGAACCACACCTCGAGCCCTTTGTGCTTCAAGTACGGCTCAGCTTGACCCACCATCACTCAAGATTCATGGAGGACACGCAACAAGACTCTTTGTCCTGGCACCCAGATGGTGGAATGAACTTCCACTGGCTGTCCGAACAGCGGACCCTCTCACGGTCTTCAAACGCAGACTGAAGACCACGATCTCTTTGTAAAGCACTTATAAGCACTGATCTACAGAAGCATTGGTATAAACCCGACAAGACGGGTTTCTGTCCTGGAGCCCAGATGGTGGAACGAACTTCCACTGGCTGTCCGAACAGCGGGCTCTCTCACGGTCTTCAAACGCAGACTGAAGACCACCATCTCTTTGTAAAGCACTTATAAGCACTGATCTACTGAAGCATTGGTATAAACTGTAATTGCACTTGATCTTCTAGAAACTCTGGCTAAGTATTGCACTTGTATGTAGTCTTGTATTTATTCTCTTCTCTGTAGGTATTTTAGTCTTGCTAGATGTTGCTCTGTGTCTAATCTTATATTTTGTTGTCTTCTTTCTAGGTATCAGCACTAACACTTGTTTATGGCAGTGTTTGAGCTCGAGTAGTTTGGACTTAAACCTGTTTGTACTAGATAGAGATACATACTCTGGATAAGAGCGTCTGCTAAATGCCGTAAATGTAAACATAAATAACAACAGTGAAAACAACAAAAAGCATTTTTAACTCAGGCAACCAGCAAACAATTATTAGTATAATTATTTGTATTATTTTAATAAAATATACATGGTAGACCACGATACACACAGAGAGATAAAACAAAACGTCACAAAACAAATCAAAACTGCTAGACTGAAGCAAAAATATTTACAGGACAGGCATTCAATCATGCTGCAAGTATGTAAAATGAAGAGGAACCACAAATAAATAAAGAGTTTCACAATAACATGCAAATAAGAATCAACAGTCAGTAAAAGCAGGAACATTAGAAATCCTCACAATATAAAAGCAACACTTCCAGTGGCAAAAGCTATCTACATTTGTAAAGTGCGCCATTCGTAAATGTACAAAAAGAGAGAATGTTATAAAATCAAGTTCTGATTTTAGCTCAGAGTTTTATATAAAGCTAAGCATTAAGGCTGTCGTCCAGTAAAAAAGCACAATTTTGAAAGACATAAGTTGAGATAAAAATATAAATAGTTTTCCATTAAAGTATAAGCATAGCACAGAACTAGAACCCGACCGATATAAATATATATATATATATATATATATATATATATATATATATATATATATATATATATATATATATATATATACCATAATTACAGGCTGTTTTGGTTACTCCACTATTGGGATTTGAACTCACAACCTGCTGACAATAGGGCAACATGTTAGATGTTGTGCCACTGGTGTAAGCCACACCCCTTTATTTAAAAATATAAGATAAAATATATCCAAACCAAAGTTTGAAAAACATGGAAAATACCTGTAATTTCACCTATGTAGGAGAGTGTCTGCAATTTGTATAGTTACACAGTTATTAAGTGTCAATGAAGATCATTTGAACCAAAACAACTGAAATATAACCATAAAATCTAAAATCAAAACTTATAATCATATTAGCAGATATCATTGGTAATCGGAATTTTTAGCACCTTGATATCGGTATCCATATCGGCCACAAAGCGTTCGTATCGGTCGGGCCCTACACAGAAGACAGTTGCGTTTGCAATGCATAGCATCGTCTACTGGCTATGAAATGAATGACACTGATGAACAAACTGATGTGAGTGAGTGATTCATAAACAGTCATAATTATTTTTACAGTAATGCAGTTGAATCAATATCCTGAGAAATGCTTTGTCACAGTGAACTGCGGACTATGCTAAATTACTACTATTACTTTCAACAAACATCCTAGTGATTTGAGTCCCCGCTGATTTCAAAATATGAAGTCACTTTTGTAGAACAGCCACTTGTGACACAACAGAATGACATACCTGAGTCAAGAAGCTGGTGACTGGATAACATTTAAATGGGGAATTCTCTTTCTCCCCTCCTTTCCCACCTTTCCTCTTGTCCAGTTTTTCTTTTATGATCATCAATAAATAATTTATTTATTTCTTAATAATTTAGATCTTTACAGAATGGCTTTATAACTGCAGTGCACACACCAGGTCATGTGGTCCCTGAACAGATGATTCCAGAAGATTTGAGCTACATGATATTACATGTTGATTTTCTAAACTTGCAAAATTGACATTTAAAATTTATATTATATATATTATATATTTTATTATATTATTATATTGTTATAACATATTGGAAAGAAAACATCATGTGGCATTTCTTTTTTGCAATGTACTCAATGTGCTTGAATGCCTGTGGTCAAATAACGTGTTCCGTTCATCTGGAAATAAATAGAGTGGAAAATAACACATCCTCCACGGGGAACGCTTAAATGTGGCATTAAATCTGCTTAAATATGCACAGTTTCTATTTACGTATATATAAAATGTGTCATAACTTTGCACAGGCCATTCATTTTCCCTTAATTTGTTCAATTCAGGTCATATGCAGTAATTGTGGATTTAAATGTGAGTGCCGAAACCCTTGCTTAAGACTGTAGTTCACGTTATACAGCTGTGCTCATTGAAAGAATTCTATACATTTCATTGAAAAGTAGTTAGTTCAAAGTGAAACATATCTATCCCACCATCACTGGTTTTAGTCTATCCTTTGGCGACGCCCCATGACTGGAGGGCCGCATGGGGGACGATGAACTGAGGGGGAGGATTGGGGAGCACGTAGTAGCCGAGAACAGGGGCGGGAGGTGGGGTACAAATGGTGGTGAGCAATACTGGAGCTTTCTTCTTGTACTGAGGCCACATCGGTGTTGGGTGGTAGAAGTACTGGAGTCCAGGGAGCTTTGGAAAGAAAAATAGAATACAGTTAATCGTGCTAATCAAAAAGGCTTCACCTTCTAATACATTGTACAGCTTTTTAGGAACTGTTCGATTGCTTTGATGACTTGATGATTTGACTGTATCAATCAGCTTTTTAAATCCAAATGCTGGACTCAACAACAACGTTTTGTAATCATTGTTTATTTGAATGCTTTGTGTTTAACTTTGAAAAGTGAATGAATTTGTGGGTCCGAAGGTTTGATGCTCCAAGAAAAAAGTCTTATTTTTAATTCTACAGCTACTTCCACAGGATTAGATTTACATGGGGGGGGGTGGGGTAACCTAATACATCCCACTGTTTCTGATAGGGCTGTGGTATATTGGCAAGAACTTGGCAATACAATAAATATGACAGTCACGATTTAATATATCATGATATACTGTGATATTGCAAGCAAAGTGATATACTGTGATTTTTCAAATCTACTATTAAAACACACCACTGTATGAACAGGTTTGCCAATGCTTACAATAGCACTGCGCCCTTGTGCTGCTTGTTAATGTTGGAGTGGAGCTGAAAATGAATTCTAAGGTTTATTATAGGTTTAAACACAACACACAATGATTCACTGTCTGCCAGGAATCTGTGTATAGACACTGTGTTTTTGAGAATCAATACAGTATCACTAAACATAATATCCCGATATTCGATATTTTGATATTTTCTCACACCCCTAGTTTCTTATTCGTATTCTGATTTTAGTCCTGTTGAATATTAAACCTATGCAATCTAAAATAAACCAAATAAACAGTTGCTCTCTGTTACCCCTAAGAGAACTAACTATCTGTGTGTTTCTCTCATTGAGCTCAACAACTGCCCATCCTGCGATCTGATGCTGTTGCTTCGTCTGCTTTGACTGGGTGCCTCGGTTTTCCCATCATGAAGCTCCTGCTGTCCAGTGCCTCGTGGAAAACCCACCTGCATGACCCACTGGCACCTTCAAAGACTCCATCGGCTGACTTAATCAGTGACGTTTTACTTCTACTGCTCTTATCAGTCCTATCTTCTCCTCCCTAATTATAGAACACTGAGCTGTTCCTGAAGCTACTCAGAAGTTCTTCTTTCTTTTGGTCTCTATATTTATATATGCAAAGTAGTAACTTGTATTCTTATTAGATTTGTACTTGTTTGCCAGACAGTGTGGGCCAGAGGAGGAGGGGTTCCCCTTTTTAAATCTGGTTTCTCTCAAGGTTTCTTCCTCTTGCTCTGAGGGAATTTGTTCTTGCCACTGTCATCCCTGGCTTGCTCACTGGGGGGGTTGGGGGTTTTTCTATAAAGCTGCTTAGTGACAAGCTGTAAAAGGCTCTATATAAATAAATAAACCTTCACCTTAAACCGGTTGGCCAACAAGATCAATACCACCTATATTAGAGAAATAAAAACGTGTTTTCTATTATACTGTCACTCTTTTTAAATACGTCAATGCAAAATTGTTCCAAATGGAAGAGTTCTGGAACAGAGTGCCATCCATTATCTTCCACTTTATCCCACTAATCAGGGGGGGTAGGGCCAATCCCAGCATCATTGGGGTATACTGATTGCCAGTCCATCGCATGGCCAACACACACTCACAGACCAATTTAGAGTGATGTAGAGTTAATGAACCTAACATGCATGTGTTTGGACTGTGGGAATGAACTGGAGTACCCAGAGGAAACCCACTCAAGCGCGGGGAGAACATGCACACTCCACACAGAACAACGCAGACCCGGTTCATCTTGTTGTGAGACGACAGTGCAACACTGCTAACCACTACAACCACTACTTTTGTGTGAACTATTTCTTATATGATGCCGAAAAACAGTGTAGTGGTTAACACTGTGGTGTAGTGGTTAGTATGGTGGTGTAGTGGTTGGTATGGTGGTGTAGTGGTTAGTACGGTGGTGTAGTGGTTAGTATGGTTGTGTAGTGGTTAGTATGGTGGTGTAGTGGTTAGTACGGTGGTGTAGTGGTTAGTATGGTTGTGTAGTGGTTAGTATGGTGGTGTAGTGGTTAGTATGGTGGTGTAGTGGTTAGTATGGTTGTGTAGTGGTTAGTACGGTGGTGTAGTGGTTAGTATGGTGGTGTAGTGGTTAGTATGGTGGTGTAGTGGTTAGTACGGTGGTGTAGTGGTTAGTACGGTGGTGTAGTGGTTAGTATGGTGGTGTAGTGGTTAGTATGGTGGTGTAGTGGTTAGTATGGTTGTGTAGTGGTTAGTACGGTGGTGTAGTGGTTAGTATGGTGGTGTAGTGGTTAGTATGGTGGTGTAGTGGTTAGTACGGTGGTGTAGTGGTTAGTACGGTGGTGTAGTGGTTAGTATGGTGGTGTAGTGGTTAGTATGGTGGTGTAGTGGTTGGTATGGTGGTGTAGTGGTTGGTACGGTGGTGTAGTGGTTGGTACGGTGGTGTAGTGGTTAGTATGGTTGTGTAGTGGTTAGTATGGTTGTGTAGTGGTTAGTACGGTGGTGTAGTGGTTAGTACAATATATGTACACTTAACCGACGCAGACTGTTATTTTGTTGCTTTCATGCGAGTGAGTTGAGTGACATCTCGTCAGATCGTTGGTTAGTTATGTTACGCCCACAGTCACACATGCACACGTGCAGCGCGCTGGAGAAATGACAGCTGATAAAGAAGGAATGCGTTCGGCGCACCCCAGACACACGTGTGCACTTGTTGCAGTTAAAGCACTGATAAGAACAAAAGCCCCTTGATGTGATGACTCATACCTGAGACTTTGGAATTTTCCGTGGTTTCATCTCCCTCGGTCTGGGTCTCATTTCAATCACGAAATCCTCTTTCCTCTCTTCCGCTGGTTTCCCCTTCACTTTGTCCAGCTCGCCGTCCCTCGCCTCCTCCTCTGTGTCGCTGGACACGGCCGAGCCGCAGTCGGAGGAGCTGGCCGAGTGGTAGTCTGAGGTGTCCAGATTCAAAGAGTCTGAGCTGTCTTCGCTCGGGCGGGCCTCTTTATCTTCATCCACCTCCTCTGCCTCACTGAAACGAGTCACTGTGAAATGCCTGCAGTTCTCGCCTGATCTGTTGGGTGAAGATTCAACTAGCATTAACATCCTGAAACTGCATGGAGGAGCTATGTTTTGAACTGCGAGTCTTCTCCTCTAACCTCTCAAGGACTGTGTTGCAGGTTCTACACCACAGTTTAGTGGTGTCCGATCAGGTAGTATGATATTCTTTAGAGATGGAGGGATTGATCGATTTTTAATCAAAATATGTGATCGTGATCGGCCGATATTTTTCTAATTTAGAGCCGATCCCGAGAGCCGATCTATGGAGTTAAACAAATGAGTGTAATTTCTGTATTTCCAGCTAGCGTTTCATCCAGGAAGATGAGAACTCTCTCCGGCCAGCTCCCTGCAATTCCTATCTGAACCACTAGGTGGAAATACATAACCTTTCATTTTCCACAGACAGACTGAAGCAACGGCCTCGCGAGAAAAGCATGCGCTGATAGAAAACATGTCGTCCGTCTGGCAGTGTTTTACCGTATGTGACTCAGACTCATTCATGGCGTTTTTAAACTTAGTAAAATCAGTGTGTCTCGTTGAGAAACCAAGACACAGATATTTAACTCTATTAATCTGATACAGCACTGCACAGTATCAGCAAACAGCAGAGCTAGCACGCGCAGCTAGCACAAAACAAACAACCCAGAACACCGTACAGACCAGATCTGACCGGTACGAACAGAACAGCAGCAACAATTCAAGATCTACATTTAATGATTGCAGATTTAGTTTAAAGTAACAGAGTCTGAGTTTAATGACTGCAGTTATAACTGCATTTATTTAATTAGCTTTTTTGTTTTAAATTAAGGGTCTAAATTTAATGATTGCAGTATTGGCGATATTTGTTTGATTTTATTTGTTTATTTACTGTTAATTTAGTTAAAAAATATCATGCTGTTTCACATGAGCTGGTTAAAAATGGTAATAAACCAGTTTAGACCATGTTTCATGACTTGCTTGCGCTAATAACTAAATGTAATCCTGCCGTGGCGTATACCCCGCCCCCTATCAGTATCGGCTATCGGCCGATCGTGCTGAAAGGTGATCGGAATCGGCCCGTCTCTAGTATTCTTGTTGTGATGTAGTAAATGCTATTATTGTAGTACAACTACATCTAAGGCTGCTTCTTAAAAACAACCACCTGAGGAGCTGTCTCCTTATTCAGAACCACGCTTGCAGTTCTAAAGTACCAAAGTACCTATTAGTATCTTTCTCTTTCAGTGTGGACGCTGACGTCTACTCCACAAGATGGTCTACATAAAGAGGCCACTTACCGAACGGACACCTCCAGTGGGTCGATCCATAGCGTGATCTCGCGCGGGAAGCCCAACTCGGACGGCCTCAGCTCACTCTCCTCACATGCTTGGAGCACTGAGTCGTCGCATGGTGTGCCTTCGTTTATCCTGATGCATCTGTTGAAGGCCAAGAGGAGCAAAGTATGAAGCTTACACAGATCTTCTAAACGTCTGCACACTTGATAACTTGTTCTGCTGTAGAGGAACTTAGTCAGAATTATTCACTGTGGTGATGATATGAAGTGCATATAGCCTCTCAAAGTTCTCAGGTGAGATATTATATAAAAATGGTTCTGCCTAAAACATTGTTAACCCCTTACAATCCCAGTCGCATACATATTAATACTCATGTCTCAGTAATTACAAAGACTATAATGTAAACTGGTTGGTTATTCTTAGTGTATAGACATGTGTAGTAACACTTTAGGCCTGCCGGTGGGTCCTGGTTCTTTAAAGGGTTAAGCAAAATGTTTCCTAGACTACTTTTTAGATTTACCACTAGTTCATCAACCATCATCAACGCTGCTTTTAAGAACACTAGGTTCACTGGTTGTTTGGGATAGGCTATACGGCCGTGTGCAAAAGTCTTCTGGTCAAACGACCTATTATGTTGATTTTCCAATATCGGTAACACACTTCTACACAACTACTGTTTATTTTTTTTGCTGAAATGAACCTATAAAATGTGACCTGAGCAAACATTAAGGCACATTTTATATAAATCTATTTTAAATGTATTAAAAATGTGCACTAAAATAAGCTAAATTAAAATGACCACATTTTCCTAGTAAGACAAGTTGACTTACTTCGTACTGACTAACCATGTGCCCTGGCAGTCTTCTGCATGTTACAGTTATTGTGTTTCAGACATCACAACACCTGGTTCCTATCACCACCTCAGTAAACAACGGCTAAGTCGCTAGGGATGTGTCTGAAATTGCCTACTTAACACTCGTGGACTGAACTTGCAGCCTACTACTGCTAGTACCACTCGAGCAGTACATATTGGGTCTAATCTAGTAGGCGATTTGGACACAGCATAGGTTTCTCTTCAATGAACTATGAAGCAACTTCAAATGCCTGTTTACAAAAAGGATGAATAAAAACTGGTATATCACATTATTTTTCTGTCAAGCTAATTTTGTTGGGTGGATCCTGTGAGAAGCTGCTTTGTGATCGAGGATGGAGGAAGGTTAGAAGCTTCTGTTTTATGGGTTATGTACCTGTACGCCTGTCCTTTGTTAGGATTATCAGGATACCAGTGGTCTGTGTACTTCTTGCACAGCAGCTCTTGCAGTTTAGCAGCGAACAGTCTGGCTTTGGCTTCATCGATGCCTCCTCGCTCCAAGGCCAAGCGTTTCAGGAAGTTCACACCGGCACTCACTTCTCTCTTCATCTCCCTGCCGGGGGTAAAAATAGCATTAAGGATTCAGTTTTGCGTGTTTAGTTTAGATTTTACTTGACAGTTGACCATCTTGACAGTGTTGGCGAGGCTCAGGGCTCAATGCTGAATGCTGAATGCTAAACACTTAATGCTGAATGATTTGTGGACAATATCATTTGCATTTGATTGCGGTGACTGCAATTTAACTTTTGATGACTTTCTATAAATAAAGGTTGTGGTCATTATGTCCCCTTTTCTGGGAGGCCTGAACACTATGGGTGAGTCTCAAAACCTATTGAGCTGCCTACATAGGCAGCGTTTTACCTCATAGTATGCGCTCCCGACATGTAGGCTGTTACAATTCTTAGATACCTTAAACATGCTGTCAACTGAGAAACCTTATTTAGACCTGATTTTAAGCATTGAATGCTTCCTCAGCCGCTAAGACAATCCCATGATGCAACGCAGGTAAATCTACGAGCAGTGAAGTGGTTTTAAAATGTAAGTTATTTTGATTCTCTCTGGTGTTTTAATGTGTTTCTTGTCATATAATCACACAAAACAGTATTTTATTATCAACTCTGTAACGAGTTGTTGACCATTTTGCAGTTTTATACTCAAGCCATTAGCATTTATGCTAGTGGGTTTTTTAGCCTCGGGCTATTGTTTTGGATGTCAGCTGGTAGCTTAGCAACCAGCTAAACCACCGGTGGCGTGCTGCAGTGGGCGGGAACAAGCTGTGACGCAGTCTCTTTCTAACTAGAGGGTCTCAGTAATCTGTTTTATGAGGAGAGATGAGGAGAGAACACTGCTACTTAAACAGCTGCTACCTAGACAGCCTACTTAGACACTCACTAGGTTTTGAGACAGACCCTAAATGTAGTGCTCCATACTTCCAATTAGATTTCTCTAGTTCATTCTCCTGGCTCTAATAGTCAATATGCTCTGGAAGGTCTATATGATCTGGTTCTGCTGTGAAGGCTGCAGATCTCCACGACCAGGCTGGGGCACCACTGGTCTAGTTCATCTACTAGTGGATCATTGTGGAAAATTAAATGTGCCCACCGTAAACGTGTGAAGGCAATCCTAATTATGTAGGTTATACCTAAAACGGCAGCTCTTGCAATTGGAAAATTGTTCTTTTGATATAAAAAATGAAACTTTCAGCCTAACTGGAAAAAAACCCTGATGAGGCAAGACAGACCACCCAGTGTGAGTTAACCAACATGGTTTATTTAAACATCTAAACACGAAATACACCGAAACCAACTCACTCAGCTACAGACTCAGTACAGTCTGTCATGTTTCTCTTACTCACTAACACTCTAGCCCTGAATCTACAGCATTGTACTGTAACAATGTCGAGCGACATTTAAGCAATACAATCAAACCTTTTGCTTTTAATTTTTAGCACGATTTCCGCATGTATCACCTGTTAAAACACAGTCTTGTGTGCACCGTGTTTCACTTTTCCACTGTAATATTTGAATTTCAATATGGGGTATATGTGTTTGAAGCATTGTAGGGTGTCAAACAACACAGCTGATATAATCACAGTGGAAACGTGTGGAAATATACAAGACAACACAAATTCTAATAGCAAACAAAACCACATACACATTCATTCAGTTAAGTAAAACATCGGTTCTGTCTCAAAACCTAGTGAGTGTCTAAATAGACAGCATTTTATGTCATAGTATGCGCTCCCGATGACATGCTGTCTACTGAGGAACCTTATTTAGACCTGATTTTAAGGAAGCATCGAACGCTTCCTCAGCCGCTAAGGCAATCCCATTTGCAAGGTAAATCTACCAGCAGTGAAGTGGTTTTAAAATGTGAGTTATTTTGATTCTCTCTGGAGTTTTAATGTGTTTTTTGTCATATAATCACACAAAACAGTATTTTATTATCAACTCTGTAACGAGTCATTGACTATTTTGCAGTTTTATACTCGAGCCATTAGCATTTATGCTAGTGGGTTTTTAAGCCTCAGGCTATTGTTTTGCCAGCAGCTAAACCACCGTTCGTGTGCTGCGGTGGGCGGGAACAAGCTGTGACGCAGCTGTTCTCTAACTAGAGCACCTCAGTAATCTGTTTTATACAATATATTTATACAATTTATACAATTCTAATCTCTGTGGATCTTTCTTTTTGTCCAGGGCTGCTTTTATTAGGTTATGATTCCAATATGATTTTTAGTTCACAGCAAAAAACAGTGTTCATGGCAGCCTCAAAAAAGTCTATTCTGAAGGGATGGTTTATGCCAGATATACCATTATCATCTTCTTGCCACTGCTTTTTCTTAGATATTCTTATTTTGGAGAGGGCCACAGCTAGATTTCATAAGGGGAAGGCTGACACAATTCAGAACTGGTCAAATGCTATTGCTTTTGTTAAGGCCTTGTAGGATCAGGATAATATAATATTATTATATATCTTCATTTTTATTGTATTTATTGTTATATGGTATGTTCGCAGATAATATTGTAGCCCCCCCTCCAATGTTTTTTCCCCTTTCTTTTTGTGTGTGTTGTGTTAATTGTGGTGTTATTTGTGCTTTAAAAAAATGTAACTAATAAAGTGTCATTAAAAAAAATAGTAATCTGTTTTATGAGGAGAGATGTCAGACAGAACGCTGCTACTTAAACAGCTGACTACCTAGACAGCCTACTTAGACAGCTCACTAGGTTTCGAGACACACCCGTAGTTAGAGTTCTTTAATATAACTCATCTTTAATTATAAGTCACCGGATGCTTTATAAATTGCTTAGATGAACTTTCAGGGTAAAATTAAGGCAAAGCATCCCATCACAAAGCCATTATGAGACTAATGAGGTGATTTCCAATCAAGCAAAAGCCTTCATCCAGCAAAAGGTGGAGGAAAGACAATAGCTTCTTTAATCCCAGCTGGGGTTCGAGTGTAGAAGTTGATTAAGCCAAATACAGCTAAATCAAACTGTGGCACTATCTTTAGTCTCTGATAGACGCTTTACAGTTGTGTCACGCAGGAGCATTACATATGTGTAAGGTCAGCTTCAGCAGCAGGACAGTATTTACAAACTTCATCTAATCCATCGTAAATGATCAACAATTTAGTCTTGTAGAGGTGCATTCGATGAAGGACTAAGAACGCCAGGCACACGAAGAAGATTTACTGATCAGAGCAAGATGTATCTGGTATTACTCCAGGTTGTATTCAGTTCAGACACAAATTCAGCATTTTGATTTGTAAATGCAAATTCCTTGCGTACTGATTTCCAGTAAAGAGGTCAGACGACATCAAAACATTTTAATAGAGCTTCTGTTTTTCATTTTGGCAGAAATTCAGTGCGTTACTATTGAAAATCAATGCCATGTGTGTGCCGCAGTTCACGGTTTTCCACTGTAGTGACTGTGGCACTAATTCCTCTAAATAGGAACCAGAGGTCACATTGTCTACATCACAAATATAGTAATTTTAATTAGAATCCAAAACACATGACCCTACACGTGTCCTCTCTGGGTTTATATGTAATATTGAAGATGGTAAAATAGAGATGGGGACCGTTTTAAAAGAAAAAAAGGTTTCAGGCCAAAAACTATTGAATAACAAAGTCTCAGAATTCAGTTTCAGTATTGGTAACCATTTCATGTAGCAACTTTTTCTGTGAGAGAGCTTTCAGTGGCAGCAAATCCTTCAGACGTCTGGTTCCTATCACCACCGCTGTAAACAATCCAACAAATTGTAAACGATTTCTCTGGAATAGAGCATTTAACGCCAAACCACTTGGAATGTTTGTGTTTACATTTTTTTAAATTACGCAGACCTTCTGGAAATTCATGGAATTCTTTGTTAAAGAAACGGCTCATAAATAAACATAAAAAATTACTGAGCGACTCCAATAGGAGAATTTAAAACATGCATACTCATCATGAAACACAGCAGGTCTGCTTGAGCTTTTAAACACCTCAGTGTCACCGCTGGACTGAGAATAGTCCACCAACCAAAACTATCCAGCCAACAGCGTCCTCTGACCACTAATGAAGGACTACAGGATGACCTACACGGCAGCAGCACAGTGCAGCAGCAGATGAGCTATGCTCTCTGACTTTACATCTACAAGGTGGACTAGCAAGGTAGAAGTGTCTAATAGAGTGGACAGTGAGTGGACGCAGTGTTGACCCACCACCCAAATAATATATATGTATGTGTATGTGGTGGCACAGTGGTGTAGAGGTTAGTATGGTGGTGTAGTGGTTAGTAAGGTGGTGTAGTGGTTAGTATGGTGGTGTAGTGGTTAGTATGGTGGTGTAGTGGTTAGTACTGTTGCCTCACAGTAAGACGATACGGGTTGGATTCCCGGTCTGGGTGGTTCTGTGTGGAGTGTGTATTTTCTCTCCGTGCTTGAGTGGGTTTTCTCTGGGTACTCCGGTTTCCCCCCACAGTTTTAACACATGCATGTTAGGTTGATTGGTCAAACTAAATTGCCCGTAGGTGTGAGTGAATGTTGGCCATGCGATGGGCTGGCGAACTGTCCATGGTGTACCATGCCTTCGCCCGATGGCGCTGGGATTGGCTTCAGCCCCATATATATATATATATATATATATATATATATATATATATATATATATATATATGCATTAAGAGTAAATATAATGGACATCAACATGCATGAAAAAGAGGTCATAAAACCAGGTTGTCTAATAATGATAATATAAATGGTGATGTCCCAAAGAATATGTCCAGACAATGTATTACCTGTATTGTGTAAAACACTCTATCAAGGTCATCAACTACCCACAATATTAGTTAAGTGAGATTTGTATCTGAAATAATGAGTATAAAATGCAGAAAGCATTACAGTTAAACAGATAATAGTCGATCATTATGAGGGTTACAGTGCATTTTTTTGTTGTTTAGCACTTTTCTTTAGTTACTATGTAGTACATTTAGTGTGTTTGGCTCCTGAGTTGATCTACGTAATGTAGGGCCTGACTGATATATTGATTTCTGTTTACGACCCATGTTTTTTTTCCTATTGCAAAGAAAATACTGCAAATATTAAAAACATAATAAAAAGCATATTATACTGTCAATCTTTAGCCCCTTAACCCCTTTTCGTAGGCTGACTAATGGCCAACACACTGGGAGAAGGAAAACTGACTCATCAGATATTTTTAATAATATAATAATATGTTGTTAATAAACAAAAAACAAATTTGGTGTCCTGTGATGGACTGGCAACGTGTTCATGGTGTTTTCTTCCTTCTGCCGAGTGAGTGCTGGAATAAGCTCCAGCATTATATTTTGGTTTTAAAATACAATTAAATTTGGAATAAATATGTTATTTATTCACGGTACCACAAAGAGTTTCAATGCAGAGACGTCCCAAATATTAAAATTGGTATCTGCCAAATTGGCCAAGCAAATCGGCCTGGTGGTTGACCCATCCCTGTAAATAAAACCTTAGAAATTTCACAAGCTCATCAGGCAACAGCAATCTGACATCATACACTTTCTGATTAGAGTCCCGCCCTGCTTTATATCAGCTTCCTTTCTGCCCCCAGGTCGTTTTTCAATAGTAAATGTTTTTTTCTGTTGAGCAGCGTCTCTGCTTGCCGTGTTGTGCAACATCTTGCAACATCCCTTCAGGCTGGAAAGCGCTCATCTGACTGGTATAGCTCAATCATACATACTGAGAACCACGAATTAGATGCACTTGGATGCAGAAAACTCAATTCCTAATGAACTGAGAAAAATGTCTGTTTATAAACTAAAACATTGTTCGTTTGTAATACTGGAAAGGCACCTTTATCTACCAGGTGGATGCTCAGGCACATATAGGCAAAGCACTACGTTTACAAAGCGCTACTTTTTGAAACATACAGCCTGTAAAACAACTGCATGACAGCTTTCCTTAACAATCACTACTTCAAAGTCCCGACTAAAGAACATGTTGTGCTTTGTGTTATCCAACCCCACCCTCTTACTCGACAGCAAGCATGTTTACATCAGCCTGAGGCCACAATGATCAGGTCGCTGTTGATTATCATGCTGTAACTGCTAATCGTACACCGTGTTCTGTCTCTGAATTTGTTTTGGGATTTTGAACTTGAACACAATAGGTTGGTCGTAAGCGAGAGGTGTCAACTTTCTATATTTCAAGGAGAATATCACGAGTCAACAGTGAACTTTGTTAAAATACTTGCTATTAGCAGTTTTACACCCTAAATACAGCTACAGACTACAAAGGTGTACATATATATGACCATAACAAAACATATCAACCACTGAATTACAAATAATAGGTATTTCCCACTGATATTTATATGTATATTTATAAACTTACTTTTTTGCAATTTTAAGAACAGATCAGAAGCTTTCAGATAATTCTTTAGCACAAGCGCTCAGCAAATTGTGGTTTATTAAATGTTTTCATATTTATAATGTTTTGAGAAATTGTAGTAAACTCCATTCTAAGGCTTATTATTCAGTACCTACATGACATTCAGTGCAGAGATAGTCTTTGTAGGTTATTTGTAATATATGATTCATGCTTCTGTGAGTATTTATGTTGAATAAACCTTTTAAATGCTAAGAGCCTGTTAGTAAATCCAAATTGTATCATACACCTCTCAAAATTAAGTACCAAGTTTGAATTGTAGTCTATGTAGCTATTGAATATTAACCACATAATGCAATAATTATGGGTAATAAAGGGTTAACATAAATATCGTGATCTTACATAACATGTTTACCTCGACTTCACAATACGTCTTACTTCTGAACGCACGGATTGCTGTGAGTTCACACCAGCCAGACAGTCTCAAAATGATGTAATATTGCAGTAACACCCTGAAAGTGTATGCGAGTGTCAGTCCTCAGTCAGAGAACATCCTTGAATGACACTGTAATGACTCGCGTCTCCCTCTAAAAAAATCATTCTAAAAGTCTGAGACGGGGGAAAGAAAGACGGACGGCTTTGATTTGGAACTTCGTACTGCGGGAGAGCCAGTGTAGCATGAGCTCGTCATTCCATTGAAGTTATGAGACAGCTGCGACCTCAGGATTTGAGGGGCTGCTACCCAAAGCCAGACGAAAAGCTTTTGTTCAGTAGACTGTCTTCAAAGCTAATCTTCATCACAACAACCGAAAAGCATCATCATTGTCAGCCCAAGCCGAAAGCGGTTCTAATGAGAAGAAAACTGGGGAACAGATTGTTGTACTAAGTGGGTCAGATTAGAGTTAAGTGGAAAGGTTAGCAGTAGAGCATGATCAGATGTGTTTAATGGTTTTAGACCACAGAGGGTCGGGTTTCGGCAACTTTAAGCAAAGGGAATTTTCCCTGACTGAACACTGTGACACCAATTTCACAGTTTTTTTGGCAATTTTGCATTGTCTATTCATATATATATATATATATAATCTTTAATCATAGAGTGGCTTTCATACCTGTGGTGGCTCAAAGTTCTTTTCAGACAGCAGTAATAACATAAACTGAGTTTCAAATTAAGTACTGAGACATTAAAGTTGTAATTAAACGCAAGTTAAATAGAAACGTTTCTTAAATTGCTTTCCAGAGTTCCACAGTTTAGAACCAGAATATTTTAAACAGTCTCTCCATATTTTATCTATTTTACGGAGGGATGTGTAGAAGGTCAGTATCTTCAGATCTAATATCTCAAGTTGGAACATAAACAGAGAGACATTCTGTAATGTAAACAGGTTCTAGATTATTTAGAGCTTTGTAGACTAATGGCAGAACTTTAACTTCTATTCTAAAAGTTGCAGGTAGCCAGTGCAGTTCTTCCCTTGTTTTTTGTAGGATCTGAGCTGCTGCGTTCTGTACGAGTTCTAGGAAATAGACCGTTTTCTTAGGAACTCAAGTAAGAAGACCATTACAGTGATCAACTGTTCTTGTAACAAATGCGTGAACGAGTTTCTCTGCGTCACTCTGGTATAGAAAAGGCAAACGTTTGGAGGTATTTCTCAAATAATAAAAAGCTACTTTAAAGTTTACATGCGGAATAAAGATCACACCCAGGTTATGTACTTCAGGTTTGATATTAGTAGTTAGTAGATTAAAAAACAACTAATTTCACTTTTAGTTCACTTGCTCCATTTACTCAGGTAAATTTGATCTTAATTGTTTGTTAATATTAATTATAATTAGTCTATAACGTACAAGCAATCATTCATTTTGCTTTGCTAATACGCTTCTCATTTTTTACACTTTGCATCGATTTTAGACCAAAAAGTGTAGAACCAGTTTCTATGCTGATAAATGCCGGACGTACTTTCACCACAGTTTTATAAGGAAGTCAATTTTTACTTCTACTTAAAAGTATTTGTGAGGAAAAAAACGTGCTAGTCACATTGAAGTCAGTAAGATTGAAGTACTCGTTTAGTCTATTAGCTCCAGGAACGCTTTGCTAATGCTAATACTTCTAGCCTAATACGTCTAGCCTAATACGTCTAGCCTAATACGTCTAGCCTAAGACTTCTAGCCTAGTACGTCTGGCTTACTACTTCTAGCCTAATACGTCTAGCCTAAGACTTCTAGCCTAATACGTCTGGCTTACTACTTCTAGCCTAATACGTCTAGCCTAAGACTTCAAGCCTAATACTTCTAGCCTAATACGTCTAGCCTAATACGTCTAGCCTAAGACTTCTAGCCTAATACGTCTAGCCTAATACGTCTAGCTTACTACTTCTAGCCTAATACGTCTAGCCTAATACGTCTAGCCTAATACGTCTAGCTTACTACTTCTAGCCTAATACGTCTAGCCTAATACGTCTAGCCTAATACGTCTAGCCTAAGACTTCTAGCCTAATACGTCTAGCCTAATACGTCTAGGCTAAGACTTCTAGCCTAATACGTCTAGCCTAATACGTCTAGCCTAATACGTCTAGCTTACTACTTCTAGCCTAATACGTCTAGCCTAATACGTCTAGCCTAAGACTTCTAGCCTAATACGTCTAGGCTAAGACTTCTAGCCTAATACGTCTAGCCTAATACGTCTAGGCTAAGACTTCTAGCCTAATACGTCGGGCTTACTACTTCTAGCCTTTAGCCCTGCATCTCAGATGAAGAGGTTCGCAAAAGGAGTACAACAGTGCCTGACAGACTTAAATCTCTATATTGATATATACTAGATTCACTAAGACGTTCCCCCCAGTGCTGTTATTGACCTTGTTGTTTTTTTTATACCTAATTTAGATTTTTGCAATAGTTGGTTTGTTACTTTTCCTTTACAACTTTGCTTAAGGATGTTTCAGACCACTGACGCCTACACACATATGTTAGTAACATTTTAAGGGATTTGTACTTTCCAGCGCAAAAGTTTTTTTATACTTCTACTCAAGTATATTTAACAGCTGTTCCAGGAAAACCAGGTGTCTCCATTGTTTTGCTGATTTTTAGTTTTCTACATAATTTGAATTCTACGGCTGGTCTTTACACTGTGCCAAAATTTCATGATGACTGGACCAATCAAGTTGCTCCAAAACGTAGCTTTAAACAGAATACGTTTTCATTAACTTACACTAAAAGTAGAGAACATTTTTGTACTCTGCTGCAAAGCTATCATTTTAAAGAAACTTGTTTTTACTGTGGACTTGACTTTGGATCTGAAAGAAAAAGTAAATACTAAAACTTTTAAATTGTGTCTAATTTCATTGTTTAGACTCTGACCTGCTTTGCCAATGCTCCGCTCTTAACTATGAGCCTTTATATTCTTTTTATTTGTCTTGGACCCAATGATTCCCAAAAAAAGAGGATAAACAGAGTCTGACAAGCTTCAGTTTCTGTGCCCGAAACTTTCTGATGGCAAATTTATTTTTCTTGCCTGCCTCTGAGACTAATATATAGTCACTGTCCAGTGAAACTCATGGATCTTATTTTTTGTCTATATTTATTTTTCTCTATCACCTGATCAGCTGATCTTTACACTATGTGATGAATGTATCAATAGAAATGCTCCAAAATGGAGAAAAAATTCTGGTTCCATAGACTTACATTAAAAGTGAATGAGGTTTTTTTGCCAGTTGGAACATACATGTTTTTTTTTTCGGCCATGGACGATATTCACCGTCCTTTCTTCTCTGTTCCTCATTTCTAGTCAAGGCCTTGAAACAAAGACTTGAGGAAAACAAGCACATGGTGCTGCTTCAGCAACACCAAGGACGCCGCTCAGACAAACCGCGACATGTGGCCACAGCAGCTGTTGAGAAATTCACTGAGTTTGGGGTTTAACTTGATAAACATCGACTAAAACATCGACTTTTTTCTGTAGTGACTTAGAACGATGTGAGTTTAGAAGGAAAGTAGCAGAAGAACCGCGATTCTTTGTGTTTCGCTTTCCGCCTTGTCAGCGAGGAAATTCCCTTCAATGAATCACTCAAATGAAGGCAGAACATCTCAACTAAATAGGACCTGGGCTGTTTAGTGTATGCGTGTGGTCTGTATTATAGGAATACCCCGAATAAAAAATAAAAAAACTTCCAGAAAGTCCCTGTGTTTTCTGTACTTAGTCTCAGTCTGGTTAGATTCTGTTACTTTCATATTCCCTATATCATGTACGGAGGTTCCAGATATAGTAGCCAGGTCAACTGTATTAGTTTATAGGCATGACGTGGTCCTTCAGTCCTTATGTCAGACATATGTGAACAAACACAAGGTCCTATATAGTAGTGTAGAATGAAATATTATTATTTCATATATATACTGTATTTTTTTATTTTTGTCTGGTTCTAAATAGATTATATCCACCATAAATCCACTAATCCACTCATTGAACACACAGTCTAGGCTAATTTCTTTATACCAATAGGACTGAACTCACCTACAGCAGCCGTTGAGTCTACAGCGTTAAATCCCAGCTGTTGTCGCTCCTCGAAGCTGAACCGGTAAATGGGATGAGGTCCTAATCTTTGCCGCTGTTTCCTCGTTTACAGTCCACGTTTCGCCTTCGGTGTTGGCTTCTGTTTCGCAAAGTTGCTCATTACTTTCCCGTCAGTGATTAACATGTGACTCACTTCCTTGAAGCCGAACAGCGTGGTGTTTTCAATCCACCTGTATTGAGGTGAAGCCCCGCCCACCCGTGCCGCGATTGGCTAGTAACTCACACTCGTTCACTATAGGCTGGGCATAATAAAAACTCTAATAATAATAATAATAATAATAATAATAATAATATGATCTAAAATATATAATAGATAAGTTTTGATCTAGCTCAGTGCCTCCACACAGTTTGGACAACCGTAAAAATATGATTTTCCAAGGTGTGTTAAGGTGTTTCTATTTCTTGTTTTGCATGATCACGTATTGTAGCGAGCTATGTCTTATAAATTAAAACTTTGTCCAGTTCAATCACAGTTTTGGTCAAGTTTCAGTGCTACGCCTTGAGTGAGTTTTTGCCTGCCTCAGCGCAGGAGGCGGGACTTGTCGGAAAACAGGTGGGGAAAAAAGAAAGCGTTGTACTACACCACACCGCCTCATACGTAACACTCTTACACCACATACACAGAAGCCCAAATATGGGCAGCGTGAGGAAGTACAATAAACAGGGCCATGCTTGTCCCACTGACGCAGCGGTGAACACAAAGGTTTGACTTTTTCTGCTTAATTCAGTTAATTTAGTAATTCATTTCTTTATACTGATATATATCTATTAACGTGTTAACAATGGCCAAATATATGAACCAGATAAAAAAATAATAATAATACTGGCGACTGTATTTATTAGAGAATTAAAAGTTAGTCTTGGCTAATGGGATGAAGCTTTTAAAGGGATTTTCCCAGATTTCTACAGAATTCCATCAACTGTAAACAAAGTCAAAGTAGGTGACATTCTTATTTGTAGACAAAATTATTAAATAAGAGTTGTTACCAGAGGTAGTGATAGGAACATGTATTACACACTCAGAAGACAATTGTAGGTTCACTGGTGGTGTTAAGTAGTAAATAAAGCTGGCAAGCATTGTCCCATTAAAACAGTCTTAAATTACAACGCTTGAATTGTAGATAAGTCTAATTTGTAACATACAAACATTATTACACTGTTATACATGTATAATATATACACACACACACACACACATCGCTGTCTAAAGAAACCTTAAGTATCTCCAAGGTTTAAGTATTTTTTCCCAGCTATTTTTGAGCATTTGTATTGGTCCATTCATCATGAAACGTTCAAATATAAATTATGATTTGCTATTTACTATGGAAATCTTTAGAATTGTATATATACATTTTGTTGATTTTACAAAAATCAACAAATATATATATATATATATATATATATATATATATATATATATATATATATATATATATATATATATATATATATATATATATAAATTATGATTTGCTATTTATTATGGAAATCTTTAGGGATTCCAAATAATCAGAAGAGTACATACCTGCTTAATCAATAAAACAATAAGGTATTATAAGTTGATTTATGTCACTAAATTATAAGTATCAATTATCTATAAGTATCCATCCATCCATTATCTGCCGCTTAATCTTGCTAGTCTGGGTCACGGGGGGTGGGGGGCTGGAGCGAATCCTAGCGTCATTGGGCAAAGGCGGGCTACACCACGGACAGTTCACCAGTCCATTGCATGGCCAACACTCACTCAAGCACTCACACCTACGGGCAGTTTAGAGTGACCAATCAACCTAACATTCATGTGTTTGGACTGTGGCAGGAAACCGGAGTACCCGGAGGAAACCCACTCAAGCACGGGGAGAACATGCACACTCCACACAGAACAACCCAGATTGTCTTGCTGCGAGGCAACAGTGCTAACCGCTACACCACTGTGCTGTGTTATCTA
The DNA here is from genome assembly GCA_021613375.1 of Megaleporinus macrocephalus. Classification (NCBI taxonomy): domain Eukaryota; kingdom Metazoa; phylum Chordata; class Actinopteri; order Characiformes; family Anostomidae; genus Megaleporinus; species Megaleporinus macrocephalus. The sequence continues at coordinate 11,998,640 of CM038705.1, forward strand.
TAATTATTAACTATTAATTATAAACTATTTTTTTCATATTTTAATGGTTGACAATTTAAATGGAGTATGCATTAAATATTAATGCACATTTAACTGCTATATACACTATTAGGCCATCTAATTACTAAGGTGGTGATAAGTGGGTTAGCCATTTCTAACAGTGTAAAATCACACATAGCCATGCATTCTCCTCAGAGAAACACTGGCAATAGAATATCATCATAGAGCTTTAAGCATGAAAATTATAGAGGATGATGAAATTGTATACACTATTCTTGTAAAACAGAAGTGTTTAGGAGCAACAAACTCTCAGCTATGAAGTGGAAGACTATGCAACCTCACAGAGCAACCGGCAGCTCCACGTTAACGTCCATGGTTTTGGATTGAGAGGTCTAACAAGCTCTTACAAGTATGATGGCCAGGTGTTCACGTTCTTTTGGCCATTTAGTGAATTTTGTATTTAAAGTCCTAAAACTTTGTGACAACGTGCATGCAATATAATGTCTTCTCTGATAAAAATAGGCCTCTACCCAGTAAGTCTTTGCTGATTTATGGTGCATGTTTGCAAATGAACAGCAGATGGCACACCAGATCCTATATATGACCTCACAAGCTCAGTCTGTCATTTGAAACCCTCCCCAACACACATACACATCAGAAACAACGTCCCAGATGCCAAGTCAAGAAGAAACGTTGCCACTGAGATGGCTGGACGAGCCGTGTACACTTTAGTTCCTAACATAATGCAGCCTGATTTATTATTTTCTGCTAGAATCCGAACCTTCAGTATAGGTGATAAGCCAAACCCCATCTGTTTTCCTCCTCTGCCATCTTCTTTATCTTTATAGCTTGCTGATGGATCTCTTATTGGTGGGCCGTTTCTGCTCCCAGTAGACATACAGATTGCATTTTCGCTGGATGCCTTTGAACAAGCAGTTCATTTGGGAAAAGGGTAATCAATGATTTGGGCTTCTTATTGAATTTAGAGTGGAGGAACATGATGCTAGATAAGTTGCCTTACTAGGTCTGGAAGGTGCCCATTAAGTTATAGTGCCCATTTATTTCAGAGAGTTTTCCATTAATAAAGCTACACTTCGTAAGTTGTGGTGATCTGGAGACCTCTCTGGTTTAAATGTGTAATTGCATGTGGCAGAATATATTGTAACACTGGTTGAGTTTCGGACCCCTGGATGAACCTGACAGCATGTTAACTTAAACACATAAAAGGCACGTCTTCTCAGGAGTCATCATATCTTCATCAGATGCTGAATTTTGCATTTGACACCTAAAGAAAAACTGAAATACTGAAGATAAGAGCACCTTCGGTAGTCTAGCTTAGAGAAGATCTGCACTGTCTACTGTTATTCTCTATAAAATAAGAAAAAATGTTACCAAGAAAAGTGACTCAAGCAAGGATTGATCCTGGTAGTTACTTATTACTTAGAATGATTAGTCACAACATGTTATTTAAATTATATGCTTCAAGCATTATAGCTACAGCCCTTGGTGCCTCTGTTCAAAATGAAGTATATACACACCCTACAAAGACATGTCTACACATTTTAATATACAATTCCAGTTTATTTGCTGAATTTAACGTATTTGGAAAAAAAAATTAACTAAACGTTTAGGGTGGTTCAAAATTGATGGCACTTTATTGGTTTAATGCTATTTTTCCTGAATGATGGAGTACAATGGGCAGAAAGAATTGCTGTACATTTACTTAAAACTGTGATTATTACTAATCCTTATTTACTTTTATAATTATATACGCATTATTAGTTTACGATATAAAGAAAGCCAGAGCAGTCATGTTGCTGGTTCTACCTCATATTTTTATTATTTGCTGGTTGCTTCTTTTTATCGACCAAAATGGGCCACTTCTGGATCCTTGTATCAATAAAGCCTGCGCGTGCTAGCGCCACATGCAGCCCACTTCGCCTTTAAAAACATATTGATTTCCTGGGTTTGCAGCAAGCTTAATGCGATCGATAGTCATGCCCTTTCAAGATCAGCACTAGGATAAGCGTACCATTCTCTCACACACTTACCTCTGCTCACACACACATATGTGCAGACACTCTCCCACACACACATACGCCCTCTGTCTGACACCGTCTCTCTCTCCCTCTCCCTCTCCCTCCCTCTCTCTCTCTCGCTCGCTCCTGCTCACACACACAGGATTGTTTTAATACAGTGTCAATATGTGGGGCGTGTCAAATGTTATATGTATGTTCAACATCTATTATATATATATATATATATATATATATATATATATATATATATATATATATACAGCACTGTGCAAAAGTCAGATTATAGCTTTACATCAGAGGATAAAAACATTCTTTACTTTTGATGCAAGTTGAAGGAGAACTATCCTGTTCAACACAGATTTGGAGCATTTTTATTGGTCCCAGTCATCATGAAATTACGATACAATGGACAAGTGTAGAGTTGTCCACTGTAGAAAACTGAAAATCACTTAAACTGGATGTACTTGTTTTTTTTGGACACTGACCATATGTTCAAAAACGGATTGAATGATACAGAACCAATTGGGCCCCTAACAACCACCTGCAAAAGCTGGAGACCACTAAAACTCTGGCTTTCAACCGAGAGAGAGAGCTCAAGATCAAGATCAAGCTCTATTCAGTGCTATGAGGTTAAAAGGTGTCAAGAAGCTTCTCACTGTAAACAGGAATCAAACAAAGAAGCTATGGGGTGTTCTAAGAAGGACCACTTTAGAGTCCAGACCTCAACATCACTAAATGTGTTTGAAATTTCTCAGATCAGGAGAAGCAAAATCAACTTCCAAGTCTGGATTTTGGAGGTATGGAACACTATTCTTGCAGATTTCTCTGGAAAAAAAAACTTGTGGCAAAAAATATTTTGCCACATGCAATTACACATTTAAACCAGAGAGGTCGCCAAATCACCCCAACCTACATAGTGTAGCTTTAATAATGGAAAACTCTCTGAAATAAATGGGCACTATAACTTAATGGGCACTTTCCAGACCTAGTAAGGCAACTTATCTAGCATCATGTTCCTCCACTCTAAATTCAATAAGAAGCCCAAATCATTGATTACCCTTTTCCCAAATGAACTGCTTGTTCAAAGGCATCCAGCGAAAATGCAATCTGTATGTCTACTGGGAGCAGAAACGGCCCACCAATAAGAGATCCATCAGCAAGCTATAAAGATAAAGAAGATGGCAGAGGAGGAAAACAGATGGGGTTTGGCTTATCACCTATACTGAATGTTTGGATTCTAGACTACTTTTAATTGCAGAAAACAATAAATCAGGCTGCATTATGTTAGCATGCAATTACACATTTAAGCCAGAGAGGTCTCCAAATCACCACAACCTACATAGTGCAGCTTTAATAATAGAAAACTATCCAAATCAAATGGGCACTATACATTAATGGGCACCTTCCAGCCCTAGTAAGGCAACTTATCAAGCATCACCATTTTTGCCTACGGCTGTAACTATAATGCTTAGAGCATATCGAATGGAAACTAATTGTAATGAAGGCAAAAGGTAGAGACACATAGTCATGACAATGGTGGCACTTAAACTGAGGCGTCTGTCTGCTTCCTCCTGCAGCTGAATAAGAAATGGTTGTTTTGACTGGACATGAAATCATTTTTGCGCTGTGCTGTGTATGCAATAATCTGTCATGTATATCCACCCCCATGTTTTAGCACGCATTATCCAATTCATCAGCTCCACTTACCATATAGGAGCACTTTGTAGTTCCACACTTACAGACTGTGGTCCATCTGATTCTCTGTATACACTGTTACCCTGTTCTCCAGTTATCAAGACCCCCCCACAGGACCACCACAGAGTGGGTATTATTTGGGTTGTGGATCATTCTCAGCACTGCCGTGACTCTGACTGTGCGTTGTGTTGGTACAAGTAGAGTTTGTGTTTCTCTAGTCATTCTTTATCAGTGGTTACAGGCTGCTGCCCACAGGACACTGTTGATGTACTGTTCTCAGTCCAGCAGTGACACTGAGGCATTTAAACACTCCAGCAGCAGCACTGCTGTGTCTGATCCACTCACACCAGTACAACATATGCTAACACACCACCACCATGTAAGTTTCACTGCAGTGTTGAGAATGATCCACCACCCAAATGATACCTGCTCTGTGGTGGTCCTGTGAGAGTCCTGACTGTTGAAAGAATGTATACAGAGAATCAGATGAACTACAGTCTGTAAGTGTAGAACTATAGACCTACAAAGTGCACCTATATGGTAAGTGGAGCTGATACAATGGACAATGGAATTAGTGGATCTAATGAAATGTAAGTCCATCTCTGTGTATCGAGTGTATATACTACATATGACAGTGAGTATGTATATATATATATATATATATATATATATATATATATATATATATATATATATATATATCAGAATAACGTCAGAATAAAAGGTTACTTTTCAGTAGAAGAAAAAAATGATCTCAACTCTCTCTCTCTCTCTCTCTCTCTCTCTCCTCTCCCCAGGTAATGGTTGTCCTTGGGCTGGAGAGCAGTTTGTCTGCATTAGGAGTGAAGTGGGCCTAATGGGATTGTTCTTGCACACTGTGTAATATGGTTATGTATGTAAAGGCCAGTTTGATGCTTTTGTGCAAGGTGAAAGAGATTGTAGCACACATTTCTTCTGACCTCTTTTTGTTTTTGGTCTAATCCCGTTTGTTTGTACCCCCTTTCCCCACAGATATCCCCCCCCAGTGCTTCTATTGCTGATCAATACCTGTTTGTATTTCCAGTGCGCTTGAGCATCTGCATCTTCGCTCTGCGTGGGTTGCGGAGATAATGCGGCTGGCCCGTGTCCTTGCCGGCTTGTTTAAGTGCAGTCAAGGAGAGACTGAAATGGGCAAATTGATTTTGAGGTTCGAGTGCAAGGTTGCTCCTTTACTAAGCGCTCCTCAGGTCTGCTTACATGTAATTGGTTTCATTGTATAAATAAATGCTTTGTATAAACATGCGGAACACCATGCCGAAATAGATACGGAAATAGCCGTGACTTTGGGGAGGGCAGGGGGCTGACGCGTTCCATTTCTGTAGAGGGTACTTGTGAAAGAGTTCAGGATATATATATATATATATATATATATATATATATATATATATGTATTTGGTTCGTATATAAAAATTTAATTGCTTTAATTTAAGTTTCTGTGATATTGTCGAGTTTAATTACACACCCAATTTCAAAATTTAGCGTCCTAAATTTGATGTCTGCGACAGTAAGTTGTATGTTTACCACTATGTTGCACCATCCTTCTTGTTAATAATGTTCAGTAATCTTTTGATCTTTTGAGAACTGAGGACACCAACTGTTGTGTAGGTGTGAAAGTGGAATTTGTGTCCACTCTTGCTTGATTGAACACCTCAGCTGCTCATATTGTGCTTCATAATGCACCAACTGGACGGCATCCAGGCCAGTCTAGCAGCTGTTCTCTTTTACTGGGAAGCCACTGAAAAAGACCCTGAAGAAGACGTCATCTAGAAGGCAGCATGTGTTGATCCAAATTGCTTAAGTACCCCCCAGCATTACCAGATGTTTAAGTTACTCACTAACAAACCCACGTTCCATATTAGACCCTGGCTACTGAACTTTTGGTGGGCATCAATTGGATTCTTCTTTTACTCTTTGTCTACAAAAACTATTTAAAAGATGGAGCACACCCTCCCTCTTTGCGTCAGTCCATCTCCAATAAGCTTTATGCTAGAGAAGATATGGAAGATTGTTGATATATCGCTTCCACTTTGTGTAGTAGAGTCTTAACTTCCATTTACAGATGCAGCAACTGTGTTTACTGAGAATGGGTTTTCAAAGTATTTCCAAGTCCATGTGGTTATATTCTTTACAGAAGCATATTTGGTTTTGATGCAGTACCATCTGAGGGATTGAAGGTCATGGGCATTCAATACTGTTTTCAGACTTTCCTTTTGCGCACATTCATTTCTCCAGATTCTCTGAATCTTTTAATAATTGTATGAACTGTGGATGGTGAAATCTGTGAAAGGTGCCATACATTGGGAAACTGTATTGATATTGGCGTATCATGGACATATCATGAGTTTGTGGTTTACATACAATGAAATCAGAGCAACAGCAATGAAAATGGCAGCCTATGTGCATAAATGTATCAAGTGTATGTTGGTACTTTCCAAAGAACCAGAGTCTCAACAGCCATTGTGAATGGCCATCTTTCAACAAGGCTGAAGTTGGATTCTTACTCACCAGCTTTCTTAATCAAATGTTTCATTCCACCTTAAATGCCACAGCTTGTACAGTTGTACAAGATCGCGGGTGACCTTAATTCCAAATTGTTTGTTTGCTGTGCACATTTCACTCTGCATAGTTCCTCAAACCTTTGGCTATATTAAGCAGCTTCACTCAGCGTTTAACACTGAACATAGGGCCAGTTTCACCTTTCTTAGCTTGACAATATCCACTGTTTGGTGGTTAAAGTGGAGCATCGTAATCAGAAAATTTCATTGTAAGCTAACTTAACTCAATCAAGTAGTATAGGTAAGGTTAGCTTATAGCAAACAGTAGGCAATGTCCCATAACTTCTATGTTGACAACTGAAAATACTGAATGAATGCAGTGTATGGCATTCTTGACAGCATCACTTGTAATCTTTTCACCTGTTTGTTTGCAGAATATTCCAGAACATGACATCATTCAAAAAAAGCTTAAATTGCCCTCTCTTAAATTTTTAGGAATGTGTTCCAGGTATCAAACTTGGAAACATTGTGTATTAAGAAAATAAGTTAAAAACGCAAAATATAACTTATCTCTTCACTGTGGTGTTTTAAATAATAAATAACTGTAACCATCACAACTTTTTTGAATTTGGGTTTGTGTACAAAGGATATGTGTTGTCAAGGCTGTTGTCCTTGGTTTGAGAACCAAGAACAAACCTAATTCCAGTGAAATGGATTGTTGAAATTAATATTATTAATAGTATTCTCCAGAAACAGAAGACAATTCACTCTATCTTTATCTTTTCTGTCTGTTCAGTCCTTTACAGCCAGCTCGTAAAAGCTGCTGGTAATCTGACTGTAAATATTAGTGTATTTTAATTAACATTTTAAATTTAATTAATAAAGATATGTGAAGACTGATTACAAAAATAGATTCAAATGGAGTTAAAGCTAAAAAAAATACCATCTTACTTGTTAATTAGGACAGTGTGTGTGACTCATTCTATTCATTTTTTGTCTCTATTTTAAACTTATCATTTATTTTCTGATGGGAGCTTGACATTGACAGTGAAAATACTTTGTTTTACAATGATTTTATGGTTCATTCATTTCTGAAAATACACCCATCAGACATTAAAAACATCTCCTTTATCTATATATGTTGTCCATTTCATCAGGTCCATTTACAACACAGGTACACTTTGCAGTTCTACACTTACAGACTGTAATCCATCTGTTTCTCTGTATTGACACCAACGATGTGGAGGTGTGTTAATGTGTGGTGTGCTGGTACGGGTGGATCAGACACGACTATGTTACGGGTCCTCCTATATGGTAAGTGGAGCTGATAAAATATCTACAATGTGCGTAGATATAAGGATGTCGTTTTAACATTATGGCTGATTGGTGTTTTTGCAGGTATGTGGCAACAGTATACAAAATAACAGTAATTAGAAAACCACTGACTAGATGGACCATACTATGATCAGTTATTAATCTCAGTGTTACTGAAATCTATTAAAGTCTAAGTATACTGATAAATCATATAATTCGTTATTAATCTCAGTGTTACTGAGCTCTGCTAAAGTCTAAGTAGACTGATAGATCAATGTGATCAGTTATTAATCTCAGTGTTACTGAACTCTACTAAAGACTGAGTAGACTGATAAATCATTGTGATCAGTTAATAATCTCAGTGTTACTAAACTCTACTAAAGCCTGAGTAGACTCATAAATCATTGTGATCAGTTATTAATATCAGTGTTACTGAACTCTGTTAAAGTCTGAGTAGACTGATAAATCAAAGTGATCAGTTATTAATCTTAGTGTTACTGAACTCTGCTAAAGCCTGAGTAGACTGATAAATCAATGTGATCAGTTATTAATATCAGTGTTACTGAACTCTGTTAAAGTCTAAGTAGACTGATAAATCAATGTGATCAGTTATTAATATCAGTGTTACTGAACTCTACTAAAGTCTGAGTAGACTGATAAATCATTGTGATCAGTTATTAATATCAGTGTTACTGAACTCTGTTAAAGTCTAAGTAGACTGATAAATCAATGTGATCAGTTATTAATCTTAGTGTTACTGAACTCTACTAAAGACTGAGTAGACTGATAAATCATTGTGATCAGTTAATAATCTCAGTGTTACTAAACTCTACTAAAGACTGAGTAGACTGATAAATCATTGTGATCAGTTATTAATATCAGTGTTACTGAACTCTGTTAAAGACTGAGTAGACTGATAAATCAATGTATCAGTTATTAATCTCAGTGTTACTGAACTCTACTAAAGACTGAGTAGACTGATAAATCAATGTGATCCGTTATTAATCTCAGTGTTACTGAGCTCTGCTAAAGTCTGAGTAGACTGATAGATCAATGTATCAGTTATTAATCTCAGTGTTACTGAACTCTACTAAAGCCTGAGTAGACTGATAAATCAATGTGATCAGTTATTAATCTCAGTGTTACTGAACTCTACTAAAGCCTGAGTAGACTGATAAATCAATGTGATCAGTTATTAATCTCAGTGTTACTGGACTCTACTAAAGACTGAGTAGACTGATAAATCAAAGTGATCAGTTATTAATATAAGTGTTACTGGACTCTACTAAAGTCTGAGTAGACTGATAAATCAAAGTGATCAGTTATTAATCTCAGTGTTACTGAACTCTACTAAAGTGTGAGTAGACTGAAAAATCAATGTGATCAGTTATTAATCTCAGTGTTACTGGACTCTACTAAAGACTGAGTAGACTGAAAAATCAAAGTGATCAGTTATTAATCTCAGTCTTACTGAACTCTGCTAAAGTCTGAGTAGACTGATAAATCAAAGTGATCAGTTATTAATCTCAGTGTTACTGAACTCTACTAAAGTGTGAGTAGACTGATAAATCAATGTGATCAGTTAATAATCTCAGTGTTACTGGACTCTACTAAAGACTGAGTAGACTGATAAATCAAAGTGATCTGTTATTAATATAAGTGTTACTGAACTCTGCTAAAGTCTGAGTAGACTGATAAATCAATGTGTTCTTCCAGCTATCAGTTATCTTTTGGTAACGCTGTGAATTTTGTTAGTGATTTTTCAAAGAATTACTCCCACCCAGTTACAGCAAAACGTATACAAAAATGAGATTTTTTTCTTATCAATCTGCATTCCAAATTCTAAGCACATTTTGTGTGTTGTAACTAAATACAGCACTAAATAAATTAAGGATAAATTAAAGTGCTATACGTTTTCAGATGTCATTATTTGTTCAAGCATTCTGTCCAACCTTCTACTTATAAAAAAAAACAATTTGATTTTATATATTCATACATTTTCGGTTTCAAGGACTCTTTCTTTTGCTTTTAAAGCAAAGTCCTGCTGAAAATATTGTGGCAGAGAGACAAAGAGAAAAAAGGAGAGCGAGAGAGAGAAACAGGGGGCCATGACAGGGCAGCAGACAGACCCCGAAAAGGGTTTCCGGCTCAATCACGCACAGCCAGAACATGCCTCGTAACCAGGAAAGTAAGCGAGCCTACCAAAGAATTATAGAATGAAAACATCGATCAGAATAGAGACAGTCGAGGACTGAGCACGGGCAGATTCACTCACCACATTGCTTATAGTTACTGAGAGAGTCTGATTATGGTTATACATCCCTTCCTTTACGTACACTGTGTTATGGTTATATTGCACGTTATAGATTCATGCAATGTCTATATACACAGCAGGTTTATGGATATTGCAATAAAGTATCTTGACTGAAACTGGAATGAACTGTAGGCCAAATTGATAATCATAGTTTGTGATAACCTGATAACATAGTTCGGTTAAAAACAGGAGAAATTTGGGCTGGGGAGACGAATGAATGGCAAACGTGTGTGTGTGTGTGTGTGTGTGTTAGGGGGGTGGGGTCCAGCCCTCCTCTCCGCTACACTCCTCCTCCTTTCCTTCCACTAAGAAATTTCTTCTCAAGTCACCACCCGCTCTCACATTAACAAATCTCTCTCTCTTTCGCTCTCTCTCTCCCTCCCTCTCTCTCTCTCTCTCTCTGCTCGCTCTATCCCACGCTGGGGTAGTCTGCTTTTCTTCTCATTCAGAGGCTCTCACGTCGCTCTCTCTCTCTCTTTTTCCTTCTCTCTGTCTATTTCACTGTAAATTTCTCTCCTCCTCTATCCATAAAGGAAGGAAGGAAGGAAGGAAGCCTAACAGAGAGAAAGAGAGAGAGGGGTGTCTGTCGAGAACGGATGATGGAGAGAGAGAGAGAGAGAGAGAGAAAGAGGGCGAGCCGGAGAAGAGGACTGTCATTGATGGGCGAGCGAGATGGAAAAGCGTGAACCCCCGAGAGGGAGCGGCGAGGAACGACCGGCCAAAGTCTTTCGGTGGCAGCGCTTGATGGTATTTAGTCCATTTATTCGCCATTCCTTGTTTCTCCAGTACTATGTTGCTCTCCGCCTTCACCCCATCGCTCCTCTCCTCTTCCCCCCACTCTTTCTCTCTCTTTTGCCCCTCTTCTCCCTCGCTACTGAAACATGGTGCGTGTTTCATACCCAATGGCATGCAAATGAAGCAATACATGTGGGCGCCTCATTCTTTATCCCCCACCCCACCTCTTTTCCTTCCTTCTCCTACCATCCCACTTTCACCCGTGCCCCAAGCATGGATAGAGGAAAGAGCCACCTCTGCTTTTTCTCTCTCTCTCTCTATCTCTCTTGCTCTCTCTCTCTTTTTCTCTCTACGGCGCAGTAGCTTTGACAGCATCTTTCAAAGGTCCTAATCCCGGTGTCAGCGCTAAAAGACTGTTTACTGTACGCTCAGCATTCCGTGAAACGAAGGCAGTCGGAAAACGGACGCAAGGAAAGTACAAAGGCGTGCGCTGGGGTTCACTTTCGGACCCCGTGTGCCAGCAAGCGTGTGAAGGTTGACGCTCTCTTAACTGATTTCCCTCTCGGGTTAAAGAGTCTTTATTTTTGGGCCCCCTTCATTGCGTCCTCTGTGCCGCACTCTTCCTCTCATTCCCATCTTTCCTCCCCCGTGGCTTAAGGTTGAAATCGGCTCTCTGCTTGTTTGTGCTTCTAACTTCGAGCAGCACAATCCGTTCACGCCGCTCCTCCGCTATTTGTTGAGCCGGAGGTTCCCGCCATAGAAATCCGTTGTGCTTTATTTCCCCCCCTCCCTCCATCCTTTTATCCCTCTCTTCTCCTTCCGTTTCCCCATGCCTACACTCCTGCCAGCGACATGGCCATTGTTCACTTTCTCTAACTGCGTTCTAGTTCTCCACACCTGGACAGGTGGATGACCGTCTCCAAACCGTTTTCAATTTTTTCCAATTCCCTGTCGTCTTTTTTCGGCTGATCCCATTGGGGTCCGCTCCGGTGCTACGCTAGCATGGACCTCGTGTCTCCTGCTACACAGTGTTAGCATGTGTGTATTTGTTATGAGCGAGGGAAGCTTTCCTTCGCTAACGTTAATGTGCTGGAGAGGGCATGGCGGGGTCTTAATAGTGGATTAGGATTGCTGTTGATGTACAAACAGATTAAGGTTCGCTGCAGTTGTCTGGTGGCGGGAGCATGAGATCAGCCCGGGGTTTGTCTGTTGATGCATTTTAAAAAGCCAGTCTGGACTGAGCGATGCGATTGCTCTGATATGCGACGATGAACTTCTCTGCTAACTTGCGTGCCCTTCCGTACGAATGCAACGTGATCAGAACCAAAGCCAGGATTAGGCAGAAGTACAAGAGTTGAATATCGACAAAGATGATTCCTATTCAGTATTCCACAGCAGAAACTCCTTTCGGGACATTGCGGAACGTGAAACGTTCTAAGCTAACTGAGGAGGCAGGACAGCGAAGTCTCTCACTGCTTAAAATATTACTCAGCGATGGCTATCAATTATGTACAGCCTGGTGAAGATGTTTCATTCTTCCTCAGAAAAGAAAAGAAAGGAAGGCGATGGGGTGGGTTGGTGGGCGGGGGGGGGTGCGCTTGTGTTCAGGGCTAGGGCAGTCATCATGGAAGGCCAACGTCATGTGACCATGCTTGATGCACTCACGCTCTCATGGTCCGTGTTAAGCAAATCCCGCAGGAATGGATGTTCCAGTTGCGTCAGTGGCTCTGTGCCTTCAACTGGGCTGCTTTATTAAAGAAGCTCAATCTTGACTCCCTCTGCAACGAGCTAAAGTACAGCGCTCGAGCAGCTTAAACCACAGGATACGCTTATTCCTAAACAGTATCTGCTACTAGGACATGAATGTTTCATATGTTTATGTAGTAAAGCCTAGCAAATTTATGAAAAACTGTAGATTCTATAAGCATATAGTCGTCCATTCATTATTAGAAGCATCTATCTTCTGGTTCCTCTCACTTTATGAGCTCCACTGACCTTATAGATCCACTATTTGGGTGTACAATTACAGACGGGAGCCCATCTGTTATAGCTATCCTCTAACCCATTCATCATGGGTCAGTTTCTGACAATAGGACTGCTGCTGACCACATATTGTTTGGGTGGTGGACCACTTTTCTTCAGCACAGCAGTGATACTTATGTGAGAACTGAATACTATTCATAGTACTATTTGAAAATGTATTATTAATTTTTGTTGGAAATCAAGGGGTCCATTTGTTGGTTCAATCAGGATCTTTCTTGTGGTATCTTGGTAGATGAAGTCAAGGGAGCTTGCTCATTGGTTAGGCCTTCTGGAGCTAGACTGAAGGCCTTGCATGTCGATGAACTACTGATGTATTGAGGCAATTAATGGTGGAAGCAACCAAATCCACAATCAGAAAAATGAAGCTTAATTTCAGCGTTGGCGTGTCTCTGCAATCAAACTCAATGTCTGATAGAAGTGTTTGTAAGAATTTGAGAATTTTAAGAATTTGAAAAGAATTTGAAAAAGGCTTGATTTGCATGCTTTTGTTTCATGCTACTGATAACATAATACAAAACATAGCTTGTGCACAACAATGCTATACATTGCAACGACACAGCATTTAAATATGTTATTTCAACTACACAATCCCATCATTCTACATTCTTCACTCTGGCATTGTCTTATGAGCTACATCTGTGTTTATTGGTTTCCTGTTGACTAGTGGGTACCTTTGCATATGGATGGTAGGGACATATCGCCAATTTTTAGTGTTTAAAGAATCGTCCCTACCAGTATTGGAGCAAACTCATTTGCATTGTACTTGGAGCCGATAATTTCAATTGCATACCAATGCTAAGACCAAATCTAAGCTATTGCCTGTCAAAACATCATTGATGCTGGTTGGCTACTGCTTGATTTCACTCAACCAAGCTGATTCATCATTGCAACTCATATCTCTGTCTGTTTCCATGGCATGCAAAAGTATCATTAATCCGATGCAGAGTAGTTTGTACATTATTAGGGATGAACAAATCTTGCAATGTGTTAAACAAGGGTCAATGGGTGGGCCATATGACCAGTGGTCTAACCAGAATCCAGGTATTTGCTAGAAAGCCATAGAACAGACATCACTCTATTCCAGAGATATTTGTTGGAAATCACTATGAAACTGCTAGATCAAAGGTAAAATATCTGTTTATATACATCTAATACAAGCCTCAGATAAAACATATATTGTGTTTTTGACAGTTTAAATGTCCATATTTAATGTAGAATTTCTAGAAAAGGCATATATATAGAAAACATATAATCAAATACCACACACAGAACTTAGCATTGTCATTGAAATATATGCTTGGACATTTACTGCCCAACCTGCAGGCCTGGCTCTAGTAGCCTCGGTTCGTCACTAATCATACCCTTCCTTATTACCTCTGCTGCTTCTTAAGTACAACTGCTCAGCGAATTAAGCTCAGATATTACTCCACTTTGTTCACTCAACTAACAATTAAACTTTAATGACCCAATTGCTTGATTATTAATCATGTCCTTGTGATAAAGGGTACCTGCGAGGGCTCTTCTACTTAAATAGAGATGTGAAGCCTATTAAATATACATCAAGAAAAGCAGGTAGGGATATGACAAAGCTCTCTCTTAAGTTTGACTTACTTCTCCTTGGATAACACCTGCCGCTTGCCTTGGTTAGCCTAAGTGAGCTAGCTAAGCAAACTTTGTAATGCAAGTCAAGGACTTGTCTGTTTAGGTGTTTACAATGAGAATGGTGCTGCTTTGCCCTTCATTTATATGCTTGCTAGCTGCATCGCTCTTAGCTCACTAACAAGAAGCAGTCATGTGTATGTATGTATTGAATGAGGTAGTTTTCTACATGAAGGCACATTTAAATGGAGCAAACTGTGGACATGTTTCACAGGATTAGCTTACGTTTAGGCCTAAAATTGACTTTAGTTGGTGAAATACCACTGAAACAGACCAAAACAGTTATAGTTTTGGAATATCAAGCACTCGCCTAGCTTATAATAGGCAATTCTTTCTGATGAGAAATTTGTTTCTGATGTCAATCATTTCTTGTCTGGTTTACAAGGGGCTCCAGCAACACCACCGGTCATATTTTCTTTTTAAACCAACAAAGGGTTGACTTCTATGACCTTGTATAAGCTCTTTGGATCTGGGGACCTACCTGGTGGAAAGGTGTAAGTGCATGCAACATGTGGAGATGAGCTTTATTACTTTATTACACGTCTTTTACAGGAAACACATTTCAATGACGTTGAATGTAAGTATCAGTATAGGTGATGTGAAGGTCTTCCATAGCTCATGCCCACGAAAGGCATATGATATTCTTTTTCAAGTGAGAGCTGCTCAACAATGATGCAAGGTTGGTAGGTTTAAAAGCTGCTTCGACATGTTTCACACATTCTTGCAGGAAGCCGTGCGCAGATATTCACAGCCATCTTCGCGACCTTTAGTATAGTGAGCATAAGATCTTATTTTCACAGATTTTTCGAAATAGGTGGTGATACGTAAAGCTAGAAGACATCAGTGTGTTGGAGGTATTAAAAATAATTCCTTCGCTTTCATATTGACACATTTGCTTGCACGGTAGTTCTATGGACTGTACATGTTGTACCATTTGTGCGTGTATATGTGTGTATATTTGTTTTGGAGAAATTCTGTGGTGCCAAAAATGGTTGTACTCAATGAATATTGCATCAATCTTAAAAGATCTTTAGAGAACTTCTACATAATATTAAAGTTCTAGGAAAAGCCTAAAATTGATATAGAGCCATTATTACATGATCTGAAGGCCCTTAAAACATTATTCTCCAAGAAACTCTCAGGGTAAAGAACCTCTGCATAATAATATGGTTCTATCAAAAAAGCCTTAACTAAATTGAAGGTTTTTAAACCTTTAAACATTTTTTTTAAACTCACTCATCTCATTAACAACATGGTTCTTAAAGAAGCTTGTTGAAGTTTAAATACATCTATAGAATGTTAAGCTTCCAAAAAGGATGCTTCAATCACTATAGAACCTTTACACTTCCATTACAAGTAGTGATTATGTGGCATCATTGAAAGAACCTTTATATAAGAAGTACTGATTACTTGTTAAATCTGTAACTTGCAATCTGATTACTCTCTCCTAACATATATATTTTTAAAGTCAAAAGTGGAAGTGAGGATCTGAGATAACATAGAAATGGCCTAGTAACACATTAGCAAACACCTGGGACAAAACAACAACAAGTTGTCTTGGTCTTGGTTATGAATCCCTATGGTTTGTACCATTTTTAGTTGCTCAAAATCCTAAAATTGACATTAAAAACACTCAAGGAACCTTCGTCTTCAGTTGGGATGAGGGAAAATGTAACGTTCTGGTCACCAGATTCTTGTTGAAATGTTCTTGCTCCACCTTAAATAGCGTAGCTGTTACATTCTGACACAAGCACCACTATTTAAGGTTGAACGGGAAAAGTGGTGAATGAAAAGCTGACCTGTAGGGAGCAGAGGAATGTTGTGCTGCATGTCTGCAAAAAAACCTATTACAGTATACAGTCAATGCCTTATACAGCTTAGTCATGCAGGTTAAATGTGCAGGCTCAGCATGGTTAGTAGTGTGTATGAAGAAATATTAGCATGTGTGCTAGTTAATGGGCTCATAACTAAGAAGATCCAGTGACACCTTGGGTTTGGAATGTTGTACTTCAATATATAATTAGGCAATTAAGTGTCTCCATTTTTTCTTGTCAATGTTTAATTATATTATCATTTGCAGCTGCTATTTACAGTGTGTGAAAATTTCATGATGGACAGACGGATGAAAATGCTCCAAAATATCTTCTGGTTATTAAAAAAAAAATGGTTCTGTTGAAGTACATTGAAAGTGAAAGCAGTTTTTATCCTCTTCTGTGTTGGTGTTATTTTGGAGAGTGATGAAATACAGGTGAAGATCTGGCGGACAGTAAAAAACGAATAACAATAGAACAACCATAACTAGAAAAATGGATGGTGCAGCTTAAGCAGCACAAGGAGCGAGGGATGAATAAACGACAAGCAGAGGAGTGTGGGTCAGTGTGTTTGGGGATCTGCCATGTATGAGTACATGCAGTTTAGTGGCTGTTGGTTTAATGAAGCACAATGTTGGGGTGCACTTGAAAATGAATGGCACTTAATGGGGCGGGGGGGGGGGGGGGGGTGGATTTGCACCATCATAATAAAAAGGTACCTTGTAATCTTAGTTCTTTTAATAAAAATTAAAAGCTAATATTTCTTTGAATTCATATTTTAGTTTATATTTTTTGCTCCGGAAACAGAAGATAAATAGCAGTTACCTTTTTGGTATGTATCCTGATTTCATGGCACTGTTACCTTTTTTTGTATCTCTTATATTTAGTTACTAATAAACGCTGCCTCTGTAACTTTTAGATTACACACATATTTACTTTGTGCCATGCTACCCCTGTTACCCCGTATGTACGACTAAGTATCAACCGTATGAATGCCAGCGTACAGTGGTAAGGTGGGGGTTAACGTCTGGAGTCCAATGGAATGTGTTTCGGGTCAGCACGGAGAATTCCTCAGCCCGTCATTAATAGGTCACAGCTCTGCCTCGGCGAACGCTTGGACCGCCTCGCTCCCGCTCTCTTTTGTCTGCTTCCCTCGCCTCCTCACCCCTTCACGTTTTTTCTCCCCATACGCCGCCCCTTCTTCATTTCCGTCCTTTATTCCTCTCCTACTTCTGATCCCCTCTCTCCTGCTCAGACATCTAAAGGCTGGAGGTGCTGGGGGTTGGGTGTGAAAGGGAAGAGCAGGCATACGTGTGTGTGTGTGTATGTGTGTCTGCGTGTTATAAATGCAGCACCATGCCCGGCTCATCCCTGCTGCCTGCCGCCTCTTTATGTATGATTTATGCTGTTGTGTAACTTTAAATTTAGGGTGCCTCTTGTCAACAGAGCCAGCCTATTTTCGTCGTTTTGATATAGTAATCCGGCCCAGCAGGGTGCCAAGGACTTTGCACTGAGAGAGGCTTAAGAGTCAGCAGCCATACATCGCTGCTAGCTTGCATTGGGAAGATTATTTTACCAGTCAGTGTCGCGTTCTTGCTGAAGCAGAGGAATTCCCCCACTCGGCCTATTCACCTGAGACTGCCAGCCTATATACTGAGCAATGATTCGTTAAACACAGTGATGATGAAAAAAAAAGATACTACCTTAAAAGCATCATCAACTATTCTTTTCAGGAGGCTGGATTTTTAGTTTTTTTTATAGAAACACCTCCAAATCAAGTTCTTAGAGGTCATCCCAGTCACATTCAATGGTGTCAGGGTCTGGGCTCTTGGTTGGCCAGTTCTTTGTACTTGGAACGTCTAAAGCATCTTTCTTTTCTCAGTAATGGCTTCCTGACAGCGACGTATCCTGTCAGACATATAGCACTGAGCATGTCCTCTGCTTATAGTGGAAGGATGGACAGTTATTTTGTCAGATCGGAAGTAAGTTTGGAGCTTCTCCTTTACAGATGATAGCTGGTGGCAGTTTTGCTGCTCTACTAGGTCTTGCATGGTTGGTAGGAGTTCCAATTTCTTATAGGTTTTAATTATTTTTAGAACACCAATTTTGGAAATTTTTTCACCTACATTTCTTTGACTTGGAATGGAATGTCCTATATCCAGTATCCTCAGAGATATCTCTATGAAAAACTGATAACTTGTACTCATTGATTAGTAAAAGAAAGCAAACTGGAATTAGCCAGAAATTAAAAGAATATCATCTGGCAAACAGACAGAACGCAACAAAACAACATTCAGATGGATCTGCCAAGTGTTAAAAATGGTACTGGTACACAGTTTTATGCAGCAAAACAGTTATTACTTTTTTGACAGAAGGAACTGCCAATGCATTCGCTTTATTTTTTTTTACTTTTGTAGCATAAAGCTTGTGTCATCTTTCTTTTCTTTGCCGTTGCCATATGGATGAGTCCTTGGTCAGTACTTTTTCATGCGATTTGCATGGATGTCAATTCTCTGAATTCCATTATTCTCTTCCATTATTGTTCGCCTGAAATCTATTTCAAAAGCTTGTGACTGGAGCATGTTTACTACTGCGTTACGCCACCGTTCCTTTTAACCACATTTAACAATGTGCTGTGACAGTGAAATAAAATTGGATGTCCCTGAAAAAGTGTTTTGTAGGCAGCATATATACCGGTCAAAAGTTTTAGAACACTACCAGTCAAATGTTTGTAGAACTGTAGAACAGTTCAAACAGTGTGGCTGGTAATGTAGTAAACCATTTGACTGGTAGTGTATCTAAAACGTTTGACTGATAGTGATCTAAAACGTTTGACTGGTAGTGATCTAAAACGTTTGACTGATAGTGATCTAAAACGTTTGTCTGGTAGTGTACTAAAACGTTTGACTGGTAGTGTTCTAAAACGTTTGACTGGTAGTGTACTAAAACTTTTGACTGGTAGTGTACTAAAACGTTTGGCTGGTAGTGTTCTAAAACGTTTGACTGGTAGTGTACTAAAACGTTTGACTGGTAGTGATCTAAAACGTTTGACTGGTAGTGTATCTAAAACGTTTGACTGGTAGTGTATCTAAAATGTTTGGCTGATAGTGTTCTAAAACGTTTAACTGGTAGTGATCTAAAACGTTTGACGGGTAGTGTATCTAAAACGTTTGGCTGGTAGTGTTCTAAAACGTTTGACTGGTAGTGATCTAAAACGTTTGGCTGGTAGTGTTCTAAAACGTTTGACTGGTAGTGTTCTAAAACGTTTGACTGGTAGTGTACTAAAACGTTTGGCTGGTAGTGTACTAAAACGTTTGACTGGTAGTGTACTAAAACGTTTGACTGGTAGTGTTCTAAAACGTTTGACTGGTAGTGTACTAAAACGTTTGGCTGGTAGTGTACTAAAACGTTTGACTGGTAGTGTACTAAAACGTTTGGCTGGTAGTGTACTAAAACGTTTGACTGGTAGTGTACTAAAACGTTTGACTGGTAGTGTACTAAAACGTTTGACTGGTAGTGTTCTAAAACTTTTGACTGGTAGTGTACTAAAACGTTTGGCTGGTAGTGATCTAAAACGTTTGACTGGTAGTGTATCTAAATCGTTTGGCTGGTAGTGTTCTAAAACGTTTGACTGGTAGTGTTCTAAAACGTTTGACTGGTAGTGTACTAAAACGTTTGACTGGTAGTGTACTAAAACGTTTGACTGGTAGTGTACTAAAACGTTTGACTGGTAGTGTTATAAAACGTTTGACTGGTAGTGATCTAAAACGTTTGACTGGTAGTGATCTAAAAGGTTTGGCTGGTAGTGTACTAAAACGTTTGACTGGTAGTGATCTAAAACGTTTGACTGGTAGTGATCTAAAAGGTTTGGCTGGTAGTGTACTAAAACGTTTGACTGGTAGTGATCTAAAACGTTTGGCTGGTAGTGTACTAAAACGTTTGGCTGGTAGTGATCTAAAACATTTGGCTGGTAGTGATCTAAAACGTTTGGCTGGTAGTGTATCTAAAATGTTTGGTTGGTAGTGTACTAAAACGTTTGGCTGGTAGTGTATCTAAAAGGTTTGGCTGGTAGTGTACTAAAACGTTTGGCTGGTAGTGTACTAAAACGTTTGGCTGGTAGTGTACTAAAACGTTTGGCTGGTAGTGATCTAAAACATTTGACTGGTAGTGTACTAAAGCGTTTGGCTGATAGTGATCTAAAACGTTTGACTGGTAGTGTACTAAAATGTTTGTCTGGTAGTGTACTAAAACGTTTGGCTGGTAGTGTACTAAAACGTTTGGCTGGTAGTGTACTAAAGCGTTTGGCTGATAGTGATCTAAAACGTTTGACTGGTAGTGTATCTAAAACGTTTGTCTGGTAGTGTACTAAAACGTTTGTCTGGTAGTGTATCTAAAACGTTTGACTGGTAGTGTAATAAAGCGTTTGGCTGATAGTGTACTAAAACGTTTGGCTGGTAGTGTACTAAAACGTTTGGCTGGTAGTGTACTAAAACGTTTGACTGGTAGTGTTCTAGAACGTTTGGCTGGTAGTGATCTAAAGCGTTTGGCTGGTAGTGATCTAAAACGTTTGACTGGTAGTGTACTAAAGCGTTTGGCTGGTAGTGATCTAAAACGTTTGACTGGTAGTGATCTAAAACGTTTGGCTGGTAGTGATCTAAAACGTTTGACTGGTAGTGTACTAAAGCGTTTGGCTGGTAGTGATCTAAAACGTTTGGCTGGTAGTGTACTAAAGCGTTTGGCTGGTAGTGTTCTAAAGCGTTTGACTGGTAGTGTACTAAAGCGTTTGACTGGTAGTGATCTAAAACGTTTGGCTGGTAGTGTACTAAAGCGTTTGGCTGGTAGTGTTCTAAAACGTTTGACTGGTAGTGTACTAAAGCGTTTGACTGGTAGTGTACTAAAACGTTTGACTGGTAGTGTATCTAAAACGTTTGACTGGTAGTGATCTAAAACGTTTGACTGGTAGTGTACTAAAGCATTTGGCTGGTAGTGTACTAAAACGTTTGACTGGTAGTGTATTTATATATATGTATTTATAAACAAAATTTACTTTTTTAAGTAAATCATTAAAGCTTTTGTGTGGTAGATCCTTCCTGACAGTACTGACATATTGGTATCATGACCATTCTTTTGTTTTATCTTCTAAACTACAGCCCTGGATTTCATGAATTCTTGTTTACAGATGGATATGTTCTCCACTTCTTGTATTGGCCTCGTAGGGTTCTGTTACATGTGTCAAATCCACTAGGCCTTGCAGTCTGTATTCCCTGTGCGGCCAGTGTTGTCACACGTCGCTGTCTCTGCTTATGAATACACCTCGTCTTTTCTGCCTGTTTGACTTGCCTCAGTTCAGTCCATACTAGGCCCCTGCCCATGTTATCCATCCTCGGCTCAGCTTCAGCTCCCAAGTTTTCTTGATATTTCTTAGAGTTTCTTCTTTGATCCTATTTGCAATTAGCAATACCAAGATGAAAAAAAAAATAAAGTAGTATTTTTGTTTAAATGACTGAGTGAGAAGATGCAAAGTCTGAAATAGTCATTTAAAAGTGTTGGGTTGGATCTATATACAATAGGTTTCAACATTATACTGATGAACATGTGATGCTAACAGCAGGTTTTTTATCTATGTCCTTAACATGGTTGGTCCATCCGCAAGTTTTGACCAAGTTCTCTTTGAATTTTCTTTCTGTCAGAAGGGTTCCAAAGCACAAACTACATTACAAATTGTTCTTCTGCATGTTGCATGCACTTACACACGTCTGCCAGAGAAGCCTCCAAATCCCCAAAATGTATTAATTTAATAAATTTCAGGGCATTGAAACTGAATATTAAATGAGAAGAACCCTATAATTATTCAATCATCTGATGTCCTACTTTTGCTGAACTAACTCTAGCTTGTTACTGATACCCACATAATATTACACAGCCAGAACTGTGTATCAACATATAATGTTCTAGGGCTGCAAAGAGTCAGTTGACATCACATCAATTACAGAAAAGTAAATTTTCTCTCGATTGCAATACACTACTGAAAACACTGGGGGCGATACAGATTAAGCGAATAATAATTGATAGGTTGGCCAACTGTAGAAATAAACTTTATTCATAACACTAATGCTTGGATAAGAGGACTGATTAATCAAGTGTTCTAGCTGGCATATATTTCTGTTTTTAGAACTAAATAATAGTTGATACATTTAACAAATAATAAAAATAAGTCTAGTGGATGTAACAGATCAGTTGACCAGTCTAATAGTAGTCAATACAGCTGTATGCAAAAATTCGGACTTTTAACACATTTCAACACATGGTTCTTGTTTATTTGCAAAATTTAACATACTAACAAAAATACTTTGACAAAATTTGACACATTTAGTTTTTTATGCTTTTCAAATATGTTATGTTAAATCCATCAGATAAATCATAATTTCCCTCTAAAATTTGCAGGTAAATGCCATATTTAAGACTCTCTGTAGAAGTCTTACATTTAGAAGCTCAGCATGGAATTGGGGTATTCAAACATAATCAGGTCATTCGTTGGAGCACCATAAAACCCCTACGAGTTAGCTATTTATTTGTACTATCAGTGTACATCTCATTCTAGTGTGCAGCATTTGGCCGAGATGGTGCACAGTTCCACATCCGAGAGTGGCATGTGCTGTCTAGATCGTCTCCAAAAACTGGGGGACAGATGTTCACGTCTCAGGTTGTGCACTCGAGGATCGATGACATGTCTAGTGTGCCTGTGCCTGGGGGTGCGTCTAGCAGTGACACACTGTGACTGTAAGACCTGAGGGAAATCAAAAATGACACCAAATGCGGCAGTGTAAATACCATGTTTTATAGCATCTAAGTATAGAAACTGACTTTAAAGCTGTAAAACATCATGTTTCACCTAATCTATTGATAAACTATTGATAAA
Organism: Megaleporinus macrocephalus; assembly: GCA_021613375.1. Taxonomy (NCBI): domain Eukaryota; kingdom Metazoa; phylum Chordata; class Actinopteri; order Characiformes; family Anostomidae; genus Megaleporinus; species Megaleporinus macrocephalus. The sequence continues at coordinate 12,021,703 of CM038705.1, forward strand.
ATAAAAATTGCATATGGACACTGCAAACAGATGCTACGAATTACTGGATGAAGAAAATACCAGCTTTTTCACATACATATCCTTTAAATAAATGTTAAGAAAATGTTTACATTTGTCTAATTCAGTGCATTAGCATGTAAAAGATTTTAACTGCACAGTCTTTTTGCTGAAATCTACCGCTTGAGCTGGCTTTCTAAATAGAAAGATGCTGCTATTGACCAAGCTTGTGAATAGCTGGAATATTAAACGGCTTCTAAAAGTATTCTAAGCCTATAAAAATTCTTTAGTTGTATTCGCCTTTATTTACTATATATACTATATTTATACTTGTTGTATTTAAACTCTCAAACTATTTTGATACTACCTTTCAATACCTCATTTCAATGATAATTTTAAGTGAGTTGGCTAGACCTTTAGGAGCTGAACTGAAGGCCTTAAACGTCTGATTAACCAACAATATAATCAGGAACTGACAGTATAATCAACCAAATCAATCAAAAGTTATGATTATACAATATGTGGGACAGATGTTTTCTTGGGAATAGCTTCAATCTATGGGCCTTCTGAATGTGCTATATACGTCACTGACTGTTTAAATGTGAGGTAGTTTACTGGGTCGTCATCATCTAGACCATGTTTTTCCTAAATTTTGGGGCTGTTTTTGACATTCATGACCTAGTTCTAATAGTCACAGTTCACCAATGTAAATAAAACAAATTCACTACCAAAAAAAAAGGCTATTTGTTAGCCCACAATTCCATTCCAGCACATGTGAAATGTAGATGCCTTCCATTTGGCAGTAGTTGACCAAAGCTGGGAGAAGAAGTAACATTGCTCATCCCAGACACCACCGAAACCAAATAACCAGATTAGACCTTTTACCTAGTTTCACAAGCCGGACATCTGTCTATTGTCTGATGTTGTCATGGTGAAGAACCCCTACTTTACCAGGAATGGGTATATCTGACTGGCCGCAGCTGTTCTTGTGTGATTTGTAGGGGACTTTCAAAATGGCTGCGAAAGAAAGAAAACTTAACACTTACACATTTATCAATACAGTTACTACAGCTTGCTCTAAACGAGTCCAAACTTAGTATGCAGTACATATCAGTTGGTCCACACCTCCCTGACCCACATATGGACCATGGTGTATATGGAATTGGTAGATCTAACTTGATGTGAAGAATTCAGAACAGCGATTCACAAAGTTTTCTTCGATCTTTCGTTTACTAAGGTTATGTGTAAAGAGGACTAAAGCTCTTTTTATCTATATTCTCTGATTCTCTACTAGCGGTGGAAGAAAATATTGATTCAATTGTGTATTGCAATATCATGTTTTGTGATACTGTACTGATTTTAAACTAATAGTTTACATGCAAAGATTGGCGGCAGTGGTTCGTTTTGTGTATGAAACCCTGGTTGGTAAATAACAGTTTTGTAATCTTCAGCCAATAGACTCTTCCCCTCCAACATGAACAAGGGTGAACTGTGTTAGCAAATATATGCATATGGTGGTGTGTTTTGTATACTATGACAGCTTTTCCAATATTAGATTAAAGAAATGCAGCGTATAATCTTGTTTACAGTTATCACTATATATTGAATTGTAACCCCTGTATCATGACACATATCGTATCACTATTATATCACAATTTGGGTCCAGTAGGATCTAGGGCTCCCAAATGGTACCAGATGGGCAATAACATTTCTCAGACCAGAAAAGCCATTTGTATGTTATTTCATGGTTTTTCTTTTCCTTTGACATACAAACCACTGAAAGCTGCTATTTATAAAAATGTCAAAGATAAACTTTGATCAGTTCTTGGCTGTGACAGTGTTTGCTGGCAAAAAAATAAAAATTCTGGATCATTAATGGTCACTGTGTGATATATATATATATATATATAATTGAAGTACACTTAAATAAATATGCCAAAAATAATTCTATTGAGCAACAATAAAGAAGAACCTCTAATGAAATTATATGTTGAGCATTAAGAACCTTCAAGTTTCAAGTACCACAATATAATGTTAATGTTCTAGATCAGGGGTGTTTAATTAGAGTTCAGTAAGGTCCAGTTAGAGGAGATTTCCTTAGGCCAAGGTCCAGACCATCATCATTTCTAACTTGTGTTATTATTCAGTGCCATATCCTGTATATTTAAGTTACCTAGTATCAGCATCTTATACCACCAGCTACTGAAAAACAAACTTATTACAAATACCGTTCAGTATATTTCAGTAAATTTACTGTTTAAATGCTGAACTGAATATATTATTTATAAAGCTCCAAATAAATGTTTTTCCTTACTTCAAGTAAAAACAAGAGCTACATTAAAAAAAAATGCTTTTGAAAAAAAAGTATTTATTTATAGAGAAAGTAAACAAAACGTGCGTCTTCTTGTTAACTCAGCTTCACAGATTAACATGTTGGTTTTACAGAGCGGTATTCTCCAAAACTAGACAAGCAGCTCTATTCCATAACTGTTTCTGGTTAAACAGTCAGCCGCACAGTCATGTGCACAGATCTGATTGGCTGAGGAGCGCCTTTGGTGATCTTACAGTGCACGTGATTGGTCTCTGAGTTCACTGCGCCGTAAAGCCTGTATACCGTAAAGACATAAACCGCTCCTCCGCTTAAAATAAACACAGTCAAAATTAAATTATTCTCAATAGTTTATCGGTTTAGGTCTGCATTGGACAACGTCTGGGTCCGGATCCTGACCGCGGTTCGCCTATTAGTGACCCCTGTTCTAGAGAGTCTAAAGTGTCCACAGTGGTAGTGATAGGAACAAGTCATCTGAAGAGTCTAATGTCTCTAAAAGCTACATCATTGAAAGTTATTAAACAAAATGGATATGAATACTCTGTTCAACGCAGGAGCAGTGATTTACCCCAGTATTGAGCTAGGACTTTGGCCTACAACATAATTTTAAAGACATTTATAGCTTCAAAATTCAAGATAGCATCCAGGAAAAACATGCTGATTCTGATTTAGCACTATATTACCGATAGCAACGTTATATATGAAAACTAAGTAGGGTTTGAGTGTCTAATGGAGTGGACAGTGAATGGACACAGATTTAACAAATTCTAAAATGAAAATGACCCACCACCCACATAATAACTGCTCTGTGGGGGTCCTGACCATTGACGAAAAGGAAAAAAGGAGATGAACAAAGTATGCAAGGAAACAGATGGACTACAGTCTGTAATAGTAGAACTACAAAGTGCTCCTATATGGTAAGTGGAGATGATAATATAGACAAGGAGGTGGTTTTAATGAAGTGGCTGGTCAGTGTGGTAGGTGAAGGTCAAGCAGAGATTAGCTATATTCCTGCATAACTCAAATCGTGTAAATGTCCACAGGCTGTGTCTTTACGTTTTAGTATCATCAAGCTTTTTGTGGGAGAAGAAATTGGGAAAGTGGGAAAAACAGAAGAGCTGCAGGTGGTGCATTGCATCATGATATGGTCATAGATTCTCATCTAACCCCTAAAGCCAGATGCAGCATTACGTAGATCGCTGTACTATTCACACCACAAAACCTGCTATCTTGAAGTCGTTGTGGTTTACGCCCACAAGGAGGAATCTCTTGTCTGTCTTGTCTTTAAACTCTGGCTCTTTTGTTAAGAAACCACAGGCAAGTATTGATTCATAATGGCACAATACCATGTCCAAAAACTGAAGACAAGATCTGAGTGATCCACTTAAAACTTTGAAATTCATATTGGCATGTAACTGCACTCTCTGCACTCACACTACAGGATTTGGACTTCCCAACAGGTCCAGACATTAACCCTGCTTGATAACTTTGAGTTTTCCGAGTTTTCTGTGAGGCATTGGCAAGTTTTTTGGATGGTGTTTTTATTCTAAATTGAACACAAACCCAGTAAAATAAGAAAAGAAACAGTTGTGCTGTGTTTAGAAAGTCTTAAAGTGTGTTAAAAATATTTCCAGCATTTATAGAACGTCCTGGTTATTCCACATGTCACATTATTATGACCACTTCTCACTTTTGAGGCAGTAGGTGGCAACATTATGGATCTGGGGAATGTTTTTGTGGCATTCTTTGGCGTCCGCCTCCATGTGGAAGGTATGCTCAACTGGTTTGGGTATGAAGCCATCTTTGCAGATCACCCATACATGCTGATTGTCTTCCCTGCAGCGGATGGGATCTTCCAGCAAGGCAAACCACAGGTCACATGAAAAGAAATGTCCCACATTGGTTGGAAGAGCTGACCAAGACTTCCAAGTACTACCCTTGACTCCTAATTTCCCAGACTTTAACCCAGTTGAGAATCTGTGGGACCACCAGGATTGTCATGTTGGCTTTATGGATCTTCCCTTATATGCCCTCAAGCAGCTGTGAGATGCACTGCAGTCAGCATGGCTCCAGATACCCTAGACAACATAACAGGAACTTATTGAGTCTTCCAGTCCGTCTAGCTGCTGTACGGGGTGCACACAACAATTACTCAGGATATTAGCTGGTGGTCATAATAATATGACTCGAGCCAAAGGTTTAGCAGTATTGGACATGGGTTTTTTTTAACAATTCAGTTATAAAGACTGAGAGCTGATTTGCAAGCCCTGAGTGAATCAGAAAAATCAGAGTAATCTCAACATTAGGCAAACTCATAATCCTTTTGGTTTTAATAACCATCATTCTTTGTAAAACAGTAAAAGGTATGTATGTTCCAAAATGTGGAAGTTTTTGATTTTGGAATGTCGCCATCAAATAAACAGTACTTCTGTTCATTCTTCCACTGTAAGAACTCATCACTATGGGTCTGAACGGATATGTAGCTGTCAAGAAGACCCCACTGAGAAAAGCAGGTAGACGAAGATTGTTTGCAGAGCAAACACAAACATTGCTAGTGCTCTTGAGACAACAGATTGGCCACCGTAGTCCAGACTCCACAGCTCAACATTAGTGAATATGTTTTTGGGATTACTTGGAGGTGCAAAGTTGAAAATGCAAGCAACTTCCAAGACTGAACTTCTGAAAATCTGAAAGCAAATCTCCTAAAAGGAATGGAAGCTGCAATGATAACAACGGATGGACGCAAATAGCGACAAGATTTATATAATCAAAAAGTGCTTGTGCTTAATAGATGTTTAAACTGGAAATTATAGAAATGAGGGCGGTGCCTGTCTTTTGAACAATACTGTATGTGTGTGTTTACTGAGTAGTCTTGATGATGAATCGAAGAGAAATCAGTTTCACAAATTATAACTACTGTTAATTTACTACTGTTGATTATCAATAATAACTAATAGGGGTGCACCAATGCAATATTCAGTATTAGTACTGGTTCAATGCCAGCCAAAATCACTGAATCGATATCGGAAGAAAAATGTATAATTCGATATGATCCATTAACTAAAACTTTCACATAAATGCTTAAATAAGCTCTTTAAATAAGCTCTCCTGAATATGTGATAGTGACCAAAATAATAAAAAGACAAAAATAATGCATTAGTATTGCGTAACATACTCTTAACACACTCATGTTATGAGCTATGTGTTTCTCTCTTTAGGTGAGGAGAGTATTTCCATCACAGTTTAATCTTGATGCTATTCAGATGGATAGGCTAAGCAATGTGTGTCCTGAAAAATGTGTTATTAACGACTTAGGTTGTGGTATTAGTAAGTTAGTAAAAAGTGATATTGAGTCACCTTGAATAAGTAATGAATAAAGTCATATCTTCAGTTTTAATTTGACTTATTTTTTTGTGCTAGAGCAGAACATTTCATAATTGATTCTATTTTTCCTGGAATAAGTTTGATTCCTCACTTACTTATATAAAAGCTAATGTAGCTGCCCTAACCAGCTGCTAACTAACCAATGTGCTAACTGATTAGCAGTGGGCTGATTTACACATAATTATGTAGATAAAATGACCTCACTACGCCGAGCAACTGTTTTTCTCTAGCTTTTTAGTCATCACTGTGCCTGACATTAGCTACCTTGCTAACTTACTAGTAGGGTTCTTTATAAATAAATCTTGTTTGGCTGTGTAATAAACATTATCTAGCTAAAAATACACTAAGCTAGCTAGTTATCACTACCAGTTTGCTAGCTAGTGAACTTTCTTACAATGCTGTGCCACTTGTAGTAACATTATGAGCACATCTGAGCAGAATTCTCCCTGTAATCCCAATGGCCAGTCCATCCGGCAGACAAAGGAGCAGACAAGGTCATAGGCGTAAGGTCAGGTGTCAAGGCAATGGCAATGTGGCACTTCCCCTAACCTCCACAGCCTCCTGTGTTGTGTCTGCTGGCCTGCCGGCTTCTTTGTTTAACTCCCCATGGGATGCTGTCTACTGTGTAAACCACTGAGTAGCAGAGAAGAGTTTATATAGAAGAATAATGGAAGGGGAATTCCACTGGTTTTATAAAACGCTGGAACTGAAATGTACGGCTCTAGAGTTCCAGTTGTTCACAGTGGTTTTGATGGGAACCAGACATCTGAAGCTTTTAATCTCCAATAAAGAATGGTATTAAATGAAATGGTCACAAATACATGACTATATATATATATATATATATATATATATATATATATATATATATATATATATATATATATATATATATATATATAATGGCAACTTTACAGGAGAAAGCCAAAACAGTCTTTAATTTTAATGTAAATCAATTGAACCAGAATTGTTTCTAAGCTATTTTAGAGTGTTTCTATTGGACCATTCATCATGAAATTTTCAGACAGTGTAAACGGTAGCTCTCTTGTTCAAACACTGTAGAAAAACAAAAATGTTTTTCTGGAACACAGTAATTTCTGCTCAGTATTGTAATAACATACAATACTGTGCAAAGGTTTTCGGCACTTCAGAACATAATTATATTTAGATACATTTCCAGATAAATAGCTGCTCAAATAGTATTAATACAGTAAATAGTGCTTTTACATACGTCAGTGTGTTTATTTAACCCTTTCCAAGCTTCTCCTTCTATAAACAACCAAGTATTATTAACAGTTCTCATCTAATACCTGCTTTGACTGCTCAGAACTTCATTAAGCTAAATCAAGATTGCTGCTGGGAACTGAATACATTCGTACAATGTCTGGGGCGTCCATGATTTATTTTATTTATAATTATTCACATCTGTTCTAATGATATCTGGTGTTCTTACTGATAAAACAATACAATTATTGCTAAGTTTAAGGGTTTTAAACAAACTTAGGTGCCTCAGACTTTTGCACAGTAGTGTAGATGAAGGACGTTTGTTACTTTTCTTATAAAGTTACAAGTAAACTTTGAACAATGTGTGATGGAAAAAATTACTATCACTGTTCATTGTTCATTTTGAATGGAGATACATTTCTTTCTTTAGACATATATACACAGTCACCTTCCAATGAAAACCAAATATCTCTATTGTTGTGATTTTTATTATTTTATTTTTTAAGTTTTTATTTTTTTTTGGAATTCTACAATAGGCCTTTACATTGTGTGAAAAAAAACCCTTTCTATTAACTTACATAGAAAGTACAAAAACATTTTTTGTCTCCTGCTGTAAAACTTTTTTTATCTTTTCAGAGATACTTATTTTTCTCTGGAAAACCGATTACTGGCTATTGCAAACTGGCCAAGTATTTTCGAAGCGTATGATTGTGAACGAGTATTCAAAGCTTGTAAAAGTCTACTTGGGCCAGACTTACCGACCAAGTCTTTCCTTCACAAAGATGGTGCTTTAAGAATTTGTTTCCAGCTGAAGGAGCACTGTAACATACACACACACTGTGGTATAATTCAGGATCTGAGTCACCCCTTTAACAGAAAGTCAATAACAATACAGCAATGATTAATCAGTGACTTTATTCTTCAATCTCTCTCTCTCTCTCTCTCTCTCTCTCTCTCGTGCTTTTCTTTCTTGCACTCTCTCTCTCTCTCCCTCTCTCTCTCTTTCTGTCAGCCACTCTTGAGCACCGTATTGATCTGAATGCATTTACTTTCCATTTATCCAATAACACCCCCTGAGTCCTGCACTGCCTGAACACAAAAAAAGCAGTGCATTTCTCTCTTATACACACTGCAGAGCATCAGTCAGTATCAAAGGTGAGGTCACTAGCACAATGCTATACTCACTAACAGTTGAATAGCCTGGCTCTACCCTGTCAGTGGACTACTATTTTAATTGTGCCGTTGTATCCCGGCGCTGCTGGAGCCTTGCGTTTTTGCTAAGAAGTTTCAACCTTCAGCTTCATTGAATGCAAACTAAAGAGCTCCGATGAAAAGCAGACGAAGGTCACTGTTATATCCTTATAACTTTTTTCCCCCCTTTTCTTTTATTTTGCTACAACAACTAAAAAAGCTACCCTTTACATTCTGTGAACATGTCATGATGAACAATCCAATAGGAATGGTTGACATCTGGAACATACCTTGTATAACATAAGGACTGATAACATACAATACTGTGCAAAGGTTTTAGGCACTGGGGGACATAAGTATATTTAAAAAGATACTTTTCCAGATAATTAGCTGCTCAAATAGTATTAATATACTACATAGTGCTTTTACATACACCAGTGTGCTTATTAAACCCTTTCCGAGCTTCTCCTTGTGGAAACAACCCAGTATTATTTGCAGTTCTCATCTAATACCTGCTTTGACTGCTCAGTACTTCATTAAGCTAAATTAAGATTGCTGCTGAAGGAACTGAATCAAGGGTGTAGAATTAGCATGGGCGGAGGTGACGTGTCCCCACCAATATCCAGTGATTACTGAAGTGTCCTCACCAATAATTTGACCCCCTTAAAAAAAACTCAATCTGTCAACGTCTGATTAACCTAGAGGTGCAGAAAGGGTTAAATCAGGTTCTCTACTCGAGTCCCACCTCCTCGTAACACATGCGGTTAGTGTGATTGGCTGTGCCTTTCCCTGCTGTCATGTGAGACTCTGTAGCCACGTTTGGTTGTAGCAGCACTGTGGCTGAGGTAAAGTTGATAAGTCTTTAGATGTGATCTCACTACTTATTGATCTGGATAGAAATATGTCTTGTACGTTCGTTGACACATTGAGAGAGATTTTTTTGAGAGAGTTTTTCTGGGATTGTGATTACTTTGTTGGTGTTGAGATTATGAAGCTCCATCTACTTTTACCATTGCTGATGTATGAGACCTGTTTCATTTGCGCTATGGCTGAAGTAAACTGAAGTCTAAATACTTCTCGTTCTTTAGTTTAACATATATTAAACATTATATCCGTCCATCCATTATCTGCTGCTTAATCCAGCTAGTCGGGGTCGGGGGGTGGGGGGGGCTGGAGCCAATCCCTGCGTCATCGGGCGAAGGCGGGGTACACCATGGACAGTTCACCAGTCCATCGCATGGCCAACACTCACTCACACACTCACACCTATGGGCAATTGAGAGTGACCAATTAACATGCATGTCATTGGACATGTGGGAGGAAACTGGAGTACCCGGAGGAAACCCACTCAAGATTAGGTAGATTCATGGGTCCCCACCAATGTCAAGAGCAAATATACACCCTTGAACTAAATACATTCATACAATGTCTGGAGAAATCTGGAACTAAACTTTGTTCTTGAAAGTGGAGCTCAAGATATGATCTACTTCTTTCACAATAAGATATTAATGTTACTTTGTATTGTATTTATGATTATTTATATAAGTTCTAATGATATCTGGTGTTCTTACTGATAAACGTATTGCTAAGATTAAGGGTTTTAAACAAGTTTAGGTGCCTCAGACTTTTGCACAGAAGTGTAGATGAAGGACGTTTGCTACTTTTTCTATAAAGGTACAAGTAAACTTTGAACAACGTGTGATGGAAAAAATGATTAATATTATTAATTGTTCATTTTGATTGGACTGATGGAAATGGTTAAACAATGATTTGACTTTAATGGAATATTTTGAAGGAGAAATTTTATTTCCACAGTTTTCCACTAACCCATCGATCCATCCATAAAAGGTCATGGTTGGGATCCACGTTCAGCTGATTTAGAGCTGCAAGGCCTATGTCGCTAACAAAGACTAGAAGATTTCTTTTAAAAGAACGCATTCAGGACTTAATTAATAGAGTAAAAGAGTCACAGATTAGAGAGGTCAGCATTATTGAGCGTCATTATCACACTAAACCGATTTCACTCCTGGGGTTGGGTGGTGAATACCTTTATGCCAGTTTCTGATTTTTTTTTTTTTTTGTGGGAAACTTGCTTTCAGTGTTTTCAAGGAAACCTGCAGAGATATGTTCCCACCACCTCTAAAGAAGTTCAACTCTTAGAAGTTGCGTTTCCTGTATCTCACCAGCCAAGCAATCCCAAAGACTTTGAATGATGATGAGGTCTGTGCTCCTGCCAGTCCATTGTTCTGAGAGCTTCGGCAGCTTCTTTATTTGATTTGCAAGTTATTTCCTTTTCGTAGTAACTTTCTTGACAGCTACACATTGAATTCAGACCCATAGCGCTGCGTTGCATTCTCCGAGTGGAAGGATGGACAAAAACCTGTGGACCTGACGCAAGAGTGGAGTCAGATTTTCTCTTAAAGATGAAGGCCCTAAGTACTGTTTATCTGACAGTGATGCTTGTGGTGTTCTACCAGGTCTTGCAGGCCTCTGAGAAATATCTTCTAATAAAAACAAATGCTTGTGCGTACCACCAGTTTTGACCACCGGAAATAAAATAAACGAGTTTTTTTTGATGATGCTATTAACATGTTGCATTTGGAGACGCTGATGGGTGATGCAGAACCTCTCTCATGCGGAACGTAGCCTTGTAGAACAGCCTTGAGGAAGTTTCCATTGTATTCTTAAACGGCAGATGTACTTCCTGCGCATGCAAGTTGTTCTGGTCTATTAGAAAGCCCCAAGGTGGTTTGAGCCCAGTTTGATGGACAACCTTTGGTGAGCACCCCCCACCCCCCCACACACACCCCTGCAGTCATTCTGGTTGGTGGTAGCCGGGTTGCCATGACACCAGACTGTTTTGTCTGCCCTTCGACCCCTTTAAGGGGTGCTGTGGTCAGCCAGGCATTACCCATGTGGGGCCAATCGAAAGGGGTTTTGGGGGGGGTGGGAGGGGGTACAGGTGGGGGAAGGGGGTATATTTCTCCTCTAAAATTGAGGTACAAAAGGTTTCTCTATGTTTCCGCTGCTGGAGTGGCCACATGGACACACGCGTACACGCGCACACACACTGAGACAAAGGCGCAGATGCATGAACCCATGGCACGGCCAAAGGATTCGCGGGGTCCCTGGGGTCGAGGGGGGTTTTATTCAGGCCGGGACTGGGCTGAAAGCATCCACGTTTTCAGGTGGACTCCCAGCAGCCCAGAGTTTCCTGATTCGGAAAGAAAAAAAAAAAAAACACTCTCTGTACCATCGTTCCACCAACTGCTCCCGATGATCAAAGGGGCCCCTTTGAACGTCTGTATTTGGGTCTTGCTTTTTACATGCGCCAGCTGATGTATTAAGCCGAGCCAGACCCTGAAATATGCACACCAAAAGAGAGTTAATCAGTAAGAACGAGCGAGCTCCACGGCGGCCCATGCATGACCGGGGCCTTTGAAATTAATCCCGTTTACGCAGAACGGCGCGGCGCATCCTCCTGTCCTCTGAGGGGCCGTTAGCAGCTCGCAGCGAGACGCTGTCAGTCTGGCGGAGGCTTGATCACATTAGCGCTGGCTCCGTTTTCACCCCGCAGCGCACAATGTGCAAACACAGAACAACGGCTAATGGGAATTTATGTTGCCCTCCTCATGACTCCGCTCTCACTTTATGCCTTTGTGCGCCGGCTTCGACTGGATTGGCAAAGCTGTCAAATTTGCCTTTTGTTTTCTGGCTGGCATTTATTTACCTGAAGCTTACGGAGGGAGCGACTGAACTGCCTGGATCTCTAGAGGATTCAAACACATAACCTCCTGATGACCCAAACCTTTTAAATTTACTGTGTTTTTCTTTAATAAATAACTACATTGACTGTTACTTTACAGGATACTTATGATATCATTTATAATATAATATATTTATAAGCTGTTCATTCATTATTTATCCCATTTATTATTACTAAAATATAACCGTACCCCCAATCTGGTCACCATCAATAAACAGTACCTAATGGGGAAAATCAAGCTCCACTCTTGCTTCATATCGTTGCTGTCCAATGAAAAACATGTATTTCAATTTTTGTCGTTTTTGAGTTTTCTACATCATTTGAACACGTCAATGGTGGTTTACGTTGTGTGAAAATTTAATGAGGAATGGACCAATAGAAATGCTCTAAAATAGCTTGAAGAAAATTCTGGTTCTATTAACTTACATTGAAAGAAAAGTATGTTTTTGGTCTCTCCTGTAAAAATGATCATTTTGGAAATACCCGTTTGGACAGCGTTGATATACACAGATGCTTCTGTCCATCCTTTGACTCTAAGTAGACAACTAAATGCTATAGGTCTGCAAGAATGTGTAGCTTTCAAGAAGCCCCTACTACGAAAAAGAAATGCTGGTGTTGTCAAAACTATGAACTAGTTAATGCAGAGCCCCGGACCTGAACATCTTTAAATGTGTTCACCAGCCATCATTAGAACTGATGTAAATAAGCATACATACAATAAAAAGTATTATAAATATCTTATTCTGAAAGAAGTAGATCATAACTTGAGCTCCAGTTTGAAGAATAAAGGTTAGTTCCAGATTTCTCCTGGACGCCCCAGACATTGTATGAATGTATTCAGTTCCTTCAGCAGCAATCTTGATTTAGCTTAATGAAGTACTGAGCAGTCAAAGCAGGTATTAGATGAGAAATGTAAATAATACTGGGTTGTTTCCACAATGAGAAGCTTGGAAAGGGTTAAATAAACACAGTGATGTATGTAAAAGCACTACTTACTCTATTAATACTGGTTGAATATTTAAAAAACAAAGTGATTTGAGCAAAAAAAGCTTCCTATCTGGAAAAAAAAAACCTTTTTGTATATAATAATATTCCCAAGTGCCTAAAACATTTACACAGCACTGTATATCGTCGTTGTCCAAAGAAAAACATGTATTTCCAAAATGGCAGAGAGTCACAATATACTTTACTTTCAATGTAAGTGAAACCAGAATTTTAACCAAGCTATTTCCATTGGTCCATTAACCAGGACATTTTTTCCAACTATATAAACAGCAACTGCTGGTATCAGTACTTCATTACTATTGGGCTGAGGGTCCCTAAGAAGGCACAGTATACTGATTTATCCAAACACCACACCAAGTTATTTGGTTGCCACACACAAAACAAAGCAACAATATACAGCCCACATGCTAGGCAACCAAAATTCTATAGGCTTCAAATGGACAGACGTCCTCTAGAACCACATGGTCCAAACAGGCCAGAGTTCCACCGGGCATTGTACACTGCAAGTTGGCTGAACGTGACAACTCTATTGAAGTGATGAATCAGTTCAGTTCGCTCACCCAAAAGATTAGTTTAAAAAGAATGAACGCTTTGGGAATGACACATCATTAATCAGCGGTGGTTACTGGAGCCAGGCTTTGCATTACGATTTTGTGTGACTAACAGTGGCCCTGTCTTTGACCCCTGTCATATGGCACGCGGATGAGTGGACTTTGCGGCTTGCGCGAAGGATTTTCGCTCATGCTGATGAACCCACAAGCCTGTCGGAGTGCTAGCATAAAATATGGATTATGAGGAGCGGGGACTGTGTGTGCTTAAACGCGCATGCACATTCTTGATATGGTGTAACAACATCATGGGTAAAGCCCAGGGGTTCCAAACGCATTACATAACATGAGGACAAAGCCATGAGCTGGGTTCATTGAGTTTACTGGTATTTGGCGACATCATTCATTTATTTAACAAACAGTGCCCAGCAATAGTATCGAGACAGTAATGCCAGTGCTTTATAGATTATAACCATTTATTAATACTGGGCTCACGATTAAGGATTTCTCATTGCCACAAACAGCATTTGTAATAGACGATAGGCCAGCGTGGTGTCTCGCCTGTGTATCCCGGGCGTACCACACTTAAGGATAACTGGTTGGCATGTTTTGGAGATTTGGAGAGTTTTAGATGCAAAAGGTTAAAAAAATAAGAGCCAGATTATAAATAATGAATGTTTAATATTGGTGCGCATTTCAAAATTCAAAATCTAGTATTCCTCATTGCTGCAAATAGCTTTTGTAATAAACCAGCAGAGCAGAGATCAAGGTTGGTTGGTGCAGTCTCTGCTGTATATTCCAGATATACTATATTGTACAATGGAATAACCCAACACAGGGCTGGTTGGCATGTTTTAGAGATGGATGGCACAAGCATTCAGAATATAGATGCAAAAAGAAAAAAAAAAATAAGAGCCAGATTATAGATTAATTTATTAATCTGTAGGTTCAATATTGGTTCACATTTCAAAATTCGAGATGTAGGATTGCCGCAAACAGCATTCATAATAAACAAGCAGAGCAGAGATCAAAGTTGGTTGGCGCAGTCTCTGCTGTATATTCCAGATATACTATACGTTGGAATAACCCAACATGAGGTTGGCTGGCACATGTTGTGGGACTGGTTGGCACATGTTGTGGGAATGGTTGGCACATGTTGTGGGAATGGTTGGCACAGCACTGAATGACTACATGAATGAACCAACACACACAAATCAACAAGCAGCAAATTATAAATTATGTTTCATTTGCTTGGTCATTGGCTTGTCTTAAGCAGTTGTATTCAATGTACACAGCTACCGTAGTTGATTGAATGTATATCCTTTAAAATATACTTATTATAATTGTACTCAAGTAAAAATATTTATAAATTCTGTACCAACCCATCCCACCCTAAAATCTATGTTTATTTCATGTTTGCTAACAAGCATTACTTACCCTAAGTTTTTAAATCTAGTATCTATTTTCAGCATCTCTCTTTCTATAATGACTCATAATGTATAATGTACTTACTGTGGACTTCACTGTACTTGTCCAGAAGACTGGTGAACACAGACCAATGGAAGGTGCAGTAAGAGTATTTGGCCTGTAGTGGTTAATTGGCAATTATTATGCCCCTTTTCTTGAGCATGTGTTGGTGAAAAATGCCTAATAATTGGACTACAGTTAAAATTAAGTAAGTCATTTATTTATTGGAGCTAATATGATGACCAATAAATCCAATGAACAATTATTCCACCAAGCAATATAGTTAAAAGACTAAAGATGATCTTGAATTCAGTTGATGTGTAAGTTTGTTTTTTTTTGCCCTGGATATCAGCCAATCCGATTTCAGAATCATGAATAATTTCATTACCACAGAAGGTTCTGTATGTAAATAGTGTGTGTGAAGCTTGATCATCTTTTTGTTTAACCTGTTTATTTCTAAGTCTCGTGTGTTGCTGTGTGTTTCAGACTCTGGTCTTCATGTTCCGGCCGAATGCCTCTCTGTCCCTCCTCTGGGACTCCAGGTGTGCTTTGGCCTCATAGTGGCGGACAGACCAGCTGGTCAGTGATCAGGTAACCAGCTCTCCTTCTGTCTCTCCCTCGTCTATTCTTGCCTCATGCGCTGACCTTACCAGAGTTCTCCTCACTTCTTCATAATAAAACTGTATAGTTGACTGAATACAGTCCATATATGGAAATAAAGCCGGTTTTCGTGATGTCAGTCAGGCCAACATTCGGCCTACAGCTGTTTAGCCCCGCCCATTCATGGAGCTTCTATAGTGGAGTGCTGCAGCCTGCTTTTTGCATAAGGCACAATACAGGATGCCAGAAACAGCAGATGTCATTTACATCTACAGACCTAGCGCCAGCTATGCACGACTGATACTGACGTGTGAGTTAATGCGCCTGTAGGAAAGGGAGCAACTCTCTATAGCAGGATTGGGCAGTTATCTAAAAACTGTAAAGCTGTAAAAGCTGCAGTAAACAAAGTATGTGGTTAAACAAAACATTTTATTTGAATGTTTTATAAGCTTCAGCTCTCTCTGTTTAGGCTAAAAGGTGTGTGTGATAGGTAAAGTAAAACCATGGTTAACTTGCCACTGACTGGGTAAAGCTAATTAGAGTATTAATTCATAATTATATTATAAATTACAGCTTAGCAAGTAAAATGTTCTTTTTATAGAAGTTCAGTAATTTTGTTATTTATTTATTAAATAATTATTCAACAGATTTTTAGCTATATTTTGCATAGAGGGTGAAATAATCTCTTAAATAGTTGGACTTGTTGGTTTGTTGGTCAGTTGGTTGATGCATTTTTGGAAACACTGCAAGTCTTGACTGGTCCTCGCTCATAAACGATGAGACCTTTCCTGAATGCTCTTTTAATGGCCAATCATTATTAGCAAACCAAAAATGTTTTTGGAACATTTAACACTGTTTCTAGTCTTCATAGCCCAATACTTTTGGAACAAATTCAGGTGTCAATGTCAGAAGTAGTTAAGATAAAACATTCAAGTTTGTCTTTGCACTGATTTCGTTCTAATACACCTTAAAGAGGATTTACTGGCCCAACCTTGATTGGTACTATCATTGAGTTCGCCCAGTGGGGGTCTACACCATTGGACTAGTTTTAGCATGATGGTTGGATGGCTTGGATGCCTTTTACCAAGCCCAAGCGCGATTGCCATCCTTTCCACTTACTTCAGTGGCCTGCGCTCACATTGTACTTACTGTCCCGGTCCCAAGTACGCTTATGTCTTCAATCCGAGGGTTGTTATAGCTGTAATTTAGGTTTGTACTTAAAGATAAGTGGGGGGTTGGTGTGCACGCCAAAAACGATACAATCACTGCTTATACATTGCACGCTGGCCTTATGTCATGTACAATCGCGGCACATGGCCATACACCTACATTTGCCATTAACTGCGTAGGTGGGACTTTATTTAAAGTGAACGGATATAATGGAAGATTTGCAGAGCAGGAGCGTATATAAGAGCTGTGTCATATAATTATACAGAGATTCCTCCAGAGACCCATAAGAGAACTATACGTTCTATACGCTTACAGATCTTTGCGCTGCACTCCGCTGCCACATCTTGGAAAACTGACTGCTCTATTTCTTCAGAGCCATAAAGCTTCTGAATTATCAACAGCTATGATGCCTATATTTCGCATGGGGCTGAAAGTTGTCTTCCTATTCACCAGCTTCTTGTTTAAACTCTCCTGTTCCACCTTAAATGGTGCCATAGACCAGGCTGATCTCCTCGCTGCCATGTTTGTTTAATGTGACAGACGTAACATTTACATGTTCTTGTTCCGTGCTCACACAAGGTTAGCGATCACACTACATTCCAACTAAGTCCAACTGAACCATGCCCGGTCCACCTCTTCAAGCGAGCCTGGGCACGGGCCGCAGAGGCACAGCAATGAGCGATCAAATTAGTGAAATGAACAATACTGATACCTAATGATGTAATCATAGATGACGTCATCATTGGTAACAAGGACAAGTACTGCCTCCATTTTCTGCACATAGCTTGTTAACAGTCTGACCATTTGTAGCCATACAGACTTATCATGCGTTCTGGTTTCTGACAATATATCCAGTTATATTTGACTGTAAACAAACGTTCAGTCAAATCCTTTGCCGTTCCGCTTGAAAACCAAAAATGAACACTTAATAAATAATATAGGCTCTCAAATTCGAGGCCCTCTGTGTTTTTAAACACCTCATGCATTCTATTTCTTCGCCAGCGCTGCCCTAGTGACCTTCATTTCAATGTTTTGAAGCCAGGTGATGGAAAAAAAGCGCAATCCCTGGCTTGCTCTCCAACATGCCTGGCACACCCAGACCCCATGTACATGACTGACAACACTGCCATGGCAACTGCTTGGCACTTCGCCAGGCTGCCAATGGTTACCAGGGAACCTGTTCCCATGGAAACCCTTCTTAACCACATATTTTTCCAACCATGGCTAAGGTTTTGGAGATGGAAAGAGAGGGAAGGACTCAAGCCGGTGTCGGTTTGCTGTGAATGAGGAAGGAACTGGTCATTTCTTTAATGTAATTATTTCCATGGTAAAACACCAACTTTGTAGCACCAGCTCTGCCGGTGAACACCATTCTATAGCCCTTAGTCGCTCCTGGCTGGATAGACCATTCTCAGCCTAGTGCTGACACTGAGGTGTGTAAAAACCCCAGAAACACTGCACACATTACCATGCCACTAGCACGTCAATGACACTGCTGTGTTGAGAATGCTCCAGCACTCAAATAATATCAATGGTCCCGTGGTCAGACACCGACCCATAATGAATGGGCTAGAGGGTGGCTGACAAACTGTGCATGACAGAAGATGGATTACAGGCTCTAAGTGGATGGTACAAAGTGCAGTGGGTTCAGGCCATATATCAGCTTGTAGCACGTATGCACTGCTAATTAACTGAAGAGTGAGACGTTGAGGTGAATATGGTTGGGTGGTTCATTCAGTTGAATGAATTGAGATTCATTTTATATTTTATATATTTTATATATATATATATATATATATGCTGATCGGCACAATATCTGTCCATTTCATCAGCTCTGCTTATTTCATATCATATAGGAGCACTTTACAGTTCTACAATGACAAACTGTAGTCCATCTGTTACTCTGCATACTTTGTTACCCAGTTCTTCAATGGTCAGGACTCCCACAGCCCCTGTAAGACCACCACTGAGCAGCTGTGGTGACACTGCTGCACAGTTTGTGTTGGTCATCCTCCACGCCTACCAGCTCAGCGCACACTAACACACCACCACCTCATCAGTGTCACTGCAGTAGTGCTGGATTTGTTTTTCTCCATTGTATCTAGGTAGACATAACTAAGCAAGCTCTCCTATTGGCTGGGACTTTAAGAGCATGTTAGACCTTACGTAGGGAGGGGGCAACTGCCTTCACTCAAAGAATGGCTGGTAAGACAAGTTTTTATGACTGATCAATATGAAGCGACAGAGGAACCAACCGGTTTTGGTTGATTTCCAATTTTATGGCAAAAACATCACTCAAGACTTTCAGGAAATCTTAGATACACTGATCGAGCAGCATTCTAATCAATGGGGTGCTGTCTCTTAAAGAGGTCATAGTGAACCTGCTAAAGTATATACTTATATGTCTGCATGATATGTTCACTAATACACTAATATACCTAAAAATAAATGCAGAATCAAATGTATCAAGTTTACAACAGCGTGCAATAGCAGCACTTCTTCAAAAATGCTATTGTGCTGCGATCAAACTACATGATACTTTTGTTTTTCACTGTGGCCACTATGTCAGATTGTCATGGTGCCATAAATACATGCCATGTTTTGGTTGTGAGGCTGGAGATACTACACATTTGATGCGAGTCCTTGCGCAAGTTCATAGACCATCAGGGAGGAGTGTCAAGAAAGTTCTAATCATGGCTACAGAAGCTAGTGGTTCTGCGTGTGATGCTAGTGGTTTTGTGTTTTCAGCAGAAGAAACAATTGTGGAGCGGTCCCTGGGTGCCTTGAGGAGGACAGTACGGGCTGTCAAGCCTTCAAAGAGAACGTGAGGTAATGAATGCATTGATATGTTAGGAACAGTTTCACTTTACATATGTGTGTTAGAGAGCACTCCGTCCTCCTCCTGCCCATTGTCAATGACATCCTACTGAAGATCTCAGACTGGGTGGAAAGATATTCTAGACTTTTCTTCATGGTGTTGTTGGCTGTCTGAGATGCCGCATCGCTGCTCTTTAGTCATGTCACATTGCAAGTTCCACCTTGCCGCTGCTCATATTCAGGCCTGATGCTGAAAATATGTTGTCTAAAATAAAACTGAATTCCTTTAGTTTGATCCTAGCATTAGATCCTTATACGGGCATAGAAGACTACAAAATGAAGCCACTTCACAGGATTATAGCAACAGTGCTATTAATTACGGCTTGCTGGGAAACAAGACCTTGTGATGAGCATGCAATGATGATGCACCCATTACTCCGGGTGAGATCAATGCTAGGCTTTACAATGAGATGCTTCCACTGTTAACAAGCCTTGCACACCCTCACATCACAGTTTAACACCCCCCACTGTGTACCTACGCGTGAGGCGGCTCAGGAGAGCAATCAACACACAAGTGCGCCCCGCTGACGCTTTCACACATCCGCAGCGGTTTGTGCGCTCGCACATCTGCATGCAGACGCGCCGAACACTGGAGGATCGGAGGAATTTGCGCAGGCGGATCTCTTTTGTCACAGCTGTGGAGAATGCCAGGCTTTGATGTTGGAGCCGAGACACAGTTATCCAGAGAACAGTAGCTTAAGGCAGAAGGAGAGAGGATTCAAGGTTAACTTCCGCCCTCCTTTACATACAGCATTGATTAGTCGGCCCGGCTAGAGGATTAAATAGGCAAGAGGGTAAAAAGAATTACAGAGGGGGGCGCAGCTTCTTTCAGTCTGATGATACAGACTAGATTTTATAACTGATTATTAGATTCCATCCTCCTATTTCAAGTTACACATCTCAATCTATTTAAGTGGGAAATGAAAGTGGCTGAAGAGCAAAAAAGCGAATCACAGTATCATTAGGCGAAGGTGGGGTATACTATGGACAGGTCGCCAGTCCATCGCATTGCCAACACACATTCAAACTCACACCTATGGACAATTTAGAGTGAACGATCAACCTAACATGCATGTGTTTGGACTGTGGGAGGAAACCAGAGTACCTGGAGGAAACCCACTCAAGCACGGGGAGAACATACAGAGAACTAAAAGTTCCATATAGTCTCTCATAAATCTTTACAAAAACTGATTTGGGAGGTTATTAATGCTATACATGAAACCCCATTGCAATGCAACGCTGAGCCAAACCCTCAGTTAAACCCAAATACCACAAAACTGGGAAAGTTTAAAACATTAAAATATTTGGCTGATTATCATGCTTCTGCTCAAATTTGTCCCACTACCACCAAAACAGCGTCCGCACCCACCTGTATGAGGATACATGTAATTTGATATATTCTATTGTCAAATAAATGATTTTCTCCCCCTTATTTCCACAAGAATCATCCATTTTATCAACTCCGCTTATCATATTATTATGATTTTCCTGAAACCATCACAACTCAAAAGAGGCTGGCGTATGCCAGACTTACCTTTCGTTAGCTTAATTGTGGTACATTCACCTTTCCCTAGTCCCCTTCCCACAGCTGACGCCAACTGACCATATAAAGGCCCCAGCATTAAACAGTAAATCAATCTGTGTTAAAATATGTTGTTCACATAATTGTTTGGTTTGGAACTATTTAGAATACGTTTATTATGTTCTTATTGATTAAGCAGCTGTTTTCATTTATGTTAACTATGCCCACAAATCATTTTATGATAGCTATCATTTTATATAGACTACTTATACATTTGTGGGATATTTGTACATGTATATCGTCACTGTCCAATAAAAAAAGCAACTTTACAGGAGAGACCAAAAACATACTTTACTTTCAATGTAAGTCTATGGAACCAGAATTTTGTGCTAGCTGTTTTGGAGCACTTCTTATGGTCCATACATGATGAAATTTTCACACAATTTAAACAACTATTGGTGGGTTCAAATGATGTAGAAACCACAAAATCGAGAAAAATAGAGAATGGATATGTTTTTATTGGACAGTGATGGTATGTTGTCCCGCTCCCAAACCCACAGGATTGGTTAACTGCCCACTTTTGACATTTAAATTTGGTCCCGCACCACAAAATATTGTAATTGGTCCTGCAAAAACTGCCAAAGTTTAAATAATGAAGCTTATAACAGCTCCAACATAGAGCTCAGTCTAAATAAACATAGAGCTTAGTCTAAATAAATGACCAGATTTCTCCATTTTGATTACTTGCTTACACTCTGGAGTGTTAATAATAAATGTAAAGTGTACATCAGTAGCTGGGTTGCATAGCTCTCTGACATTTTGTCGGCTGCTTTTAACTCTGTTTCATAAATGAGAGCAGCAGCAGCAGAAAACATATTAACTCTGCACCCGGTGTTAAAGATAATACCTGTGAGTTTAGCACCAGCTTTGGTAGACACAGTCACACATCAGCAAAGCATTCAATGTGTGAATTTCTTCCAAGTATATGCAAATATACTGCATTTAAAACCCCCAGAGCACACTAAGAAGGTACTGATCTAATGTGACGACTCCAGATTAGATAAAAAAATTGCCAGAAGTTACGTTTCAGAGCATATCATGTTAATTTACCCTTTATCGGTTATAAAATTAAATAAGTTTAATACAAAGTGAGAGCTCTGTGCTTTACATGGCCATATCTACACACACACACACACACACACACACACACACACACACACACACACACACACTTTCTTTATATTATCCCACCCAAGTTTTAATAAAACCACCTCTTTGTATCTGTACACATTTTAGCAGCTCCTCTTGGTATACAGGAGCACTTCATAGTTTACAGATTGTAGTCCATCTGATTCTCAGCACACATTGTTTATCACCTATTACACTGTTCTCTAACACTCAGGGCCCCCAACCGGACCACCACAGAGCAGGTACTATTAGAGAGGTGAATCATTCTCAGCACCACAGTGACACTGTCGTGGTGGTGGTGTGTTAGTGTGTGTTGTGCTGGTGTGAGTGGATCAGGCACAGCAGTGCTGCTGTAGTGTTTAAACACCTCAGTGTCACTGCAGGACTGAGAATAGTCCACCAAACAGCAACATCCAGCCTACAGTGTCCTGTGGGCAGACAATGTTTTAGAGGCAAATATAAGTCATAACATTTTGAGAGAGAATGTAAAACAATCGCTCCAATCAGATCTCTCGAGACAACTGTATGATCTTGCTCACTGCATGAGCTTACTGACTGGGCCCTTTCCCAAACTGTTTCTTGTGCAAAACATATTGGTCTGTGTAGCATTAACATGTCCCCTTACTTGAAGTAAAGGTTCTAGACCAACTCTTGGAAAACGAGCCCATAGCATTATCCCTCCTCCACCAAATTTTTACGGCTGTCAGGTAACGTTCACCTGCCATTTACCAAACTCAGACTGCCAAACTGAGAAGCGTGATTGGTCACTGCACAGAACACGTTTCCATTGCTCCCGACTCCAGTGCTAATGATGCTTTACACCACTCCATCACACGCTCAGCATTGTGCTTGGTGATGTAAGGCTTGCATGCAACTGCTCGGCCATGGGAACCCATGCCTTGAAGCCACCGGCACACAGTTTTTGTGCTGATGTTAATGTCGGTGAAGGTGTGGAGCTCAGTTATTGAGCGTTGGTCAGCAGAGCGTTGGTGATTTTTACACACTATGCACCTCAGCACCCAGTGCCTCTACTTATTGGGGTTGCTGTGGGTCCTAATTGCTTCCACTTTTTAATAATACTGCTCACAGTTGATCGTGGAATGTCTAAGAAATTTCAAAAACTGACTTGTTGCAACAGTGACGCCCTATTGCAGCCCCACACTCAAATTCAGTGAGCTCTTTAGTACAACGCATTCTTTTACTAATGTTAATAAAGGCTAACACTAAAGGCTTATACACCCGTGCCAGTACTTTTGTCCATATAGTTTACATATATATGAATTAACTTCATATTTTTTTCAACCATAAATGGTGCTGCAGGTACATTGTGGTAGAATGGATTTCAGAAAGAAGCTCTGAATAAGAAACTGAATGAAGGCATTCATCTACCTCACTAATTGCATCCAAGAGGAACCTTCACTTTGTACATGTTTATTGGCCAGTTCACAAAGCAGCACAGCTGAGCTGTAATCAGTTGGAGCTGGAGGTTTTGAATGTGTCTGATCTAACGCAAACAGCATACGTCGATGCTTTACCTATCTAATGCCACTTCACTATTTCTATGCTACTCATTGAGCTAATATTACGTATAGATGTGGCATTTGCAACACATCTCTTTAAAATTAGATTTATAAAAGTATAAAACCGGTGCCTTTGCCAGAGGTGTCAAGTAACGAAGTACAAATACTTAAGTAGAAATTTTGCTTATTTATACTTTACTGGAGTAATTATTTTTCAGATTCTACATTTTAAACATAGCCTCGTTACTCCTATTCCATTTCAGCTTGTTTTCATTCATGTACATTTACATTCCAGTAAAGATTATTAATAACGTGTTTAAAGTTTGAAGTTTTGCTTTGGGCATATATGCGGCTGAAACAGGAAGCCTAGCACATCTTAAATTTTTCAACCTTAACTTTTTTAATATAACATTACATCATTATGACTTTTAGAAGAATGTTTTTTCTTAGGAGGTGGGCTAGTGCACTATAGACCCCTGTGGTGTGGCCTAAGCTTTCGTCCTTAATGGCATTTTTTCCCTTACATTACTTTAACTTTTATACTTTAAGTAGTTCTGAAACTAGTACTTTGGAGTGTTTTACTGGAGTAAAAAGCTTGCGTTGATACTTCAACTTCTACAGAAGTATTTTAACCATAGTATCTATACTTCTACCTGAGTAATGAATGTGAATACTTTTGACACCTTTGGCCTTTGCTAGATGGATTACAGCTGTTATCCCACCAAAATGGTGGCAGTACAACTGCATGACATCTTCAGAAGACCACCAAATAGTATAGCTGCACTGACCTATATAGGAACAAACAGAATATAGCAACA
This sequence comes from Megaleporinus macrocephalus, assembly GCA_021613375.1. Taxonomy (NCBI): domain Eukaryota; kingdom Metazoa; phylum Chordata; class Actinopteri; order Characiformes; family Anostomidae; genus Megaleporinus; species Megaleporinus macrocephalus. Next base: position 12,046,309 of record CM038705.1, read on the forward strand.
CTGAAGATCCTAGAGTGACCATACGTCCTCAAACCTGCTGGCTGGGATTTCTAAATTATCTAAAATGTCTGGGTTTTGGCTTTGCCTACATTTTGATGTTTGCCTTCCACAGCCTGCTCTGTGCCACCCTCCACCATCTCTATAGTCTAAGAGTTACATATTATATGATTCTTCTTGACTTGTTTACAGTGGTGGAACGGGATGCGGTGAACCAGCAGGCAGGATAGGTAATTTGGTGTTCCTCGGTCTCACCACAGTATCTCTCGCCACAGCCACAATGCTAAGTCACTGCCAATCTGCCATCTGCATGAAAATTATTTTTTTATTTTTTCATTGCCGGTCTTACAGTCCCTGGGTTATGGCTATTTAGCAAGGAGCCGTGAACTGCAAGCCCCGGCTGAAGTCACTCGTCGCCTTTAGTGCTGGATAAATACCTAACGGTGAACGCAAAAGTGGGAGAGAAGAGAGAGAGTTGGAGGTATCCAGACAGAGACGGTCGAGCAGGGTGCAGCCGCGCCGCATTTCACCGTGATCCGACTGCGAAAGAGGAGGGAGAAGAAGGGGGCGGCGGGAGAGGTCGGCGGAGGCAGAGAGGGGAACAAAGAAGGGAGAAGGAGCCGGGTGGAGAAAGGAGGCGTGGCCGAGGCGGAGAGAGGAAGAAGGTCAGCTGAGTACAGCGGGGCCGAGGGGGGCATTTTGGGACAGTGGAAAAGAGAGAATTAGGGAAGGTGGGGGGAAGGGAGCGGATCTGGCAGGGGCCCCGGCCGAGGGGGATTAGCAATTTGAGCCGGGTCCAGAAAAAGGAAGGGGGAAAGAAAGAAAAAAAAAAAGGCGGGAGCGAAGGGACCGGGGTCGGAACGTCCACCTGGCTGCGTGCTAATGGAGGCTCTGGCACTGCCGTGGCAATGGGCGCCAGGAGATCTTTGAAGTGTGCGCCATTTCTTGTTTCACCTTCCGGTCGCTCTGTTCCACAGTGGGATCGGTGGGGGGTGCAGGGTAGTCTGGACAGGTGGGGCAAGCTGCAATCACTGGTCTTTGTGTTTAGAATAGAGGGGGGCACGCCACTGCCCTCACAGAAATAACTAGTTTGTTTTTCTACTGCTGCTGGCTTTTTCATTGACGTCTACATGAGCGTAGCTAAATGCTCGTGCAGTGCACCAAACCTAACCTAAACTTTTAAAATCAAGTGCTATTTGGGTTCTACATCTAATAAAGACATGGGTGGTGTCCAAAGACTGCTGCTTTAGATTTGCTTGTTAGATACACAAGTATTGAAATGTTTCGATCTATTTATTAGCACTGGATAGGCTGCATGTCTAAATCACCTCATACTTGCCTCAAACCATTTTGATTTCAAATATTCTTATATTCAAATATTCAAATAGACTTATGTATATGATGTCTACTATGCTGTTATCCACAGCAATGGACTAAAGTGCAAACAGGATTCAGGCTGTTACTGTTTTTAGCTATACAAACGTACTTCTCTCCATCTTTATAGATAACAGCCGAGAGAACATCCCTCAGGGCCTTCCAGGGACTGACAAATACTACATTTCTCTTTCTTTTTATTCAAAGAACCAAGCTCGTATTCATACAGCGCAAGTGTTTCTACTCTTCTTTCCTTGCTAACTTTGAATGCTAACAAAAGAGTTCAATTCTTGAGACTGTCCCCCACAATTGGACCAATCAGGACCAATCTGGTAGGCATGCATCGTCACCAGTACTGGTATCAGGTTGTGGGCCGATCTCAAGCTCGTTTACTCGTACTCATAAAAATTCACTGATATTAACATTCCGATAGCCATGTGATGTAAACTGAGTACTGACAAACAAACTGAAGTCAAGCTGGCAGTGAACGAGGGTCTGCTCACACAGACAGCTGCTGACACAGTGGAGGTCCAAGACAAGGGTCACTTTGAACATTGTGCCTTGGAATACTTTTATTCCCTTTTTTATACATACGCACAGTCACTATCATGACTGCTTTCTCAATACGGGTGGAGACATAAAGAGAAAACGGTTGTTACCAAAGTCCGTATATGCCAGCTTTACTCTGTTTGAATAAATATAATTGCAAAGTATAAATGTTAATATGGTGAAATTTTAAATGTATGAGTAAAATAGGCTCTGGAGAGACATTATCTGGCCTATCGTGTGTGTGCACAGTGTAGAGTTGCTCAGTACTCGGTCACACAATTAAACAATTTTGTTTGAAACTGTCTGTAGTGGCTGTGTTTTGTGTAGCATGGACCACATTTCAAACACTTTGAATCCCCAAATAAGAAGATTTCAAAAATAGCAGTGTTCGGTATGTCGAGCTGTACAGGACATTCATTTGCAGCTTAACCAGCCAAAACTCTTTAACAAGTTCAAACGTGAACTCTTCAGATGCATTAGCCATGTTAGTCCCAGTAGCCTTGGAGTGGATTCCTGTTGTCAGTGTTCTACAGATGGGAACCCGGGGCTCAGAACTATGAAACATACTTATAGCTGTTCTGACATGGAACAAAAGCAAAAGCAGCCCTTCTCCACTGCAACAAAACTCGGTATGATGTAATTAATGTAGTTATTATAAGTAGCTAGCACACTTCATATGAACGATTAATAGTAATCTCTTTCTTATTTCATTCTTGTACTTGACCTACAATATTGACACACACTACCATGCAAATGTCTTAGGTACGATAGTTCATTGTTAAAAACCTTTAATCTTCAATCTAATCGATACGTGTATTTTCCCCCTATAAGAAGACTGTATATATTTAGAATAGATGTAAATAAGCGTAAATACACTACAAAGTATTATGAATATTTTATTTGGGAAGAAGAAGATATCTTGAAGAACAATGTGGGGTTCCAGATTTCTCCTGGACTCTCCAGACATTGTATGAATGTATTGAGTTCCTTCAGCAGCAATCTTGATTTAGCTTAATGAAGTACTAAGCAGTCAAAGCAGGTATTAGATGAGAACTGTAAATAATACTGGGTTGTTTCCACAAGGAGAAGCTTGGAAAGGGTTAAATAAACACACTGATGTATAGAAAAGGATTACTTGAATCACCAAATAACAAGATTTCTAAATTAGACACTAACAACTACTTTATTAATAGTAATTCGTTATGATATCAGACTTGATCTTGGTGAGTACTAGAAAACATCTCATACTCAGTCTATAAAAAAAGTGTCGGTACGTCCAAGAAAATATATCACAGCAAGCTCTCTTATTGGCTAGGACTTTAAGAGCTGAAGAGAAGTTAAAACACCCACATATACACACACTAGTGAACATACACACTATAGAAGGCAGCGAAACACCCACATATACACACACCAGTGAACGTACACACTATGAGGCAGTGAAACACTCACATATACACACACTAGTGAACAGACACACTATGAGGCAGTGAAACACCCACATATACACACACTAGTGAACATACACACAAGGGGGCAGTAAAACACCCACATATACACTCACTAGTGAACATACACACAAGGGGGCAGTGAAACACCCACATATACACACACTAGTGAACATACACACTAGGGGGCAGTGAGCACACTTGCCGGGAGCGGTGGGCAGCCCTATCCACAGTGCCCAGGGAGCAGTTAGGGGTTAGGTATCTTCCTCAAGGCCACTTCAGTCGCGTGCTGTTGGTCCAGGGGATCACAAGACCAGATCTCTAACCTTCAGCCCACAACTGGAAGTGATGGAACGACTAATTCCATGTAAAAAAAGTTGAAACCTTCTGGAAGTTCTAGATATGTCGCTGACTGGGAGTACAAGTGGCAGCCTGATTAATAGGTCATCAAAAATGGAAAACGGTGGCGGCAGCTAAATGCCAGGCCTCCCGATTAGCTTTCTTATTAGCAAGGTCAACCATAATCTAATATGCAATGCTAACAATGCTAACATGTCCGTCACAGCTTCCAGTGGCCGTTTTAGGTTCAGTCTGTGTTGAACCTAAAACGGCCAAAACAGTTCATGCAAACTGCTGTTAGCTTAGCGCTAACAAACAACCAAAATCCTGTTGGGAAGCTAGCAGTTACTGGCCTTATCAAAGAGGTGAGTCCTGAATTGAATAGTTTGAATTGAATAATCAAAGTGCCCAACAGATTCAGGACATAGGGGATCAGATGTTTACAGTTTGCCTGGGGTTAAATACCTCACAGAAGAAGTTCTTTAACAGAAGGTTATTATGTTAAATGGTTAGGAATATGTTGCTGTTTAAAGAAATTATTAAAAGAAATGACTAAACATTGATGGCAGAGAGGTACGTGCAGGGTGTTTTTGGAAGGCGTCTTTGAGTTCATTGATGGTGTTGGATAGTAAATAAAGAGGCTGTATTTGTCTTTTATTCATCAAGACTCCTGTAACACTGTTGCTCATTTTCTTTACAGTGTACCAGTTCACTCCAAACCACTCTGAATAACAGTGCTTACATTGCAATGCCTGGATTATGCAGACATTTTGATAAGTGGAGCTTACGATGTAAATTAGGAGTTTTCAAACACGAAGGTAGAAACTTGCTGACTACATGAACGCGAGTACATTAAGTGACTGCATGAATGTGAATCAACATATTTGCATTTATTTGCATGGGAGCAGATGCCTCCGTATGTGAAGTGGGAGCGAGACGTGTGTGTACATGAAATCAATATGAGTTGAAGCCGGGTAGGCCCGTGTGTGTGAGCGAACGTGAGAGGTCTCAGAGGAGTGATGGTGTTGCTGAATGGGCAATTGCACAGAGAGCAGACAGACACTGGTGTGTGAATTGCAAGCTTTGCAGAGATGGACCTGGGAAGAAAGCCAACGCCATACAGCCTCTATACAGCAACTCTCATGCTAATATGTCCATATTTCTGTACTCGTTTGCCTTCATTATAGGCAGTTACAGTAGATTTACACAGAGATCTTAAAACACTAAGGAATCTTATTCCTATATCATTCTTATACTTAACATACAATATTAATATACACTACTGTGCTAAAGTCTGAGGCACCTAAGATGATGTTTTAGTTTCTATCCTAGCAATAAGTTTATTTTTACCAGTAAGAACACCAGATGTCATTAGAATGGATATAAATAAACATACATACAATACAAAGTAACATAAATATCTTATTGTGAGAGAAGTAGATCATATCTTGAGCTCCAGTTTGAAGAACAAAATGTAGTTCCAGATTTCTCCTGGACGCCCCAGACATTGTATGAATGTGTTCAGTTCCTTCAGCAGCAATCTTGATTTAGCTTAATGAAGTACTGAGCAGTCAAAGCAGGTATTAGATGAGAACTGTAAATAATAATACTGGGTTGTTTCCACAAGGAGAAGCTTGGTAAGGGTTAAATAAACACACTGATGTATGTAAAAACGCTACTTACTGTATTTATACTATTAGAATATTTTAAAATTAAAGTTTTGTGATGAACAAATGAAAGCTTCCAGTCTGGAAAAATTGATTTTTAATTATTATAATGTCCCCAAGTGTCTCGAACATTTGCACAGCAGTAAAATTCCTTCACAATGCAGTTCTCTACCGTTTGACCTCATACACTCGGAATGACTCTGTTTACATCTGAAAAACTAAATTATGCACAAGTTTTGGAAAATGTCTTTCCTTTTTTTAAAGGAGAGATGATTTGTTTCTGTTTATGAGCTATAAGTTCTGTAAGCCTGCATATCAGGGTTATGCTGATGATAAAAGAAAACATATTAGCAGGCCAACATGAATTTTTCAGTGACTTAAAGTGGCTGGTTTCACCAGAGAAGGAGGTCAAACTCTGGAGCTCTCTGTGTGTGTGTGTGTCTGAAACTACCAAATGAGACTGCACAGACTGCACAGAGAGATTTCACTTCTCTGTGCTGCCACTAGAGGGCAACAGCACCATAGGAATGCTGAGGACTCTTTCTTTACTGTTTAAATTAGTGATACAGATTCCAATATCTGGGCCAATACAGAGTACTGATTGGTTAAAACATGTATACCTCATGCAAACCAATGTTGATTTTATTTTAAAACTTGATATATGTGAGTTCTGGTCTCGGGGGGCTACTTTTCTATACCCGTGTTTGTTGGGTATCTATCTATCTATCCATCCATCCATCTATCCGTTTGGCCCTAAGGGCTTATATATGGGGGCCACTCTATAACTTCTCATTTACATAACCACATGACTAATACTAATAATACACATTTTCCTAATAATCAATTTTTTAAATAACTCAGTAGTAAGACTAGGATTCAGGTGTTTATGAAATTGTGGTAAGTAAGGATTTGTACACTGGGTAAGTGCTACATGTTTTGTAAATTATATTGTAAGTTAATCTAATCACTGTAACCATCTCAACTATCATGTCACAGATTTTTCTGTCTGCATGATTTAGTGGTTGGCCAGAAGTGGCCAGTTCCACCCCTTCATGAAGCACGGGTACCTTCTTGACCACCCTAGTTAAAATAAAAGTGACAGTCAGCCATCATCATTGAGGCAGTAACCAGACCGTGTGAACGTTTTTACAGTGAATATCTGCTATTAATGAATTTACCAGCCAGTGCACTCAACAAACAGTGGCTCTTACAGAGGAATGAACACTGGTCAACACCTTGATGCTATTCTTGTTCGCCATGATTAATGAAGAAGCTACTAAGGGCATAAGTTTGGTCTCAACAATGGTAAAGACACAACTTTCCAAACCCAGCCCTAACTTACTTTTTTCCCATCCCCCTCACTCCATCTTTCTCAACTCCCCTCCACCATTTTAGTTACTGCTGGCAATTAAATAGTGGTACAGATTTCCAAAGAAAACATATCTTCATTTTGGTCCATTTTTATTGATCAATTGAATGTGGCAGCTGGCATTTACATTGTCTGAAAATCAAGTAATGTATGGACTAATGGAAATGCACCAAAATAGTTTTGAAAAAAAAAGATATATTATGTTGATATGAATGATACATGCAAACGTATTAGTACTAATGGGTTCCATTCATTTTTGAGGGCAATTAAAAGATTTGACCGCTTACATTACATTGACTTGTTAAATATGACTTTTCTGAATATAGATGAAGTCCTAATGATGAGAAGTATGAATTTAGAATTTTTATTTCTAGGAATTATTATGCCTAAAACATGATCAAAGGTCAGCAACAAAAAAAAACACATCGTTTGAGGCCCAGACAAACATGAGAGGGCTCTAGATGAGACATCAGCATTCATGGCTTTAGGCTGCCTGTTCAAAATGTCACGGAAGGAGATGGACACCAGGGACCAGAGACAACTAGGCCTGACGGGGGACCATCTCAGATGACCTGGCTCCTGGAGACCGAGGAGAAAAGGATTTTGTGTGTCGCGGTGTGAGGTAGTTGGTTGTATGGTTTCGCATAATAAACAACCCGGAGATAACTGTACAACCTTCTAGCTTTCCCTGCGGCAGCACCCAAACGTCCACAGGAACGAGATGAAGAGGAACCACATCACGAAGGACATTTTCACGAGTCCTCTTTGGATCCCCGTGTACTAGAAGCTAGAAGATGATACTGACTTTTAGGGATATAGTAGTAGCCAAGGAGTGTCAGGAGAAACAAAACAGGTAATAAAATATGCGGCCTATGTGCTGCTGTGAGCCTGAGATGGTATTTCAGAAGTCGTCAGGTTGGATTTCAGGGAGTTTTCTGGACCACGTCTTGACATTTTAATGTTACGTGCACTGCCTAAAGAAGAAGGTTTTAAACGCCAACTCAACATTCTACTAATGATATGAGGCCAATATTAGTTTATTCATTTTTATAGTAAATAATTTATTTATGTCCTCAACAGCTTTTGCCTGAGTTCTCTTTGAATATTCATTTAACAAGCTTGCAATCATCAGATTGATCCACTCGAGGAAGGATACAACCATTCAACCAATGTTACACCCAACTGTTAATCCACACATGGAATGCTATACATCTTCCAAAACATACAAAGTGTAGCTTTAAGACACTTCTCAATGCATCACAAAGTCTTGCATTTCCCTGTGATTTGTTATGAAATCATGGACAATCATGGTTTGCATATGTCTGGTAGGGGACATGTCCCTACCAATATTTTTAGAGGATAGAATTGTCCGTACCAGTGTTTAAATGAATTTGTTCAAGTTATCTTTGCATTCGAGTCCTATTAAAGTTGACATATGCTTTCACAGCAGAGTGGCGTGGAAGATGATGCGTGAACCTAAAGCGAACATGTCAGCGTTTACAGATAGCACTCCTGCCATTGCTGTATTTTCTATGAATTGATACGATGGAGATATTATTTATGCACCTGTATAAGTGAACCTTGCGTTAGCTGTTGTGGGCCCTCGCGCCACTTACAGTTGTAAAGCAAGCTTCAGAGAATTCTGATTTGCTTTTCAGACTCTACATCTCAGAAATGATGCTCAGGCATGCTAGCATTGGCTGAAACTGTACTTACTGTCAGACATAGAGCAGCGGTCAAACCTTAAGCACTGGTGAAAATATAGTCGTTCAAAGGACTTACCTCTTTTCCACTATTGTCTGCAATGCACAGCACACACAGTGTCATTTAGTTTTTAGATACCATAGCATTAAAAACGAGAAGGGCATTGGTAGTTTCTTCACCATACAGAGTGTAAGTCATTGGTAATAAAGAAACAAGACATCAGCCATGTTGAGTTAAAGTGGAAACCTCCTAACTTATGGCACCCGCCTTTCCAAAAACAATTAGAATTATAGTTTGGAGTTGAGGGAGCTAGTCTTGGGATGTTCAGCAAAATCTAACCTTTAAATTTATTTTTAAAAATTCATGCAATGTTTAAAATTGCCCGCTTACGCAAAGCAGAACCCCCAGTTTTAAAAAGGTCAATGTAAGTCTATGGTCATGTGATCAGTAGGTGCATGCTGGGAGAGGAAGATGCGTTAGGGAGGCGTGACAATATGTTTGTATGCATTAATTGGTGCACTTGCAGTGATCGCATACTTTCCCTATTCATTGGTTTTGCATTGGACATTTTCTCAATGCATACAGTCCCGGTTGGGTGGTTGTTGGTTGAGGGTGTTAAGGGTTGGGTTGTTGTGTCCTCTACAATACTGTAACGAAACCTAGACACTTGTATGAGATCACAATATGTGAACATTTGATTTAAGGCAAGTTTCTTACAGCAATTGAATGTAAAATATTAAACAAGACTTGTATTTTTAAAAATAATTATTTTTAACCCAAACATATTCCCCATTGCACAATGCTACTGAGCTAAGAGAGGGACGGCTAGCACAGTCAACCATGTACAATGCCGCCACACCTTTGAACTACACTTTAAATGCAGCTGAACATGTTTTGTCACCTAATAGATAATATCACACTGTGTAATGGAGAGGGGCGGGCAGCCATTATGCTATCAAGAAGGTGCCTCAGACACCTGGCCATGGACGGTCGTAGCATTGCCAGGCACTGAACTCATGTTCTTTTGACGACTGGATAATGCTTAGGTGGCTATGACACTTGGGAACTTAAATTAAAGCGAGCTATTGTATAAAATATTAAGATAATGGACTCTACCAGTTCCAAATTCAGGAAGGTCTTACCTTTAAATCAATCACTAATTTTTCCGTCAATGACTTCTAGTTAATCACCAATTTTGTAAGACTAAATTATCCTGATTTGTTGTACAAAAAAAAAAAAAAAAATCACATCTGGTCCCTTTAGAGCGTATGGAGTACGGCACTTACAAAGAGAAGAAGCTTGTTCACTCAAGTGCCTGCTCTTTAAACCTCTCCAGACTGTGGGCAATTCTGGCACTTTGTTGGGCTCTGATTTGAACATTTCAGTCACAAGGTCGAGAGCAACATTCAGCTTTTCATTGAGGAACGCAGCTCAAATTGTTCGTGAATGTGGCAGCGCCGGTAAATAACTGCTAATCATTCTTTGTGTCGATTTGAATGAGACCCGTAAGCTGGCGGTACGTTTACAGACTAAATGAAGACTATCATAAAACACGCCATTGTTGATATATACTTCAAAAGAACTAATAATGAAAGAACAAACAAAGCAGTAATTAGGACCAACCACATTGAGGAAGATCTCACAAAACATATGATGCACACAGAGTAGGACCAATCACAGTCAGGAGGAGGTCACACAACATTTAATGCAGTGATTTGGGCCAGTCATAGCCAGGTAGATGGCCTTTGATCATACAATACAGTGATTAGGACCAATCACTGTCAGAGGGACGTCTAGGAACATCTATTGCAATGATTAGGATCATTGATAGGGTGGCAAAGGACTGAGAACATGACGCGGTGTACAGGACCAATTACAGCCAGGAAGAGGTCTCAGAACATATGACGAACACTGTGTTACTGTGGGTTGTGCTGGTACAAGTGGATCAGATAAAGCAGTGCTGCAGTTTAACTACCTTGACATCAATGCTGGACTGTGTCCTGTCACCACTGATGAAGGTCTAGAGGAACACAAACTGTGCAGTAACAGATGAGCTATCGTTTCTAACTTTACATCTACATGGTGGACCAACAAGGTAGGAGTGTCTAATAGAGAGGACAGTGAGTGGACACAGTGTTTAAACACTGGACAGTAGACAGTAGACACAGTGTACTAATGACCCACCCAGAGAATGCCTGCTTGAGGAGAAGGATGAGAGGGGCTAAAAAAGTATGCACAGAAACTATGATATGGCACTTTAGGCTGGTAACAATCTGGATGGTTCTTTTCTTTCTGAATCTATTGATGATATTATACATATTAAATCCTTGCCATCGTTCATTGGCGAACATTGTGTTTCAAACCGTCAGCGAGCGTCAAGTGACGTCACCTTTTTTAGTGATGTGGTGTGCCTTAATCTATCTATACCTTATAAGTACATTTTGTGTCATTGGCTTTTCTGTTAAAATCATTGTATTTGTTGTTGGTATGTTTCTTTCAGGCGTATTACCTTCTAACTACTATTGATAATTTAGTAACTACTATGGATTTTGTATATAATATTGATATATAACTATATATATATATATATATATATATAGATAGATAGATAGATAGATATCGTCACTGTCCAATGAAAAACATGTATTTCCATTTTTGTAAATTTTGCGTTTTCTACATCATTTGAAACCCAATGGTTGTTTACATTGTGTAAAATTTGCATGACAAATGGACCAATAGAAATACTCCAAAATAGCTTGGAAAAAATTCTGGTTCCATTGACTTACATTGAAAGTAAAGTATGTTTTTGGTCTTTCCTGTAAAGTTGCAATTTTGGAGATGTTTTTCATAGGACAGCGATGATATATATATATATATATATATATATATATATATATATATATATATATATATATATATATATATATATATATATACATAGAAAACAATAACCATGCATTATCTTCCACTTTATCCCGCTAGTCGGGGTCAATCCCAGCGTCATTTTGCAAAGGCGGAGTCGCCAGTCCATCGCATGGCCAACACACACACACTCGCACACACACACTCACACCTATTGGCAATTTAGAGTGACTGATCTGCCTAACATTCATGTGTTTGGACTGTGGGAGGAAACTGGAGTACCCGGTTAGTGCTAATCACTACACTACCAGGCCGCATATATATATATATATATATATATATATATATATATATATATATATATATACTGTAGACTTAATGTTGGTAATTGTTCAATTAGTCACTATCTTAAGACATGACAACAAACATGACTTGTTCAAAGATAACGTTATCACCTGTAACCGGCTGCGCTAACTAGCCAGCTATGTTAACACTAACAGCTGTTTAAACAGCTGCTTGTTCCAGCGCTTGTTCTTTGTTAGCCTGCTGCTATTACGACCCACTGGCTAGATTCATTCTCTCCCCATACTTAACACAGAGCTCAGATTCATTTGGAATCCACGGATGAACATGATGATGATGATGATGATGATGATTATTATTATTATTATTATTATTATTATTATTATCATTATTGTTATTATTATTATATGGTTCAGTTGCTGTTATGATAAAGTCTTACCAGAGCACCCTCCAAAGAAGAGACAGTCGAAGGTCAGTTTTGATTGGAAAGGTCAGTTTCGTCTGTTCGTTTCCTTCAGTTTTTAAATTTGGCTGCACATTTTTACACCCCTCCTCTGTTTGCGTGTTTATTTGTGTGTCTCATCTCAGCATCGTTCCTCTTGCACCCCCCACCCCCTGCCCTCCAGTGTCCGCCACCCGTGTCTCCCCCAGTGTGTCTGGCTAGTGGCTCAGACAGCCAGCATCCGCATTGCGTTGCAGCTCTCTCGCCCCCTCGCACTCTGTCTCTCTCTCTTTCTTTCTTTCTTTCTTTCTCGCTGCCTCTGTCTCTCTCTCTCTTGCTCTCTTTTACTCACTATCTCTTCTCCTCCTGCTCTCCCTTTCTTTTCTCCTCAGGGGGGGAAAAAGCGCATACATCAGCACACTGCTGATCCTACACTCGGTTTAGTGTTTTTCTTTTTTTTCTCTAGTTCACACATATGCACCCCTGTGCTGAACATCGTGAGGTTGCTTCGTTATCAGACTGTTTGTTCATTCGGGAATATGCACCAAGCCAATAAGCCGAGACTTATGGACATTTCAGCGTTTTTTCCTATTTCCATCGTTTGCTGTTTTTTTTTCCATGTTCTAATCTGTAGTACTCTGTTCATTACCACAAACAATATTTTTTTTATAGCAGCTTAAACATTAATTTGCAAATGTCTAGGCAAGCACTTCATTGAACAAATCATGAGAGCATGTGAAATGTTAATAAAACCCCAATATAAGAATGATCAGTAAATTATAATTGACCTGTATTACATTAAAAACAGTACAAACACAATATTTTATTTTTGATGTTATTTGGTAAATATACACTTATTCCAAACATGCCTGCAACACAGGACAGGATCATATTTACCATCACTTAATAATTATTTGATCCAGTTTTGAATGAAGACCTTTCAATTATACAAGTCTTCCACGGTGTATACAAGGCTTTGCTCTTTATGATCATGTGTCAATGTGGGACAGGTCTGGACTGCATACAGGTCAGTCCAGCACCCACTCATGGATTACTCCACCATGCTGTTAGAGCTGTTGAAATGAACATTTGAAATTACCAATATAAATATTGATATCGCAGTGTTGCTGTAGCAGGCTAATTAAACGTCAGCCCCCAATTGTGGGCGCCTGATTGAGGCAGTTGGCTAGCCAGAGCTAGAGAAGTTTCTCAGGGTGTACTTACACTGGGCCCTGATGCCATGCCCCAGCATGATTGTCTACTCCCCGCTGGTCTACACTTGCATTGTACCTAATGTCTGGGGTCCAAGAACACTTACAACTTCAATCTGAGGGTCGTTATAGCCGTAATCTGTAATTTGTACTTGAAGAATTATAAGTGGCACAAGGGTGTGCATGCTAAGAATCATGCAATTGCCCCACGTGATATTGGCATTCACTGCCCAGGCGTGTTCAGTTTATTCCAACAGAACTCATACGAAGGAAGGTTTGCAGAGCAGGTGCATATATGAGAGCTATATGATATCATTTCACAGAGAATACAAAAGTTGACTTATGGAGTTCAATGCTACACTCAGCTGTCAAAACTTTGAGTATTCACTCAACAAGCTTGGGCACGGTACGGACCATCTAGTGCAAGTACACCCTCAGAGTGCTTTCGCAGGTAACTTGTTTGCTGTGGACCTATGAAGCTTTTTACTGAGCCCAACTGCACTCATATCATTCCAACAGCACAAGCTGTAGAAGCAGATATCAAGTGAGGTTGTTATTGTTGATTGTGACAAAACTAATTCCAGTGAGTGGCGTCAGTGTGCGATCTGACTAATTCAAATGAATCTCAAAAACCCTCAAAACTAAAGAGGCATCTCAAGACCCAACAAGTGCTTGCAAGGAAAATCCAGCAGAGCATTTTGGTGAGAACACGATGGACCACGATGGAGTCCACATTCACATTGTACATTTCTAGTCTTCTAGTCACTACAACTATACATACTTTTTAATGTTATGTATATAAACAAAACTGCAAATTCTGGTAACGATGAACCAAAGTGGATGATCTCATTTTTTTCAGGTCCCATTTCTCAGATTTCCAATGTTAATACTGAAAAAGTTTACTGAAGTTATAAACAGGTCACTTGCTCAAGAAACTTCGCAACTCGTTATATATTGGAAATTATTAGGCACTGTAGTAAATGTTTAATACAAATGCGATTAGTTAAGGGTTAAGGGATTTACCACAGATTAAGTGAACCAATATCCATTTGGTGCTTTCTTCACATGATGAATCTGGCATAGGTTAGGACTTTAGGTTGAGTTAGGTTGAATCAACCACCTACATGATTAATAACTGAATATGGAATCAACCAGTCAAGTTTTAATGTACAAAGGGATGTACCAATTAGAGATCTTCTGGTGTTCCTAGATATATCATTGGCTGTGAAAAGGAACCACAGTTTAGCCGGGTTTCCATCAGATTTCAGGCTAATGTTAAACCTGAAAACCTAAAGAAGCGAACATCAGACACTAAACATGTCTTTTCCAACTGACTATGTTTGGGGTAAGTAGGAAACTGTATATGTGATTTCTTTATTCATCCAAAACCTTTATTCATCCATATTTTTACTTCTTGAAAGCTGCTGTTTCTATGGCATCGTATGGCATTGATCATATACTGTAGTTCACTGTTCAGCACCATTATTAGTAGTAGTAACTGCTGGGGACCATATCGATAGTGTTCCTCCAGATTGCCTTGTTTTAGCTTCTTAGTCATTTGCTCATGAGTCTTCTGATTGTGTCAATCCATCTTTCTCAAATGTTCCAAACATAGTTGTGTTTTTATACTGAATTGGATTTTATTCCAAATTAGGACAGTATCCGTTTGGTTATCTGGGCTTCAAGTAAGAGGTTAGACTTCATTTTGTCAAGGATCTATTTCTTTTCTTTGCCGTCCAACGTCCTCTCACATATAAATATCACTTTAAAACCCACAAAGAGGTCAGTGTGTCTGTTAAGCTATGGTTAATCACTGGCTTTCAAATCGATTGTGTATGTACTGAGAAGACAAAACAGTCAATATTTGGGGCTTGTGGTGCCGTTGACGTTAACATTAAGGAAAGACGTTAGTACTAGCTATATTGTCTGCAGTTCCGGGGTTAATGATTCTCAAACCATGTCTGTGACCAAAATAGACCCCCAATTCCCCCATTAGTATTAGTATAGCGGTGAAGCATTTAGTTTAACTATTACTAAATCACTGTAGCTATATGTTCTGTTCTAATATATTAATTCAGACACATTCTCATAATCAGCCCACTTCAGCGTTCATCAGTTGAACATGCCAGTGTTTGTTTAAGCTTGAGCGGGACAGAACTCTCTTATAAGAACCCACTCTGTAAAGTCTGGAAGGTCCAGGGATAAGAATCATTAGGCTCCGTGTTTAATTCTTTAATTCTTGGTACGTGACCTTGCTGACTTACAGGTAGCGTTTCTGCTGTATGATAAAATATCCATGTGTTATAAAGCTTTAATGTTTTCAATTGGTGCCCTAATTATTTACATCACTTTACTTTTTTTGCATTGTAACAATAAAACAATGAAAAGTAGTTTTTATAGAAAAGTTAAAATTCCAAGAAAAAATTCAATATTTTTTTGGATTTCTCAACCTGCACGACCGTATGTCTTTTGAGTGATTTAAATGTGGAAACTGGAGTTAGAGCACAATAATTTAAATGACTTGACTTGATGGTGTAGTGTCTTGATGGTGTAGTGGTCGCCACACAGCAAAGACGATCAGGGTTGGATTCCCGTTCTGGGCCGTTCTCCTTGTGTTCTCCCTGTGCTTGAGTGAGTTTCCATCAGGCACTCCGGTTTCCTCCCACATGTCCAAGGACATGCATGTTAGGTTGATCGGTCACTCTAAATTGCCTGTAGGTGTGAGTGAATGTTGGCCATGTGATGGACTGACTGGTTGTTCAGGGTGTACCCCGTCTTTGCCCGATGGCGCTGGGATTGGCTCCAGCCCCACCCCTTGACCCCGACTAGCAGGATAAAGTGGAAAATGATGGATGGACTTGAGACTTGACTTATAGCAGGAACTTGACTTGCTTGAATTTTTCCACAGTGACTTGGGACTTGCTTGAGACTTGAAAGTTAAGACTTGAGACTTGCTTATGACTTACATATATGTAACTTGCTCCCACCCTCTCAACAGTCTTCACCAATGCCAAAGCTCCAAAGGCACCGGTATATTCCGTGCATCACAGCCTGGACAATGCTAGTTTTGTGTTGACACATCATTACATCCAAGATCTTTTCAATCTCCATCATCCATGTTCTACCAAATGGAAGTCTGCTTCATATGTCTTGACTAATGAGTGCTTTGTTGTCAATACATTGACCCATGTCATTCCTTCTACTTTTTCATCAACAGTAAAGTACGTGTCCACTCCTCTTTTCACAACCATTGGTTTTGTCATATTGAGGTAAAATAACATTCTGTACAGATTTTTGTTCAGATTCTGTTCAGATTTTTCACTGGATCAACTAACATTGTGTATATTTAAGATCAATAATGTTTCTTCTACTAATCTTGAATGCCCAATAACATTCCTGCAGTCTTGCTTCTCTAATTATATGTTCAGAATACACTTTGAACAAGTACGGTGACGGTGGGCAGCCCTGTCTTACTCCTTTGCCGATGTGAAACCAGTCTCTCATGAGTTCAGCACCGTAGAGCAGTTTTCTATGGCATGTCGGAGAGCCTGCAAAGCCTGGATGGAAAGAAATAGTGAGAAAAAAGAGAAAGACAGCCAGAGGGGCTTAAATTAGGTCCATTAAATATTCCCTCAGCATGACTCTTACCTCTCAAACGAGCGTTCCAATAATCTATAGCTTTTCTTTTATGTGGTTTCCCATCGCTGTCTGGACGGCTTTGTTCCGGCAGGACCTGATGCTTCAACTTTTTTAGTCTCCAGAACAAAAGTGTTGCACCACCAATGCTTGTTTATAAACTGCACCAGGTCACCCCTCCTTCATCCTTCGCGTGATCGAGGGGCTGCTTCTTCTTCTTACCCAACAACGTGTCTGCCTTTGTCTCCATTTTCCTCCTTCCTGAGAGTGATGACCCCCCCCACACACACCCCACCCCCAACTGTACCACTGTGTGATAAATCATGTTGAAACGAGTACACCTCTGCTGGCTGGCTCACTGTAGCATGAAGTGCTAATGAGGCTGCGAGACAACAGTGTATCATCATCTTTGGATTTTGTCTATGTGAGAGAGTACGTTTCGTGCGGTGACTCTCTGTAACCCCTCGGCTTGTATTTTTGCACTGCAGTCGTGAACCATGACTGCTCTTTTTAGAACAGAAGCTGCTTTTCTGGGACGATTTCGGATTTTCTGGCAAGGTGTTATAGCATGCTGCCATTCGCATGCTGCATATAATTAGGGGCAAGGTGATTCCTTTCACTGCTGCCGTTCAATGGGGTTTGTATGGCTTGTATAACAATTGCATTCATACTGTAGACCAGTGAAGTTGTGCATCGTTTCATAGTTGGCATCATGACCATATTAGGAGCTCTAAGCTGAGGCAGATATCAAAAATGAGGGAATTAATATAGCAACATCACTGCTCTCACATTCTGTCCCTTACAGATGCTCAATTCTGAATTACGAGGTTGTTAATAAGATTGGCAAGTACACGCGTCCTCTAAATAGTATGATCAGGTCACGTCCCATAGTATTCATTGTCTTTCCTTAATACAACTTGTACACATTGGACCGAACTGTTATTTCTCGGGTCCAATTTCGCAACACAAGACAGCAGAACATCATGCAGGACTACAAAGAGCGCAGAACATGCAATAAATACACCTGGCAATAGATATAAAGTACAATAAAGACAATCAATATTAGACAGGATGATAAAAGAATATACCAATATTGATATACACACATGCATATCCTTGAAAAGAAAAACAAATATCTCAAAAATAGTGGCTTTACACAAGAGGCCAACAACCTTCTTAACTTTCAATGTATGTTAATGTAAAAAGATTTCATTCCATTTCTATTGGTCCATTCATCATGAACTTATCACAGGATATAAAGAGCAGCTGCCGTGTTCGTGTGATATAGAAAAATAAAACAACAAAAATTGGGATACATGTTTTTCTTCGTACAGCGACAATATACACGCATGTGTTAACAAGTGCAAATAATGTTAGAGGCTTCATACGGTGTGAACAACTTCACGTCAGCTGAATGGATCGCTTGCGTCCTAATCATTTAATTATGCAGTCGTTCTGACAAATTGGTATTGCCTGTTCATTTCTGGACCGTATATATCATGTCGGTGCCTGACGCCCTAGAAATGGAGTGCACGGGAAATGGCCATACGGCTTTAAGGAACTGAACTTAAAGCAATGCTAACTTTGTTAACGATGAACGGCGGCGGCTATTGGATAGCATGACGTCATTTGCATATTACTTATTAGCGGCGCCCGCATTCCACTCATAGTTAACAGCATCAGTGCTGAACCATGTCTTTAACGGCTATAGAGGAGAGCTGGAGTATGGAAGGTATATAGGCGTGCGCTAGGCTTGCGTGCGCTAGGCTTGCGTTCGTACGGCGGCGTACGTCTCGCAGGGCCAGTTGACTTGAAGAGAGAGTGCGAGCGAGAGAGATTGATTAAGAGATGACTGCCATGAACACAAGTGATATTTTCCTGCGCTTCATCTCTCAGAAACCCTCCCCCTACATTTCCCTCGCCGTCTTACTCTCTCCTCTCTTCTCCTCTAGTCTTCTGCCCCCTCCCTGCTCCCTCTGTCTCGCACACGTTTTCTCTCTTCTCCAGACACACACACATACAGGGGAACACACAGACTGCAAAAGAAGGGGTGGTGGGGGGAGTAACAGAGATGTGATGCCTGAAAAAAGAAAAAAAAAAGAAAAAACGTGAGCGAGAGAGGGGAAAAGAGAGAGAAGAGAGAGAGGGAGAGAGAGAGAGAGAGATGGGGAGAAGACTGCAAGAGGGGTGAGATAAGGGGAGAGAGAGAGAGGGAGAGAGACTAGACTGGTTAGCAGGAGGCAGAAATGTGCATGCACTCCTGGGTTAGCATGTCTGGCACATGACAGCACACGCTGGCTCGCGCTCGCCACCGTACAGCACAGCAGGACAGCCGTGGGGAGGTAAGTCCAGCATATGTGGATGTATCATGACCGTCTATTGGCTCGTCTGAACGTCTGTCTGGTCGTCTGTCTGCTTGCCTGCCTGCCTGTCTGTCCGTCTGCCCGTCTGTCAGTCTGCGCATTCGTACTTGTGGTCACCAAGCCAGATAGAGGCTAGAGACTAATTGGGCAACATACAGAGCAAAGCAACTCACATTTTACCCTGAAAAGCGCTCGGCGGCGAGGCTGCGTTTCTTTCTTTTTTTTTTTTTTTTTGTTTTTGGGGTGGGGGCTTTTCTTTCCGCTTTGCCTTTGTCTTGTAAGGCGTAACTTTAAAGGGAGCGGAAGGCTTTTTTCGTCTTCTCTCCCAACATTTCCAGCCAGAAAAGATCCTTATAAATAGTTGCCGTGTAGAATTACACTGATATTACATTGTAATATCATCTGTCCGACTTTGAATTCATTCCTGTGTTGTTAATGAATGCCTGCTTCTGAGCAGTTTCTATATGCTAATGCTACAGTCGACTGCTGCAACCCTGTTGCCTTTCTCAGCCTCCTTCTTCACCCGTTCTCCTTTACGAGGTGCGCCACGAGCTGTTAAGGTGAAGTTCGCCCGGGGGACGGAGCAGGTGCGTATACCGCCACGGTTTTACCATCTATATGCATGTTATCAGACGATGTTTTCTAAGTTAGTCTAAGAGATTGTTGTATGCCGAGACACAAGTCTGGCTTCATTGTGCGAGAACCTGGACCGGGTCATCCAGTGGGCGAAGGTAAGCTGAACTGCTCTGCATGCATGCGGACCCTTCGTTTTGATGACTTCGTTCCTCCGAAACAATAGAAGTGTTTGGCCTACCTCTGCTGCAGAGCTATTTATAATTCATCGACGTTGTGATGTTTGGGAATATTTTTGCGCCTCCATCCCAGTAAAGTATTCAACATGCCGTGACCATTCTGCAGCACGTGTAGTGTTGGGTCACGTAGGCACTTCCGTACTTTTCCATCAACTGGAAATCTCAACTTTCAGACATTTCTTTACTGGGGCGATGTCTTTCCTAAGATAAGATCCTATAAAGGACTGGGTGAACGAGTTTCTTGGACTCTTGGTTATAGCAGCTGTCTACCAACAGAGGGCACCATTCCCATTCACCGTCTCAATTTCACTTAACATTTTGCAAATTAGGCAGCAAGTATTGTCTCTTAGTATGTCCTCTTCCGAGTTAAATACAGAATGTTAGTTTCAGATATCCCTCTCTTTTTTTGATATTTGGAAAGATCCGTCATCATTTACGTCGTGGCAATGTTTCCTGACTGGCTTGAGATTGCTGACCATTTACTTTTTTATCTCTGTTTCATGCGCACAGGTTTCAGCCGCTTGAGAACGTGACCCTCGCCCCCTCCCCCAACAGCATGTTGCAGGCACTCCATTTTGGCTTGTCACCTGAACGCCGCTGTCCATGGTGCTGATTCAGGTGCTCCCTGCCTATTTTTCCGCGCATTGCTATAAGGTCACATTCATATCGCGCCTGCCTCCGCCAAATGAGATGTCATTGGGCGTTTCACGGGAGAACGCTCATCCGCTTTGTCCCAGAAGTCAGCGGACGTGGCCGTGATTTCTGGAGCTAAAGCAGCTTAAAGCAGAACAGGGTTTTCATAAAGCTGGTGCTGGAGTCAGGCAAGGGGCGATATGCCTCTTACAGCCTCTGCAATGGCATAACCATATTGCAGTAAAAAAAAAGAAAAAAAAAGAAAAATCCATCGACACCCCACGGTTTTTATTATGACTGACACAACACGGTTCAGTGCAAACTTAATCCAAAGCTGCCTAATTTTTTTTTCCCCCCTGTTATATGAGCAGAGTTGTGGATTAATGCCTTGGCAGCTTGCGTATGAAGTCTCGCACCACCCTAATTTGTGCAGTGCAATGCAGCAAGAAGCTTTTTTTTTTTCAGGTGTGGTCAAGGCAAGGCTGCTGCATCGCTGCTGAGAGTAAATCTGAGAAGAGGAACTTTTTATTGGCTTTATTTCTCAGCGACGCTCGAGAGAACAGTGAATGGGAAGCAAAGGAGCAAATAGGAAGCTTCATCGAAACTATTATAAGCTAGAAATATCCTTTTAAATAGTTGCTAGAAGCTCTGAGACTGAAGTGCATATGAACACATTGACCTTACATTGTAATATCATGTCCTTGACTATACTGAGCTGAAAAGACTAACTAAAAGTTGAAACCTTTGGTTTTACCAATACGTAACACTGATTAACAATGATGTGTGAAATTCATGGGTGTGAATTTCAAGGCCGAGAGTGTTTTGAGACCCTCATGCTTTTCCCAGTGTGCCTCCATGTCCCTGAGACCCTTAACCTGTGAGGTCAACCAAGGTCACAGGTGAGGTCCTCAGGAACAGGGCTGCATGCGTTTGCATCACCAATCAAAACCAACTGATTTGCGACTGCCGGGTTTGAGTCGCGGCTGAGCATCAGCTCCTTTTCTTATTCAGGTTTGAATCATGTGCCCTGCCTCAATCCAAAAGTCAAAGAGATGACTCTATTGTCTACAGGTGTCACATCTATTAAAGACTGCGGCAATGAAACCCATGACAAATATGATTAGCGTCGCCACCCTATGCCTTCCCTTCCATTATATTGACTCTCGTGGTGTGTGACAATAACATGAATTATTGGTGCCTTCAAGGAGAAGCTTTGAAACGGGCCATGCTGTTGCCATGGTCGCCCTAGGGGGCACACCCTATGAGCTGGCTTTGTTTCCCAACCAATGGAATGGTTCAATCAGAAGACAGCTAAGGGCGGTGATCCCGTGACACAATCTTCGACCTGGCATATTTGTTTGAAGTTTTGAACACTGAAAGCAAAAAAATACATTGGCCTGTGTAAAGATAACTCACTGTGTGAGGATGTCAGCAATGTCGTTCTACATACTACAGACTGGTTCATTTCTCTTAATGTCGTTGAGTACAATTAAATACATTCATTCAGTTCACAGTCCACTGTCGTCTTCTTTTTCTTTCTTTTAGAATTAAACAGCAGGACCCTAAAAGAAGCACTCTGCACCCACACAATGTAGTTGAGATGTTATTCTGTCATAACATTGTGAGAGCCTATGCTTATTGTGATCTATGAATTATGTTATAGTAATTATATGAATATGTGATTATCCTTTTATGAATGTTCAAGGCATTACCACTAATTTTCTAAACCTAAAATGAAGTTGGCCAGCTGTCTCAGTAAAAATGTCCAGAATTTGTTAGCAAACATTTAAGTAAGGTTTCACTCTATCATCAGGAGATTCATGGCCAGGGGTCCCAACTGGGATACCTTTGTTTCTTCAGGCTCATGAAACCAAAAACATATGAATTGAGTAATCCTGAGCAAGGTCTTGTCAGCTTGGTAGCATTACAACAGAAGAAGTTCTATCTAGCAAGTGGGACTTAGAAGACTACACTGGGGCAAAATTGGCTACCAATCCAGAACACAACCCCCTGACATGTCGAATACCCTTTCTGCCCGTCCCAGTCGACTAAGTTATATAAGGATGAGGCTAAACTGCGGTTGGGTAAATGTGACATCACAAGCATTGGAACTGTGCCATACTCCCATGTAAAGTTTCCAAATTTCAATAAATGTTTCCTTCAACCAAGAACGAGCAGTTAAGTGTGAAGAACCGTGTACTAAACCACCACATACTGCCAGAGTCTTAGTCCTTAACTAGTGATGTTCCTAGAACTGTACATCCAAACTAAGAATCCTTTAGGGGCACATGTGAGCACCGCAAATGAAACCGCATTTCCAAACTTATAATCAAAGAATTGTAGACATAAAAGAGCAAAAAGGAACCCCTGGCTCTCACTGAATCATCCATTTCCCAGACTACCCCTTGTCTCCCCCCCCACCCCCTCTTCATCCCACACCCCCTTTGGTCTCCCATTCGTGGAAAATTCTGCTGAATGTGCAGTTTGGGCCGGAGGCTGCTGCAGTGCTACCTGTCATGCCAGAGCGGTCCCGACTGATGGACGGACGGATGGAAGGACGGAAGAACGTGCTCTCCGTCTGCGCTCCGGCGGGCCCCGCCGCAGGCTCCTGCACACTATTGATTGGCTTGTCTTTGAGGAGACAGATGAATGCATTAGTACCCAAGTCGCTCCCTGCCACTGGAAATATATTAACTTGGCATATTAGGCACCCTGTCTCGTTTCTATGGCGACGTGCAGAGGGAGAGAGCTGGAGGAGGGGATGGGGGGGATACAGGAGGACGACGGGAGGGGGGAGGTTGGGGGATATGGGATGCGATGGAGCTGTAGGCTCCATCAGTAGTCCTTCTCGCTCAATCTTCCTCTCTCTCTCTCTCGCCCTCTCTCTCTCCCACACAGGCGCAAACTGGTTGCTTTTCCATTGTCTCACAATTTTCCACACTCTATACAGTCTATACCTTATAGACTCGGCTTTATGTCATGCCATTGCTTTTATTCTTCCGTGCTCCTTTAATCTATCATCTTTTTTCTGTATTTCATTTGACTTTCATTGGACTCATTTGCGATATATGTGAAATAAAATGCTGCCTTCTTGACTTTTTATTTTACTTTACTTCCGCCAGCCAGCCTACATGCCCCCTCATTTTAAAGCCCCCGTCTCCTGATTGTCATGATCCTATTCTCTATAGGTTTGCATCCCTGGTTTTGCTCTTAACAGATCAAGAAAGGAACATGTTTCTCTGGAGAGATTTGTGAAATGACTTCTTTCCTGCAGTTCAATCTGAGTTGGGTGGGGTTAAATTTAGCACCGCTGACACGAGAGCTGCCAAAGTACAGACCAAAGTTAGCAATATGTGTGCATCAGCTTCTCACGTCACCACAGTGACTGCTCCCCTGCTGCTTTAAGTCCAAGACAAAACTCCAAGCCAGTATCTAATATATGCTTATCTACATCCAACGCTGCTCGCAGTGAAGGATTATTATACCTTTGTTTGCTGCAGAGCTAAAAGCCATCTCCTACTTGTTCTAGCCACTTGTTGCGGGATCCTGTTATAAGCAATTTTCTTTATTCACAAGACCACAATCTTAACTGAAGCAATAAAATAATGTGCTAGTCTAGAGTTACATTAACCACCACCTCCAACATCAAGGCACCCAGAGTTTCCTGCTATATTATACTAAGGTCCACAAGAAAGGGACACTTATCTTGAAGGGTCTTTGTAGATGAGTAATAAACACTTAACAGAATATTGATAACACATTAAGAACGCATCAGTGATGTAGCAGTAGTGAGGCATCCAAAATCATTGAAGTAAATCTCTTGGATGTACTGTTGATACATTACTACATTAAGTAGATGTATTGCTGATGTATTACACAAAATATAGCTTATTATTTCCATTAAGTAAAACCTAATCTCACTCTAAACCTACACTTAACCTCAACCCAAAACTCAATCTTAACCCTGTCCTAATCCTAACCTTGACTTCACCCTAAAACCTAAACCTAACTATAACTTCAACCCAAAATGTGATCCTAACTATAACTTCAACCCAAAACCTAAAACTAACTATAACCTCAACCCAAAACTCAATTGTAATCCTGTCCTAATCCTAACATTGACTTCAACCTAAAACCTAAACCTAACTATAACTTCAACCCAAAACCTAATTCTAACTATAACCTTAACCAAAAATGTAATCCTAACTATAACTTCAACCCAAAATCTGAACCTAACTATAACTTCAACCCAAAACCTAATCCCAACTATAACCTCAACCCAAAATCCAGTCCTAACCATTGCTCTAATCCTAACCCTAATCTTAACCTCAACATAAAACCAAATCCTAATCACAACCCTGGCTCTAATCCTAACCCTATACTGAACCTCAATTCAAAACCTAGTCCTAATCATTGCCCTAATCCTAAAATTATTCTTAACTCTGGCTCTTATCCTAAACATAACCTTAACCTCAATGCAAAACCTAATCCTATCCCTAACCCTGGTCCTAATCTTAACCCTAGCCTTAACCTCAACAAAAGCCTAACCCTAACGCTCACTCTGGCCCTAATCCTAACCTTAGAATCAACCCAAAGCCTAATATACAGTTGGGCCCAGAAATAATTGGACAGTGACACAAGTTTTGGTATTTTTACTGTTTACTAAACCATATTCAAGATACAGTTATATAATTAATGTGGGCTTAAAGTGAAAACTCTCAGCTTTAATTTAAGGGCATTCACATCCTCATCAGAGGAAGGATTTAGTAATGACAGCTCTTTAATATGTAGCTGCCTCTTTTTCAAGAGGCCAAAAGTAATTGGAAAATTATCTCAAAAGTTATTTCATGGACTTTTCCCTCATTTCCCTCATTAATCCATCATCAATTAAATGGATAAAAGGTCTGGAGTTGATTCCAGGTGTGGCATGTGCATTTGGAAGCTGTTGCTGAGAACCCATAACATGTGGTCAAAGGAGCTCTCAGTGGAAATGAAACAGGCCGTCATTGGGCTGAAACAAAAAAGAAATCTATCAGAAAGATAGCAAAAAAGTTAGGAGTGGCCAAATTAACAGTTTAGTACCTTCTAGGAAAAAAAAGCGCACTGGTGAGCTTAGGAACTCAAAAAGACCTGGATGTCCTCGGAAGACAATGATGATCGCAGAATCCTTTGCATGGTGAGGAAAACCCCCTTTACAACATCCACCATAGTGAAGACCACTGTTCAGAAAGTAGATATATCAGTATTTAAGTCGACCATAAAGAGAAGACTTCATGAGAGCAAATACAGAGGGTTCACCACAAGCTGCAAACCATTAATCAGCCTCAAAAATAGAAACCCCAGATTAGACTAAACAAATCATCTAAAGAAGTCAGCCCAGTTCTGGAACAGCATTCTATAGATAGATGAAACTAAGATCAACCTGTATCAGAATGATGGGAAAAAAGAAAGTATGGAGAAGGCTTGGAACAACTCATGATCCAAAGCACACCACATCCTGGCATGGCAAGAGCATGCATGGTTTCCTATGACACTGGGTCACTAGTGTTAATTTATGATGAGACAGAAGCAGCTGGATGAATTCTGAAGGCTACAGGGATATACTTTCAGCTCAAAATCAACCAAATGCAACAAGGTTGACTGGATTGACTGGACTGGACAGTACAGATGGACAGTGACCCAAAACATATTGCGAAACTAACCCAGGAGTTTTTTTTAAGACAAAGAAGTAGAATATTCTGCAATGGCCAAGTCAATCACCATTACATTTAAAACTCTGATGCCCAAAAATTCAAGAATTGACCAGCTCCTCTTTACCTTACAGCTCGGCTTGACCCGCCATCCCTCAAGATGCATGGAACGCAAGCGACAAGACTCCTCTCTGTCCTGGAGCCCAGATGGTGGAATGAACTTCCATTGGCTCTTTTATCTTCTAGGTATGAACGCTGGCTGGGTATTAGTAGGTATTGCACTTATACTGTATGTAACCTTGTGTCTCGTTGTCTTTTCTCTAGGTATTAGCACTGGCCTTTGTTTGTGGCAGTGTTTGAGCTTAAGGGTAGTTTAGACTTAACCAGTCTGTACTAGATAGAGATACATACTCTGACTCAACGCAAAGCACTTATGTAAGTCACTCTGGATAAGAGCATCTGCTAAATGCCCTAAATGTAATCTACTGTAAATACAAATGAAGATGTAGTAAATGTACAAAGTCTACTCTGTAGAGACTGTTTAATTTTAATCTAAACATTGCTGTATTTGTCAAATTTGTCAGTCAGCTACACACATAGACACTGTATAAGTACAACACTGAAGAATAGAGAAGTGTCTCTTTTCTAACTGTGAGGTTTGCCTATAGCCAGCATGTGAAATACACCCTTTTTTTTGGGAGGTTCCCATGCTGGCTGGCTACTCCAGCATTGGCTGCCTGCTAACTCTTCATAGTTGCACAGTGAAAATGAAGTAATTATGAATAAAACAAGTAACAATTGACTCCACTAGTCTCTAGGAAAAATATTGAGATTCATTAATGTGCTATGACATATTGAAAAGTTTTTCAGAGGCATTACACTTGCTAGACTATGAAAGACCAACTGGGTGAAGCAATACGTTATCTTGAGGCAGACCAGTGCTGCATCTCTAGTTCTTAAGAGCATCAAAAACTGAAGCTCACTGATCGTGGGCTAAACGACGACCTTCCCCTAAATTGGTTTTCCACTTCAAACACATGCTTGTGACACATTAAAGCACTTACGTAAGGTTAGTAGAGCCATTTGAGCTAAACACTGACTTGAATATCAGGATTTTGAATGCTGAGACATAAAGTTTATCCAGTATCAGCTTTTTTTCATCATCAACTTTTACAATTTTACATGTGAGACGAAAGACTTGTGTCAGCCGGGTTTGTCATTTGACATTTGAGTTCAAAATGAAAGGGCCCCTGTGGAAGTTTTATCTGAACATGGAAAGGCACAACGGTGCTGTCTTTTTTTAAAAGCTAATTATAAGATTTTCAGTATCTTATGAACATTCACGGTACATGACAGGAGTAATGATGGCGTCCTGGACCCAAAGCCTTTCCACTGCAAAAAAATGACACTTCTCCGTTTACTTTGATTTGTTTAACAGAATACATCTACGATCCACAGTTAAAGAAAGCTCCCACACAAATGTTTGGAATCATGTTACAGTTCAGTCAGGTTTTTCTATATAATGGGGAAAAAATTAGAAATTGACCAGGCTCCCTTTAAACTGGCTCTCGTAACATCATTATAGAGCTGAGTAGCCGTGACATTGCATACATTCTGCAACTGTGATGTAACAACTTCCAGAAGTTCCAAGAAGTTTGGAAAAAAACATGCATCCACAAAAAGAAGAAAATGTCTGAAGTTTTAACCTGGTTGCTGCTTGTAGGCTCTGTTCACGCAAGTTTGAGTTGCTACCACTGCTTCATAGATCCAGA
The DNA here is from genome assembly GCA_021613375.1 of Megaleporinus macrocephalus. Classification (NCBI taxonomy): domain Eukaryota; kingdom Metazoa; phylum Chordata; class Actinopteri; order Characiformes; family Anostomidae; genus Megaleporinus; species Megaleporinus macrocephalus. The sequence goes on from CM038705.1 coordinate 12,074,480, forward strand.
TGACAGCGTACGACTGTGCTGGGGTCATGTTCTTACAGAATACAACATTCGTAATGTGGACTCCTGCTTCAAAAAGCTGGACAGGATATTCAACAATGAGCCAAAAGTGATCGAAGCAGCAAAAGTGGGTAAGCCCTTGCAGTCTCGCTAAGAAAGCAAATCCAGAGTTTTCTAGGAGCTTCTGTAGTTTTAAGTCATCAACTGCATGTTCACTTAGTACAGATATACTTTATTAATAAGATATCTTCATCTCCCACGTCTTTGTGACTATCCATCCTGTGCTGGGTTGTTTTTTCAGGCAGAGGCTACGACTCCGCGCTGAAGGAGATCTTGCTGGCTGAAATCATGCCCATCGTGGAGGAATTTGACCAGCATATGAATAACGGTACCATCTGACACTCAAAGCTTATTCAAACAAGAACTGAAATTTGCTTCAAAGTGCAAAGTATCTCCAAAGTAGCAAATTTACAGGACAGGGCAACAAACTACTTTTAATGCAAGTCAGTGCAAGTGGAATTTGTTCCAAGCTGTTATGAAGAATTGTCATTGGTCCAAACATCATGAGATTTTCACGCAATATAACAAGCAGCTGCTGCTTAGAAAAATAGATAGAGATAGATATACATGTTTTTCTTTAAACAGTGACGATATTCTGAACTTCCAACTGATACCATGTTGAGCTGAACATATCTATTATCTGACACTGAATCATTTTTGCAATATTTAACTTTAAAATGAAAAAAATAAGCCAGAGGTTTAGACCTAATGCAGAATGTAAACAGTAAATATATTTTTTTATGTAAATAACAAAGTATTTATGAATGGAATCATTTTATATCAATAATAAATACTGCTGCTGTCAGAAATGCATCTCCATTTTTTGTGATTTTATTTGTTTACATAATTTGACCTCTTCCTCTACATTGTGTTACAATGTTATGACCATTAATAAAGTTTCAAAAAAAGCTAAAAAGCTCCAAAACTCCTTTCCATTAACTTACATTAAACGTGATGAGTGTCTTTAGTTTCTGCTGTAAGATTTTGCATTTTAGAGAAACTTTGGACAGCATCGATATTGAATATAAATCACATACATGACACTGATAAAACAGATCTTTCTTTTCAGCCACTCACATGAATAGCTTTTATCGAGCATTATCGAACTTCCGCCTGCACAGTTTAAAGGCTAAGCACCACTTATGGACACCCCTGGTGATTTCACATTGTTTTAGATACTGAAAATATATAAACATGACTTCAAATGAAATTCGCTGCTTAATCGGCTTTAAAATAGACAATTTTAATTCCATAAAAATTCACTCACTACAGAAACTCCTGAATGCTACCATGGTCTCTGGTGAACAACATTGAACAAGCCGCGGTAAAACAGCATTCTGACTGACTGGGACTGCAAATTTTCCAGTGCTGCTTCTTCAGACTCTTATAATATTTCTGAATTTGAATCTGAAAGAGCTGTAATATAGAAACAGCAGCTCATCCTGAGTATAGACAGTATCTAGCTAAATAACCCATATTATTCATGACAACAGCATAGCAACCAGCTTGCTCAAATATAGAGGTACAGTTATTGTTGTAAAATTTGATCAAAGTGGAACTCTCACTTATACGACACTATAAATCTTTATAACTCAACTGCGTTAGCTTAGCATAACTTGAGCAACCGAACTTTGCAAGAGAAGCTAATGTTAGCTAACATCAGCTAAAACAGGCTCAGTAACTGCGCTTACCCGGTTTACCTCCACGTACACGGAGGCTCTTGAACACCTCTCACTGGTTTCTTTACACGCCCATATTGTTGGAAAAGTGCTTTGTACAAAATAAAACGTTTCCTGATTTTTAATAATCACAAGATAGGATCTCAAATTCTGCTGTATTTATGTGTTTGACATTTTCATATTAGCGGGTGCTTCGCCTTTAACAGAGCGCCACAAGAACAGTTAGCGTGACTGAAAGCCCCTCCAACATGGACGAAAAGGCTGGTTTAACTCGGCTGAAGATAAAAATTCTAAATGTCTAAACTCAGTTTGACCCTGTGCGTCTGCTGCAGCATGCTGAGCTCAGCGGCAAGCTCAGTAAAGTACGCCATGGCAGATGTCTGTACAGCGGTAATGCATTTATAAAGCACATCAGCAAATGCAACTTATGGTATGTTTCTGAACAAAAATCTGCCTGTGGAGAGTTTTGCAAAGCTGAGTGGGAGCAAATTACATCTCCAAACAGAGAATAAAGATTCAATTCTAGCTCTTTCAATCTTCTCACTCAGCCCATGTAATTATTAGCAGTGTTAGCAAGTGTTCTGAACTCAACCAGTGAAGAGACACAACATCATAGTTATACACAAAAGTAAAATACTCACCAAGCCACGTTTCTTAAGGCTTTCAAGCAAACGTTGCTAAGAACAAATTCCAGGATTAGAAATATGCCAGTGAATTAATGTTTATCAAGAGGATTTTTAATGACAGTCAGTCCCATTATTCAACCCTCTGTTCACACAGGTTACAAATCATCCACGCATAAAAATACCTATATAAGCACATATTATGTGACGCTGGATTTAAAAAAAACATATCATCTCATAAATATCCTCATCAGTAATGCACCATAGAAGAACTGTTATTTTTTCATCTCTTATTTCTGATTTTGTAACTAACTAACTATATATATATATATATATATATCATCAAGCAGAAGGTGGAGGAGTGCAAGGTGTCTAACATCCATCAGCTAATCACGGAGGAGTGAAAGAGGATTCCAGTAGCAACCTGTGCAGTTCTGCTGAATTCCATGGCAGGGAGGGTTAAAGCAGTGCTAGATAATAATGGTGGTCACAAAAAATATTGACACTATGGGCACAATTTGGACTGTGAGGTGAACTCACTTGTGTTGTCAGCTATTTGGACAGTAATGGCTGTGTGTTGAGTTATTTTCAGAAGACAGTAAATCTATACTGCTATAAAAGCTGTACACTGAAGAAAATATTTGCAGAAATGTGAGGGATATTATTTTTTTTGTAGTATTCATAAATTCATCATAATCACAGTATCATTCTGTATTATGGTCTTTATGTTAATACAATATTTGTCACTGAAATTTGAGTTATTACATTATTTGAGTACTTACTATCTATAATGTAAATATTAGTCAAAAACAAAGTTGGATGTGTCTTGTACAGTCTTTAAGATGGTTGGATATAAAATGCTCCAAACTAGACAAACCTGGACTTTACAACAGCGTTGGTGAAGTGAAGAGTTTATTGTCTTTGAAAAAGCTCCCTTGTGGAAAGTCTTTTTTATAAATATTCTGCTGCATGCTAGGTGTTTTATGATAGTTTTACGATAGATAGAGACTCTGTTTTGGCCTGAAATATATTTTATAAAGCTATTTATAGCAGAGGAAGCATGCTCCAAATTTAACAATCCCCAAAATAAAACATATTGGATTGTGTAAACATATTGGCAAGTGTATTAGCACCATTTTCAACAAAAACTGACTAAAGACTGGCTAAAATGGCTATATTAGCTATATTATATTATATAGACATAGATATGTTTCTCTAGAATGAACCATTTCACATCAAACCTTTCCGAATGGCTTGTACATCTACAGAATCGCTCTGTAACAGAAAGGCCTTACACTAATCAGATGAAGCCTATCTTCTTCTAGAGAAAAAGTAACAAAACTTCTTACCAAACCTGATTGTTTTCTAGGAGAAACATTCCTAACTCGAGCATTTTTCTCATCGTTTGATGCCAGAGCGTGGTGTTATAAAGCATTTTCTTTGTACGAGTCAGGTCAGAGAAAAATACAGTCAATACACGTAGGTCTTGACTGCAATTGAGATAAATAGCTCTATCCTCCTCTTTTCTACTCATCTCTTTCAGACACTGTGTATGAAGACAGGTTACAGGTAGCTGCAGACAAGTTCATCACAATGGCCTCCGGTCTCCCCCGAGGTAAGATTCCTTTCCTCTTTTATTTCTGCCCTTTTCTGAATCCACACGGATGAGCCGAATCATTATGATGACGCCAATGACGTTGATTATTTTGTGACACTGGCGCATGTAAAGGTCTATCATGTATTAGATGGTAAATAAACATTCTGTACGTTCTTGTAGTTGAAGTGCTGGATGTTGAGAGGATCGAAGCAACTCTGACAGGGGCCAGACTGTAATGGTCAGACAATTGCGTAAATGGTAAGGCTGGTGGGCCACTCAGCAGCTGTGTGTACTTACAGTGGTCCTAGAAGGGTCATATCAGAAACTCGGTGTTGGGCATCCAACAATCATCTTTTTCATTATAGAAACAAAGTCTAAACCATCAAATAACATGAAAATTGTAATTCTTTGAAACGGGAGGGTTTATTTAAGTGTTTATATGAGTTTTGTATGGTTGGTATAGTGTAGTGGGTTACACAGCTGCCCTATATACTGTAGACTGGGGTTCGATTTCCCCACCTGGGCACTATGCTAATAAGAGTTCTTACGCAAGACTGCCTACATACATATGAATTGCAAGTAATTTTAGATAAGATTGTAAGCCAAATATCCTAAATGTAAACATACCTTATCTTATAGCATATTTTTGTTAACAAACATTTGCTAATGGTTTCTTCTGTAAAGTTTCCATGCCAATTACATTTCTGAATTGGTCAGTTTTTAGCGAGTATCACTGAGCAAAAAGCAATTCTGAGCACATGAGCCATGGCAACATCCATCTATTCATCAACCACCAAGTAGGCTGCATATATATATATATATATATATATATATATATATATATATATATATATATATATATTAAAAACAATATGGGCTATAAATATCTCGATTTGTACTCCAAATCGAATCTAATTATGTAATTTAAACCTTTAGTTCAGTTACTTAAATTAGCAAACGTGTGTACATTTCTTTATGGAGTGTTAAAAAAAAAAAAGACTATTGAAGAGATGAACCACGTGTTGGAGTTCCAGAGCTTGGAGGACTTGAGGAGGTATGACCTGATAGGAAAAGAGGCATTGGTGCAAGAGTTGGCCAACCATTTGAATCGCAGTGAAGAGATTGATAAGCAATACGGGTGTAACTTGTGATGAGTGTGACTGATGACTATTGATGTATTTACTGATAAATTACATTATATATTTGCATTAATTACATTATATATTATAACATATATCAATTATTATATATATTTTTATATATTATGTAAATAATTTTAACACACATTTTCAGCTCAATTTTACAAAATGTGAAATAATTATAAGTTAAACAGATCCAGTAAATGTCTCTATTGAAGTATCAGTAACAGTCAGTTGTAACGTATTTCCAAAAATGTTATAAAAAGAAATATCCATGCAAACACACATGTAGGTCATTGATTGACAACAACAATTTTGGATGACTCAATTAAGTTACTGTGGCACAGGCAGTGCACGGATAATCCACCAGGGGGCAGAAAACATGTTTCCTATTGATGGTATAAAGATCTCAAAATCTTATGTATCAAGTATGAATCACTTGATGTGTTAAAGGGTTAAGACAGTATTTTTTAATGTTGGTGAACGAGATTAGTGACTTCAGGAAGACTCTGTGGAGAGAGTCAAAAGCTCTAAGCTCCATCACCAACAATCTCACCCAGACCCTCATTGCCGTCTGCCTAGCCAGGGATGATTGGCTGTCAAACTCTGGGCCTGAGCAGACTTCTGTTTGGCAGGTGCCACCTACTAAATTACTGTTGAGGTACATATACACTACCTAATTGCTATGGAATTCCCAGATGGCCTCTTTCAACAGGATAACATATCCTACCACACTGGACACTTTGTTTGGGAATCGGTTTAGGAACATAACAGAAAGTTCAAGATGTTTACCTGGACACCAAATTCCCCAGATCTCAATCTCCTCAAGCAGTTCTGGGATGTGCTGGAACTATTAATCAACTACCAAGCAGGTCACATATATATATTAAAGAACAATATAGGCTATAAATATCATGATTTCTACTCCAAATATATCTAATTATGTAATTTAAACCTTCTTTAAACCTTGAGAGCTCAATCACCTCAAGCAGCTCTTGTGCTGGAACAAAAAGTCCCATCTGTGAAGGCTCCAACCTCATAACTTGCAGGACTTCAAAGATCTCCTAGATCTATGGAGGCAGGTCAAAGAATGTACAACACATTAGGCAGGTGGTCATAATGTTTTGGCTCATGGGTTTATATTGCTCTGCAGCTGCTTCCTTTCTCTAACATATTCATCTTACCTGCTTTATGGTACAGGCTTCAGATTCGTCAAGCCTCAGACGCCCCTATGGCAAACCTTTTCGAAGCTTAAGCTCTTTCAAATGAGCGTCATCCTTTCAGCCTTAACTAAAAATGATGTTCATGTCGTTCTCTTTAATCCTTGCCTGCTCATCTCTTTTTTTTTTCTTTTCATCCCATTTTCACAGCGTCTGGATGTTTCCCCCCCTGTGGTAAGCGACTCCGCTATCGTTCTGCTGTGACATAACATCTTCTTCTGAACTCTGGCTAACACTCTATAATGCTGCCTTTTATAGCAGCGCTTATTTTAAGCCCTTACGCCACCAAAAAATGTAGGTTCGCTTGCGACCCTCTCTGTCTCAACTGTCCCTAAAAAACTCCTTAAACTTCTATACTTTATAGCACTGGCAGATTATCCACTCGATTCTTACCCAAAATTGTTGCAATCTGATGCAGTTCCCTTTAGACGCCCCCTAATACAATAATACAAAATCAGTATTGTCATTAATATTGGGTAATATTTCTACAACACTGGATCTTCTACACTTAAATTGGGATTTATTTAGAAAGTGGTCTCATCTGTTAGCCATGTGGTGTGTAGCAGAAGAGACGACGAATGGAGGCTGGATGGACAAAGACCAAAACACAAGAAATACATACAAAGCGGGAACCAGAAAAGATCACGAACACAAAGAGAAAAATACAGGTATATATCGTCGCTGTCCAATGAAATCTTCAAAATTGCAACTTTACAGGAGAGACCAAAAACTTACTTTACTTTCAATAAAAGGCAATGAAACCAGACTTTTTCCAAGCTATTTTGGAGCATTTCTATTGGTACATTCATCATGAAATTCTCACACAATGTAAACGACCATTGGCGAGTTCAAACGAAGTAGAAAACTCAAAATCGACAAAAATGGACATGTTTTTCATTGGACAGCGACGATATACAGAGACTAACCAAAGGAAATGTGTAACAGTTGGGAACAATGGGCGGGGCCACAGATAGAAAACATGTTAGGTGCGAAGACAAGGATAAACACGTGACCAAAACAGAAAGACATGGCTAAGAAGAGGGATTGAAAACAAAGGGAGAGCATGGGTGTGTCCGAAATCGCGTACTTCCATACTAAACAGTACGCAAAAGCAGTACACGAGAACGACTAGGGTGTCTGAATACGTAGTATTCGCCGAGCAGTACGCGTAAAGATCCCGGCAGACATTTTTAAGTGTGCAGCCCCAGCACACTGTCCTATCCCATGATTCTCTCGGAGCCACAGAGTAGTACGTTGGCTGTGTGTACGTAGCTATGGCTAGTGAACAGCTTCTACAGACGTTAGCGCTACTTCTGAGGTAAACAATGATTAAATTCCTCTCCGAGCTACAGCTACACACAGTCTGAGTACATATTCAGACAAAAACGCTGAACAGTGTTACAAACAGGATCTAAATCTGTCACTAAACGGGGCTTTTAAATGAATAGTGGGGATTTTAAGGTGGTGGTCTGATGTCTTCCGTCACAGGACGTTGGTGAGATGGTGGACGTAGTGTGTCCGAGGTTGCGTGGATACTGCACACTCACACACTGAAAGAGTGTACTGCTTTAACGCCCAGGCAGAGCGCACTAGCTCCAACTGAGTACGTACTGATCAAGTACGCGACTTCGGACACACCCCGTGACATCCTGATACAACTTCATTACTGTACTCTGCTAACTTGTTGGTTAGTAAACTAGCAAAAACAAAAATGAAATATGTTTCCAACTAAAACAACATGTGTGTATGTTATGTTCAAACTTCTCAAAATACTTATGGAAGGCACACTGAAGCTAACCTGGCTTATACCATGAGGGTTCTTTACAATAGTCAATCATTCACTTACATCACAAGTCTATCACCATGTTGTGACTGACTTTTGTTTGACTACTCAATTTCAATGTGCTGGCAAGCATTCGATTCATCTGCAACGGAAAGGAGTTCGAAGCACAACAGGCACTACAAAATGTTCCTCTGTATGTTGCTTGCAATTATTATTAATTCGATATTTCCACCAAATCCCCATCACTTATATAGAGTAGCTTTAATATAAATAAAACTTGGATTTGTGGTTAAATGTCCAGTTAACACATTATACAATATACAGTGTAATTTATCGGTGAATAAAAAATATCACAAAAAATAACAAGTAAAAATGCTTGCTCAACACTGTGAAACTTTTTTCTATGTTTTTGTATGTAATCCTTACAGGTTTTCAGGCTCTAGGTGCTGTCTACAATTGCATGTCCTGTCAGTACGACACCTGTGAATTCCCACTGGACTGTCCTCGTAAGTTTGATGCTACTCTACACATTGTTTGAAAATTTCAAGGCAAATGGACCAATAGAAATAAATGTAAAGCCTGACTTCTTTGCTTATAAGTCTTTGTTTATTATAACGTTTTTGCTTTTTTGTTGATGTTTATTTTTTTATATAATTTGAACAAAACAGTGGCTCTGTATATACTGTGCAAGCTTCATGATGAATGGACCAATAGAAATGCTCCAAAATCATTTGTAGCATAACCTTTTTACATGAACTTACATTGATAGATAAGAACATTTTGTCCTCTCTTGGAAAGTTACTATTTTGGAGATGTTTTTTTTTTGGATAGGGGAGTTAGATTGTATTTTGTATATTTGTTTTCTTGTGTTTATTTAAATGGGTATGTTAGTTCATTGGGAAAGGGAAATATTTTGTTTATTTTGGGCTGAGATTACCCTTCTGGTCTTCAGCTTCCTAAAACTAAAATAAGGCCTTTCCAAGACTAGTATTTTGTGTCTTGGCGTAATTGGTCTGGTGGGCTGGCAGTGGGAAGGTTGAGGAGACTTCTACAATGCAGCTAACCTAGTAAAAAAAATGCATTTTCTCAGACACTAACTTAGACATACCCCTAGATTTCTTTATAGTGGTGAAACTAGCTGTTGAAATGTTGAAAACACAAATATAGCCATTTATTTCTAAAGTGAACCCACTAGTGTTTGCTAAGTGTTTATATGTTTATGTTATGTGTTGATAATGGGAATGAAATTCAAAATCTACCAAAAATCTGTATGTATCTTAAAGCTACAAAAGAGCATCTAAGGCTATTTCATGTATATCAATAATTTTCTGTGAGGTTATATTTAACTGTAGATGAACACATTTCACATCAAGCCTCTCAAAATGACTTAGCCGTTTAAATATGCAGACATTTTAAAATAAAAATCACTTTCTTTATGAAGTTAAACCATTAATTTCCATCTCTGGTCTAACAGAACATCTTGCAGATAAACAATATTTATATTATTTAGTAGACCAGTTGGAGCCATATATGGTACAGTGAAAAGTTTCAGAAGTCCATTTTTAAAATTTTGAATACAGCAAATCCAGAAAATCGTGACTCACCTCCAAAATACTGTAAACAATGTAACAAAGACTAGGCTAAAGTTCAGCTTTCTATTTGCCAGCTTCTCATTCAAATTCTCCCTTTTCCATGATTAAGGATGCTGTATCTACAGACCTTACTCAGCACTAACAAACTGAAAAACAGCCATATCAGTGATAGGCTTCACCAACCGGTTCAATTCATACAAAAGCATCACTCAAACATGTCGATTGCTGCATTCTCTCCATTACATAATTCTATCAAACTTCCTGAGTGCAACATTACTAAAATAGAGTAAATCAGAACAGAACATTTCTTAAACTGCCGCTCTGCAGTGTTATTGAATGCAGTGTAACAGTGATGTCATACTTGGCCAAACCAACATTAATGTATAAATATCTATGATAACCTAACCACAACTTAGCAAACGCTTTGTGCTGCCAATTTAAAGTTTGACAACAAACTTTTTTCCCCTTTTGATGTTGGACAAGAATGCCTGGCTCGCAGTCTCCACTCTAATTTATCCTCTAATTGTGATAAACTCTAATTATCTAATTTATTCATTTGTTTTATCGGGTTGCGGTCAGTCAAGTTCTTTCACACCACTGGTGTCTCATCCATGTCTTTATGGATCATGCTTTGTGTATTGGTGGGCAGTCATGTTGGAACAGGAAGGGGCCGCCCCCACACTGTTCCCACAAAGTTGGCGAAAATCTCTTGGTCTGCTGGAGCATCAGGAGTTCCTTGCACTTGAACTAAGAGGGCCGAGCCCAACTCCTGAAAAACAACCCCACACCATAATCCCCCCTCCACCAAACTTTACACTTCAGACAAGTACTGTTCTCCTGGCAACCGCCAAACCCAGACTCGCCCATCAAAATGCCAGACGAAGAAGCATGATTTGTCATTCCTAAGAACACGTCTCCACTGCTCTAGAGTCCAGAACCGGCGTGCTTTACACCACTGCACCAGGCGCTTTACGTTGTGTTTGGTGATGTAAAGCTTGGATGCAGCTGTTCAGCCATGGAAACCCATTCCATAAAGCTCTCTACGCTCTGTTCTTGAGCTAATCTGAAGGCCACATAAAGTTTGGAGGTCCGTAGCGAGTAACTCTGCAGAAAGTTGGCGACCTCTGCGCACTATGTGCCTCAGCATGCGCTGACCCCGCTCTGTCATTTAACGTGGTTAACACTTTGAGGCTGAGTTGCTGTTGTTCCCGATCACTTCCACTTGTAATAATCCCACTGACAGTTGACTGTGGAATATTTAGTAGTAGAGATAGCGTTTTTGAGGACGATTCCGATCGCCTTTCAGCACAATCGGCCGATAGCTGATACCGATCGAGGACGGGGCTATATGCCACGGCAAGGCTACATGTAGTTATTAGCGCAAGCGAGTCATGAAACATGGTCGAAACTGGTTTATTACCATTTTATTACCAAATCAAACAGATATCGTCAATACTGCAATCATTAAATTTAGACCCTTAATTTAAAATGAAGTCATTAAACGCAGACTCTGTGTTATTTTAAAAGAAAATCTGCACCCTTTAAATGTAGATCTTGAATTGCTGCTGCTGTTCTGTTCGTACCGGTCAGATCTGGTCTGTACGGTGTTCTGGGTTATTTGTTTTGTGCTAGCTGTGCGTGCTAGCTGCTTTTTGCTGATACTCACTGTATTTAGCCGTGTAGTGTACTCTTAAGTGTCGTATCAGGGTAGTAGTGTTAAATCTCTTTGTCTTGGTTCCCCCATGAGACACGTTGATTTTACAAATTTTAAAAACGTCCTGGATGAATCTGCGTCACATGTAGTAACAAACTGCTAGACGGACAACATGTTTTCTATCAGCACTATATTTCCACCTAGCGGTTCAGAAAGAAATTGCAGGGAGCTGGCCAGACGGGGTTTCATGGAGAGGGTTCTCCTCTTCTTGGATGAAACGATAGCTGTAAATACAGAAATCAGACTCATTGGTTTAATGCCATCGATTGGCTCTCGGGATCGGCTAAATTGTAGAAATATGGTCCGATCTCCGTTCACATACTTTGATTCAAACTCGGCCGATACTAATACATAGCCAGTCAATCCTTCCATCTCTATGTAGTAGTGAGGAAATTTCACGACTTGACTTGCTGCAGAGGTGGCATCCTATCACGGTACCATGCTGGAACTCACTGAGCTCCTGAGAGCGACCCATTCTTTCACAAATGTTTGTAGAAGCAGTCTGCATAGAGAAGGAGTGATTGGAACACCTGAATGTAATGATTTGGTTGGGTGAGTGCATACTCTGGCAACATAGTGTATTAATGTTCAAACTTTACTGTGTTGTGTTAGTGTGAATTTGGTCTCTTAAATTGGAAACTGTTACTAAAACACTGACAGATACATTCAGGTTCATTATCTAACGAGGTTTGAATATCCAAAAAAGAGAAAACATTATGCTTTCATTGAAAGTTGTATCATGTTTGTGAGACTAACCCCTCTTCTAACCGTTACCATATCAGAAAAAACGAGCTTGTGTCACCACGACGACGACATGTCCTAGTCTGCCTCATTCTTTGTTGATCCACCATGCTAGCACATTGTCCTCCCTGACTCGATGCAAACGTTCTAACACGAGCTGACAGCACTGGAACCACAATTACATAACAGTATATGTGCCTGGCACAAACATCCATTTGTGGCTCCTAAATCCCCGCAACGTTCTTAAGAGCAAGTCAGAGTTTGTTAAACGAATCCCTGGGCCTTGGCACATTTTCATGCATAATATAATTTTGCTTAGAGGCCCCATGGGTAGCCTCTAAGTCCTTGGCTTCTTGATGTGAGGTGGCAGAGCCCTCCTCCCACACGCTGTAGTATTCATTTCCAGCCGGCACAGCTACAATTACTGTTCGGTGCATCATCCCTTTTACCACTCTCCCCAGAGGCTCTGCTTAAATATTATAATTACGAGCACGGCAGGCAGACAGTGCTGGCCCTATTCTTCCCTTGAGAGGGGCCTTGTTGCAAGGTGAGGAGTTAAAGAGCCCGGGCTAGAATGTGTGTGTGTGTGTTTCTATTAACAGTGCAGGAAATCACTGTGCAGGAAAACAACAGGACTCAGATGTGGTGTAAAGTGCCATTCATTTTGCCAAGTGACATCCAGATAGTGTGGAGGTATGCAGAGGTGAGTACACAAGCCACCCACTCGTGCTAACAATAAAAAAAAGCAGGAAATGAGCATTTAAAAGATGCCCCCAGCACAAGTATAATATCAATTTTATCAGCATTGAAGTCTTTGTGTACTCTAGTGACACTTCAACTCTTCCATCTTTTCAATCTTGAAACCAAGCACTTATAGCCACTTTTAGCCGTATCTAACATTGTCAAGTGGTTCCATGCAACTGATATAACCAATTACAATTGTGATATAACCAAAGTCTGTGTAAATTCTAACTAACTGGACTGGACATGATACATCCTATGTTAGTGTGGCTAAGTGGTTAACTGTGGATTATTAGAAAGATGCACCCACAATGGATGGTTGGCCAAGACAATGCTAATACTATACAAAGTAAACAGTGAGTTTTACTCAGCAAGATTAAAAAAAAAAGATTTAATAGTTAAAGTAAAGTTTTTTTATTAAAGTTTTTTAATAGAAAGCTACTACCGCCTGAATTTAACTGAATTACACACATTTAATATCAAGTAATATCAATGATTTACACCTTTGCTGCTTTGCAAATTTTGCTCTCATGTGCATCCAAAATGGCAAAAAGAGAAATTCCCAAAGATATACGAGATAGGAAAGATCCGCTTGCATCAAGAAACAGGAAAATGTTAACAAAGAGAGTTAACAAAATATATATTAAAGATATTAAAAACCAAAATATATAAAATATATTTAAAATCTCTCCCAGCAACTATGAAAGACCAGGTAGACCACCTAAACCAGGGGTGTCCAAACTTTTTTCAAAGGGGGCCAGATTGGACAATATTAAAAAACCTACGGGCTGCTCTCTCTGTAAAAAAGTATTATTAAAAAATTATATATAACACTGTATTCAAAATAGGAACAATTATTTAACTAATTAATTTAATTTGACCCTAATTGCAGCAGCAGGATATCAACAAAGTGAAACATGTTACAACGTACTGCACATACTGTCTGAACATGTGCTGAACATTTCTGCATCCAGTATCTTCAGTGTTTCTCTTGTAGACTGTATATCACTCAGTCACTGCATTACCAAACTTATGGAAGTCAATAACAGCAAGTCTTATATTTCTTAAGTCACATATTCTATTATGGAATGGAATTTCTCTGATGGTGAGTGTTGTGTTAGTGTGTGTTGTGCTGATGTGAGTAGATCAGACACAGCAGTGCTGTTGGAGTGTTTGAACACCTCAGTGTCACTGCTTAGCCATTAGCATAGCCACCTTAGAACTCGCTTTGGTCAGGTTCTCCTGTGATCCAAATATGCTTTTGCACTTGAGATTTCTGTGGAATTCTCTGCTATTTATATGTTGATTTTTTTTCTGTGCTGAAAAAGCAACAACTCAATAGCGGTCTTGACTGTGAATTCTTTTGCCCAGTACTGTATATATTGCCCTTGGTTCAATTCAATATTTTGGAATTTTTACTAGTACAGTTTAGACCAAGTTTTTTTGTGTTTCAGTTAGAGTTTATTTTAATTTTAGTTTGAGCACATGCTTAATTTAATATTATTATCATTTATCATAAAACATTATGGCATTCCAAAATAATTTTTTTTGACACAGGACAATCTCATTTTATAAGGTGGCTAGCCAACCCTAACATGCTAAACACAAGCTAATGTGCTAGCAACTCTTGAGCCATGAGCCAACATTAGTTCAGTATTTTGAGCATTTAAATGCAATAAGTTAACATTTGACACAAAGAATTAGCAATATACAGGGCAGCTAAACCTTGAGCTGATGTGTGCTTTTCAACTGCTGTGCCAGAACAATGTGATTACAGCATTTATTTTCCATGTTGGAACCCTACATATTTAATTTGTCAATGTACCTGAACTAAAATTACTATAAAATGTAGGCAATGTATTAAATTAGTTCTGCCAATTGCTGATACAATTACGTTAATCCAAGTACAGGCATAGCAAGAAGTGTTTTTAGATAACATAAACTTAATATATTAACATATATTTACATATAACATTTACATTAATATATAACATATATTTTTTTAACTGCTGTGCCATAACATGTCATTACAGCTTTCATTTTTCATATTGGAACCCTATATATTTAATTTGCCATGGTAACTGAACTAAAATTACACACCACCAACAATCTAAAAGCATAAAGCATTAGTTTTTTTGAGTTATGCCAATTGCTGATACAATTACATATATTGTTCATCTGGCTGCATATACAAGAATTACATTGCTCCAATTAGCTAGCAAGCTAATTCCACATAATTAGTAGAGCTAATTATATCACAAAAGAAAAATAGCTGTGTGAGTCATAAAAAATGTTTTTAACAGATAGATTAATGGTCTATGACAAACTTAGGCTGGCTGGCTAGTTAGCTAGTGTTTACAGACCTTCGACACAGCCACAAATTGGCTTAATTTTACGAGTTA
This sequence comes from Megaleporinus macrocephalus, assembly GCA_021613375.1. Taxonomy (NCBI): domain Eukaryota; kingdom Metazoa; phylum Chordata; class Actinopteri; order Characiformes; family Anostomidae; genus Megaleporinus; species Megaleporinus macrocephalus. The sequence goes on from CM038705.1 coordinate 12,089,768, forward strand.
ATCATATCACAACAGCAAAATAGCTGTGTGGGTCATAAAAAAACTACAAACTGTTCAATTGAGTCACCAGGATTAGATTTTTTATCACTTCAAATATTTTAAGTTCCAGTTAGTCATGATATGTGTTGAAACAAAATGACAACTGCAAATAAAAAACTTGATTTTTATCTTACAACACTGCATATATTAAAGTACTGGCCATTCGTATGGTACACAATAATATTGTGAACGATATTATACCCGGAAATATTGTGCCATATCACCCATCCCTAATTATCACATCAGGTTACTACTTTTTTACTGTTTTTAACAAAAGAATTCACACTTTTCTCATTTCCCATTATATATCTACTAGAGACAGATTTTATCTGTCCAGTATCATTCACTTTACTTCAGTCCTAAATAATGCACTCCAAATATATATATATAAATACTTCTGTCACAATCTGATGAGTTCTTGTATTTTTTAATATCTCAGTTAGGGGTGTGCCATATCATATCATATGCAATAATAAAATTAGATTTTCATTTTGTTGCAGTAGTGTATTCTTGAAATATTTTTTTAATTCAATGTTCTGTCCTATCGCCAAGAGTATCGTTATCACAAAAATACCATGAAATATCGTGACATTATTGTAAGACCATATCGCCCACCCCTACTGGCCATCAGAATTACTTCACAGATTAAAAATAATATAAATGTAATAAACAAACTATCCCATTTACTCATCCATCTAAAATGCTTTATGTGGGAAAATCTAAATGAGGGTTTTAACCTCTTAAACCGCGAACATGTGTTATGACATGCCAGAACTGTACTGTGGCATAAATCAACTAATGACAGATCTGCCATGATATGATTGTTCCTTCAGCCACATTGTTGGGCCACAATATCCATGCCAGAATTGGACCACAAACATAGACATGAGTCAGAACTATAAGCAGCTGTCGCATCTGGCTCTATTCTCGCCCACACGGCTAACATCTGCCTGGAAGTTAACCAGCAACAGTCCAGAACTGTCTGCAGTCTGCGCAACAAACAAAACAGTGAGGGATGAAAATATGAAGATGATAGAAAAACTTGATTTCTGTCAAGCTGGTGAGGCTGAGTGATATGATGTGTAACATTACTCATGCCCTTTTAACAGCCCCCCTGTGGTTTGAGACAAGTGTTTCTTAACTGGCACGCTGTAAGCTTTCATTACTTGCTAGCCTTGTAGTTGCGCCGCAAGAACAAAAAAAACAAAAAACAAAACAACTTTAGATACAAATAAACTATATCTGGAGTAGATTACGTAGATGCCATTTCTAAAGCAGTCCAAACTGGCAGCAGAACTTCTCTCATATAGCCACTAACCTGTTATTTCAGGTCAAAACGGTGTTGATGGATCGGTTCAAGGAGGTGACAGCTGGTGCGGACAAGCTCTATTCAATACCCGCCGCCCGGCCAGAGCACTCAGGCACGTACCAGTGCGAGATTTTCTCTCAGGAACGCTCCTTGGTGCGCATCTACTATCATCTCACAGGTATCTCTCCTCTCAGAGCATCCTCGGCGTGCAGTTCACTGGCTTCTATTTAATGCTTCTCTCAGAAAATTGTCCTCTGAAAGAGCGAACGCTGAAACTCTGTGTGAATGAAGGAGATACATGAATATGAAACTGCGTAGGCTGGGTTTTATGCAACAAATTATTTCACAAAGTGCTCTTGCAGACACTCTTAGTGAGCATATTAATATAAACATATACTGAGATGATTAACAGTGAATATAAAGAAATACCACTCAGTTCTTTTTCTATGCACCACTTATATAACAGATAACGGTAACACTTGCTATGAATCCTGTTTTTATAACACTTTATAAATGCATTTATGAGGCACTATTAGTCAAAAGTAATGCCTGATAATGTCTTTAATAAGCTTTCATTATTACTTATAAGTGGTTAAAGTGACATGCATAACACTTACACATTTTATAATGCATCTATTCAATCTATTCATAAGAACATTATAAACATGAATGTTGTTATGCACTGTTACACACTAAAAGGAAGTTCTGCTATAGTTTCATCACAACAGACCCAGTGATGCATCCAGGTGAACATTTCGTGGGTAAAATCACTTTCAGGACGAGGAAGATGTTTCTATGTGGAGTCAGAGAACAAAAGCTAATTATTAATTATAGCATTATAATTATAAACACGGCTATAATGTATGCATTAATTACACTTTAGGTCCCATTATTTATAATGAGTTTTTAACATAATGCATTAAAAATAGTGGTAATAACATGGTGCCAATAAAGTCAGTCCTAGTTTGCAGAGTGTACGGTGAGACAAATAAATATAAATATTTAAGAGCTGGAATCTTGAGGGTTCAGTCTTGACTATTTTGATACCAGTCCAAACAAGTTGTCAAGTCCAAAGTTATTATTGCAGTGAACAGCACAGTAAAATATTAATTAGTTTATTTTATAGCTATACCTGTACATGAGGAGTAAATTTGTTAGCATTGCCGTATCATTTTCTGATGAACAGATGCTATATATGTTGTGTTTTGAAGTAATATACAGGGTATATATATAAATATATGTATACAGGGTGTGTCTTAAAACCTAGTGAGCTGTCTAAGTAGACAGTGGCGGAGCTAGACTTTTATCCTTGGGGTGGCCAAAGCTATTGTAGGGGGTCCACAGAGAGACCACTGTAGATGGAAGTTTAATCTTCATCTTTTTAAATAGGTAACACGTTAGACACAACCTTCACATTACTTTTCATTTCAGCCAACAGAGCATGAATCAGCTAAATCAGCTAACGTAGCTAACAGCATTCCTCTACAATCATTAGAGAAACACAGAAAGAAAGACCAGCACGGAAGCTCACCACATTCTGCCCAGTACAAACACCCAGCGTGAAATGCTAACGTGAAGCGCCTGCTGGAAGCTGATAGTCATCTGTCGGTGAAATGAGATGTAACATAATGTTAACGTTATCTTGATACTCGTGGGTGAACTGGCACTGTAGCAGATAAACTACAAGAAAACAATCACTCTGACTATTTCACCACCCATCAACAAGTAGTCTGCTGTTCTTCTTCCTGTCGCGATACCTTTCCTGAGCGTTTGACTCTCCTCTCCTCCTCCTGCTCTTTAAAATGTGACACATAGCGCCAACTACTGCACAGAAGGCAGCTGTTGAAGTATCAGCTGTCTCTCCTCATCTCTCCTCATAAAACAGATTACTGAGACGCTCTAGTTAGAGAGAGACTGCGTCACGGCTTGTTCCCGCCCACTGCAGCACGCGACCGGTGGTTTAGCTGGTTGCTAAGCTACAGCCAGCAACCAAAACAAAAATCCGCTAGCATAAATGCTAATGGCTCGAGTATAAAACTGCAAAATGGTGAAGGACTCGTTACAGAGTTGATAATAAAATACTGTTTTGTGTGATTATATGACAAGAAACACATTAAAACTCCAGAGAGAATCAAAATAACATTTTAAAACCACTTACTGCTTGTAGATTTGCCTGTGTTTCATCATGGGATTGTCTTTGCAGCTGAGGAAGCGTTTGATGCTTCTTTAAAATCAGGTCTAAATAAGGTTTCTCAGTAGACAGTATGTTTAAGGTATGTAAGTATTGGGACAGTCTACATGTCGGGAGCACATACTATGACATAAAATGCTGCTTATGTAGAAACTCACTAGGTTTTGATACACCAGATTGCAGTAAACAAATTTCAGCAGAATATCCTTGTTCCTCATCGCTGTCCGATTAGTCTGGACAACATCAAATAGTAATTTATTGTAATGCAATACACATAATTAAAATATAAGGTCACTCTAAGCAAAAGAAAGTCTAAGTCAGTTGAAATGACTATGAATAATGATAGAATGATTTACATTTAGATCCTTTAGCACCGATTAGTCACAACATTAGAACCACCTCCTTGTATCTACCCTCATTGTCCATTTTATATTTACAATACAGGAGCACTTTGTAGTTCTACACTTACACACTGCAGTTCATCTGTTTCTCTGTATACTTTGTTAGCAGCCTTTCACCCTGTTCTCCATCGATCAGAACCCCCAAAGGACCACCACAGAGCAGGCACTATTAGGGAGGTGGATCATTCTCAGCACTGCAGTGACACTGATGTGGTTGTAGTGTGTTAGTGTGTGTTATGCTGGTACGAATGAATCAGATACAGATACTGCTGGAGTTTTAAACACTGTGTCCACTCACTGTCCACTCTAATAGACACACCTGGTCCACTGTGTAGATGTAAGATCAGAGACAAAAGCTCATCTGTTGCTGCACAGTTTGTGTTCTCTAGTCCTTCATCAGTGCTCACATGCTGCTGCTCACAGGACACTGTTGGCTGGATGTTGCTGGTGGGTGGCAGTGACACTGAGGTGTTTAAACACTCCTGCAGCACTGCTATGTCTAATCCACACATACCAGCGCAACACACACTAACACACCGCCTCCCTAGTAGCACTTGCTCTGTGGTGGTTTTGTGGGGGTCCAGAACAGGGTGAAAGGGGATAAACAATGAACCAGATGAACTACAGCCTAATTGTTGAACTACAAAGTGCTCCTATATGGTAAGTGGTGCTGATACAATGGACAGTGTGTGTAGATATAAGGAGGTGGTTTTAATAATATGGCTCTCACTATTTTTAATGAGCAGAAAATAAATTTTTACAACTAAAAATAGGTCCACTAGAACAGAGATGTTGTTATATGTATGATGAAGACAACATTTAGACAGTCAGCTTTTTCAGTAAGAGCAGTTTTGCTTGGAATGAGCTGCCTGTGACATGTTAAAATTATAAGTGATCAGCCAGCCAACACTGTGCAGTTTTTTCTTTCACCTGATGGTGGCAGTAGTACCACACAATTACAAGTAGTTAAAGTGTAAGAGGCATTTTGCTCAGACTACATCTCAACCTCCAGACTAGACCTTAAAGCCATAAAGCACAAACTTAACACTGAGTACCAGAATTTCTTTGGCGAGATGGACTGAATCGTTTTTCATTGAGAGCCAATGCAAATTTTCGCTGTCCAATGAAAAACAAGTATCCCCAAAATTGCAACTTTACAGGAGAGATCAAAAACCTACTTTACTTTTAATGTAAGTCAATGGAACCAGATTTTTTTCCAAGCTATTTTGGAGCACTTCTATTGGTCCATTCATTATGACATTTGCACACAGTGTAAACAACCATTGGTGTGTTCACATGCTGTGGAAAACTCAAAATCAACAAAAATGGGGATACATGTTTTTCATTGGATAGTGATGAAATGCATTTACACATTTTGTAAATCTGAGCTGACTAAACACCTGAAGCAGTTTAAGCTCTGGCCAGTAGGGGGGGCTCCCTGACTACACATGTGGGAGCCTCTTGTTCAGCTCCAACAAGCTTTACATTTAATCTCTCTCTCTCTCTCCAGTTACTCCTCATGCAGTTGTGAGCCATGTAAAGCTGCAGGATGTGTTTGACCAGGCTCTCCTGCCTGCTGGTCACTTTCCACTAATGATGCCTCAACCCCCGTTTGCCCTGCTGCAGCTGCCAGAGCTGGAGCTCCTCACAGTCTGCCTGACTTCTCTGCTTTTGCTGCTGTTTCTCACTCTGGGGTAAGAACCCTGCCCCCCACTAACACATCACCCACCCTTGTGTTCCACCCAATATCAGAAACAGGTAGATTTGCCCTACCCAAAAATTAAACCACAGTAAAAGCAGAAACTGTTTAAAAGACTTTTATTGTAAAAGCACCTTTTGGCAGCCTTCACAATTCACACACTGTGTCTGTGGTTGTTAGGTGGTCTGGGTTTTTCACTTTGTTAAGGCTCGCGCCAGCTTTAAACGCGAGGTCAGTGATGAAAGCAACGAATAGCAATGATGACCATAAACCCTGCAATAAAACGGCTTTGGATAATGTGTTGTTATGGTAACAGACTAGGAGGGTTTGCGTTAGCTAACGTTTATATTAACTTTAGTCAGAAAGCACTCTGAAAGTTACATTACTCTCTGACCACACCCCAAACTGCAGACTGCTACTACACTAAATACGTGAATAAATTAAATATAATAAATAAAATAAATAAAAGGACACCAGCGTTAGAAGTGCTTTCAGTAGTGCAGTATGTTATGTTCTAGAGGGTTCCAGAGGGTTCCAGCCTCACTGTCTTGTCAGTCAGGAAACCTTAACATAAATTGTTTTGTCATTTCATTTCAGCATTATGCTGAAAATAATAGTAAATAATAAATAAAAGAAACAAAAATAATAATAAATAAAAGAAAGTAACTAAAAAAAATTGACTAAAATAATTAATTAAAATACAGTATATTTTTTTGTTATATATGTATATAATCCAGACATTGCATGTATAATTTTAAGGTTTTCTGACAACTGTATCATGTAATGTATCTTATTTAGATTGTAAAGTGATCTTTAATTGGATTTATCTTTTATTAAACAGACGTACAGATAATGTTATATTTGGTTTATTTATTCATAATTTACTGTAATTCTACAAATGTTGTTCTACGTCACTATACAAACAGTGATTAACTACCTTACCTACAGTGCAATCAGCTTATAGGTAATATTTTAGGGGATAGGGTGGGCCTTGATTCATATTAGCAAAAGTGCCCCCCCCCCAATGTCAAACCTGCTCCTACAGCCTTGAACACAGCAAGGATGCACATACCTACCTCACATTATCTACCTCACTATATTTCAACAGAGGTTAACATCATTAAGGATGAATAATGATCTATTTACATTATGTCTGACTATAGGTACCCTCTTAAAACAGCATCTTACAAGGGAATTCCAAATGTTTCCATTCAGATGTTTTGCTCAATGATACAAAGTCATACATGCAATATGATAATGAAAGCAGCTATTCAATTTAAAGGGACACTGCTGTTCTCTGTGTCTGACTCTGCTTCTTCTTCTTCTTATTAGGTTACTGTACTGTAAGAGCACCAACAAGAAAAAACACAATGAAGCTCATCAAGAACGTGAACCTTACAGGAAGAGATATGTACTTCAAAGTGCTTGAACATAACTCCAATAAAATGCTTCTGCTGGCTTTTGCAATGCTCTGGCTCTCCTCTAGAGGTCACCACAACCACTTGCATGATGCAGGGTAGACTTAGAAGGGATGCTCTGAGATACCAGTGGAAATAATGAACCCCTTTGCCTGAACCCTGCTACATAACATTGACATAGACGATGAGGTGGATTGTCACAACAAAATTGGTGTATTATTTGTTATTGTTATTGTCACTAACATAGGCCAGTGATGCTTTATGTTATGTCAGCTTATGCCATGTGCTTATTTGTAGGCATCATAACATTGGACAATATGACATATGCAGTGGGGAACAGTGATTATTAGAGCAAGGCCTACAATTTTGGGCCACAGATGTCAAAACAAAAGGACAAAACCTGCCTCAGCTGATGATGCTATGGGATTCACATAAGCTGTTTGTTTTAGTTGTTGTTGATTTAAATAATGGATCTTCTTTATTTCACACTGTTATCTGGTGTCTATAATTATACACATACGTGTCCAGCTAGTGATGTAATAAATGCTGAAAAAAGGTTTTTTTTTATCTTATATATGACAGTTAACCTGTTACAAACTAATGCCATCTATGATCCAGTCTGTATTTCTCACTGTCCACCTGCTCGGATGTGTCCCATCTTTGGCAGCACTGCACTCCTCCTGAACTATTTTTTTCTTAGCTACTTGCTGCCACCTTGGCTTTTTGTTTATATTAATTATGTGTAACAATAGCTGGAAGCAGCTTCAGATTCACTCAATTTGAACATGTTTATATCTACCTAGTCTATGCGACTCCACTACTATAGATTGAAATGTGACTGTAAAGTTTATACTGTGTTATTTTGCTTATATGTGTGACTTTATGCCTGTAAGTCCACCTAACTGGCCTAAACTGATAGGAACTCTCCAGACTCTTTGAATTACTCACTCAGGCATTGATGGACTCTGGGATAGGGATCATATCGTCCATGTCCAACATCTCCAAAATGGTAACTTTACAGGAGAGGACTAAAACAGTCTTTACGTTTAATGTAAGTCAATGGAACCAGATTTTTTGTCAGCTCTTTTGGAGCATTTCTATTGGTCCAATTATCTTAAAATGTTCACAAAATGTGAATGGAAAGGTACATGTTTTTCTATGGACTACGATGATATGCAAATGCATACCCTGCTGACTCGGATGCTCTATTACTGGTTATTGAAACTACATCTCAAATATTCTAAAATAGAAATTGTATTACCATCAAACATTCAACAAAACTCTTTCTATGTACACATATTAATTTAATATATTATATAATTTAATATATAACATTATTATTTAATATAAAATACTGCCATTGTGTCTTAAACATGAACAAAAAAATACATAATTTTCTGTAAATATGTGTTGATTTTTTAAAAGTCAAAAAGTACACAGAGTATATTTTAATGCACAGTTTCTATTATTTTGCTAAATTGATCAATTTAAGTGAAAAAAAAACCATCCAAAACCATCCATGTGGCTTGTTTTCCAATATTTTAAAGTTAGCTGGTAATGAATAGGTTGCGTATTAAAATGAATACTGGATGTGTTAACTTAGTTTTACTTGCAAAATGAATAAAACATGTCATTTGACTAAACCATGACTGTTGTGTGTCTATTTGGCGTTGATTTTGTGGAATGAAATCACTGCTTTCTTTGGCAGTGGTCTAGAAAATCTCCCTGTATTACTGAAATTCCTAACTTTCTCAGGGCGTATGTTTGACTGGATTTCACTGAGGGCGACTGTTATGGTGTGCAATGTTCCAGCAGTGAGTAAGGCATTACTAATCGAACTTAGGAGACCTAAACTGAGACTGAATACGCAGGGTGGGCTGCATCCGTACAGTAGATTGAAACTTCCTTTTCCGTCTGCCTTCATTCATTTTGCTTCATATGTAGTCCATAGCCTCTCCCCGTTCACTGGCAGCACTGACTAGCACGTGGACCCATGTGGTTGCCAGATCTGACAAAAATAATATAAAAGGCAGGAAACAGGTTAATTGAACTATTCGGACACAGCCCAGGTATTTGCATAGGAATGCCACAGCTTGAGATTTGCTGCTGAGATCTACTATTAAATCTAATATAATCTTGTCTTTGCATTTGAATTTCAATAAACATATGTTTATGTAGATGTGAATCTTTTTGCCGTTATTTTTATTTGTGGGTTTATAAGAACCACGTAAACTGTGAACTGAGAAAAGAAACTTCACTCCGGGTGTCAGAGCTACTTTAAGGCCTGCTGGGTATTTCGGATGATTTTAAAGCTCCCCTCATGATGCTAAATTTAGCCAGACGTGACTCAGTATGTAGTCCCACCCCTTTGGTCTGATGAAGTCGTTTGTTTCATTGTATCTTAGTACTCCTGGCAACGGGCTATAAAGTGGGAGTAAGTCCAATAAATAATACAATACATTTCTCAGATAAGAAAACGGCATAAGTTGGAATAAGTCTAAAAGCTGGAGGAGTCTTAATATATAAACAGTATGTATCACCCGGATACAGGAATCTGAGTAGAGATAGCTCGGCTGTTTAGAAATGAGAGTGTTTCTGATAAAACCCAGTCGTTTTCTTCTTGACCATTAAACATTAGCAGAGACTGGACAAGCTGGCGTTAGTGCTGATTTTTTCTGAAGCGTGTACAACCAGTTATACTGGCTGCGTTTAATGCTCTGTGAAATGGAGTAAATCTGGATGCCATTGATATCTAACTGGGAGTCATCTAGATCTGTACTCAATTTTATTCAGCCATCTTTAATGATAGCACTGACCCAGTAGTACTGTCAATATCAGTAGTTGGAATCGGGTCAGTAGATCAATGACTACTTAATCTAGTCCTTTAGGTTGGCCTGTTTATATTAAAATGTAGGGGAAAAAATTACAGCTCTACAATAAATGCTTTGTTCTAGCACATTTATGTGACTTTAGTACTATGTGATTTGGGAAAGCTTTTTTCTGCTAGATAAAACAGTTAAAGCTTGTACTTTTTCTTTTTAATTGTGAGGCTTGTGACCGACAAATGAACATATATTTTACCCTGTAGCAGTTTTACAGCGGACCAATCAGAGTATGTGCATGGAGAGGCTGTTGTTTTACTTAACACACTGGTCAAGTTACCATCCCTTAGCCCCCGTTCATTCCACTTGTTGAAAGTGAGTTCATTTTTTAATGAACTTTGGCCTTAATCTCAATCTTCAAAAATCCTTATTGAGTAATTTAACCCTTGTGAATACAATATACTTGATGATTATATTAAAAAACACTATATAATTACATAAAGTTGCAGTCATGCATTCCAGGAAATCTATTTCTAATTTGAAGGTCTACTTTAAAGGTCTAGAAGGCAATAAGAAGAATTTTAAGGAAAGCTTCATTATGATTTTTGGGAGTGCTGCTTAATAACATTATATTTACTGTAAATAAATATAATATAAGTAAATAAAGCTTTTTAACCGTAATGCTAAATGGAAGCTTTGTGCAACAGGCATTGTGAAGCTACTGATTTAATTGGCACATTCGTAACATCCTTCTTTAGATCTGTAGGTGCTAATTTGTAACAGTTAACATTGTTTACAACCAATGCAGTCAATGCAGACTTTTTGATTTATGTCTCTAATTAATGTACACTAACACTATGAGAGTTAACTCATAGTGTTACATATTAAATGATGATCATAGGTTGCAAAAACTGTTGAGGAAAGATCTGGACACTGACCTTTTAACTATGGCATGGTAATATTCAATAATCTAAATTATAGAACAGTAGGGACACCCAGTCCCTGGTCCTTGTGAGTTTCCACCTCACAGAGTTTTTCTCCAACCCTTATCTAACACACCTAATCCGATTAATGAAGGCTTTGATAATTTTTGGAATATTGGAATGTGTGTATTTAATCTCTCCAGGCTAGAAGATCTCCAAGACGAGGATTGGGTGCACCTGTCACACCTGTAATTTATTTATTTTATTTTATTTTTCAAAGTGCTTATTTTTTTCAATTGAGAATCAAGGGGGTGGTTTCTGAACTTGGTCCACTTTTCACGGCTTCCAACTTTGCATGTCTATATCATATATATACATGATGCTAAATGTAAAATACACCGAATGATATACGTCTATAATGTAAATAATATATAAACAAGTGTAAGCTGATGTGAACAGAGAAACTAGTGAGTCTCTTCTACTAACTAATGAGTAATGAGTGTTCCAAAGAAACGAATGAGTCTGAACTGTTCATAGTGGTGGTGATAGGAACCAGACATTTGAAGAGTTTAATGCTGCTGATAGCAATAACAAAAACACAGTACATTTGCTGGAGTACTGTACTTAAGACGTTAACTTCACTACATTTGCAAATACTGTAATTTTGACTTAAACTATATTTGTATGAAGGTTCTTATTATTTACTACTTTAAAGCTTTGAAGTCAGCTGGGCCAATTAGAGGACATGTTTCTTTCATTACTGCAGAAAAACTATTCCCAGTAAAGTCCTTCTACAATGTGAAACATGTTTATACAGTTGAACATGGCAGTTGTAGTACAGCAGATAAAGATGATAAAGATAAGTTTTCCTTACCAAACTACTGATGGCCATGTCTAAAAAAAATACTTGAAAACCAGTTGGTTCATAACACCAGGTTCTGGTGTATTATTAACATTACCATAAATAAAATACATCTTGTTAAATAAACTTAGTTACAATACAACAATGCAACAACACATATAGATTAAACGAAAAAATACTTTTAAATGCTTAAGTATTCTTTAAAGCACGGACTTAAACTCAAGTAAAAATTTGCCTGAACAACTTTCACTTGTATTGGAGTAACATTTAACCAGGAGTACTAATGGAGTTGTGTACTTTGTCCATCTCCTCTTATGGAGAGTTATTACATTTTTTAGTAGTTGCCTAAAAAATCTTTAGTTTTTAAAACAATTATACTTTAAGACATTGCAATCCCTGGTTCCTATTGCTACCAGTGTAAAGTCACTAAATCTGAGTCGTTAAGTTTTATTTGAATGTGTTTTTTTCATAAAATCAAGGAATGCAGCGCCTGTCTTAACTCTTGCTTTTTGTTTGAGGTGGTCATGATGTTTACTTGCCAACTTCAGCCATCACTGCATTTACTGTTCCTTTCATCGGCTACCTGTCCTTCACTGATCTAACCAGAAACTAAACCTTCAACATGATTAAAACGAGATAAGCATACACTTTCAGGACATCGGTGCACCTTCTTCATCCTCTTATGTTGAACTAATAGCCGACTCAACTATACTTGTACTTGTAATGACTCGCTATTGCCTCTTGAGGTCTGGAGTGGGATTATGGTTAGTATACTAACTTTAGTAGATATGTCTGCAACATGATACATAGACATCTTATATGTACCATCAAAACTTCATATTCCTTCATATCCTGTTGATAATTTGTGTTTTTCAGTTATAAGTCTCACACATTGCACAACTGCAGTTTCTGTATAATTTAATCTTTAAGATGGATTAAGTCGTTTGATATGAAATCCACTACTGAAGGGAAACATGAGCAATCAGAATTGTTCACAGTTGTGGTGATGGGAACCAGACGTCTAAAGAGTTCTTCCTCTAAAAGCTACCTCACTGGAAGCTGTTACATACCAGGGATAAGAATACACTGCCTGAGGCCTGACACATTGTTTTATGAGTTTAGTTTTACTTAAAACTTTGGCCTAAAACTTTTTTTTATAAGCGAAATAGTCCTCAAAGTCGATGTCCTAAATATAGCTTTATGTGTTATAGACATTGTGAGCCCCAGGTTTTACCACCACCTCTGTAAAAGACTACATCATCGCTGCCCAAAGAAAATCTCCAAAATGATACATTTACAGCAGAGGACAAAAACGGCCTTTACTTTCAATGTAAGTTAATGGAAATATATTTTTTTTCAAAGTAGTTACACAAAGGGTTAGAATTAGTGCATACATGTAGTTATTGCCCCAATTCAAAGAAAAACAAGTATCTCTAAAAATGGTCTTACCATTTAAGTAAGCATTGATCAGCCATAACAACCACCTCCTTGTATCTACTCACACTGTCCATAGTATAAGCTCCACTTACCATATAGGAGCACTTTGTAGTTCAACACTTACAGACTGTAGTTCATCTGATTCACTGCATACATTGTTATCCCTTTTTACCTTTCACTGATGAAGGACTAGAGAATGACCAATACAAACATCAACAGATGAGCTATCATCTTTGACTTTTGTGACCCCCGGTTCAATCACCATCATGGTAAAAGAGTATATTGTCATTTTTTATTTTTTTAAAGCAGTTACAAAATGTAATAGACAGCTTTACAACTCAATTTATGTAGAAAACTAAAAATAGCCAAAAATTGAGATACTTGGTTTTCTAGAATGCACCATGTCTTATTAAACCTCTCTGAATAGCATGACTTTCCCACCCTCAAGATTATCTCACAGAAATGATTTTGGATTGAATGGCTGTTTTCAAAGAAGCTTTCTATTTTAAAGTGGATCTACATTATTGATTACGATTTGTTGTGTTGCTAAGGATGTGAGGGTGACTGTTACCATGATGCTACTATGAGGGGGTCGGTGAAAGGGGCCTGGAGGGGGATGGACTGTGTGCCTGCAGTTGGCTGCTTAGTCAACATAGCTCAACTTCCTTTCTTAAATCAGTTGCAGATGTGCAGTGGGAGAAAAGCCTGGACCCTCTGACGCAGTGAGTGTGAGCGAGACAGGGTGGGAAGGGTGGGGATAATTGCAAACATTCGCCAGGCGAGTAAGTCACTGTTCTTTGGCAAGACCCAACCTCAAGGAATGGGTAAGAGGGTTTGTGGATTTGGCCCTTTTCAGCTTTTTCCATTCCTTATCTGAGTGACCGACTTGGTCTGCAAGGATAAGGTCTTACTCACGAGTGACCTAACAGGGATAGCCCTATCAGAACAGATGTATTGGCATGCTGGGAAAGTTCCCTGTTCAGCATCGCATTCGATGATGCAAACTGTGACCACATAAGAAGAGAGGGAGCTTGGGTGAGTAACTGTGGCGCAGGCTGGCCCACATCCGACTTTGCTCTACTTGTGAGAAGAAAGAAGACTGGTATTGTAACTTGTGAAAATAATCATGCAAGTAGTTGTTACCAATTAAAATCCCAGATTAATTACATCCTGAGGCTTAATGATTCAGTAAATACATAAAGGGTTAGATTTAGTACATACACAGTTATCTTCACAATCCAATAAAAAACAAGTCTTAACATTTAATGAAGGGTAATATAAAAAAGATGTTAATACAAGGGACCTTTTGGAGCATTTTGTTGGTCCTTTCACAGGATATAAAGGACAGATGCCATGTTCAAAAAATATGGAAGCCTAAAAAATGTATAAAAATGTAAAGTATGATATACACTAGTGTGCACCTAAGCTGATAGTTTAAAAGCCTTTATATATTTTTATATATAGTAAAAAGTCTATATCATTAGAGCAGATGTAAATAGGCATAACAACAATACAAAATAGCATGAATAGCTTATTTTCATGAATATCTCTAATTCCTTCACCAGCAGTCTTGATTTAACTTCAGTAGTGAGTAGTCAAAGCAGTATTAGATGATAGATGTAAATGATACTGGTTCAATAAACTGATATACATAAAAACACTACTTACTCTATTAAAACTTTTTGAACATTAAATTAGCTTTTCAAATATAATGTCCCCCTGGTGTCTAAACTTTTGCACAATACTGTACATATAATACTCTTAGAAGATTTGGAATAACTTGTCACATGATTAACATTCAATTATAACTTTTAAGGAGCAGGCTGATATGTTCTAAATTAGATACCAAAACAAAAACAGATTTAATTTATTGAACTATTTTAAGAACAAATAGAAGTTAATTGAAAAAAATAGTGAAGAACTTGTAATTATCTGCCTATTTAGAGTGCAAATTGCTATCAATAGCTTTTTCATCAGCAATATTTGGTCACAGAGACATTCTAGATATGGATAACAAATTATACAGTATACACATTGTGCATTGTATTGTGCGTAAGTCACTTTTTGTTTATTTAAGCAGATACAAAGGTGATATTCATCTTTCCAAGAGAGGAGATCTGGAAACATCCACAGTCCATCCTTCCATTGTTAGAAGACAACATAACGCAACAAATCTAAAAGGATGTGTAGCTGTGAAGAAGCCCTTACAGCCAAACAGCAAATAAATAAGAAAACAGCAAATAGATAAAAAATGGGCAAATCAAAGAAGCTGCTGGTGTTCCTAGAAAAGTGAACTGACCGCCCCAGATTCTAGACCTCAGCATTACGGAATATGTTCGGGATTATTTGGTGAGAAGTCGAAAATGCCACAGATTTCTAAGACTGACTAACACTGGAGGTGTGAAAAATGAAAGCACAGTGGACGTTGTAATGAAGGCAAAGAATGGACACACTAAATACTGAACAATATATTCAGTCAAGTCTCATTAATACGACTACTTTTCTGATTTTCGACAGTGGCAGCACATAGGTAGCAGTGTTATGGTCTAGGGAATGTTTTTGTGGAATCCTCTGGACTCACTTATCCATGTGGAAGGCACTCTCAACTGATTTAGCTGTAAATTCATCCTTGCAGACCACGTACACCCATACATCACATTGGTTGGAGGAGCTGACCAAGACCCCTATTTCCCCAGACTTGAACCCAATTGAGCATTGGTGTGACCATCTGGATTGTTGTGTTGGCTCTATAGATCCTCCTCAACGTGCCCTCTGTGGGATGCACAGCAGTCCTCATGGCTCCCGATAACGGTGACCTTATTGCTTCTACCAGTCCATCTAGCTGCTGTCTGTGGTGCAGACAGTGGTTACTCTGCATATTAGCTGGTGGTCATAATAAGATGACTCGACTGTGTTTATCTCATAACAGCGGTGCATGTCAAGGTCTGGGATGTGTTATGGTAAGTAAACAGTCGGTTCTCGCAATCTGTGTGGGATGTGGGAAAACTGGGTAGGCGTGAGGATGTGAGCGGCTCTGACACGACTGAATCGTTACATCCATATGACTGAGCTGGCGCTTCTCCAAAAGAGCAGGGCTTGTGGGGTTCCCTGGGGCAGCAATGGTGAGCATGAAGAGCTGACAAGATGTCAGGCACCCAGGTTTCATCGAAGTGTGAAGGCAGTGAAGACTATTCCATCTGGTCCAAACTGTGGGCATGCAAGCATTGAAACTTGACTTCGGAACAATGGAAGAAGGTTGCCTGGACTGATGAATCCAGTTTTCTTTTCCTTGAGCATCCACTTCACTGGGGTAGTGATGGGAAAAGGATGCAGGGAGATCTGCTGGGAAACCCTGGGTCCAGGCATTAATGTCAGTGACAGCGACCTCTTTTTACACATTGTTTATGAATAGTTTAAGGATTGTGGTGAAATCGTTTAAGGTGCTAGCCTTGCTTCCAAATTCTCCTTATCTCAATCTGATCGATCATTAGTGGAATGTGCTGGAACAAGCACAGTCCATGGGTGTGTCTCAAAACTTAGTGAGCTGCCTAAATGTAGGCTGTCCCAATTCTTAGATATCTTAAATATGTTGTGTACTGAAGAACCTTATTTAGACCAGATTTTAAGAAAGCATTGGACGCTTCCTCAGCCGCTAAACCAATCCCATGATGCAACACATGCAGAACTTTTTCCCAACATGGCGGACAAAAGCGGCGCTACTAGCGGAGAAGTCATCTTCAAATGTAGTTATTTCTCTGGTGTTTTAATGTGTTTTCTGTCGTACAACCACACAAAAAAGCCTTTTATTTGCAACTCTGTAACGAGTCGTTGACCATTTTGCCGTTTTAAACTTGAAGATTTTCAAGCCTCTGGCTATTGCTTTGGATAGCCGGCCAGTAGCTTAGCAAGTAGCAAGAACATTGGTTTCTCTCTAACTAGAGCATCTCAGTAATATGTTTTATGAGGAGAGATGTCAGACAGAACGCTGCTACTTAAACAGCTGCCTACCTAGACAGCCTACTTAGACACTCATTAGGTTTTGAGACACACCCCATGTTTCAGTGGGTTGGAGCTATTTGGGGTATAACTGTAATTTTGAGGTGGTCATAATATTTTGACTTGTTGGTGCATATTTGCTGCTTTCATGGCCTGAAATATTAAAGATTGTATTGAAATAACAACAATAGTAATTAAATAATCAGTAATCAGTATGGATGACAGAAATAAATCAATTCTCAGAAATAAAATCAGCCCTCCAGGTCTCTAAGTTTGTGTAATCCAATATAATTTAGGAGTTTAATGAGCTAAACTTCAGCGATGCCAACAAACTTATTAACATACACCACCAATTACTAACATAATGACCGCTAATACAACTTTTTAGACATTCACACGCCTTCTGGGTTGAGGGTGAAACCTCTTTACTCACATTAACACGTGTTTATGATGTCAGCAGTCTGAATGCATTCTTTAGCCCTTCTTTAGTCTTTAGGCTTAAGACGTGTTGGAAAATTGATTCCCACTTGAAATGTTGTGGTAAGAGATACTGGAAGTGTTATATAATCGTGTTATTGAAAGTTCTTTGGGTGAGGCAATTGTTAAAAAAAGCCCTTAGTCTCCAACTAAACCTGAAAACGACCATTCAGACTTCTGTGACAAGAAGGCCAGCCTAAGGGCAAGGCTCCCTCTGGAGCCAAACACTATAAAGAATACGATGACAAGTATATGATTAATTGTTCTTTTCCAGCTGTTGCTCAAATCACCATAACATAACTTTGCTTTGGTTTCCAGTGAGGATTAAGTAAAAGCCAACAAGTATCTTTTTGTTTGGGCCTGGCAGATTTCATCAACAGTACAAGGAGTACAAATTTGTACTTGAACACAGGGTACTAGTTTGGGGTGCCTGGAGAGTCACAACAGCCATTATGTTAAAGCTAAGAGAGATGATTCTATTAAATCTAACCCCTAATCCCAATACTAACCCTAACCTCTATTTGATCAAAAATCCTAATCCTAACAATAATGTTGTTGATAGTCAAATATCTTTAAAAAATAAGTATCTGAACCCCCAGTATTGCTGGATTACTGAGATCAGGTGTTTCAACTAGCTACAACCCTTGCTAACAATTGTATAAATTCATAATATCATGCACACTTCTGGTTGTACTGAATTCATAGAGTCATAGGATACCACCCTTGTCACAGATCGATTCATGCTATTATTGACAAATTCCAATGTCTAGAAGCAACACCAGCTCAGCCACGCAACAGTGGACCACACAAACTCACAGAGTAAGGCAGCAGAGTGCTGAAGTGCCTCCCTTGTTACTCTGGAAGCAACATCAGCACAAGAGTGTGTGCCATGACCCTCAGAAATTGATTCCATGTCTGAGCGGCTGCGCACAAGCTCACGATCACTATGTGCAATGTCCATAAAAATAAATATGGTTTGACAAGTTTGGTGTGGAGGAAATTCAGTGTCCTGCACAAGCACCACTGAACACCTCTGGGATGAATTCAAACATCAGTTGGGAGCCAGGCCTTCTTGTCCAACATCATTATGGTGTTTCGACTAAATCTTGTGGAAAGCCTTCCCCGCAGGGGAAAAGGGGCTTTAAATCCATGGTTTTGGAATGGGATGTTCAACAATCTCACATACAGTACCTAAACAAGTCCACAAGCTTTTGTCCATATTGCTTATTTACAATATCTATTGCTTACTGTACTTGGTTTTGTAGTTCAATATTTTTAGATATACAGATTTGTGAACTACAGAACTGTTTGCAACTTTTCCTACCTACACAAATCTCGACAAATCTCTGATATGAAAACATGAAATCTTTATGGGTATTAAGATGAATTTGATTCCTTCAGAATTTCCTTCATGGTTGGTATATATATATATATATATATATATATATATATATATATATATATATATATATATATATATATATATATATATATATATATACGCACTACTACTCAAAAGTTTAGGATTACTTTAGAATTTCATTTCATGCAATTTTGATGCAATTCATGCAAATTTCATGCAATTCACAAACTATATTGTCCATTTCACAATTAATGTAAGTGTATCAGATGATTTCTAAAGAATAGAAATGTTTGTAAAAAAGCCTATTTTTGTATAGAGGCTTATTTTGCATATAGTTCTATTATCAGTAATTCTCAGTCCTCTGTCTAAATCTCCTGGTACGGCCGCCAATCCAAGTTAAGGATGTTATTGGACTAATTGGTTGTTAGGACACTCTTTCTCAATTGTGATGTACAGCTGAAAAACATTCTACTAATAAGTGAGTATAAAAGGGAACAACATTCTAGGTTAGTTTAGTATCTGAAGCATCAGCAGTTAATGGCTTGCTGACCGACTCAAAATGACCAGAAATAACTTTCTTTAGAGACCCGTCAGTCCATTGTTGTGTTAAGGAAGGAAGATACTCCATTGAAAACAAGAACATTTCATTGTGATCCCAAACTTTTAAATAATATAATTTTATTTATAAGTATTGTGACCTTAGTCTGGAGTTTCATGTGTGCGAACTGGGTGAAACAAGCTAGCTTAAATTGTAAGTACTCAGTTGATTATTAAACTAAATGCTGGAGATAACTCAGGACACGTAATACGTATGACTATGTTATAAGCAAAGAATAAGAATTTTAAGCAACAGAAACTGTTTCACAATAGTATAAGGCTGGCTTTCGGGCTCTGTGTTGTTTCTGGTCCAGATATAAACATTGCACTCCACCCAGTGTAAAACACATGGAACCATTTCATCACCCATCGCTTTGTGTCCAGTCCTGTGTCATGTCGGCCTTCCCACTCAGCAAACATAATTCTTTGCACGCTTGGATGGTTAATATGATGCGAAGTGGTAAACAACCAGGTACCAGTCACCTCACCCAGTGACCAGGTGCAATCACTGAGATGTTTGTAGCATTTCTGCTCCAATTCCGATGTACCATAATTAACACTGGCATCACTGCCAATTCATACTTACTCAGCCAGCTTTAGCTCACTAATCACTAAGCGGGTCAAAGGTAGTGGTTGCATTCGTACTGAATCGGTCCTGTCTAAACTGAATGCTGATGGAACAATGGCAAGATGTAGTGTTTAATATAATATATAAGTAAAAAAACATCAATATGCTACTAGGATTAAAAACCAAATGACCACATTCATTCTGTTTTTTCAAAAATATTAGATTTTTAAAACAAAGACTTTAAACTTTTGACTTTTGTTTTGACTTTAAATGTTGACCACAAATACATTATATAAAAACGGACTCTTTTTGATTATTGAATGTTTTCTCAAAATATTTTAAAAAAGCATTATATGCTCAGGATTTCAGGAAAGTAATTCTTTTGGGATAAAATGTTAATAATTTGATACGGTACACAAATTTTTACAGCAAGTCATTATTTTAGTAAGGTAATATGTTAATATTTTAAAGTACAAAGCTGGTATGTTTAGAAAATAAATTATTGTTTTGACATACTTTATATATATGTACTTTGAGAAAATAAGTCTTTATTACAACAAATTTCAATATTTTAAGAAATAAGTAATTCTTTCAAAGTCAATACAAAGTCAATTTTCTGCCAAATACAGTGAAGTAGAAACAAATTAAATTAACTTGATGGGAACAATCTCATTATACTGGCTGGAATTATTTTATTATTGGTTGCCTAAAAATCAACTGTATATCCATTTATAAGGTGGCGTAGCCAGTGTGCACATACAATAAGACCCCATGTATGAAGACCATGGGTCAGAGATGGGCAACCCCATTATAATTAATTCTGAATACAGTTACATGGGAGGAGACCAAAGAGACAATAAGAAGTTTGAATGGTACAACACTGTCCCATCCAAGGTTAATAACACAGTGGGTGGATGATATGAAAAGGTGGCCTGATGTTACTTATGACGACATGTTTAATTACTCTGTACTCTCGGAAGGTGAAGACAGTTCAGTAATGAAAAACTATAAAAGTACTGAAGCGTATCAGTACCTGCACAGTGGGAAGGTGGGCGTGTACTCCTACATAAAGACGGTGAGTTTATATTTCTGAAAGCCGGTTAAACCCAAGTCAAGCCAGCTGCCCGAGCCACTCTGCGTGGGTGTTAGTTACAGCCCAGATAGCCTAGCGCGGTGGACACTGATCAGAAAACAGTTACTTAACTGATAGCCTCACAAGCAGCTGACGCGTCTGCTTCCTCTGAGCTTCATAAGCGAGACATTTCTCTGGATAAGGATGCTCTGGTGCTGGTTCTCCTCCACAGAATGGTAAGAGCAGACATACGGAGGTTTGTGTGGATGTTTTAAATTTAGAGCTTCAGCCAGAGACGCAGGTTCTCTTCTTTGGAAGGCGGCTTTACAACACTCTGACCTTTATGTGCTGTGTTCGCAACACTGTTGTCCTCCAATATATGTCCTGATATGTTTAGTTGAAGAGGTGTCAGGAATCTAAGGCATTGCTAGTATTCATATACGGGTGGTATTACAGGAGTCCATAACTTTTTTTCTGTGCTTTTTTTAGCTGAAGTACATGATCGTTTATGATTTATGATTTATATGAAAGGTTATGAAAGGGCCCTAGCAATTTTAACTCCCATGGTTCAACATTTGAGTAAATCTGTTACTCCAGCTATGCTAGTATCATGTTAACAGCACATTTCATTATGGTCTAGTTAAGATCTTGGTTGACCAAGACATGCGGGCCCAGACAATATTGTTCATACTGTTTATAATAGATTTACACATGAACACACTTATCTCACTCCATTTAGAGCTTAGGCCCCAAATAAAGGCCTAAGCCTTAATGGTTTAGTAACAGATGTGTATGGTTAGCTGCACACAAGTCACCCCATTACCAGCAGTTGTGTCAGTTATCTACACAATTGCATGGGCAACTGTGAAAACACACTTATACAGTTCTATGCAAACGGGCTTAAATGACATGTTTTGTAAGAGAAACGTAAAAATCAAAGATAAAATTTCATTAACTATTGTATTTTTTCAATAAATTGAACATATCAGATTAAATTAAATCACCAAATATAAAACCTGCCACTAACTGCATGACAACAATGTATTAAGGTACCCAAACTTTTGCACACCACACTAATTTATTATTCAAACCTTCCTTTAAGTTTTCCCTCCATCCATTATCTTCCACTTTATCACCTTAGTCAGGGTCACAGGGGCTAGAGCCAATCCTAGCATCACAGGGCAAAGGTGCGGTACACCATGGACAGGTTGCCAGTCCATCGCATGTCCAACACACACACATGGGGAATTTAGAGTGACCAATCAACTTAACATGCAAACTCCTCACAGAATAGCCCGAACTGGGAATCAAACCCAGATCGTCTTGCTGTGAGGCGACACCACTGTGCCGCCCTCCTTTAAGTTTTAATTGAACATAAAAAAACACTAATGAATGGCACTATGATGACAACTCCCACAATAAAACACAACGCTATATTGTCTTCTGGAAAATAATTTATTCTCACATTCTCACAAATCATTTATTCTCACAGATAATATGGTTTTCACAATATGCTACCCTGTCAGAAGTCCCTTGTTCTGCTATTATAATAAATAGACATAAATAGACATTCAAGTGCAAACATACAATCAAATGAACTCAAACCAAGTGCAACATACTACTCCAGCAGTTTCAATCCCAACAAAGTGCTCGTAGTCTGTTTGAAACAGTTCAAATTTAGAAACATTATATAAATAGCAAGTGATGAATCAGCAATACGAAAGCATCTCATATAACCACTGGCATTGTTAGTGGTTTACTGTTTTCAGTTGCGTGTCTGAGGTTGTCTTAGAGATGTAAACAAAGTCGGAGCGAGTGGTTTGATGTGAAATTGTTCATTTAGAGATACTTAGATTTTTTAACAGTGGTAGGAATCTTAGGATCCAGATGTCACAATGTCTACAATGCAAATGTTGCCTTTTTATGTACAATCCTGTACATCAATGAATGTCTTCTGAATTTGTATATCGTAGCTGTCCAAAGAAAAACAAGTAGCTCCAAATTTGTAACTTTACAGGAGAGAATAAAAACTGACTTTACTTTCAATGTAAGTCTATAGAACCAGAATTTTTTCCAAGCTTTTTTGGAGAACTTCCATTTGTTCATTCATCATGTTCAAGTTCTCAAGCAATGAAAACGGTAGCTTTCATGTTCAAACTATCAAAAATGGAGATGCATGTTCTTCGTTGAACAGCTATGATATATAATATTTCTAATAGTAAAATAGTGGTAAATCCATTAAAATGTTTGTTTTGGGAACTGTTCTGCCTAACATTGCGTGGTTTGTACTGCTTCTCCAGGAAAGGACTTTCAAAATGATATTTCAGAGCAAAAGATTCTCTCAAAACTATTGTCTCAAACATCAGGCAGCATATGTTATCAACTTCATGTGAGGTAGCTAATAGAGGCAACCCTTCAGACCTCTGGTTCCCAACAGTACTGTGCACGATTCTAGAAGGTAGCACATCAAATTGCTCTCCGTGACCTCGTTTTAATTTCTTAACCATTAAATTATGCCCAAAATGCTGGAATCTCTTACTAAACAGAATGCTTCACACAGTAAAATGACAAGTGCTTTAAACAATTCAACAAACTTAAAAAACTTATATTAAAACATATAACATATTCCCTTCACAATACAATAAATAAAAAAGATGTTTATGTAAACAGTGACTCTATACTAGACGTTCACATTGTAACTCTGCGAACGCTTTCGGCACAGCCTGCGAAACCATACCCAGTAGAGGAGGCCCATTATCAGCCAGTAACTGACATATGCCACTGAACCATAGATCAAAAACTTGATCTCCTCTTGCTTTGCGGGTTTTGTCCAGTCCTGCTGGCTTTCCCTGTAGATTGTGTAGCCCAGGCCGCTCAACAAGATGGCCGCCCACACGGACAGTGGTAGCAGAGGCATGTAATTGCCCACGATCTTGCGGCGGCCCGAAGTCCCCCAGCTGCTCTTGTTCATGGTGAGGATGGCGAAGTACTTGGCAGGCAGGAGGCTTGTCATGTAGAGGGCTGAGTAAAGGGACATGAAGATCATCACCATTTTCCGGCGCAGAATGCAAGCATAGGCCGCCTTGATCAGCCCGATCAGCTGAATGCAGCAAAGCACCCACAGGACGTCCCACACCGTGCCCGTCCAGAAGAGTCGGATGATAGTGGCCGTGACGAAGAAGGGGAAGACGCCAGATATGATGGACTCGTAGGTCATCCAAAGGTGATGCTTGTGCCACCACATGGCATTGTAGAGCCACTCCCGAAAGTAGGACTTGGTCCATCGAGTCTGCTGGTTTAGCCACCGGAGGAACTGGGCTGGTGTCTCCGTGTAGCACTTTGATCGAGCTGTGTACCTGACCAAGACAGGACAATGACCTCAATTCTTGGCTTGAATAATTACAGAAAACGCTGAATTTGGACAGGGGTGGGCATTATAGCCTACACTGTGAAATAGGAAGGTGCCTAAAAATGGTTCTCGGTCTGAACATATAGTTCTCTAAAAAAAATTAGGATTTATCTTGGATTGGTCAACGTGTCTGGTGGAAGATGCCAACTGCCACTTCTGGTACCTTAGTAAGCAAACAAATGCATAGCTAGCTTTGTATTGAGAGATGGGGGAGAATGAATGAGGGGGCAATTATGTTCTTTCAGAAATTCTTAACCTACTGTTAATATATCCAATACTTCATGGTAGCCCAAGTTATTAGCCCAGCAAAAGTAAAAGTGGATGTAACAGTCAATGTTGTCAAGCAAAAACAAGAAGATGGCAAAAGCTTTTATATGGGTATCAAGCATCTGCAGAAGGTTTAATGAGCCTTCAACATAAGCTATACGTTAAAAGTAAGCATTAGCAAAGCAGTGCAGCTGGTATGCCATCAGAACAGAGTACAGTTAAGCTCAAAAGGAAGGAATTAGGAACTCTATGTATATGGATAAGTGGGTGGTATAGTGTAGTGGGTTACACCTCTGTCCTCTATGCTGTAGACTGGAGTTTTATTCCCCGCTATACTCTATGCCAATAAGAGTCCTTGGGTAAGTCCTAACACTACTTTCATCTTCCCGTGTACATGTAAACTGTTTGGGTAAAGTTGATCCAGATAAGAGTGTCTACCAAATATTATCAGTGCAAAAATGTTTTTTTTTTGATGTACTTAAGTACATGGAACTAGTTACTGTGCGCCTCTACAAGTTGATGGTCTTATTTGAAAAAAAAAAGAAAGAAAGAAAATAAATGTTGAAAAGTGGTGAAGAAACTCAGGCCAAGGATTTAATTTATGAAAAAAAGACAAAGGACAGTACTTACTTGGTGGCATAGCCCATGCTCAGCATGCGATTGGTGAGATGGCGATCATCTCCAAAAGTACAGTGTGTTCCAAGAAACTTCTGGTTGTACCACGACTCCAGAAACTGTTGTAAGAGGTCATTCCTATACAGACCTGAAGCACAGAACAGGGAGCAAATAAAGACTTTGTTAGTATTTTTATTTTTTTATGAATTAATCTTTGTTTTTCTGTTGCTGTTTACATTGTTTAAAGATTTCATGATGAATGGAGCAAAATAACTTGGAAACAGATCTGGTTCCATTGACTTACATAGAAATTAAACACTGTATAGTTGGCATTGGACAGTGGCTATATACACTTTATAGCAAAGTAATGTGGATATATGGAAAAATTATATTTTTAACCAAAAGCTTAAGCCCCTATCAACTTATTATAGTGGGCTTCGTAAATCGAGGATTGGTTAGTTTGGAAAGGTTTTAATTCTAATTATGGCGGATTCTACAGCACTGCTCGTTTGCTCCTGCAAGTACGTATGTCAGAAAGGTTTGTTAAATGTATATTAGCTTATTGCTAAGTGGGTGCAGCCTATTCAAAGTGTGGCCCTGATTACTTTAATCCACCACTTACACAGCATACAAACACAATTATGTGCTTCAGACAGGCAGTTTAAGGAATGCCCTAATTTAGCATGACTGTACACCATAAAGATATTGTTTGACGAGTTTGACATAGAGTAACTCCCATGACCAGCACAGATCCCTGTCCTTAATCCTACCAGGTACTAAGAATGAATGAGCTAGGAATTCTGGTTCAGCATCACAAATGCTCACGAATGCTATTTTTACCCAATAGGCAAAAATTCCTACAGACAAAAATTCTTCCCAGAAAGAATACTGGTATAGCCAGAACAATGGGAGTTCAGGCAGGAAGGGGGTCACCTCCATATTAATACCCAAATGGGATGTCCAACAAGCATACAAACACATCACATACATGACTAGCCTTTTTTCAAACTCTGTTAGTTTGTGTCCCTGTTTATAATTCATTATATTATTGGAAAAAAACTAAAACATAATTCTTGCTTTCACATAATCTTTGATCAAAGTGTAGTGACATTTGCCTTCCTGTCATTATTAATCAAACGACTCAACCAATCAGATCAAGACAGAATGCTCTGCTATTCAGAGACCCTCCCTGATACCGTGGTTTATTCAGATGTACGTCATACAAGCCTGGTAATTCCTAAAGATTTTTTGGATTACACCTAAACTTGCTATCCATTTACATGGTGAATCACCAGCATTTGTTTTTAGTCTTGGATTAGATGTAATCTATGTCTGTGAAACTGACTTGGAATCTGTCCTAAAAAGATACTAAAAACAGTAATTAGACTTGCCTACTCTGGAAGGTGCTAAAGCGTCTCTGCTTTTTATTATAAGAGCTTCTCAGATCAGTCAGTTTTCATTTTCTATGTAAAAGGAAATGTGCTAGAACCTACTGGTCCACAGTATTTGAAAGTATTTGAGCTGTTCAAATATTTGAAAGCTTCTCATTTACCTAAAGGGCCACTGATGCAAGAGACGCAATCAAAGAAGGACTGGCAGGACCTCTCGATGTTGAAGGCCATCCAGTATCGCAGGCTGCTCATGAAGCTAATGTAGGAGTCTTTCAGGTTGAGGATCATTACATCGCCACCTACCGCACCATACTTGGGGTTACTCTCGAGCACCTTAACCAGCTCCACTGTGGCTAAAGGATCCAGCTTAGTGTCTGAGTCACAAACCTGTGAGGAACAAACAACAAACAAAAGGAGAAGAAGCAACTGTCAGTACCACACATGACAGAATTATCTAGTAGTCGTATTGAATTGTTAATGCCGCGCGGCTATGGAATCCAAGGTGAGGCTAAGGTGCTGCTGGGACTTTGCTACTGCATCCTATGTTTTGCTGAGGTGTCATTGTTGTGGTTTTCCGAGTTGGTTCTCAGCATGTTACCACCTCCTAGGATAGTTATCCTTTATGCTGTGTGAGAACACAGGAGGGACGTTTACACAAGTTGAGTCAAGCCAGTTGAGCCTAAAGGCTTCAGTAAAAGTTTTATCCGCAGTAATAGCGGCAGCTATGATAGGGTACAGAACTTCATAGCTTCAGTTTGAAGGACAGAACTGAACACAATATAAGTACTATGTTTAAAGGAAAAACAACTTGTCACGATACGTATCGTTACATCAGGGTTATGATTTGATATACTGCAAAATATATTGCGGTACTGTAAGCAGTAATATCATAATATAAAAACACACCACCACATGCATATGCATCCTTACGCTACTTGTTTAAGTTGGAGTGGAAGAGACTAATGGAGAAGAATGCTTAAACGCAGCATAGAATGACTGACTGTCTATAAGGCTTTGATTGTGAACTATGAATAAAAAATCAATGACATGTTTTAAAAAATAAATACATAACATAATATTGATATATGTGATATTTGGGATATTTTATTCCATCCCTGCTTAAAAAGATTTGTTAGCCTGGTTTCTAACACAGCACATATGCTTTCTATAGTGAATAAAGTCATGACTCATTTAGGGGTGAGTCTCAGTAGCATCAGATTAGCAGATGATTCCAAACAACTAAGTGTACCAAGCAACTCCTGGCTGTAAAAACTCAACTGCCTTTTCTGCTGTAAAACTAAAGTTTATAGGCCTCCAGATGCTACATCTGGCCTAAACAAGAAGTGCTCATTTTCTTATAGTGGAACTTCTTACATACAGGATCTATAGTTAGTGACGTGGTGTTCTCTTATTCTTCTTGGTTTTGATTGTTTTTGTTAAAAAATAAAACTTTCAGGTAAAAGAAAGTGGGAGCATTTGCCCCCTACTGAATGAAAGTGACTAAATAAATACAATAAAGTGGAAAAAACTAGTCCGGTTCTGCATAAACACACTGCAATACAAGCTAAACTATTATCAGTGACTTCTGACACTACAAATTCCTGCCGAGTACATTAATTGAAATGTAAAAAAAAAGTTGCGGAGTGATTTGAGGTGCAATGCTGTTGTAGAGAAACAACTCTCCGTTTATTATATGACTATAAGAACCAGGGGTCATAATGTGTACACTGCAAATATATGCATTTTGTTTATTATAAAAAGTCAATTACGGAACTCCTACAAATATTACTCTGCAGGTACTTCTCTGACATAAAAGATTTTTAAATACATTTCATTAATATCTAATTATATATCAAAATGATTATAAAACAATTGCTCTGACAGCATATTTGCAGCTGTAACAGTTTTCTGGGGAGCTTTTAGAAACAGAACTCTTTAGACTAGAGATTGACTGATATGGGTGTTTCTATAGCCGATGCAGATGTTTAGAGGTCAGGGTCAGCCGATAGCCAACATAGTTTGCTGCAGTTACAGAGAGTGCCTCACTTCACGATTGGGTTTTGAGGTTCTTTGAGGAGGAGGAGGCACTCAGAGAGAGAGAGAGAGAGAGAGAGAAATGCTTGTTGTTAACACAGTGGCTCTGTTCTGTTCTCTTTACTCTTTCTTTAGTCACGTTTGGCCTGAGTGCTGAAGGCTGAATAATATCTGGGAGACTCTGGCTGGTCCGGTGAGACTCGCTGTGTAACAGTAACATGTTATTGTGTGTATTCCACTAGAGCAGTTAGCTTTAGCCGCGGAGCTAAGGAGTAAAACATCCGCTCATGTTCACGTCTACGGGACTAGAAACATATAACAGCCTCATTAA
Organism: Megaleporinus macrocephalus; assembly: GCA_021613375.1. NCBI lineage: Eukaryota > Metazoa > Chordata > Actinopteri > Characiformes > Anostomidae > Megaleporinus > Megaleporinus macrocephalus. Next base: position 12,118,989 of record CM038705.1, read on the forward strand.
AAACGTTATTGTTCGCTATAAATTATTAAATTTCACTTATTGGCTGAACTGTTCCAAAAGTTTTGGCTTGGGGTCCTTCACATGTGGCAGCAGCACGTTCCACCGGGCTTCCCGTGGAAGTGCCTGACCTTAAATCGGCGCTAGCAAACATGGATATCTGCCGATGCCGATATATTAAACAATGGCCCGATATATCTCTACTCCAGACATATGGTTCCTATCACCAACGCAATGAATGATTCCCACCACTTTACATATAAACAAGTTTGAAAAATCTATGAAATGTGACTTTGTGTGTTGGAATTTTCTGTTAGCTTACGTTCAGAATGTTTAAATGGATTTAAGGTTTAAGTGAAAGTTAGGATTCCATTCTAACTGAGTGTCTGCTCACCTGTATGTAGTCCACAGACTGTCCCAGTGCTTTGAAGGCTGTGTACATCACTTCTCGCTTGCCTCCCCATTTCTGCATGATACAAACACATCTCTTTCTTCTGATCAGCTCCTCCACCTCCCTTCGTTGGGGGTCCTCCTCCAGTCCCATTCCGGCATCTCCGTATGGACCAGCCGCCTGGCCCTGCTGCGGATTCCACGTGTGGTAATTGTTCTGCCACACGAAGTAGCCAGGGTCCTGGTCGGCAAAGACCTCCCGGAACATCTCCATCATGTAGCGGTCGTCTTCCGAGTTCCCGTCCACCACCATGATGATTCGGAGGAGCTCTGCTGGATACTGGAGAGCCCTGACCGACTGCAAGCATTCCCGCAGATACACAGGGTCTTCCTGGTAAGCGGAGATGGTGAAGCCGATAGTCTTGGTGTAGGAGCAGGGCTCGCGCCGGGCGCGCATCCGCCGGTGCTCCACCAAAGCAAAAATGCTCTGGATCAGCAGGTGGAGACTAAGCAGGAGACCATAGAAGCCAAAGGAGATGATGCCGTACGGAGAGGAGACGATTGGGAAGCCACTGATGTAAGCCCACATCACCACTCCAAGCACCACCAGCGCGAAGAGGAAGGTGAGGAAGGCCCGAACTACAGTACGAAGCCTCCATAGTAGAGGTTTGATTTCCATATTCCTGAAATAAAGGAAACATAACATATTTAATTTGAACTCCTGCATTATTTAATCATTGAGATGTAGAAACTTAGATTTCTTTACAGTGGTGGTGAATGGAACCAGGGGTTATGATGTATACACGGGAAAATATAGCCCTTTATTTACTATCCAAAGCCTCAGATGAACCTACATTTGAGTTTTAATGCTGAGGACTTTAAAAAAATGTTGAATCTGGGGACTTTTTTTTGCCTCACATTCAAAACAATGGATGACATGTAGTTATCTGTATTACAGAATTGATTAATATGGATTTCCTGAACGTGTCTACATCCTGCAAAATGATACATTTATTTCATTTATTTCTTTTCAAAACATATTATTATATAAACTATTATATTATAAAATTATTTATTTCAGTCTTGGGTTATTTTAATTCTGCTGGTCTCAGGCGTGGTAACAAGAATGAAAGCACTTACATTTTATTAGTCAGGAATGGGGAATTCTGCCTCCTGGGGGCAGCCGCTGTGAACATGTGTGCTTCTAAGGTTGAGCGGTATCATAATCTATACCGTCATACCATTTACTAACAATAGCGCAGGTGGGGGCAGCCTATGGAGCAGGCGCAGCAAGATTCGCTTCTGGGGCTCGCAGAGTGAGACTGGCTCACAGGGCATGCAAAGCAAGTTCACCCACTAAAGAGGACTCACAAACCAGGGCTCGGGGGTCTCGCAGTGCCAGCGAGCTTTAATCGCACACCAAACTTCGCCTTTTTGTATCAAAGCGTCCCAAACCGCACACTACCACACTAAATACTTTGTAAGAAGCTAGTGTACCAAGATTACAAGGGTGAGTCATGCTAGGTTAGTAGATGGAAAGGCTGGTAGCCTTATGTTAGGAGAGATGACCTAGCAACCAGAAGGTTGTGGGTTCAAATCTCAGGATATATCTGCTTGTGCCCTTGGGATAGGACTCAGTTGCTGCCTCAGGCTGAGCTGCTGTCTGATTGCGAACTGCTCTGTTGAAGCACCAATAAAGTGCATGTCATAGGTTGATGTTGGTTTAGCAGATAAAAAAACATAGCACATCATAAATCATAAAACAGTATGTCATGCATCAGGGAGCATATTGTCGCTGTCCAATAAAAAAAGTATCTCCAAAATTGTAACTTTACAGGAGAGATCAAAAACATACTTTACTTTCAGTCAATGGAAGTCAAAGGCAATGGAACCAGAATTTTTCCCAAGCTATTTTGAAGAACCTCTATTGGTCCATTCATCGTGAATTTTTTTAAATTACACACAATGTGAACAAAAATTGGCAAATGATTTAGATATAGACGACTCAAAATAAACAAAAATGGAGATTTTTTTTTTATTGGACAGCAACAATATCCATAACCATTTAATGTAATAACTTTTTATAAGGGGATTTTCTGAGAAATGTTTCAGATGTCTGGTTCCCATCACCACCACTGTGAGCAATGAGAACTCCATAGGCTTCCTTGAAACTAAGTCCTTCACACCAAACCACTCTGAATGACTTTCTTATATATATGTAATTGAAGTATGATGAGTTACGCAGACCTAACAAACGGACTTGATTTTACTGAAATAACACACACTGACACTAACAAAAGGAGTGATTTGGTGTTAAATTCATCTTTAAGACAGAGGAAGTTGGATGAGAACTATTTATTTTAATTTGCTGGCTATATATACCATCCCTACAAACATCATAACAATGAGAATTTCAGACTTAATAATTACGATTTACTTACATAATTCAGGCAAACTGACAACGTAAATAAATAATCATTACCTTTTTTTCACCACTAGCATTCTCAGAAATCAGTGCAGAAATGTTTTCATTTAATAAATTCAAATCATGCTGTAATTAAATGCTGCCCCTTATGACGTAATTAAACCTCCGATTCCCTCTAAAACCATTAAAATGAAAAGTTTTCATCATTATTCGTCTTATTATTTACTATTCATCATCATTCTCATGATCAGCGCACCTGAGAGGAGAACCAGTGCAGGCGCTTTACCTGTATCCAGATCTTCAGGTTCTTCAGTGGCTTCGCGTGACGTTCCCAGTGCAGGCGATGTAACGTTGCAGCTCATAGCGGGAGACATTTATAAGCTACCGTGTCCGCCTATACGTCCGACACGCTACGCACGAGCTCCTTAACGCACGTCAGGCTTTCGTGTCTCCCGCTGCATGACTAACACACTGAACGCCCCCTGCTTTAAGGCGGAGCCCCCCGAGATCAGACTCTTTAGACATACTTCAGCTTCAAGTTCAGCTTCACAGCCCGTCTTATAGTTTCTAGGAAACAGATTTAAAGAGAAAACAAGCGCGAAACAAACGGACAGCACGTGTGCCATCGCGAGAACCTACACTCAGTACACTGAGCTCCCGCCAGTTACATCCAACCAGCCGCTCTCTCTCTCTCTCTCTCTCTCTCTCTCTCTCTCAGTGTACCTTCTTCTTTATTTTACCTTTTCTTTTCTTTTTCTCCATCTGTCTTTCTCTCAATTTTACTCTGCCTATCAACACCCGCTGTCTATATACCCCTCTCTCCTTCATTCTCTTCTTCCCTTTTCCTCCCATTTCACTCGCCCTTGGTTGTCTGGTTCTTTTTTTTTACTCTTATTCTCCCCCCCCCCCCCCCATCTCATTCCATCTCTTCTTTTTCATCTTTCTCTCTCTCTCTCTCTCTCTAAGAAGGATATATCTCTCTATTTTCTCTTTTTACTCTTTCTCTCTCTCCCTCTAAGAAGGATACATCTCTCTATTTTCTATTCTTTTATACTCTGCCCCCTCTCTTTCTCTCTAAGAGGGATACATCTCTCTATTTTCTATTCTTTTATACTCTGCCCCGTCTCTTTCTCTCTAAGAGGGATATATCTCTCTATTTTATATTCTTTTTATACTCTGTCTTTCCCTCTCTCTCTCTCTCTCTCTCTCTCTCTAAGAAGGATATATCTCTATTTTATATTCTTTTTATACTCTGTCTTTCCCCCTCTCTCTCTCTCTCTCTTTCTAAGAAGGATATATCTCTCTATTTTAAATTCTTTTTATACTCTGTCTTTCCCTCTCTCTCTCTCTGTCTCTCTCTCTAAGAAGGATATATCTCTCTATTTCTATTGTTTTTATACTTTTTCTTTCTCTCTCTCTCTCTCTCTAAGAAGGATATATCTCTATTTTCTCTTCTTCTTATACTCTTTCTTTCTCTAACTCTAAGAAGGATATATCTCTCTATTTTCTATTCTTTTTTATACTCTGTTTTTTTCTCTCTCTCTCTCTCTAAGAAGGATATATCTCTCTATTTTCTATTCTTTTTATACTCTGTCCTTTTCTCTCTCTCTTCCTCTCTCTCAGAAGGATATATCTTTATTTTCTAGTGTTTTTTTCTACTTTCTATATTTTTTTGTCTATTCTCTATTTTTTTGTTTTTTTCTTCTTTTTATACTCTCCCTCTTCAAGAAGATATACAAATCTATTTTCTCTTTTTTATATATACCCTTGCTCTCAGTTCATTTTTTCATTTTCTGTATTTTTTTCTCCACCTGTCTTTCTCTGTCTCTCCCTCTCTCTAGTTTTACTCTCTCTCTTCATTTCTTTTTTTTCTGTCCATCTCCCTATTTCTTTTTCTCTGTATGTCTGTTTCTTTCTTTGTTGAATCTTTCTTCCTCTTCTTATTTTTCTTTCTTATACTCCATCTTTCAACTTCTCTCTCTGTCTCTCTTTGTCTCTTTCTCAGTCTGTCTTCCACTCCATCTCTCCATCTCTTTCTCTTCCCCTTTGTTTTCTCTCTAAATATGTTTTTTTTTTCATTCTTTCTTTTTTCTCCATCTATCTCTCTATTTGTCTCTCGTCCTATTTGTCTTTCTCTATTTCTGCGGTTCTGTCTGTCCATGTTAGCCAATGCCTACTAAGAACAAATGATTATGTAGCAGCAGGCGTAACATATAACCACATGAGAATGCATGTTCTCTTTGAGCTCCTCCACAGCCATCAACCCACTGTACCCAGTAACCAGGCGTGGGTTTACTCAGCTCCTGAGGAGTAATGGAACAAATTTATCAGGATTACACACACGGCTTAAAATATAGAACGCATGTAATTGTTCAGTTAAAAAAACAACACTCACCTACATTTACACAGAAGTACTCCCCAGGGGGCGCTTCTCTTCTCTACAGATTTTAGGTCAGGAAAGGCCAGTGTGGAAGCTTGGGTCGTTTATGTGGATGCTTTGGCTTACTGCATTTAGAAGGATCTAAATATGAACACTAAAAAGTTCTGCTACTGTTAGTGTGTCAAATGTGATCAGGACCGACTTGGGATGGGACACTCACACAAGTCAAGATATGCAGGTCAGTATTCTAACCAACCCACCTAGGGCTGAAAAAGCCCCTTTTTTCTGGGGCCTAGCTGCATACAACCTGTCCCCATTAGTGGTGACCAGGTGTGTGTCATCTGTAGCCCCCACCCTGTCTCCACACATGCTGGCACCGTGGTCATCAACATTGATGTTAAATCATCTGCTTATTCTGTGCTGTGGGCTCATAGCATTCCAACCCAGGTCATCCAGAAGAGACTGGCCAGAGTACAGGAAGGTGGGAGAGTCTATCTGCATTTGTCTATCTGGCTTTTAAATCCATTACCAGTCCTTTGGCCAGTCAGGTAATATCTTCAAGTGCCTCCAAGTGCCTCTCCTCCGTGGCATACTTTTGTTGAGGTTGGTTTAATTGTTAGCTGACATAGAAGCAAAGTCTTGAAAGAGAACGCACTGCCTTCTCCTGTCAGTCTATGTCTTTCTTTACTCCTGTATCATTGTCCCATGTGCTTATGTCTGTTTTGGTTGTTTGCTCCTCCTTGTCACCGCCTTCTTGTCAGTCCCATCACCTACTCCTAGTTTGTGTCCCAGGTGTTCCCAATTCCCCTTTTGCTACTTATAGCTCTTTGCATGCTGCCTGTCTTGGTCGGACATTGTTTATATCGAGCAGTCTGTTAGTCTAGCCATATGTTCTTGTGTGTATATTTTGTTATTCTGTTATTTTTGTCTCCATCAAAGAGACCCTTGAGGTTGCAGAGGATAGGAGCCGATGTGAGCACCACTTTCCAGGAGAACGGTACTTGTCTGACTGCACCATGCAGTGTAAAGTTTGGTGGAGTATCAGCCCACTGCAAATCTACCAAAACCCGGCCGTCCCTCTAAACTTTCAGCTCAAACAAGGAGAAGACTGATCAGAGATGCAGCCAAGAGGCCCATGATCACTCTGGATGAACTGCAGAGATCTACAGCTGAGGTGGGAGAATCTGTCCATAGGACAACAATCAGTCGTACACTGCACAGATCTGCTCTTTATGGAAGAGTGACAAGAAGAAAGCCATTTCTCAAAGATATCTATAAAAAGTCTCCTTTAAAGTTTTCCACAAGCCACCTGGGAGACACACCAAACATGTGAAAGAAGGTGCTCTGGTCAGATAAAACCAAAATCGAACTTTTTGGCCACAATGCAAAACGTTATGTTTGGCGTAAAAGCAACACAGTTCATCACCCCGAACACACCATCCCCACTGTCGAACATGGTGGTGGCTGCATCATGGTTTGGGCCTGCTTTTCTTCAGCAGGGACAGAGAAGATGGTTAAAATTGATGGAAAGATGGATGGAGCCAACTACAGGACCATTCTGGAAGAAAACCTGTTGGAATCTGCAAAAGACCTGAAACTGGGACGGAGAGTTATCTTCCAACAAGACAATGATCCAAAACATAAAGCAAAATCTACAATGGAGTGTTTCACAAATAAACGTATCCAGGTGATAGAATGGCCAGGTCGAAGTCCAGACCAGAATCCAGTCGTGAGTCTATGGAAAGATCTGAAAACTGCTGTTCACAAACGCTCTCCAGCCAACCTCATTGAGCTCGAGCTGTTTTGCAAGGAAGAATGGGCAAACATTTCAGTCTCTCAATGTGCAAAACTGATAGAGACACACCCCGAACGACTTGCAGCTGTAATCGCAGCAAAAGGTGGCGCTACAAAGTATTCACGCAAGCAGGCCGAATAATTTTGCACGCCCAATTTTTCAGTTTTTTATTTATCAAAAAAGTTTTAAATATCCAATAAAGTTCGTTCCACTTCACGATTGTGTCCCACTTGTTGATTCTTCATAAAAAAATACAATTTTATATTTTTATGCTTAAAGCCTAAAATGTGGCAAAAGGTTGAAAAGTTCAAGGGGGTCTGTATATGTATATATAAGAAAAAAGAATTGTAAACAAGACAAATATGGTGACACCTATGATAAAATGTTAAAATTATAATACAAAATTATGCAAACATTTGAATTACACCTATAGCAGGTAACTATATTAAGAACAACACTGTGAAGCAGCATGGAAATGATATGGCAAGCAACTCACCACATGCAACTAGCTTGTAACATGTAAAACAACCTCAGATCTGTTCTTGTTAGTAAAGTCATATTTTAGAGAAGAATCTGACCAGGCTGGGCCTTTCTGTGTCTCATCACACACTCACTAACTCCGCCCTTTCGTCAGGGTTTTTGCTTTGACCTCTGCTCTTACAGGACATTATCTCCTGGAACTCCACTGAGGGAATCTGCTCCAACCACTGCTTTCACAGGAAACCAACGCCTGGAATCTCCCAGTCCAAGCTCGGGTAACAACCCCATTGCTTTTTAACTTCTACTCTGCTCAGAACTGACCGCCTGGATATCTCCGCCAGGCCCCCTTGGTTTCCTGACTATCATGCCTCCGCCCACCTCAGTACCCTGCTCATAGCATTTCACTCTTATTCTCAATAAAACAGCCTGTTGATGGATCTTACCTTTGCCTCTGTGCCTTGTGAATCGCTACACTATAACACATTTTTATATTTCATTGTTTTTAAAAGGACATTTAAAAATAAACAAAACAGCTGATGAATGATTTTATCTGGTGAAACAAGATGTCATAAACAGTAAATCTGAATAGGAATATGTACCTATTCTGTTTTGTTCAAACTTCGTCGGGGACCCTTACCTTTGCATTGAGTTAGCGCTGTAGAACACATAGGCCTCTGTAAGAAAAATGGTTATAGCACCCATTAAGTTATTATATGCACTTACCTTCAAGAATAATAAGGTTAGTGCCAGGTTGTCCAGCGTCTCTTTGGTCTGTATGTGTATTTTACATCAATCATAAGTGACCATGTCACCCTATGTTGGCAGGGATTTTCAGTTGCTGGGGGGAAATGTTGTTCTATGTTTGCATTACAAATTAATAATACCCCAACAGTGGTGCCATTATTATTGTGAACATACTATTTAGCACATGTATTATGTAGATTAATAATCAGATAGCCTACACAAGACACAGTGAATAGACAAATTGGTGGCTTTCTTTGTGGACTAAAACTAGCATTGCAATAAAGACCACTGGAGCATGTCCAAGTTAAGGTCAAGACCCGGACGCTTTAAATCAAAACCAAGACTTTGTAGACTTTGTTTAGACTAAGACTTTGCAGCAGTCGACTTCAAGTCAAGATCAATATTTGCAATGGTCAAGTCCAAATTAAGACCAAAACTTTGCCGAACTCGAGTCTGAGTTGAGGCTAAGACTTTGCAGTAGTTGAATCTAAAGTCAAGACAAAGACTTTGCAGCAGTTGAGTCCAAGTAGAGACTTTTTGCAGCAGTTGACAGCAAGTCAAGGTCAAGACTTTGTTGTGATCCCGTTTAATTTAAGACTAAGACTTTGTATTAATCCTGACCAAGACAAAGCAGAGACCAGACTTCAAAATAAAACAGTGGAAAAGTTCATGATCAGCGCAAGTCATAATAATTTCTTAAACATAGTACAAATACATCATATTTTAATTTTAGAATATATTTGATGAAAAATAGCAATAAATCCTAAATTTCCTTAAGGATCAATAAATTATCTATCTATCAAAAAATATATAGCTTAAACATACTGTATTGTTAATTACATTGTTTCTTACATTTTGGAACTTTTGGAAGCTTATGATGGTGATGCTATTCTCAGTTTTTTTTTTTTTAAAGTTAATTCAGAATCATCATACTACTTGATTCCAAGTTGTGACTGAGACTTTACATTAGTTGAATCCAAGTCAAGACTAAAACTTTTCTACAGTCAAGTCCAACTCAAGAACTGAAGCAGAGACTTTGTAGTATTCTAGTTCAGGTTAAGAATTAGACTTTGCAGTACTTGAGTCCAGGGCCGGAGTGGTTCCCTTTTTCAGCCCGGGAGTTTCATGTCCAAATCCGGCCCACTTTTTCCATGGAGGAGGAATTTAAATAAATAAAACAGCAGCTAGCTCTTACAATGCCTTTTTATTGGGTATAAGTTCAGGTATATGTTGGTAAGTTAACAGAAAACACTTCACTTAAACATGTTTTATTCAAATTTATGAATTAAAGATGAAACGTATTTACCTTTGTACAGGAGCAATAAGTTGAAATTTAAATAATTAAAATTAAAATTACATTTTTCTTCCCAACAGAGAGGTGCTCTATTATTAGATTTACACTAAATTCTTAAAAAGCTACACTCCACGCATGTTTAGTAGCTACCTACAGCATCAAAAGCCTCCTAATCAGTGCACTGGTTTCTCAACTTTATTAATAATAGTGTCTATAGACATGAGGGTTTCCTTCTCAGTACATTAACAATAACACAATTTAACATATCACGTCTATTCTCTATGTTATACTTTACATTACAAATAACTATTAAATATTATACGTTATAAGTTTACATAACTCTGCTAGACTATCCTCTACCTGTCCCTTCAGTAAACATGGCCTCCTCAGGATCATCAGTAGCGTCGGAAGGGGTTTGATGCTCCGACGCTACAAAAACATTCTATTAATGAGTTTGGCTATTAATATACTACACTTCTAAATTTTTATTATTATTTTCAGCTTGTAACTGGATATTTGTGATTAATGGTTTATATTGGCCTCTACAAAATAAACTACGCTAAGCTGTCGTTGCAAATGTTGCGCAATAGCCTGACCATACACTGACAATACAAACTTATTTCCATATCTCTGTTTACTGTTTATCTCTGTGTAGTAGCTGCAGCTGGAGTCTGTCCTCCAGAAAACTGGTCTGTTAATTTTGCACATTTGGCAGCATCTCCTTCCAAAACCTTTCTTTTTTAACCTGACCTTTTCGGCTCCGCCTGCTCTCTTTCTGCCCTCCGTTACCACAGACTGCCGCTTCGCACAATTCTGTTGCTATATTTAATTTTAGCGCTCCAGAAAAGACGACTCATGGGCGCAACCAACTTAAACAATTGGAAAGGGAGAATTTCCTCAGATGGTAGAACCCACCTAATCTACTGCGATGTAGGGGCTTTGCTGTCAGATGAATAGAGAATGAATACACAGTTAAATAGAGAATGAATGTAAGGAAAAGATTAGGTAAGTGACAGATTAGTGTCAAAATTATTTTTCCCATCCAACTGGCCCAAATTCGAGATTGACATGAGCCGACCCATTGGGAATCCTCCCGAATCTCCCGATTAGCCACTCCGGGCCTGCTTGAGTCCAAGTCTAGACCAAAGATGCGTCCGAAATTGCCTACTTGTCTAATACTCAGTAGTGAAATCAGTAGGCGAGCGTGGCTAGTATGTAGAATACTCAGTAGTGAAATCAGTAGGCGAGCGCGGCTAGTATGTAGAAAACTCTGTAGTGAAATCAGTAGGCGAGCGCGGCTAGTATGTCTGAATACTCAGTAGTAAATCAGTAGGCGAGCGCGGCTAGTATGTCTGAATACTCAGTAGTAAATCAGTAGGCGAGCGCGGCTAGTATGTCTGAATACTCAGTAGTAAATCAGTAGGCGAGCGCGGCTAGTATGTAGAATACTCAGTAGTAAAATCAGTAGGCGAGCGCGGCTAGTATGTCTGAATACTCAGTAGTGAAATCAGTAGGCGAGCGCGGCTAGTATGTCCGAATACTCAGTAGTGAAATCAGTAGGTGAGCGCGGCTAGTATGTTCGAATACCCAGTAGTGAAATCAGTAGGTGAGCGCGGCTAGTATGTCCAAATACTCAGTAGTGAAATCAGTAGGCGAGCGCGGCTAGTATGTCCGAATACTCAGTAGTGAAATCAGTAGGCGAGCACGGCTAGTATGTCTGAATACTCAGTAGTGAAATCAGTAGGCGAGCACGGCTAGTATGTCTGAATACTCAGTAGTGAAATCAGTAGGCGAGCACGGCTAGTATGTCTGAATACTCAGTAGTGAAATCAGTAGGCGAGCACGGCTAGTATGTAGAATACTCAGTAGTGAAATCAGTAGGCGAGCACGGCTAGTATGTCCGAATACTCAGTAGTGAAATCAGTAGGTAAGCGCGGCTAGTATGTCCGAATACTCAGTAGTGAAATCAGTAGGCGAGCACGGCTAGTATGTCTGAATACTCAGTAGTAAATCAGTAGGCGAGCACGGCTAGTATGTCTGAATACTCAGTAGTGAAATCAGTAGGCGAGCGCGGCTAGTATGTCCGAATAATCAGTAGTGAAATCAGTAGGCGAGTGCGGCTAGTATGTTTGAATACCCAGTAGTGAAATCAGTAGGCGAGCGCGGCTAGTATGTCCGAATACTCAGTAGTGAAATCAGTAGGCGAGCACGGCTAGTATGTCCGAATACTCAGTAGTGAAATCAGTACGCGAGCGCGGCTAGTATGTCCAAATACTCAGTAGTGAAATCAGTAGGCAAGCACGGCTAGTATATAGAATACTCAGTAGTGAAATCAGTAGGCGAGCACGGCTAGTATGTCCGAATACTCAGTAGTGAAATCAGTAGGCGAGCACGGCTAGTATGTCCGAATACTCAGTAGTGAAATCAGTAGGCGAGCACGGCTAGTATGTCCGAATACTCAGTAGTGAAATCAGTAGGTAAGCGCGGCTAGTATGTCTGAATACTCAGTAGTGAAATCAGTAGGCGAGCGCGGCTAGTATGTCCGAATACTCAGTAGTGAAATCAGTAGGCGAGCACGGCTAGTATGTCCGAATACTCAGTAGTGAAATCAGTAGGTAAGCGCGGCTAGTATGACTGAATACTCAGTAGTGAAATCAGTAGGCGAGCGCGGCTAGTATGTCTGAATACTCAGTAGTGAAATCAGTAGGCGAGCACAGCTAGTATGTTTGAATACCCAGTAGTGAAATCAGTAGGCGAGCGCGGCTAGTATGTCTGAATACTCAGTAGTGAAATCAGTAGGCGAGCACGGCTAGTATGTCCGAATACTCAGTAGTAAATCAGTAGGCGAGCGCGGCTAGTATGTTTGAATACCCAGTAGTGAAATCAGTAGGCGAGCGCGGCTAGTATGTCCGAATACTTAGTAGTGAAATCAGTAGGCGAGCATGGCTAGTATGTCCGAATACTCAGTAGTAAATCAGTAGGCGAGCACGGCTAGTATGTCTGAATACTCAGTAGTAAATCAGTAGGCGAGCGCGGCTAGTATGTAGAATACTCAGTAGTGAAATCAGTAGACGAGCGCGGCTACTATGTCTGAATACTCAGTAGTAAATCAGTAGGCGAGCGCGGCTAGTATGTAGAATACTCAGTAGTGAAATCAGTAGGCGAGCACGGCTAGTATGTCCGAATACTCAGTAGTAAATCAGTAGGCGAGCACGGCTAGTATGTCTGAATACTCAGTAGTAAATCAGTAGGCGAGCGCGGCTAGTATGTAGAATACTCAGTAGTGAAATCAGTAGACGAGCACGGCTACTATGTCTGAATACTCAGTAGTAAATCAGTAGGCGAGCGCGGCTAGTATGTAGAATACTCAGTAGTGAAATCAGTAGGCGAGCACGGCTAGTATGTCCGAATACTCAGTAGTGAAATCAGTAGGTAAGCGCCGCTAGTATGTCCGAATACTCAGTAGTGAAATCAGTAGGCGAGCACGGCTAGTATGTCCGAATACTCAGTAGTGAAATCAGTAGGCGAGTGCAGCTAGTATGTCTGAATACTCAGTAGTGAAATCAGTAGGCGAGTGCGGCTAGTATGTTTGAATACCCAGTAGTGAAATCAGTAGGCGAGCGCGGCTAGTATGTCCGAATACTCAGTAGTGAAATCAGTAGGCGAGCGCGGCTAGTATGTCCGAATACTCAGTAGTGAAATCAGTACGCGAGCGCGGCTAGTATGTCCAAATACTCAGTAGTGAAATCAGTAGGCAAGCACGGCTAGTATATAGAATACTCAGTAGTGAAATCAGTAGGCGAGCACGGCTAGTATGTCCGAATACTCAGTAGTGAAATCAGTAGGCGAGCACGGCTAGTATGTCCGAATACTCAGTAGTGAAATCAGTAGGCGAGCACGGCTAGTATGTCCGAATACTCAGTAGTGAAATCAGTAGGTAAGCGCGGCTAGTATGTCTGAATACTCAGTAGTGAAATCAGTAGGCGAGCGCGGCTAGTATGTCCGAATACTCAGTAGTGAAATCAGTAGGCGAGCACGGCTAGTATGTCCGAATACTCAGTAGTGAAATCAGTAGGTAAGCGCGGCTAGTATGACTGAATACTCAGTAGTGAAATCAGTAGGCGAGCGCGGCTAGTATGTCTGAATACTCAGTAGTGAAATCAGTAGGCGAGCACAGCTAGTATGTTTGAATACCCAGTAGTGAAATCAGTAGGCGAGCGCGGCTAGTATGTCTGAATACTCAGTAGTGAAATCAGTAGGTGAGCACGGCTAGTATGTCCGAATACTCAGTAGTAAATCAGTAGGCGAGCGCGGCTAGTATGTTTGAATACCCAGTAGTGAAATCAGTAGGCGAGCGCGGCTAGTATGTCCGAATACTCAGTAGTGAAATCAGTAGGCGAGCATGGCTAGTATGTCCGAATACTCAGTAGTAAATCAGTAGGCGAGCACGGCTAGTATGTCTGAATACTCAGTAGTAAATCAGTAGGCGAGCGCGGCTAGTATGTAGAATACTCAGTAGTGAAATCAGTAGACGAGCGCGGCTACTATGTCTGAATACTCAGTAGTAAATCAGTAGGCGAGCGCGGCTAGTATGTAGAATACTCAGTAGTGAAATCAGTAGGCGAGCACGGCTAGTATGTCCGAATACTCAGTAGTAAATCAGTAGGCGAGCACGGCTAGTATGTCTGAATACTCAGTAGTAAATCAGTAGGCGAGCGCGGCTAGTATGTAGAATACTCAGTAGTGAAATCAGTAGACGAGCGCGGCTACTATGTCTGAATACTCAGTAGTAAATCAGTAGGCGAGCGCGGCTAGTATGTAGAATACTCAGTAGTGAAATCAGTAGGCGAGCACGGCTAGTATGTCCGAATACTCAGTAGTGAAATCAGTAGGTAAGCGCCGCTAGTATGTCCGAATACTCAGTAGTGAAATCAGTAGGCGAGCACGGCTAGTATGTCCGAATACTCAGTAGTGAAATCAGTAGGCGAGTGCAGCTAGTATGTCTGAATACTCAGTAGTGAAATCAGTAGGCGAGCGCGGCTACTATGTCTGAATACTCAGTAGTAAATCAGTAGGCGAGCGCGGCTAGTATGTCCGAATACTCAGTAGTAAATCAGTAGGCGAGCACGGCTAGTATGTCTGAATACTCAGTAGTAAATCAGTAGGCGAGCGCGGCTAGTATGTAGAATACTCAGTAGTGAAATCAGTAGACGAGCGCGGCTACTATGTCTGAATACTCAGTAGTAAATCAGTAGGCGAGCGCGGCTAGTATGTAGAATACTCAGTAGTGAAATCAGTAGGTAAGCGCGGCTAGTATGTCTGAATACTCAGTAGTGAAATCAGTAGGCGAGCACGGCTAGTATGTCCGAATACTCAGTAGTGAAATCAGTAGGCGAGCGCGGCTACTATGTCTGAATACTCAGTAGTAAATCAGTAGGCGAGCGCGGCTAGTATGTAGAATACTCAGTAGTGAAATCAGTAGGCGAGTGCGGCTAGTATGTCCGAATACTCAGTAGTGAAATCAGTAGGCGAGCGCGGCTAGTATGTCTGAATACTCAGTAGTGAAATCAGTAGGCGAGCGCGGCTAGTATGTCTGAATACTCAGTAGTGAAATCAGTAGGCGAGCACGGCTAGTATGTCTGAATACTCAGTAGTGAAATCAGTAGGCGAGCGCGGCTAGTATGTTTGAATACCCAGTAGTGAAATCAGTAGGCGAGCGCGGCTATTATGTCTGAATACTCAGTAGTGAAATCAGTAGGCGAGCGCGGCTAGTATGTCTGAATACTCAGTAGTGAAATCAGTAGGCGAGCGTGGCTAATATGTAGAATACTCAGTAGTAAATCAGTAGGCGAGCATGGCTAGTATGTCTGAATACTCAGTAGTGAAATCAGTAGGCGAGCACGGCTTGTATGTCTGAATACTCAGTAGTGAAATCAGTAGGCGAGAGTGGCTAATATGTAGAATACTCAGTAGTGAAATCAGTAGGCGAGCGCGGCTAGTATGTCTGAATACTCAGTAGTGAAATCAGTAGGCGAGCGTGGCTAGTATTTCTGAATACTCAGTAGTAAATCAGTAGGCGAGTGCAGCTAGTATGTCTGAATACTCAGTAGTAAATCAGTAGGCGAGCGCGGCTAGTATGTAGAATACTCAGTAGTGAAATCAGAAGACGAGCACGGCTAGTATGTCCGAATACTCAGTAGTGAAATTAGTAGGCGAGCGCGGCTAGTATGTCCGAATACTCAGTAGTGAAATCAGTAGGCGAGCGCGGCTAGTATGTCTGAATACTCAGTAGTGAAATCAGTAGGCGAGCGCGGCTAGTATGTCTGAATACTCAGTAGTGAAATCAGTAGGCGAGCACGGCTAGTATGTCTGAATACTCAGTAGTGAAATCAGTAGGCGAGCGCGGCTAGTATGTTTGAATACCCAGTAGTGAAATCAGTAGGCGAGCGCGGCTATTATGTCTGAATACTCAGTAGTGAAATCAGTAGACGAGCGCGGCTAGTATGTCTGAATACTCAGTAGTGAAATCAGTAGGCGAGCGTGGCTAATATGTAGAATACTCAGTAGTAAATCAGTAGGCGAGCATGGCTAGTATGTCTGAATACTCAGTAGTGAAATCAGTAGGCGAACACGGCTAGTATGTCTGAATACTCAGTAGTGAAATCAGTAGGCGAGCGTGGCTAATATGTAGAATACTCAGTAGTGAAATCAGTAGGCGAGCGCGGCTAGTATGTCTGAATACTCAGTAATGAAATCAGTAGGCGAGCGTGGCTAGTATTTCTGAATACTCAGTAGTAAATCAGTAGGCGAGTGCAGCTAGTATGTCTGAATACTCAGTAGTAAATCAGTAGGCGAGCGCGGCTAGTATGTAGAATACTCAGTAGTGAAATCAGAAGACGAGCACGGCTAGTATGTCCGAATACTCAGTAGTGAAATTAGTAGGCGAGCGCGGCTAGTATGTCCGAATACTCAGTAGTGAAATCAGTAGGCGAGCACGGCTAGTATGTCTGAATACTCAGTAGTGAAATCAGTAGGCGAGCGCGGCTACTATGTCTGAATACTCAGTAGTAAATCAGTAGGCGAGCGCGGCTAGTATGTTTGAATAACCAGTAGTGAAATCAGTGGGCGAGCGCGGCTAGTATGTCTGAATACTCAGTAGTGAAATCAGTAGGCGAGAGCGGCTAGTATGTCTGAATACTCAGTAGTAAATCAGTAGGCGAGCACGGCTAGTATGTCTGAATACTCAGTAGTGAAATCAGTAGGCGAGCGCGGCTAGTATGTCTGAATACTCAGTAGTGAAATCAGTAGGCGAGCGCGTCTAGTATGTCTGAATACTCAGTAGTGAAATCAGTAGGCGAGCGCGGCTAGTATGTCTGAATACTCAGTAGTGAAATCAGTAGGCGAGCGCGGCTAGTATGTCTGAATACTCAGTAGTAAATCAGTAGGGCGAGCGCGGCTAGTATGTCTGAATACTCAGTAGTGAAATCAGTAGGCGAGCGCGGCTAGTATGTCTGAATACTCAGTAGTGAAATCAGTAGGCGAGCGCGGCTAGTATGTCTGAATACTCAGTAGTGAAATCAGTAGGCGAGCATAGCTAGTATGTCTGAATACTCAGTAGGTATTGAGTAGTAGGTAAACGGTACCTGGATCACCTCCTGAATCGGCAGCTATTTGTATGTAGGTGAACACAGCACACTGTGTATCCCATGATTCACCTGGAGCCGTGGATGAATTCAAAGTGGAGTAAATAAACGGTGTAAAGCTGAACGTCGGCTGTGTGTACGTAGCTATGGCTAGTGAACTGCCGCTACAGAAGCTAGCGCTACTGCTGAGGTAAACAATGATTACTTTTATCCCGTTTCATCTTCTCTACAGCTCAACACCGTCTGATACATAATCAGACAAAAACGCAGATCAGTGTCACAAAAAGATCTAAATCTGTCAGTAAACGAGCTTTTAACTGAATAGCAGGACTTTTATGGTGGTGGTCTGATGTCTAGCGTCACAGGACGCTGGCAATATGGTGAACGTAGTACGTTGGAGATTGTGTGGCTACTAAAACTCACCTACTGAATTACCTACTAGTCTGCCGCTCGAGCAGTACATACTGACTCTAATCTAGTACCTACTGACTAGTAGACAATTTCGGACGCACCTCAAGACTTTGCACTACTCGAGTCCAAGACAGAGCAGAGACCAGATTACACTGGTTTTCAAAACTGTAGGTCATTAACATTTCTTATACATGATTTGAATACATCATATTTTATTTTATAAAATATTTTGTACAAAAGTAGTATTTAATAATATATAGTCTAAACATATTCTTAAGTATGTCTTTATTATAGTCTTAGTACTTTTGCATTTTAAAATCTTTAAACGTTCGTTGAGAATCACCACCTAAAATAAACTCAATATAAACCAAACAATTTATTTTTTATTATTAAATGAAAACATTGTAAAGATAATGTTCCGCCCTCAGGGGATGTTTGAATTTTGGAACCAATGAACATCAACAAACAAATAATACCCAGAAAAGTCATCATGGAAAGAATCAATAACATCTTTAACCAGTCGTGAACATATTTTATTTAAACAAGTAGTGAAAGCACCTTTTAAGCTGTTTGGTTTTGTTGATATTAAACAATGGCAGAAAAAAAGTGTTTCCAAGTTCACTTTATCCCGAGAAGAGACTCGTCATGAGACTGGACTCGAGTACAACACGGCTAACCCAAGCATTTCTTTCTACAGGACAGGTTTCATAACAGCAGTTTACAGTTTACCTTCTAATGTTTATTCTAGGAAATATAAAAAAAAAAGTGTAACAAACTAAACAAACCAATGAAACCACCACCGCCTACAACACCCTCCTTTCAGTCCTTGGCTAGTACAGTTTTGCCATGACTGTAATCTGGCAACCCTATTCGCCACCCAAATAATGTCTGGTTGTCTGTGGTTTTCTTCAAACAAGGGCAACTGATGAACAGTGGAGCAACAGATTGGCAACAGACAGTTAGTGTAAATCTACAAGATGCATTTACAAAACAGGTCTTTCAGATAAAATAGAAAATTAGTATTGGTACTTGTTGGCTAATTGAAATCACAATGTTGAAAGGACACTAATTCAATCTCAAAACAGTGCATAAAAACTCTAGAGCAGGGGTCACTAATAGGCATACCGTGATCCGGCCCGGACCCAGACTTTTTCCAATGCAGACCTAAAGCCATAAACTATTGAGAAGGATTTAATTTGGATAGTGTATATTTTAAGCGGTGGATCTTTTCTGGTCTTTACGGTATACGGGCCTTGTGGCCCAGTAAACTTACAGACCAACCGCTTGCGTTGTAAGATCACTGAAGGTGCTCCTCAGCCAATCAGATCTGTGCAGATTCGGGAGTGCAGCGAGCACACAGGCGAGGTACGAAGCGAGAAGCCGCAGTCGGAGAATAAAGCGAGTCGGACAAAATAACATGCTCTAAAAAGAAATATCATCAGTGAAAACTGTCTGTTTAACCAGGAATGGACTGAAACTTGCTCACTTAGTTTTGGAGAATACCGCTCTGTAAAACCAACATGTCAGTCTGTGACTGTTTTTAGCCCTTGTTTTTATTGAAGTGAGAAAAAACATTTATTAGAAGTTTATAAATAATTCATTCAGTTCAGTATTTAAACAGTAAATATACTGAAATATACTGAAGGTATGTGTGATGTGTTGGTGTTTCAGTAGCTGATGGTATACGATGCTGATACTAGACTACTTCATTAAACATGATATGGCACTGAATCATAACACAAGTTAGAAATGATGACGGTCTGGACCTTGGCCTGAGCAAATCTCCTCTAACTGGAACTTACTGAACTCTAATTAAATACCCCTGCTATAGAGGAAAAGAAAGTGGGCAGGGAAGTCAAAGGCCACAAATAATCATTTCATAACAGCTGGCAAAATACTTAAGCAGACATTTGGGAGGCCCAGCAGACATGAGTTGTTAAAGCAGTTTCTGGGGTGAAATTGTATCAAAATAGATTAAAGCAGTCTTTATGACTGATGCTTGTTTGAGTAAGCCTTTATTAATGTTATTGTAAGTTTATGCCAGTTGTCATAAAGGATAAAGTATCCTTATGAATGCTGCCATTCAGTAAAATAATATATATATATGGTCGCTGTCCAATGAAAAACATGTATCTCTATTTTTGACCATTTATATTTTTCTACATCATTTGAACCCAGCCGATACTGTTCACACTGTGCGAAAATTTCATGATGAATGGACCAATAGAAATACCCCAAAATAGCATGGAAAAAATTTTGGTTCCATTGACTTTTTGAGATTCTTGTTTTCATAGGACAGCGGCGATATATATAAATGTTTCTATGTTTCTATGACATCTCAGGCATTATCATAGACCCTGTGGTCAAACATGGTTGGAGGAAGGTCAAAATGAATACAGTTACATGGGAGGGAAGCAGAGAGACAGTAAGAAGTTTGAATGGGACAACACTGTCTCAAGTTAATAACACAGTGGGTGGATGAAAGCCGGTTAAACCCAAGTCAAGCCAGCTGCTCAAGCCACTCTGCGTGGGTGTTAGTTACAGCCCAGATAGCCTAGCGCGGTGGACACTGATCAGAAAACACTTAACTGATAGCCTCACAACACCCGACGCGTCTTCATAACCGAGACATTTCTCTGGATAAGGATGCTCTGGTGGTGGTTTCCCTACACAGAATGGTAAGAGCAGACATACGGAGGTTTGGGTGGATGTTTTAAATTTAGGTTCTTCAGTCATAGACGCAGGTCCTCTTCTTTGGAAGGCGGCTTTACAACACTCTGATCTTTATGTGCTGTGTTCGTAACTCTGTTGTTCAAGCCAAGTTTTCCTCTTCTTCCAATTACTGACTCCCTCTAACTGAACATACTATGCTAGTCATTTTATATGTTTATTGTCGTTTTGCTTGTAATCAGTATCAGAGTCCGCAGTCGCACCGGAAATTCTAACACAAAGTAAACAAAGATGGCTCCCCCTGTCTTGTCATGGAAAATAGCATGAATACAGTACCACAGTATCAGTATCAGTACAGTACCATATCACATGGGAGTGTGTATTATTATTCACTATCCTACAATCTTAATGGAGTTCCTAACACCACACTCATCTTTCCTCCACCCTATTGAGACATTCATTTTGCCCTATTTACCTTTCGTCAGCACTACCTGGAAATTCACACATTCACCCTTCCCAAATTTTACTGCAGAGCACACTGCTGTACTGTGAAAGTGTGTGTGAGCAGAAGTGAAAAGATGGGTTTGCCAGAGATGGCCTGCCCAGACACATACAGCTGTTTTCTTGCGCTCCTTTTAGTTTACACACACACAAAGAAAAATATTTACAGTCTGAGTTATGAGATGAGTTAAAGACGCCACAGATTACGTTCATTTTAGCAGTTTGAATTGTTCTCTGATATCTACATACATAGACTGACAAAATTTTTTGGTGGGCAAAAATTACTATAAGTCGAGAGTCCATTTTACTGACCTATTTAGCAAATGTTTACAAAGTTTACATTATGTAAATAAAACAGACAAAATACTGTGTTAATGTAATAATGTTTGTGTCTGCGTAGAGAGGGATTATTTGCTGTTATTGTGTATACAGTGGTATTGGATCTCAGTATACCTGTGTTTACAGTGGAGTTGGTTTGGCGTGATGGTCACTGTTGAAGGACATTAATAATCGGTGTCCAGATTGAATTGTATTCAGTGCTTTTATTTTTGGTGGAAGCAGATATTTTTCCTTAGATATAGATTTTTCCTCAACCTCTCACAGATATAGAAATTCCTCAAACCTCTCACAGGCCCACATGGACACCAACACCTCCTTCTCTATCTGGGCATATCTTTGCTCAGTAGTGATCAGAGCCTGTGATGTATAAGCTACCGGTTTCCATGTTGGGTTGATTCTGGAGGAGAGCAGCGCCTAGCCCATATGACGATGCATCTGCAGAGACTAGCGTTTCAGCATTGGTGTCATATAATGCAAACCCAGGTGGCGTTGTTAGCTCCTCTTTGATTCTATCAAAGGCCTCCTGCTGTTGGGACCCCCCTGCCCACATGGTTGACTTCTTCAACAGGTCTCTGAGTGGACGGGTCTTCTCGCTCAGATTAGGTAGACATTTTTTCCAGATGATTCATCATCCCCAGCAGTCTTCTCACATCACTGATGTTTTCAGGTTCTCTCATGGCTTTCACTGCCTTCACTTTTTCCGGGTCTGCACTCGCCCTCGACGCCTCAAGAATTTGCCCCAGGAACTTGATTTGGCTCTTGGAGAACTTACATTTTTCATTGAGCGTGACCCTAGCCCCCTGAAGTCCTAACAGTGTTTCACGCAGCCTCTTCTCACACTACTGTTGTGTGGCTCCCCAGATCAGTACGTCGTCCATCTGACACAGAACACCCTCCAGACCCTCAAGGCGTTGTGTCATACGCTTCTGGAAGTGCTCAGGAGCAGAGGAAATTCCAAAGCACATGCGGTTATAGCAATACCGTCCAAAATGGGGTTATTAACGTGGTAAGTAGGGAGGACTCTTTGGAAAGTGGGATCTGCCAGAAGCCTGATCCAGCTTTGAAAACACTCTGGCTCTGGCCAGCTGTCCTAGAGTGTGTTCTACTGAGGGAAGTGGGTGTCTCTCCCTGAAGACGGATTTGTTAAGTTCTGTGAGATCTGTGCAAATTCTTACCTTGCCCGTTTGCTTAGGTACATCCACCATAGGTGCACACCCTTTAGTTGGCTGTTCCACTTTAGAGATGACTCCTTGTTATTCCATGTGATTTAGTTCTTTAACTCTAGACCCCTCCCTACCGTCACTGCCACCATGCCCGTGGGTCCCTGGATGCGTGGCTGGAATGCAACCCTTATCCTCATCTGGGGTATTTAATTAGAATTCAGGAAGGTCCAGTCAGAGGAAATTTGGAGCTCTTACGACACACGCGATTGGTCTATGAGGTTACTGTGTCGCAAAGCCCATATACCGTAAAGACAGGGAAGTTGCGCTGCTTAAAATAAACAGAATTAAACCGTTATCATCAGGTTAACGGTTTGGGTCTGCATTGGACAACACCTGGGTCCAGATCCGGACCGCGGTCCACCTATTAGTGACCTCTGGTCTACATCTTCAGTAAGTAATGCAATGTTCACCTGACTGGACATTCAGGCCCGACAAGCTCTGGCATAACTTCCCTTCTTTTTGCAATGGTTGGTTACACGCCGCTTCTTTAGCTGGACATTGCTGCAGGCTCTGTCCTTTCATATCACCTCACCTTTTACACTGTGAAGGTTTGGGATTCTTTTTCTGTGCTGCCCTCATACCTGACTGGGATGACTGTAGCTTGACTGTTGTGTGTTTAATACCCCCTCGCTGCTTGAGCTGCATGCTGTCGAGCAGCGTGTTCAGTGTGTCGCCTTTGAATTTTTTCCTAAGCATTTGTTGTTGCTTTTTCACTTGCTCACTCTGTCGAGCTCTGGTAACAGGTATGGCGAGTGTTAATTCAGGGTCCATTTGTAGTTGTTCTGACAGTTTTGTGTCTCTAAGCCCAACTACCAGACTGTCTTTCACCATTTCGTCACGTAGCTCTCCGTATCCACAATGCTCGGCCAGACAGTGCAATGTGCTAATAAAACAATCAACTGACTCGCCCGGCTCCTGTTGCCTCTAATTAAACTAATTAGCTCTTTCAAAAATAACGTTCCTGTGAGTTAAAAGTGAGCATCCAACCTATTTCTGACCTTGTTGAAACCGTTCGCTTCAGTGGGACTCCGCCTCTTCTCCTATCGCGTATAACAGAGTGTTCACCTGGTTTTTTGTCCGCTTGTGTTTCCAGACCTGACACTAACCGAAACCTCTCGAAGTGTTTGATCGACTTGGGTCGGTCTTCAGCCTTGAACATGAATTCAGCCTTAAACTTGGAACAGGCTCATACTGCCGCGCTTTAACGCTTGTGTATGCCTAAAACTGGCGGGTATCGAGTAGCAGTTATGGGGGTCCAAGCACCAACTGTGCGGTAACCCTGTTTTTGTCAGTTTTGTTTTTATTTACTTTGCCAGTGGTATTAAAACTCAAAACGTTGGAGAACTTACTCTTATCCCACCATGTTCTGTCGTCTTAATTCAGTATTAAACCTTATGAAGAACAAGAGGCAACAACAGACTACACCACACTTTTATTAGGTTCCCCAGGTCAACCCCTAACTGAACAACAGTTCCTGCCCATGCCATTAACCTAATACTACAGGCAATGTGCATGTCCTTGCCAGGTGTGTATGTTTTGCAGACGTGCTTGTGATCAGATTGCATGGTCTTTGGTCTGCCGTAGATATTCTAGTGAAATCTCTTGGCAGCAAATACTATGGCAATCAACTTTTCCTCTAGTTGTGCATACCTTTTCTCCGTGTCAGTGTGTGCACGCGAGGCATAGCACACTGGGCGGCCTCCCAGTCCACCCTTTAAGGAATCTGCTTGTAGTGTAAGTGACTTCTTGTGATCAAAGTACCTGAGCACTGGGGCTTGTGAGGAGCTGTCAGTGAAGCTTCGTTTGGAATGTACTGTGCTAAGAATTTTGTTTTCCTAACAGACGTTGGAGACTTTGTTTTGGGTTGGCATATCAACAATTGCTTTGATCTTGGCATCGTCTTCTCTCTGACCAGCTGCTGTGATGACATGTCCCATATATTTTACTGTCTCGATTTGAACTGAATTTTGTGTTTGTCAAACTTTACATTTGCTATTTTTGCTCTCTCTATAACCTTATGCAGGATCACACTGTGCTCCCGCTCTTATTATTACTGGCCTCACTGGTTATTCAGCTATCCAGCAAATTAAACACCTCCATAGAACGACTCCCAGAATCCCGAAGTGATGTTCAGCGCATTTAGTTCTACAGACAGTGTGAAACTAAAAATACAAATATTATATCAAAATGTGTAAGTACATGCATAAATCATACAACACCAACAATATACTTTCTAACAATTACAATCCATGCTATTATACTGCATCTCACAACAGAACAAAGAGTACTAGCCTAACCTGAGGCAGGGTGTGTAGGCTCCTAAAAACTAACAACGTGGCCAGTAAACACACATAATCCACAATTTACTCTCAAAATGAACTAAATTATAAACTAAAGACAGATATCAATAAACCACCCTTACAATGTGCTCTGCTATGACTACTTACTGTTCCCTAATGTCTGGGCTTTTCTCTGTTCACCCAGTAGGGGGCGTCAAACTAACAAAATAAATAGCAGAGCCAGAACACTGATGACGCTGCAATAATACACCTGGGATGTCACCGAAGGTCTCGCAAGACTTGATCCTGAATGGGAGCCCGAGGAAACGAAAGCGAACCCACGGCGTATCGAAAGTGCAGAGCTTTGATGACGGCTCATCGAACTTAATCTGCCAATATCCATCCTTTTCATGTAGAATAGAGAAGATGGACTTTCCCACTTCTTTTCTGCGCACATCTTCAGGAATAGGAATGGAGTAGTGCTGACACCTAACCAAGCACACCCTAAGCCTACCATTTTTCTTCTTTGTTGCAACAAGACTGTTAACCCATTGAGTTGGCTCTCTGACAGGTGTAACCACTTTTCTTACTGTCTTTTTTACTGGATCCATAATAGAAAAGGCCACATTCCTGCAGGCATAGATCACTGGCGTGACCGCTGGGTCAATGTGTATGTGGTGGACACCTGGAAATTCGTCCAGTCCTGTGAAGACCTCTGCATATCTCTGCAGTAGCTCCTCTTTGGTAGCTGGAAGTGGTCCTGTCTTGGCGACTTGACTGTGAGCACTTCAATCCTCTTTAGCAGCTGGAAGTCAAGCCTAGCTATGCATTTAGTCGGTTTGCATTCTAGAGACACAACACCATCCACAGGCAGGCGCGCACCACCGAAAGCAATTAACACAGTCTCTGTAGGCTACAACTGAGCTGGACCTGGTAACTGCTGATACAAATGCTTGGGAGGCATGTTAGCATCAGCTCCTGTGTCAAACTAGCTTATGCTAGCGGACTTTTAAGCCTCGGGCCATTGTTTTAGATAGCCGGCAGGCAGCTTAGCAACTAGCTAAACCACCGGTTGCGTGCAGGAATAATCAGTAATTTGTTTGAGGAGAAATGTCAGACAGAACACTGCTACTTAAACAGCTGCTACCTAGACAGCCTACTTAGACACTCACTAGATTTTGAGACACACCCGGTATGTTATTCACAGCTTTTCTGGCACTGCTTTTCTCAGTGTCCATTCTACATACCTTTGAGAAGAAGCTGTTCTTTCCATATTTATGACACGTTACACCATCAGCTGGACATCGTCTGGGCTCATGTTTGTTTCCACACTCATTCATTTGTCGCTTGCTTTTTGCTGTTCATTTTGCTTTTGTTCCATCCTGTCCGTTGTTGTACAGTTGCTTTTTTCAGTGTATCCACAGATGTATCACGACTGACAGGTGTTGATAACATTGTTTTAAGCTGTGTTTTCTCTACGGCTTCACGTTGCGTTAAATCAGTGTCTCTTAGCAGCCTTTTTTTCAACTGAGTATCATTTATACTAAATACTAGCTTATCTCTAGTCATATCATCTTAATTTCCTGAAAACTTACAGTTTTTACTCTTCAGGCGTAGCTCTGTGATAAATTTGCTGACATCGTGTGTGACCAGATCTGGTATCATTCGAAGACAGCGTTCTTCTGTGGGCTAAAACAGTCCCCGAATGCTTTCATAATGTCTTCCATTATTATTGTGCTATTGTCTCCTGTTGGGGTAATAGTGAGTGTGTTATACAGTTCTAGCACTTCTTCGCCGACAGTGTGAAATAGATTAGCTCTTTTGACCTTCTCTTTATCTTTGAAAATAGTTTTCACTGTACCATCCTCGTATTACTCTGGAACTCTGTCTTCTGACACCATGTTGTGATTTCCTGCTAGCTATATAATATTAATACTGTGTGTATTATTCAGCAAGCATTTATTCCATTTTCTTCCCACAGGTTCACTTGCTGCATTACTCCCATCACTAGGTCACCATAGACCCTGTCGGTTGCTAGAAGTGAATGCACTCAGCAGCGTCTGTAGGAAGTAAACAACATATTTACACGGCCCTGTGGGTGCCGTTGCACTAAAACGGTCTTGGTGATTCCCTCTGACATCATCACACATACACACTGCGCCTTAAGCCTTTTACATTTTAGAACTGTTTTAAAACTTTTGACTGGTAGTGTATCTAAAACGTCTGACTGGTAGTGTATCTAAAACGTCTGACTGGTAGTGTACTAAAACGTTTGACTGGTAGTGTATCTAAAACGTTTGACTGGTAGTGTATCTAAAACGTTTGACTGGTAGTGTACTAAAACGTTTGGCTGTGGTATTAAAACTCAAAACGTTGGAGAACTTACTCTTATCCCACCATGTTCTGTCGTCTTAGTTCAGTATTAAACCTTATGAAGAACAAGAGGCAACAACAGACTACACCACACTTTTATTGTTCTAAAACAACGTTTTAGAACACTACCAGTTAAACGTTTTAGATACACTACCAGTCAAACGTTTTAGTACACTACCAGTTAAACGTTTTAGATACACTACCAGCTAAATGTTTTAGAACACTACCAGTTAAACGTTTTAGATACACTACCAGTCAAACGTTTTAGTACACTACCAGTTAAACGTTTTAGATACACTACCAGCTAAATGTTTTAGAACACTACCAGTTAAACGTTTTAGAACACTACCAGTCAAACGTTTTAGTACACTACCAGTTAAACGTTTTAGTACACTACCAGATAAACGTTTTAGTACACTACCAGACAAACGTTTTAGTACACTACCAGTTAAACGTTTTAGATACACTACCAGCTAAATGTTTTAGAACACTACCAGTTAAACGTTTTAGAACACTACCAGTTAAACGTTTTAGATACACTACCAGTCAAACGTTTTAGTACACTACCAGTTAAACGTTTTAGATACACTACCAGCTAAATGTTTTAGAACACTACCAGTTAAACGTTTTAGATACACTACCAGTCAAACGTTTTAGTACACTACCAGTTAAACGTTTTAGATACACTACCAGCTAAATGTTTTAGAACACTACCAGTTAAACGTTTTAGAACACTACCAGTCAAACGTTTTAGTACACTACCAGTTAAACGTTTTAGTACACTACCAGATAAACGTTTTAGTACACTACCAGACAAACGTTTTAGTACACTACCAGCTAAATGTTTTAGATACACTACCAGTCAAACGTTTTAGATCACTACCAGTCAAACGTTTTAGTACACTACCAGATAAACGTTTTAGTACACTACCAGACAAACGCTTTAGTACACTACCAGCTAAATGTTTTAGAACACTACCCGTTTAATTGTTTTAGAACACTACCAGTCAAACGTTTTAGTACACTACCAGATAAACGTTTTAGTACACTACCAGACAAACGCTTTAGTACACTACCAGCTAAATGTTTTAGAACACTACCAGTTAAACGTTTTAGAACACTACCAGTCAAACGTTTTAGTACACTACCAGCTAAATGTTTTAGATACACTACCAGTCAAACGTTTTAGATCACTACCAGTCAAACGTTTTAGATACACTACCAGTTAAACGTTTTAGTACACTACCAGTCAAACGTTTTAGTACACTACCAGTCAAACGTTTTAGTACACTACCAGTCAAACATTTAGATCACTACCAGTCAAACGTTTTAGTACACTACCAGTCAAACGTTTTAGATCACTACCAGTCAAACGTTTAGATCACTACCAGTCAAACGTTTTAGTACACTACCAGTCAAACGTTTTAGATCACTACCAGTCAAACGTTTTAGTACACTACCAGCCAAACGTTTTAGATACACTACCAGCCAAACGTTTTAATACACTACCAGCCAAACGTTTTAGTACACTACCAGTCAAACGTTTTAGATACACTACCAGTCAAACGTTTTAGATACACTACCAGTCAAACGTTTTAGTACACTACCAGTCAGACGTTTTAGATACACTACCAGTCAGACGTTTTAGATACACTACCAGTCAAAAGTTTTAAAACAGTTCTAAAATGTAAAAGGCTTAAGGCGCAGTGTGTATGTGTGATGATGTCAGAGGGAATCACCAAGACCGTTTTAGTGCAACGGCACCCACAGGGCCGTGTAAATATGTTGTTTACTTCCTACAGACGCTGCTGAGTGCATTCACTTCTAGCAACCGACAGGGTCTATGGTGACCTAGTGATGGGAGTAATGCAGCAAGTGAACCTGTGTTTGCTGTGACAAGTGCTTGCATGTTTTGGAAATTGCATGTGGAGTGTATTAAATGTTTAGCACATGTATAGATCACCCCCTCCTGGTTGAACAATGACACAGCCTCAGTGCATATGGTAAAGTCACCTTTTAGTAGTACAAATACTACACAGATCCTCAGTTTTTATATATTTTGTGGGTCTTTTGTGACTGTACTGTAGTACTGTAGCACTGGCACAGAGTAATCCACAGGTGAGGCCGTGATTCTTCTGAATTAACTATTGCTCTTTTATTAAACACCAGCACAAAGGCTCATACAGAGCACTGAACTCTCCCCTGTCACTACTAATCACAAGCTTCACACTGTATACACCCCCCCTAACACACACACACACACACATAAAACACACAATTAAAGCCCACACCCCAACACTAACCGACACAATAAACACAACTTCATCTTTAACTGAAGCGCAACAACATTAAAGAACACAATGTGTTTCCAGAGTGTGTGCGCCTCCAGTGATCCTCCTGCCACGCCCATGCCCAACTACACAGATGTACCACAGTTTGTATGACTTATAGAGTGTTATTTTGGTCTGTAGTTACCTCATCTGTGCTGTATTCGTGATTCCACCAGTTTCAGCTGTTCATTGTTGTTCTTGGATATTTAAACCCTCTGTTTTGCCCCTGTCTTTGTCCGATATTGTTCCTGTGTTTTTCGAACGTTTTGTTTTCTATGTCTTGTCACGTGTGGAAGTGAAATAAAGAAACCTGCACTTATATCTGCCCTTCCTGCCTTTGCCTGCTCAAACACAACAATAATGCATATATGTACACTAACCATTAAATAAATATTATATATATATATAACTGTTATGGCAAAAGGCAATGTATTTCAACCTGTATGCCATGATAGTACTGCTGTTGGAGGGCTATTGGCAATCCAGTCTTTTTTATTACAATATATAGACATTTAACCATTTTTTAATAATAGTGATAGAAATAGTACAAATAAATACTCACATTTAAGCCGAGCTTATTGATTAGTCTGGCTCAATGGTCATAAAGACCGATGTAATTATTTGAATTTCCAATTCCACCTTAATCAGCGGCAGCAGTTACCATCAAGCAACTTTAGGCACCATGAAATAACTGCTGTAGCATTTGATGTGGAACGGTAGTTACTTGTTTAATAGTATAGGCGGCATGCTTTTAGTGACATAAGGGGAATAACTACATATTTCATATTAATCAAACTTAATTTAACTAAAAGCTTTCTCCTCCATCACCAAGCTTCATCAGTTGGGCTTCTTCAATCCTGTCAGTCACCTCCAGCTCTCCCGGTCCTCCTGTGCTTATTAATGAATCAATGCATAATTTATCAAACTCAGATTGCTTATTTGTTTGACAAAAATTTTGACTGGCTTTCTATGGAGCTGCCACCTCTCAACTATTGACAGTCTATAGATTGAGGAGCTCAAGATATAAAACTCCATGACTATCAACAAGGTTGAAAACAATAGTCAATGCTGTTGTTATTGTTTTGAACTACTGAATAGAATCTATTACATTTCTTAAAACAGTTGGATCCTCAACTAATGAACATTTGTCATTTGAGTCTCTTTTCTTTATCTCACATACGTTTAGACTTATCTAGCTAGCACGTGACCAGCTAAAAACTCTATATCCAGCTACACTGACCACCGTTTGCACAGATCCATATTGTAAGTAATGCGTTCACTCTGTAACTGTTTACTGATCCAGATGTTAAACAGCAGAACATTGCCACCTCCTGTTATGTTTTAGATTACTGCAGCAGTTCCTCCCCTGGTTTGCGTACTGCTATCACAGTATTCTGTGGATTTGAAGATTCGATGACAACTAACTACACAGTATGTGTCTACATAAAGATCCTTGATTCTATTCAGGAAATTAGTATTTTAAAACTTTGAACGTTTCTTTGTGTTTTTAGACTTTATTTGTTAAGTTGAATTTGAAAATGTCAGCTGCTCAACAGACCAACAGAAACTTTGTTTCTTTGATGTATTATTATTAGAAATTTGGTTTTGTTCTGATGGTAACAATATTAACCAAATAACAGGGCATCAGATCCCAATTGGATAATTTTTCTGTTGGGTATTTTTAAGAATTCAACACTTAAATTAAATTAAAGCTTGAGGATGAATTAAGACATTATTTGTGACAGGTAAAGATGCAATTTGTAAAATGATGCAACCTGTTTTTATTCATACTCCAATCATTAGGGAAACAAAGCAGGTTCAAATGTGGAGGGCAAATTTTGCTGTATGCAAACGCAAGTGACAGAATGATTTTAAACTTTAAAAAATGTAAAACTTAAAAATGTATATACAGACAGCTTAAAGCTGGAAAATCTGCATGAAAATGCTAATTTTTCAGTTTAGTTACAAATCGCTCCTCATAACATTAGGATGATGTGCAGCATATGCTGTGATATCATGTTAGAATATTTCTCTGTCATCTAAACTTGCAGCTCTTTGCCTCCATCTCCAGTCTGTTTTTGCACTTACTGTCCTACATGTGGATTTCGAACGTTGTCGGAAAGTGAAAACAACCTATACTCTGTTGGGGCACTACTTTTTCATCCTTTCATGCTGGACTGAGGGTTTGATCAGATGAATTTGGGTTAATTTTTGGAATATTCTGTACTACAAATTTCATATATGAAAAATATAAAAATTAAATTAAAAAAAGTAATCGTTTATGTATTGCATGCATATTCTCCAGTGCCTTCCGGAAAGTGGACACTTTTGAACAGAACTAAAACATATGAGCTCAAGGGTCTATGCACGGACTGATCACAGAGTGGAGAGACTAATTCCGTGCAGCTTTGCTGTCTGAATAATACAAAACATAGAAGAACTATTGGAAAAGCTCCCACCATGTCCTCACTGTGTGTAGGTGATGCTCATTTCTTTTAGCACCCTGTAGGAGGAGCTCTTACACTAGTCCACAGTGTGGTGTAGTGGGTCGGGGTAGGTGAGTGTACTGTCCCTTCTTAAGTCGGGATACAATAATCCCATATACTCTATCAGTAAAGAACCTAAAGCTGGTCTAAAAGAAACAGAATAATGAATTAATATCAATATACACTTAATACAGTACAGTATTAACATTGCTACTATTATTAATGCAGACCTCTGATATATGCCTGCATATGCTTACTGTGATAGTAGTGCTGTTAATCTATCAGTCTGCAGACAGTTGATTTAAATCAACTTAAATGATAAAGTAAATGATTACTCTGTTTTATTTGAGTTAACTCAACTGGTACATAAATAGACAGTTGATGTTTTTTTTAATAATTAAAAATTTGCGATAAGCTTTAAGAGTCATGCCTAGATGGCAGTAACAGACTTTTTTATCACTGTTAGTCAGTCTGTAGGTCTTTTATACAGCTGTAATAAAAAAAAGTCATTTTTTTATGTGTTACTTCTAGACATTATGTGTCTTATTGGTTCTATTATTCTTTTTAATACACTACAAACTTCACGGTGTTCACAATGATTACACACCCTATTAAACCCTTGCAACAAATGCAAATGATGGGTCTCGTCCCACATATCTGTAAGTAAACCAGTAATCTGTTTTATCCTAAAGCAGTTGGCCTAAAACATGACTTAAGGTTTAATAACGCCCTGGGCGTTCGCTTTTGGCTCAAGAAAGCAGTGACTCAGTAAGGCCTGGCCCTA
The DNA here is from genome assembly GCA_021613375.1 of Megaleporinus macrocephalus. Classification (NCBI taxonomy): domain Eukaryota; kingdom Metazoa; phylum Chordata; class Actinopteri; order Characiformes; family Anostomidae; genus Megaleporinus; species Megaleporinus macrocephalus. The sequence continues at coordinate 12,151,533 of CM038705.1, forward strand.
TTAAGATTAGTTGTGTATGTTTGCTTAAAGCATTTGTGGAAGGACGATGCAACCTTTGGTGGAATCTCCCGTTAAGCGGCTCTGTCTTAGTGCGCCCAGTTAGCTGCTCTACAGTATCCGTGCTTGTGAGAGCAAAAATAACTCAACCGTTCGGGGTTTACCAGCCACCGTAAGCATGATTTAAATTCCAGCTGCTGTGAGTGGGATTTAAATCCATACTGTGGATCCTGGTCAGCGTGTTTAGTTTGGCAACAGTTCCAGACCCGCTCCAATGCAGAAAGACAGTAAAATCAATCGGTGCGCAAGGCATGTTCAGTCTTATGCTGAACTATTCCTGTTTTGAAGGGGTCTCCTTCAGGATGAGGGGTCACCAAATGGTCTAATGAGTAGGAAAATATCGTAAGACATAAATTAGAAGCTATATAGTGCATGAACTCACCAGGTCTCAACCAAAATGAACAGCGATGGGAGAGTTTGGACTGATGTGTTAGTAAACTGCGCTCTCCACCACATCTATCGAACCATATACAACACATCCTCCATCAATCTGATGAAGCTTTCTCCATGTAAAGAACCATAAATTGGTTTTATACAGAACACATGGTACTAAACAAAATCCCTTACTACTCAAACGACCTTCTTTTTTTTAAGACAGTTGTTTACGGGACAGTTGTATATGTCTGGTGTCTGCAAAGGACATGGTATATATCATGTCTACGCTGTCCAATGAAAAACAAGCATCTCTAACATGGCAACTTTACAGGAGAGGACAAAAACAGTCTTTAGTTCAAATGCAAGTCAATGGAACCAGACTTGTTTTCATGCTATTTTGAAGCATTTCTATTGGCCCATTCATCCTGAAATTTTCACACAATGTAAAGAGCAGATGCTGCATTCAAGTGATATATCCATCCATCCATTATCTGCTGCTTAATCCTGCTAGTCAGGGTCACGGGCCGGCTGGAGCCAATCCCAGCGTCATCAGGCGAAGGCGGGGTACACCATGGACAGTTCGCCAGTCCATTGCATGGCCAACACTCACTCATGCACTCACACCTATGGGTAATTTAGAGTGAGTGATCAACCTAACATGCATGTGTTTTGGCTGTGAGAGGAAACCGGAGTACCCGGAGGAACATGTACCGAATAGCCCGGACTGGGAATCCACCCGGATCACACTACACCACTGTGCCGCCTCAAGTAAAATAGAAAAAATAAAAAAACGAAATTCTTTGGACTGTGATGATATTCGTACTCACCAGTCCATTAACTAAGCTTTCATCCTGGAAACGACTACCTATGCTTTATCACAGGATAAAGCTGATAAGTCAGTATAACATTATATTGATTTGCAGTGAACCTTCCCTCGAAGTAGACTGAAACAATGCCAGCTCATAGCATAACACAGCCACCTGACCCCCCTCACTGTAGGGGTTAAGTATTCAGGTCTGCATTGATGTCTTGGTATATGCTGTAAATGCGCTTGTCCACTTGTCAACTGCAACTGGGAGAAATAACTTCTCTGTCCGAGCATTATGAGGAAAATGAATATGATACATAACTTTTTTTTACAGCTTACAGCTGAAACAGCTTCTTTTCAAGACAGGGCCATTTACAAACGGTTCAATGCAAAAGGAATTGTCCACATGTGAGAACATGACTCACCTGTTGACATGACACCACTGACGCAGCAATGGACTTACATCATTGTTATGGCTTTATACATAATATTTTTTATGTACTCATTTAAAAATTGTAGTTCATTGCAGAAAATATGTGTTTTGGTAGTGAAAATTGGTAAAGCTTAAAGTAATATATTTTTCAGCCTCACGTCCCGCTCTGCAATGTAGGGGTGTGGCTGAAATAAGGCTTTGTCTATGGACTGAAATTTGTTGGTATTAACATGGAAAATGTGGAAGTGTTTTTTTTATATCAATTAAACCCAAAAATATCTAGAAATCAAACAGAACTTGGGGCTTGGGATAGACATCCCCCAATAGAAAGTACACTATAAATGATGATTTTGTACATATTTAGCATATTACTGTCTCAATGCTTTTGGTTTTAATCTATATTTAATATATATATAGATAGATAGATAGACACTATATGTTCTACAGCTAGATTTTACATTCCAGCTATTTGGTAGCCTACTCCTGAGTCTTGTTTACCTCTGAGATTCACCTGATTATATATCTCACATCATCATTTTCTTGTCTGAATGCTAGTCTTGTGCCTTTGCATCATCATACCTCAGTGCAATTTGTGTGCTGTGAACTCATACTCCGACATGGTTGATGCCCGCCGTTCGATAACGTATCTCAGTAATGATGGCTGACTTACCGAGACTGCGCGTTGTTGAGACGTGCGCCGTATGCCTGGCTGGTGCGCCTTCTACAATGAGGTGTTTATCAGGCCCAGACAGAAAACACAGTCGAATGTAAGGGTACATTTAGCGCACCCTGTGATTATGTGTGCTTAAGAGTTATATATAACGCATTCCCATTGCACATAAGGCCTCTTCTCCTCACTCCCAGTTGCAGTCGACTGACTTTTATTTGTTGAACTTCAAAGTCGAGGAGAAATAACTTTCTCCGTCCGAGCATTATGAGGAAAATGAATATGATGCGTGACTTCTCTTTTTTTTTTCCATAACCCTCCATTCTGGTGACTGACTTCTGGTGCTACAGCTGAAATGGCTTCTTTTCAAAGCAGGGCCATTTACAAACGGTCCAATGCAAAAGGAATTGTCCACTTAGTTCTGAGCACATAAAGGCTATACTCATCTACCATGCTACAGTTATGTGTTCCTTTGCCCAAAATCCCAAAATAACATGCTATTTGTAGCACTATTGACAAAATCTGCCTGCTTCTTCCTCAACAGCTTCCATTGTGCTGCCCAGGCATGCAAGCCATGTGATCAGGATCACCATTACACTGAATATGTTGCAATATACTATGCAAAGCTGAACCATTCTAAGAAAAAGGATTCTTTCCTTGACTTACTTAGCATACCATGTCTTCTCTTTGGGCCATTGTAGGGCACTAACATGTTAGATGTAATGTGGAAACAATTGAAACTGAAACACTTAAGTGAAATGAGGCAATTTGGGATTTCAGCTAGTTAGCTTATTAACACAAAGCACCAACAGACATTTACAGTTCAATTCATTCCAACTGTAGGCAGCATTTTACAGGGCGGGCTTTATGAAGCCTTTTCACTCATAAATTGTGTTGATTTTAATGGGAATTCCGCCCAAGAGTCTCAATTCCTGCATAATTAAACCATTCAGATGTAAACAAAGTCTTTCAGAGTGGTTTGATGAGAAATGGGTCACTGTAGAGAAACTTTCTCGGATTTCCCCACTGCGGTGGAGACAGGAACCAGGGGTTGCCATGCGTACAACACAAACAGTCATTTTGTTTACTATCCAAAATAATCAATGAACCATGTGCCTGACTTTTTATATCTGATGATGTTATTTAAAATGATACATGGTTAGGACCTACAGGTATCTCGGTCTGCACCTGGATGATAGATTGGACTGGTCAGCCAACACAGACACCCTGTACAGAAAGGAGCAGAGCCGGCTTTACTTTCTGAGGAAGCTGGGATCCTTTAACATCTGTAGGAAGCTCCTGCGGATGTTGTATCAGACTGTGGTGTCCAGCTGTCTTTTCTATGCTGTGGTGTGCTTGGGAGGCAGCATGAAAAAGAGAGACGAGATGCGTCTGGACAAGCTGGTCAGACGTGCGGGGTCCGTGGTTGGTGTGGAGCTAGACTCTGTGACTACGGTAGCAGAGAGGAGGACACTGCACAAACTGCTCTCCATCATGGATGATGATGGTTACCCACTGCACACCATCATCATGGAACAAAGGAGCAAGTTCAGTGGCAGGTTCCTGCTCTACATACAGACTCAGGAGATCCTTTGTCCCGAGAGCCATCAGACTCTTCAATTCCTCCCAGTGGAGCCAGAAGAGGAAGGAGGACAGATGAGAAACAAGTTCCTTATGTTCAAATTACAGTTTATTTATATTTGTACTGTAATCACATTACTGTACATCTGCACTCCCGGACACTATTGACACTTTACTGGGCATCCTTTGTCAGCACTCATAGACACTATTGACACTTTGCTGTATGTCCTGTACATTTGCACTCCTGGACACTATTTGACACTGCTGTATGTCCTGTACATTTGCACTCCTGGACACTATTTGACACTGCTGTACATCCTGTACATTTGCACTCCTGGACACTATTTGACACTGCTGTACATCCTGTACATTTGCACTCCTGGACACTATTTAAACACTATTTAACATTTATATACCTTATTGTTTTTTTGTACTGTGTAACTGCTACTGGCTGCTATATTTCCTATGGGATCAATAAAGTATCTATCTATCTATCTATCTATCTATCTATCTATCTATCTATCTATCTATCTATCTATCTATCTATCTATCTATCTATCTATCTATCTATCTATCTATCTATCTATCTATCTATCTATCTATCTATCTATTTCCTTTGGGGATTATTTTGCTTCACAACATCACACTACAACTATGTAAACACCTCACCATAACGCCTATATGAACTTGTTGGACATTCTGTTCCATGGCCAGTAATATGGAGCTTCCACTCTTCAAGACAGGCTTAGTCAAAATGGCACTAATGTTGGGTAAGAAAGCCTGACTCCAGGCTCCAGTTCCCCAAAAAGGTGTTCAGTGGCATTGAGGTCAGGCCCCAACACCAAACTCCTAAAATCAACCACGCTCTGTAAACAGGGGGACCGTCATGCTGGAACATCTGCAAACTTGTTGCCACAAAGTTGGAAGCATATCATGGTCTCAAATGTCTTTGTGTGCTACGGCATTTAGATAAACCCTTCACTGGAACTAAGGGGCTCAAATCCTGAAAAACATCCCAAGCCCATTATCCGCTTTCACCATGTTTTTCTTACAACCGCCAAACCCAGACTCGTCCACAAGACAGATTGACGGATCGGCGGTCTGCTTTGCACCACTCCAGCTGACGCTCAGCGTTGTGCATAGTGACCTTCGGCTTGTGTGCAGCTGCTCGACCCATGGAAAGCCATTTCTCCCAGTGTACAGTGTCTGCTTCCAAACATCAGTTTGGAGCGCTGTAGTGAATGATGCAACAGAACAGAGCACAGGCCATTTTATGTGCCTAAGGAGATTGCATGGCTGACTAGAAACCCTGAACTCAATAATTAGAAGGGGTGTCCACATACTTTTGACCATATTGTGAATATTTCCGCCTTGCATATAGGTTTTAGACCAAAATCTTAACTCAGAACATTCACAAAACTATGTCTCAGGCATCATGCTATGCAATCGTGATAGAGGCATTAAACTCATCCAGATGTCTGGTCCCCATCACTGTGAACAGTCCCAAAGATTCTCTAGAAGGTAGCTTCTCTTTTTCACTTCAAACGACTCTGAATGATGTTTTTCACAATTCTCATTTTACCCGCAATGTTTCACTGAAGAAGTGCTAAAAGATTGTTGCAGTTCAACGTGGCTACAAGTGACTTACTCATTGGGATGGTGGTAAAAGTCTGTGTTCTTCATTTAAGTGAGTTTCAACATTTTTTTTCTCCCCTACCATGTGCTGTTTGTCGGAGCCCAATTTTAGCCTTGCAGATGTCCCTCTGTAAAAGTCTTATTTAAACATGTGAAGTGGAAATGGAGCTCAGTCCTGCAAACGGCACCATGTGCCTAGCAGATGCCTGCTCCCTCAAAGATGATGAAACAGTATTTGGTAAATGTGGTCATGCAGGGAAAGAAAAAATAAAGCAGGAAGACAGAAGTTTCATGCTTCTCTTCAGAGTACTGGGAAGGATATTGACCTTGTCTGTGTGCCAGTTCAACATTTCCACCCACTTACCCCCAACAGTGCACACGTTCAGATCTTCTGTGCTTTCTACGTCTCGTCTTCACAGACAAAACAATGACTCCTTATTCTTCCCTCCAGGTTCACTACAAGAGTCCCCTGTCTCCTGCGACTGCACTGCTGTGCTAAGCGGAATCCTTTAGATCTTTTCTCGCTGTAAGCAGTACAAGCAGTCGCTTAGGGCAGCCGAACCACCGAAGGCCCCATGAAAATGTAGCTTGATGTATCGTTTTTGTTTTGTTTTGTTTTTCATTGTTAAGCAGCTTATAACCCACTCACTCATGTTTACCAGGCTTAAGATTCTCCACAAGGGGGCGCCCTCAAGTAAACTTTGGTATAATATAGAATATAGAAATATAGAATTCTCATCAACGATACTACATTAATCCTTATAGTATGTGTCTGCCAACACTGTTTTCTTACCGTATGCCATTGGAGATCTCTCTGCTTGGTGCTGGTGTGTTTTTGTATGTCAGCATGGAAGCAAAGGAACTGAAAAATGTTTCACCGCAGGACTCTTTTATCTGGACATTGCTGGGCATATGAATCAGTCAAACCCTGCTAGGAACAAACATGGCTTGGCAAAGAAGGCTACAAATACAAGTGCTAGAAACTTTAATTCATAGTGACAGAGCTTTTCAGTGGAAATTGATTCTTAATGGCATTGATATAAAAATTCTGTCTAATGTGAAATGATGCATTAGCTTACAAAGTAAACATTCTCTCAGCATCTTTATTTGTCAAAGAAATGAATTACCCGCTGTAAAACTAAGGGTGAGTCCAAAATCGAGTACTTGCCTCTGTAGGCAATCCCACCGTCATTCGGCAAAGGCGGGGTACACCATGGACAGGTCGCCAGTCCATCACATGGCCAACACACACCCACACACACACTCACACCTATGGGCACCTAGGTGATCAGTCACCTAGTGACTAATCAACCTGTTACATCCTCAGGTTGTACGCGGTTGTGCCCGGTTTTGTTTTTCTTCCTGTGGTGTTTTTTTCTCTTTTCTCTCCCTGTCCCTTATTAGGATTCACCTACCCACAATGGATTGGCTGAAGTCTCTGTAGCGATGCACAAATTGATTGGCTGTCTACCAGTGCGTGGGGGTATTTCTACAGCGAGCTTCCGGGTGTGGATTGAGGTCTACCTCTATGGCGGCGCTGGCCGAACGTTAGAGTTTATTTTAAATCAGCCCATAGAATGCAACATCTGTTTTTAGTTCAGGAACACAGTGTGTGATTTATTATTGCTCAGCTCAGAAATGTGACCCTGTATTTGATCGATGATCGGCAGTATAGTTATATTTGTGTATAGTATAGGCCAACTGGCTGTGTTCGACCTTATTCAACAACTCAAGACCAATGTATGTTGGGGTCTCGTGTAGGAGTGGGTGCCTTTTCTGTTTATCATACGTTTTCTCCTGTTTTTTGGGTAGTTAGGGAGCGAAGTAAGCTTGTGTTCTTTTTTTTTCTTTCGTTTGTTTAGGTTAGTTAGCTCCTTGTGTTTTAGTTAGCTTGATCTTTTGTTTGTTATTTTGGCGTAGCCCACTCTGACGTTTTGAGACATATGAGGTGTGTATTGTAAATTTGGACTAAAACAGCGAAAGAAATACAGCTTGGATTGTGTAAATGTTGTCTCAGGTTGCTTTTGTGTTATTTCTTTATGTTACGGTCGTAGTAAACCCCTAGACGGGTCGTAACAAACCTAACCTAAATTATTTATTAATTCATTTATTTTAAAGAACGCCAGCTGATCAGGTGCACTCGAGTCAGAGCAAGACTTGTGCTTAAAAAGTGTAAATAACACCATTGAGATAAACCTGGAATCACTCTTCTGCCTTCCAGGAGGTCCTACAATCCCATTACTTCTCTGCATTTGCCATAGTAGAGCTTAGGTCAGGTTTTATTGGAGCAAAGAGAAGTCACAGACATCAGACCACTGAACCCCCTTTCAGACTTCTGATGCAAACTTTGATAAGAAGTGACGAGCCAACTTAGAAAAGGAAAACAGACAACTGCATGCAGAAGATCAAAGCTACACCAGAACTTAACATATAATACTCTGGTTAATACTTCACGGGTAGAACTGAGACTGAAAGGATACACACAGAGGAACTGAAACACAAATTGGACTCATTCACACACACTAATGCAATGCTTATGTTTGTATTGTTTTTTTTTTTGTTTTAGTGATTTGTTTTTATTATTTTTTTACAAATTGAAAAGCTGTGAATTGCATTTCAGATGCTTCCTTAATTAGATGTGTATACCTCTTTACCCCTTTAAACCCTGCTCTCAGTTAAATAATACCACCCCTACACCGAACCTAGATCTGGTCCACTAGTAAAATACAGTAACGAGGGTCATACTTGTTACACATGCAGTAAAATCCTTTTGATTTGGAGTTTCTTTGCTGTGTATGTAGATGGACACCAATATCCAGCTACACCACATCATCCTGAATTCCGTTCTGGCTCTGGTCTATGTAAATTTCATCCGTTACCTCTTTCATCTGGAAGGCATCCGCAAAACCAGACATAGCCTATGAATAGGATGGATTTCCTACAGGGCTATAGACTGTATGTGTTTAATCTTACACCTGATGAAGAATGCGGCCCACATGTGTCTTTGGTCTAATCGGGTAACGTAAGACTTGAGGCCCGTTTTAGACACACGCCATAAATTTGATTGCGTACGCTGTTTTTGGCAGCATCGTTGAAGTGTCTAACCGAAGACAAGTCGTAGCGGATTTTTTACTAATAAACACTTTAGAGCCCACTTCTGTTCTAGACAAAGGGGCCAGGAACACACGTTTTCTTGGTGTGTTACCATGTGACCAATTACCAACAAATATCATAAGGAAATGCTGACAATGATTATTACATTATTAATACACCAACATCCAACCTCCATGGAGTTTCTTACAACACAATGCATGTACAAGACATGAACACGATTTCAATATCAACCACTTGGAGTAAACCTGCTATATTTATTTACACCATATGTCTAAAGGATCAAGTTATGAAAGATATAATGTCTAAATATAATCTTGATTTAATAAATAATGACCATATGGTTTCTTGTTTGAATGTGTGCAGCATGTTTAAACTGGACAGCTGTTCATTTGTATAATGAAACTCTGCGTAATGTAACATTGCTAATTAAAAACCAACAAAACAAACAATTTCCACTCATTTATTTACCAACATGCAACATATCAGTAAAACATCAAATAGACTGTTTTCAAACAGTCTGAAATGTTGATTATTTACAAAGATATGAGAGTCAGAACAGTATACATATAAATATATAACAAAACAAAACAAACCCATCGTTAAAAGTCTAAACATTTGCTTCTGTCTATACAAGGGAGATAAACCCCCTTTGTATAGAGTTGTATAGGTTTCAACACTCTTGACCTGTGTTTGCGAAATGTCTTTTGGCTGTGTAGCGTAATTAATCGACTTAGATTTTTAACTTGTTTAGTTTGGTAGAAAGAGGTTAGAACAGCAAAAGCCTTTAGAAACTCCCAACCCCGAGGTCTACAATCACTGCTAACGCTGTGCAGTTCAATGACACTTTTCACCAAGTACATAATATGCGACCCAGAGATTCGGCTGTCTTTCAAGATTCATTCAAAGAGGACACAGCATTTGATTTAGACACCTTATCTAAAATGTATGCAACCTTCCTCTCTTGCTTGATGAGGGAACACTTCTAAGAACTTCATTTTTGTCATCAGTCTGAACATTTGTTTCCTTATTAACATCATCTGCAGGTGAACCTGAAACCTGCAGATTATCACTCTTTAAACTTACCCACCTGGTGCTGTGGTACCAAAAATGTTTTTTCAGCATGCATTCCAATTGGTTTGGCATTCATCATCGAACAGTAATGCAATACTCAACAAACCTCCTTCCTGATTAATAACTGTCTTCTTTTGTGAAACGCCAACCTTTTTCAGATTTCTGCTTCTTTACCATTAAGTATTACTCCAGTGTGAGTGGTATGCTACCATGAAGTACATTAAAAGCTATTACACATAGTTAAGGTGAGTTTATTAGGGTATTGATAAGATTCCTTTATTGTCTTTGCACCAATAAAACAAAATTAAGCCGCAATCCTTACAGTGCAATTAACAAGACATTTAACATAACACATAACTGAATACAATAACACAAAAGCCTTAAATACAATTTCATGTAGCAACAGGTTGAACAATCCCAGAAAAAAATGAAATCTTTCCTAATGACAAGACATAGGCTCCTTCCAGTCAGTTTAAACCAGTAAACAGTGAGTCTACATCTGAAGACTTATCAACATTACTTCAGCCATACTGCAACTGACATCTCTAATACATTAGCATTAATAAAATTAGGAACACTGCTTGTTATTCATAACTACAGACGATGTTAGCCTGCTGTATGCTGTGCACCAAAGCCTAGCACTGCCATTAATGTTATCAATAGCGAACTTGAATTTAAGTGACTTAAATTTTCAACTTTTTTTCTTTTTTGCTGCTGTCCTTACTTGCTTTTGACACTCATATGTCTCCCACGTTGAGTCTTGCACAATAAGTCTCGCATGTGACTAGAAAGTTTTCCTTCCAGTTTTGGCACTGCTAACAAGCAAATGTAGCTACAGAGTCTCACGTGCCAGCAGGGAAAGGCTCAGCCAGTCACAGTAGTGAAAGTAATTTAACCAATTTCTGCACCTCTAGGTTAATGAGACGTTGACAGATCAAGGTTTTTTTTGGAGAGGATCAAATTATTGGTGGGGACAGTTCAATAATCATTGGATATTGGTGGGGACACGTCACTTCTGCCAATGCTAATTCTACGCCCTTGGTACTGAGCAGTCTGGCTGTTTTCCTGTCAGTACTGTTATGTCTTTTCTTTGTTTTTGTCTTTCAGTTTTTGTATTTTCAGATTCCTCCATTGTACTTGGTTGCTGGTACTAGGGTCATGGTTACAATGGTATTTGTACTCTGGTTAACAGCTATCTTTGTTAACTTTCATTCACTGCCTGTAAATAAAACCATTTCAGCTTTAACAAAAAATGTTTTCCCAGAACTTGATGATCCAATTATCACAGAACAGAGACAGTAGTAGACAGAACACTGTAATGTAAAATAAAACCCGCCACCCTCTCGTATCCCACAATAGCCCTGGATGTCTTTAGTAGCCATAAGGAAGTGTTGAAAACTCAAACGAGAGGCCCCTTTTGACTAAAAAATCAGAATGTTGATTGATTATGCTACACCAACAAAAGATATTTTGCCAACACTGGTTAAGAGTGTTGAAACTGTTTAGACTTCTAATGTTGGGTTTTGTTTTGTTAGATATTTACATGTATATTCTGTTCTGACTATCATGATTATATAAATATTAAGTTTCACATTGTTTAAAAACTGTCAATTTGATGTTTACTGATATTTACATATTTGTAAAAAAGACTTAAAAGAGTTGAAAGTGTTTCTTTTGTTGTTTATTATTTAATATATATTTATCAACATTATCAACATTATACACAAAGATGGCATGGTGGTGTAGTGGTTAGCACTGTCGCCTCCAGGTTGGATTTCCTCCCGCAGTCCAAAGACATGCATGTTAGTTTGACCGGTCACTCTAAATTGCCTGTAGGTGTAAGTGTGTTTTGGCCATGTGATGGACTGGTGACCTGTCCATGGTGTACCCCGCCTTCACCTGATGATGATGCTGAGATTGGCAACTGCAAGTGTTCCTTCATTGAAAAACGACCCCACAAACTGTTCAGTCTGTTAATAGACCTGTGTGGTGGGTTTAGACCGTTAAGCTGGATCTTTCCTTTTTTCTAAATAATCTCTGATGTATTCAGCCTTCTAATCTTTGGTGACAGCATTCGCTGGATAACTGCCTGCTTCCTGCTTGTACTGTAAAAATGTCTTACTCACACATTGATGTCAGTCCTGTCTGGAAACCCCTCATGGATTTTAGCCACCACATACTCTTTCCCAACATCTTTCAATAATCCCATACTGACCCATGTGCCTGTGATGAATCTGTGCTCATCAACATACACACACTGCTGGTGTTGGTTTTCCAGCTCCCAAAAGTGGGATCATTAATTCACAATTATAGCAATAAGGTAAAACAGGGTATAGGAGTTTTCAAGGCTTTCAAGGAGTTTTCAAGTTGGGGGGCTCTGAGGGCGACCTATGGGGTATTTCTTCCTAGCCTGATAAAACTTATGTACTCTATGTAATAGAGTTTGTACGCATTAGTTCTACTCCTAAAGAGCACATCTCTTGGTTTTAACCTTTTAGGCTCCATGTACATAGACAGAAATGTAAAACATCTAATTCACTCCTCTTAGCATTTAGCATTTCCACATTACTTTAACCTCTAGACCATATTCTTCAACAAAGTATCTCTACCTTGGTGTCAAAACTCACCATACAACACCTTAGACAAAGGGTGGGCCTGGTTTGTATTTTAACGCCCCTCTAAGACTTTTTAAATGCTGTCCTTTTCGCAATATGCATCTATGTAATACACAACAAACTTAATTTTCTTAACATACTCAAGCCATGAAGTGGAAACACTTGAAAAAAGTCTTGTGCTGGCTATTGCTGGCTGTTATGGTTTAGTGCTAGTGTGTGTGCTAACATGGGGGTGAGTAGTCAGGTTACCTGAGAGAGGTGGCAAGTAAACACACCAAAATACAAACAAAAGACAAAATGATATATACAACATATACAGTCACATACACTTCCACACTGGCAGGCGCTAAACATTGGTGGACTATACTCTTCCAGCTACTACTGTTACAGTGAACATTCAGTTTCTTAGCAATACTCTAAAATACTCTATCAGTGTGCTCCCCTGCTCTGTGCTTACCTGCCATTATATAGGTTCCTCTGGACTAGACCAATCTGTAATTAAGACTGCCAGCAGGTGCACCACCAAAGTATCTATATTCCTATACATAATATTTACACTTTCTAATATTTACACAGACCTGCATGCATTGGTAGATCTTTAAATAACTATGCATTACACAATATCAGGTGACTTCAACATTATTTCAATTTCTTTTGACCACAAGTACCAAGACCCCGCTGTCCCAGGACAACCAGTGTTCTCTACTTAAACCTTAAGAGTCTGGATGGCTCACGCACCGCCATTTCCAGGGGAACCATGTAAATACTGTGAGTATTGTCTTTATAATGCCTATGTTGTCTGTAGCTAAGGGGTTATGGATGGTGGTTGATGTGTCCAGGGCCCTGACATCATCACAGTGTGTCTTCAGGAAGAAAATGTCTATTTTACACAGTCAAGCAACATGACGCTAATGCTGTATAATTAGCTTTGTACACTGAATGAACTCATGGCGATACCTAATGCATGCCTCTTGTAGTAAAACAAAATCATTCCTGCCGTAAATATACAACTACTGTTTGTAGTGAAAAACACACCACTCGAGACCGTGTTGTACCACTCAGGTCACTGTTTTTTTGTCTTTGTTATTCAATGTGTCATAGCCATAAACATGTTTTTCGGGGGACATAGTGTTCATTTTGTTTAAATATTTATGGAATATGACCTTTCTCTAAACATGTTAGATTGAAAGTTGGCACTGTTTTGGCTACACGCATTGGAATGAATGAGTATATGTAGCGTTGTGTAGATTGGGTCATACATTGCGATCAGTCCAAACCCCATCATTGTGATTTTGACTGTGATCCCCACTTTGGAGAAATATTCCAGTAATAAGATATGGTTAAAACCAGCTACACTGTGTGCTAACAGTGTGTAACCCTTATATTTTTGGTGTCTTAACTATTTAAGTAGTTGTTCTATGCAGTTAGACCATTCTACTATCAACTCACTACCATCAAATGTAAGCGCACAGACAAAGTTAGCCTCATGATTGCCGTTTTCAAAAGTCTCAAAGTAAAAAAAGATGTTTCCCTTGTTTCCTTATAGCAGGGGTATTTAATTAGGATTCAGTAAGGTCCACCTTAAGGAGATGTCTTCAGGCCAAGGTCTGGACCATCCTCATTTCTAACGTGTGTTCTGATTTAGTGGTGTATCCTGTTTAGCCTAGTATCAGCATCTTATACCATCAGCAACTGAAACACCAACACATCACACATACCGTTCAGTATGTTTACTGTTTAAATGCTGAACTGAATTAATTATTTATAAACTTCTAATAAATGTTTTCCTCACTTCAAATAAAAACGAGGGCTACATTAAAAAAAACAGAATGCTTTTAAACAAAACTGCATCTTAAAGTGTTAATTTATAGAAAAAGTAAATAAAACGTGCGTCTTCTTGTTAACTCAGCTTCACAGATTAACATGTTGGTTTTACAGAGCGGTATTCTCCAAAACTAGACAAGCAGGTCTATTTCAGAACCGTTCCTGTTAAACACTCAGTTTTCTCTGTTCACTTTTCTGTTTTTAGAGCTCGTTATTCTTTCTGACTCGCTTTAGTCTGTGGCAGCTGGTCTGATTGGCTAAGGAGCCTCTGGTCTACTTACAGCGCATGCGATTGGTCAGTGAGTTCATTGCGCCATAAAGCCTGTATACTGTAAAGACGAGAAAAGCTCCGCCGCTTAAAATAAACACAGTCAACATTAAATCATTCTCAATAGTTTTGGGGTCGGTTTATTAGTGACCTCTGCCTTATAGGATGTATGTAACATTCATGCATGCTATCTTATATTAATTTTTCACTACACTGCACGCAAGCTCCTGATGCAAAACTGTGGGGTTTTGGTTTAGTAAAACAAACATGATAAAGATGTCCACATTTTTTAACAGTACTTAGATCACATGAGGATGCCATCACTCCTGCGGTGGCCAATTGTTTCTGTTTCTTATGCTGAACATAACAGTAGTTGGATTCACAGAATTATGAACAGTCATCACAATACTTGACACCATTTGACTGGGTTTCACATGAACCGACTTATCATTTTTATCGGATATCTCAGAGAGTATCACATCCCTGTGTTGTTGAGAAACCCCTTGTTCCAACGAAATGGGTCAGACCTAGTACAGAAAATAGATATGAAATTATTTTACACACTGATGTATTTGCAGATTCTATAACAAAAAATGTAAGAATTATATTTGATGAACTTCAATCCTTCAATACTTCTTATAGCAAGGATAGTTTTAATTTCAGCTGCATCTAGACCAAGAAAAACCTGCCAATCAAGAAAGTTGAAACACTATTTGAATTACTGGCAACAGAAATTTGGGTACAGTCTGTAGGGCATACACTCACCAAGATCTTTGGCAATGTTGCTTCCAACTGAATGGTCCAGTGGTATATGCACAGTGCTTGCAATCAAAAACCATAAAAACTGCATCATTACAACACAAACCTCAACATCCCGGTCATAAGTCATAGGGTGGGTGTATGGGGGAGGGTGGTATATGGACAAACAATCAAATGGACCTGTCAATCAAACTGACCTGTCATAGAGGGGTTGTTAGTCAATCGTTTGACAACAAGTGTATGACACATACTACTGACACAGAAAGCAGGTGGATATGGACATGACTACTCAACTGAATCTAGTGCTGGACTGGTGCCATAACACCTTTTTATGGTGTGAATAAATGTGTGTATTAAAATTTAATTCTTTCTCACCAGCATACCATCATTACTAGCGTTTCAGTTCCTGGCTAGATTGAATATTTTTCATGCTTCCACGTTTAAGATTGCTGTAGTTGAGAGGAAAACAGTGTGGAACAGAAAGTGGCTGTGAGAACAGGACAACATATACAGGACTGTGCAAAAGTTTGAGGCACCTGGGGACATTATTATATTTTAAAATATATTTTTCAGACAAGAAGCTTTTTAGTCAGTGTCTTTATTTAACCCTTATTTAACAACCCAGTATTATTTACAGTTATCACTAAATACTTACTTTGACTGCTCAGTACTATTAAGCTAAATCAAGATTGCTGGTGAAGGAACTGAATACATTCATACAATGTCTAGGGGAAATCTGGAACTACACTTTGTTCTTCAAACTGGAACTCAAGACATGTTCTACCTCTTTCACAATAAGATTATGATTATTTACATCTGTTCTAATGATATCTGGTGTGAAAATACACTTATTGCTAAGATAAAGGCTTTTAAACAGTAAGATTAGGTGCTTCAGACTTTTGCACAGTTGGGTTATTGTAGAAAACCCCATCAAATGAATGAATAGTGTACATTAAACTGCTAAGGGTGGCACGGTGGTGTAGTGGTTAGCACTATTGCCTCACAACAAGACGTTCTGGGTTGGATTTCCGATCCGGCCCATTCTGTGTGTATGTTCTCCCCGTACTTGAGTGGGTTCTTTCTGGGTACTCCAGTTTCCTCCCACAGTCCAAAGACATGCATGATAGGTTGATTGGTCACTCTAAATTGCCCGTAGGTGTAAGTGTGTGAGTGAGTGTTGGCCATGCTATGGACTGGCGAACTGTCCATGGTGTACTCGCCTTTGTCGATGACATTGGGATTGGCTCCAGCCCCCCTGTGACCCCGACTAGCAGGATTAAGCGGCAGATGATGGATGGAAGGATAAACTGCTAAACAAATTTATTTATTTTGAGTAAAGGACAGTGCTGACAGTAAGTGCCAAGTTACAGAACTTCAGAGGTGATTGCATTACTTTTTGCTTGAGTACCTACGTGCCATTGAAGTGCATCAAATATAAACATAGGTTTAGACCGTCAGTTGGCCTCAGCTGTGGAAAGCACTCTAAAGATAAGCAAATATATCACAATTAAGCTGACTACAGTCTGGCATATAGAAATCATTTTCAGTTACTTTCACAGACTTCTACACTATTTTCTGATATTCAGTGTAGAACCGTAACGTAAACAGCAGACCTACTGCTATGTTCTTATGTTTGCTAGCAGGC
This sequence comes from Megaleporinus macrocephalus, assembly GCA_021613375.1. Classification (NCBI taxonomy): domain Eukaryota; kingdom Metazoa; phylum Chordata; class Actinopteri; order Characiformes; family Anostomidae; genus Megaleporinus; species Megaleporinus macrocephalus. Next base: position 12,168,385 of record CM038705.1, read on the forward strand.
TTCAGTGAGAGAGATAATTCCACACTGTGCACCTGTAATTAAACTGTCGGTGGTGTTTTTCAGGTGCATCTGTAGAGGAGGCTGAAGGGAAATCAGGTAAAAGTTCCTAAAATGCCACATGCCATGTTGACTATAGATGATTACAACTTATTTCTCTTGAGTTATGCCCACTTTAGGGTAAAAAAGGCTGTACAGTATTTTAACGTTCCTTTTTAAGCAGGCTTTCAGCTCAGTTTAAAACTCCTACTGTTACTGAACTCTTACTCTTACTGAACTGTTAGTTCTACAACTCAGTTGTCGTCCAACAGCACTTTCAAACCTCATTCTTCACTTTTATGTATAACTCTCTTTCTTTTAAACATTTGTATATTTCTTATTTCTTTCAACTGCTTTGTTTCTTATTTCTTTATTTATGTAAACCACTTTGACTTGCCACTGTGTATGAAAGGTGCTATACAAATAAACTTGCCTTGCCTTGGGTCCTGTAACCACCAGACGATTCTTATTTCCAATCCCATAGAAGAGTATCTCAGTATTTACAAAACTACATGAAACACTGTTGCATACAAAGCAACATGACAGGCCCCATGTAGTATGTCACTGAGGGGCCCCCATATGATTACAGAAGGTCCTGTTATGGTTATGGTAAGGGTGTCTTGTGCCTTCACGTTCTTGTTTTCTTGCCGAGCTCCTGCGGTCGAGGCTGAGTGAGAGGAAGTGGGTGGCTGGTGAGCTCCAGCTTTATGTTGACGTTGTGGTGGACTTGCTTTAGCAGGGCTGGAGAAGACAGGGGAGCTTTGACTCAGTAACAAAATTCCTGACTTCTCCGCAACCGTGACACATCAGAGTGTAACTCGCCCATCTGCACGGCCACAACCCGATCAACAAAACTCCTGAGGTTAGCATGGATGGGAGATTTCCTCTCTTCCAGTCAGCTTTGGTGCATAAAGCTTTACAGTGGTTACAGGATCCTGTTTGTTTGCTGAGTTTTTTTCTGTCTGGATCATACCATCACACCAGATTTAGTTTATCAAACCAATGGATGGACTGTTGTTCTACTGTATTTTGGTAGAATGCTTGGAGTAAGCTAAAAGAGCGTTTAGAAGGCATAAGAAAACTGAGAAAGTGTCTGGTCTTCAGATGCTCCACCAGAAACACTAAAAGGGAGGAGACTGTTCACTGGTTGAAAAATGAATGGAAAGGTCTTTCAGCATAGGGTCTGTTTATGATAAAAGTCACGCCCTTCCATAAAAAGAGCCAATCAGCTTGTTGGTAAAGGCGCAAAAAGGAAAAGTCCCCCTCAGCTGCGGAGCCAGAAGAACTTTATATTTTACCTTGAATTTCAAATGTTTCTGAATCTATAACATGGCTTTCAGTTTTAAGTTTTAAGTCTCTCGCCATTAACAGAGACCGGACTCTGGTCTCTGGGTGACTGGAGCAGTGCTAGCAAAATTCCTATGAAGACTTGGCCTCAACCCACATCGACAGCCGCAACTTTCAGAATCTTGTTTGTCATGCTGTCTTCATGATGGCTGGGAACCTGAAACTTCCTACTTCCCATTTTGGTGCATTCATGCAACCTGGGCTGTTTTAAAAAGTAAGCTAGTGCTTGTTTGCTGCAGCTTGATCAAAAGTCTTCGGTGGAAAGACCTAAAGTTTGTAACCTTCATTTGTACTCTTTTCAACAACCGTCCTGCAAGATCGAAAATGAACTTTCATAATTTCATGTGGGAGGAACATATATACACCCCCACCCCCCTTCCCATACTGAATTTGCTCCAGTGATAACATTGCCCAAGTATGTCCATGTATATAATTATCTTATGTTGAGAACAATAGAAATGTGAAAGTGCTTAAAAACCTCTTGGTCTTAAATTGCACAATGAGCGCCACCAAGTGACAAAATAGAAATGTAAAGCTCTAACTTTCTCAGTAGGAGTTATGAGTTGCCAAGCCCTTCAAGTGGATTTTGTCTGCTTGGAAGTCTTTCAGCTTGGTCATGTGCACACCGTACTCTGCACCAGTCAAGTTAAATGCTAGGCTAGTCACCATCAGCAAGTAGTCGCCTGCTCTGCACATGGTGGGCCTTTCACAACAGGATAGCGTCTCTGGATTGAAGGAAGTCCAAGTTCTCGTTAGGCCAAGTCCCTGCCAGTTCTTTATTTGATGTTAGAAACACAGCATTACCCTTCTGATTTCACAGTGATCTGTGGATGTTCGTATTGCGTGTTGCAGTAAAAGGGGCCACCTTTTCCGCTCCAGGATGGCAGATTTGGCCAAAAAGAGCTTCAAAACCATACTGAACCCAACCAGCCATCTGGTCTCCAAGTGTAGGAAGACTCTGATGCTACAAAAAAGTTTTGGAAATTAACTTTTTAATTTTTGGATATTTATAATTTATAAAAGAGGTTGCATGCCAAGACATATAGAATGCACTGATGTACCAAACATATTTGCTTTTACAAGAACAGCTCTATAGGTTATCTATAGCCTATACTTGTTAATGTTTGTAATTGTATTTATTTTTTATTTACACCAGGCCTGACAGGCAATAAAGAAAGGCAAAAAAAAGAAAGAAAAAAAGAAGAAAAAGAAAAAAAAACCCAAAATAAAATAAAACAAAACAACAAGAATTATAATTATAATAGTAATAATAATAATAAACAAATAACCATACAAAGAAAAATGATTCAAAATAGATATACATACATACATACACATATTCACAAGTCTATACATATGCATATACATCATATTTGTATAATCATATTTCTTTAATTCAGTATATTAATGCTTGTGTACAGTACTACTCTTGTCCTTTTCAGGCCTACATGAGTGGCAGTAACCATATTTCTACTTTGCAACCCGTCAGTTAACTCACACAATAAGATCTGATTAAAACATAATGAAAAAAGAATACTTTAGCAGAAAATATGAACTCACATCATCAAAAAGATGAAAAACAATACAATTGTTTATTTTGTCAAGCATGCAATTGGTTTTAGGCTCACTCCGAAAGTGTTTTGTTGCAATCGCATAAGTGCTGTGCTAAACAATGCTTAACAAAGCTTATCAAGGACAGCAGTCACATATACATAGAGAAAAGCCAGAGAAATCTAAATAAGCCTATCCACTAAGGCACCTAAATACTGAATTCAATGCAGATCTCTATATTAACAGCTCTAATCCGAGTATGCAGACTTTTAAATAAGTGCATGTAAACACACTTACTGTTAGGTTTATGAAGGAAACAAGATTCTTAAATTCTTGGCATAAAATAGTTATTTTCTAGGGCAGCTGTAGATGTAGCGAAGCGAAATCCTCTATTGGTTATCTCTTAAGAGATAAGTCTTAAAGCGTTAGTTTGATCATCAGCATACTAAACGACCAATCAGGTTTGGATATTCAAGAGGCAGGACCAATCTCATGAGACAACAAAACCCTCAGTTTAGGCCTTTTTGAAGTCCCAGATATATCACTGACTGGGAATACGAGCAGCAGCCTAAACAGTGGGTTGAAATGGAAAACATTGTCGGCAGCTCTATAAAAGGCCCTCTGCTTTTAATGTCCCTGTGAAAGAGCTACAGGGCAAAATATATTATAATGTGTTTGTCACCAGCTTCAAGTACTGTGCTAGCGCAAGCTAGCCCATCACCACCGTTACAAGTACAAAATGCAGTGTCTGTGAAATGATAATTATTGTAGAAGTGGGCTTTTATTCTTTTATTTGACCATGACTTAAATTGAAGGCTTAGCTCTGATAGTCAGGGTTAGCCACTATCAGCAAACCTGTGACACTGTTGTGATGACTTGCGTCCCCAGAGAAAAATAAAAGAGAGAACGAGAAGAAAACAAGCTGGTGCCGTTTGTTCCTCAACAGCGAGGAAAACACAGGGTGGGTTTCCGTGCAGTGTGTCATTAGACTTTTTTTTTTTTTCCTCACTCAGAAATGAGAGCAGGTTCATGGCTGCTTAAAAAATTGGCCCTGCTCGTTTCACTGCCACACCCTGTTTGCATCTGCGTGAAAGAATCCCTCCTGACCGAGGCTCTGTCCCTGACTCAAACCTTCTCCCAGTGTCACAGTCCCAGTAGTTGTTTTACACGCCCAAATTGGTATTTATGTTGGACGGCCAAATTGCAAGTTGGGCTGGCAATCAAGAAGTGCGGTGAAAACTCGGGTCTGTCGGAGTAGCCCTCAAACTACAACCTTGAATCATCTATTAATATCCTTCCCAGACGCCGTCATTTACAATGACTCATAACGGCTTTCACGGCTCTCGGACGATTCAAAACACGAAAACGAACGCGAGCAAGTCGAATTAAACCAGAGCTTTAACGTGTCATGCAACATTAATACGCCTGCCACACTTGCGCAATATGTTTGAGCGGGATTCCAGAACAGTTTTCTGTCACTAGATAATTACAAAGATAAACATAAGTATGGCATAAGTGGAATGTGGTTATGCTCAAATGCTCAACACAAAATTTATGGTTGAGTCATCCACCATAGTGCAGGAGACCACTTGGGATTTTCGCATTTGATCTCCTCTCTTGGGAAACATAGCTGTAAAGCCTCTCCGCCTCCTAGAAATGAGAATATGAAATGTTTTATTTCAATCAAAACCATAGTGGGGGAGAAGATTCTGCCACATATGTGCTGGGATGCTGCTCTGAAAGTAATGGCTGCACTCAGTCACTTTGGCTTCTACTCCCTTTTCCTATCCAAACCCCCCCACCAACACCACCCCCTCTCTCTTCCTGTCTCCACTCCCCTCTTTGTGTTTTTTTTCCCCACACATCTGTCCGGTTTGCAGCGTACAGAGCTCTGAGCTTGAACTGCAAACTGCTTTCTTCTTCTGCTCTGCAGAGCCCATATATTATATTTTATATCCACTTATGGCATTTGTGCATCAAAACTAGTCATAATTCATTTTTTTAAGCTTTACAGCCTCTTTGTAGGACATTAAAACAGTTAACTGGCTGCTTGTGTTACTGTGCATCTAAACAGAAACATGATCATGCTACTAAATTGTTTGAAAGTTTAAAACCAATTAAACTGACTTGAGTTTTAATCCCATCTAATCATTTTGCTTTAAGTGACCCTATATCTAAAATCATCAACGTTACCAAACATAAAGTACTAGTCATGAAAACATAATGACTAGTACACACAGCTTTGAACAGTTCCACATTACCGTTTTACTACACTGGAAAAATGCAGAGGTGTCAAGTAATGAAGTGCAAATACTTTGTTACCTTACTTAAGTAGAATTTTTGGTTATTTATACTTTACTGAAGTAATTACTTTTTTACTTCTACTCCTTACATTTACACTCCATTATCAATACTTTCTACTCCTTACATTTACACTCCATTATCAGTACTTTTTACTACTTACATTTACACTCCATTATCTGTACTTTCTACTCTTTACATTTACACTCCATTATCAGTACTTTCTACTCCTTACATTTACACTCCATTATCTGTACTTTCTACTCCTTACATTTACACTCCATTATCTGTACTTTCTACTCCTTACATTCACACTCCATTATCTGTACTTTCTACTTCTTACATTTATACTCCATTATCAGTACTTTCTACTCCTTACATTTACACTCCATTATCTGTACTTTCTACTTCTTACATTTATACTCCATTATCAGTACTTTCTACTCCTTACATTTACACTCCATTATCTGTACTTTCTACTCCTTACATTTACACTCCATTATCGGTACTTTCTACTCCTTACTTTTACACTCCATTATCTGTACTTTCTACTCCTTACATTTACACTCCATTATCGGTACTTTCTACTCCTTACTTTTATACTCCATTATCTGTACTTTCTACTCCTTACATTTACACTCCATTATCTGTACTTTCTACTTCTTACATTTATACTCCATTATCTGTACTTTCTACTCCTTACTTTTACACTCCATTATCTGTACTTTCTACTCCTTACTTTTACACTCCATTATCTGTACTTTCTACTCCTTACATTTACACTCCATTATCAGTACTTTCTACTTCTTACATTTTAAACATAGTCTCCTTACTCCTGTTTCATTACAGCTTGCTTTCATTCATGTACATTTCTAATAAAGATTATTGATAACATGCCTTTGAGGTTTGACTTTTTGCACCATTACAATACTTATAGACGACTAGTCATCATATCTTCTGCTCCATGAAACACATGTTAATGCTCAGTAGTACACAGATATGCTTCTTTAATATATTTACATTGAACTAAAATACATTCATTTTCAATGGGCGTATATGGGGCTGAAACAGGAAGCCTAGCGCAACCTAGCGCAAACAAATTTATTAACATTAACATTTTAATATAACATTATAATCATTATGGCTTTTAGAAGAATTATTTTTTTTGGGGAGGTGGGCTAGTGCACTATAGACTCCTGTGGTGCGAACTAAGCTTTTCTCCATAATGACATTTTTACTTCACATTAATTTTACTTATAATTACTTATAATTATAATTTAAGTAGTTTTGGAAGCAGTACTTTTACACTTTTACTGGAGTAAAAAGCTTGACTTGATACTTCAACTTCTTTTTTAAAAAAGTATTTTTAAACCCTAGTATCTATACTTGTACCTGAGTAATGATTGTGAATACTTTTGACACTTTTGTAAAAACGAAGTGACTGTTCTTAAAGTTGTATGCTGATTTCCAGTCTTTGGGACACATTTACTTGATAACAATTGGCCATGAGGAACAGGGAGGCAGTCTTACTTCCTGCTCTGAAATACATGAGGTGGCCAAAATAAGACATGAAAACAGGGGATAGATTTTTTTTTGTTTTTTTTTTAAACTTAGGATAATCTAAACTGCTAAATCTCACTTTCAAAGAAATCCAAAAGATATTTATCATTTGGTAAAAAAACTCATTAAGTATAACTTTTCACGTATGTAATAATATAATCTTATATAATCTTATATAATGATGAGATATCATAAAAAACAGAATCTGTTTCCAGATTTGTCTGCAAAGCTCCCAGCCATGTATTTAACATGTATGTGTTAAAACAATGCAAAGAAGTATTAATTAACCAAGTACTGGACGACTGTTGCATGGTGTAGTAGTGCTTTGCACTGTCGCCTCACAGCAAGACGATCTGGGTCCGGGCTGTTCCGTGTGGAGTGTGCATGTTCTCCCCGTGCTTGAGTGGGTTCCCCGGGTACTCCGGTTTCCTCCCAAGTCCAAAGACATGCATGATAGGTTGATTGGTCACTGGTAGGTGTGAGTGTGTGCGTGAGTGAGTGTTGGTCATGCTATGGACTGGTGAACTGTCCATGGTGTACCCCACCTTCGCCTGATGATGCTGGGATTGGCCCCCCATGACCCTGACTAGCAGGATTAAGCGGCAGATAATGGATGGATGGATGGATGGAAGACCATTACAATTAATATGGGCTGTTATGAGGTGGTTTGGTTAAACCAACAAAGTGATATATATATATATATATATATATATATATATATATATATATATATATATATATATATATATATATATATTTAAAAAAGTAAAAAGCCATAAGAGTTACATTATGGGACTCAGTAAAAGATCACTTTCCCTACTTAGTATTACATTTTTTTAAATATGTTTTCCATGGTATGTTTTTAGCATTGTGTGAAATCACAGCATAGCTGCTACTTACAGGTTACTGTTGGGGTGGTGATGCTAATAAAGGTGGAACTGTGTCTCTCCTCAGTCACTTTGGTGTTAAATGCTGAGTGAAGCTGCTCAATACTGTCCAAGGTTTGAGAACCTGTCTGGAGAGCAAACTAACAACTCTGAATTAAAGTTGTTCAGGATCTTGTTGGTGTGGGAACTAATAGTGGATTCCTATTCACCAGCTTCTTTTGCAAGTTTTCTGTTCCACCTTAAATCGTGCTGCAGTTACCTGGTGGCAACTGTTCAAGATGCAGCATTTAAGGTGGAACAGGACATTTAATTAAGAAGCTGGTGAATAGGAAGCCAAGTTCAGCCTTGTTTAGAGTAGAACATCCTTGAAAAATCAAGGTCAAGGTTAAGATTATGGAATCGACTCGTTCTTCCATTCTCTTTTGCATCATAGTTTTTATCCTGTTATGAAGCTTTTATTTAGTTATTGTCTCATTTTCGTCATAAAAAAAAGGTTTGTTGACGAAAACTATGACGAAAATTATACTTCAACGAAAATTAACACTGACTCACAGAACATTCTGCTGAATAATAGAACTGTAGGGATTAAACTACAAGAGAACTACAAACCCATGACCCAGTACCTGCACCGCTTCATGGGATATCACTTTGTAGTCAGTTTTCAGGAAAACGGTGAAAACTGTAAAACCTGTATTTCTCCCTGATATTATAATAGGTATTACAGGGTTAACTACACATTTACAAACAAACAATCATTTAAATAGAACATCCGGCTGTGTAGAAGTTTCGAAGAACCTCCATACAATCTTCTCCAAACATCTTTCCCTAAAACCATATGTCCGAGTCAAGAAGCATTTAGAAACCTTCCTTTTCAGGAGTGCCTGATTGCATTCAAGCAAGAGTTGCTATCTTATAAACCGTAGCTGACCACCAGAGAGATGCTTCGGCCAGCTGTGTTACCTCTGTGTCCCAGTTTTCCTCCAGACCCACTTCGCTGTGTTTCATTCTCACGACTCCTTAACTCCTTGATTCTACATTTTAAACTTGGATTTGGGAGTTGAGAGGAAGGTCCCTAAGACTTTAGCCAATTTCGACAACCCACTCTTCTAAAATATGCGTGTCTCTGCTTTGTGGGTGTATAATAAATGAAAGTAAGGCTGGGGGTGGGGGCTTTGGGGGGGCACGTAGGAGGAAATGGGGCGCAGTGTTGGTCCCTCCCTATCCCAGCTGGTTTGGCGTTGCTCTGGGAGAAATATCTGTTCAGCTGTTCCGAGGTACAAGCAAAGGAGAACTACAAGAAGACTTCAAATCTCCAAAGCACTCAGCCACCTACACAATCCACTTACACAGCTTGGACTGATTATAGCTTTCCCAAGAGCTTCGCCTCCGTACCAGCAGCTTTCAGGTTTTGGCGGAAAGTACACGGACACATGTATGTTGGAAGTCCTAAGGCAAGCTCTTTTGTGCTCATATTAATCTTGGACATTTGTTTGACAAATGCGTTGAAATGTTTTCATTAACCCAAAGCCCTGTATTGTACTGTAATAGTTTTTGGATGCCTTGATTACTGGGAATAAACAAATCGACAGAACATCCTGGAGCATGCATAAACCATTTGCAAATGCATGCGTCCCTATGGAAACCTGGCTGCTACATTCCGCAACTGCCGGCCCTGTTAAATTATGTAGCTATTTGTCATTAATTAAATGTTTCTTCTTTAAAATCAGATCCTAATTTTATAGCAATGGTCCAATCATTGCAGCTGATGAATGTGAGAGAATCAATTACAATTCAAGATCAGTAGGAGACTGTTTAGATGACTCAGTAACTTTGTTATGATGGCTAGCAATTCAGTGAATGTTTGATTAGTGGACCTTTAGACCTTGTAACAAATGATGAAGCACATGGTAAGTGGAAAGTGCAGCAGTGTTGCCACTTGATCATCTAATTTTACACAATTTCTCTACTTTAACTTTAAACTCTATTTTAAAAACAAAGTTGAAGGTTTGGGATCATGGCAGTAGCACTAGTTTGTGAGGAAATACTAAAATAGGCCAGGCAGCTCAGCTCACCAATATCCAGCTTTCAATTACAACTGCAATCAAAACGATTCAACCCCCATTGAAAATAAGGTTAAACAAATCAAACGAGACTTTTAATGACTACTTCAGTATCAGAATCATTCAGCCCCTAAATGACAAGCGTCTTTAGTACTTAGTAGAGCAAACTTCTGCTGTTATGACCTCCTGCAAATGCAATGCATAGCCAGACACCAGCTTACAGCAGCTTGATTAAAATTCTTTTTGGTTTGACTGGTTTATTGCAGATGAAAGTTTGTAGAAATAAGGTAATAATCTTAATCTGCAATGGGGACTCAATGGCGTTTTCACTGCAACTGTAGCTACAGCTAACTGCACACAGTGATCTATATATATAAAACTGTTGAGTGACACAGGAAACTATGTCGGTAAGGTGTTGAGCCATCACAAACAACTAGAACTTTTTCAGTTACATAGATAGTCTCTGGCACCGGATGGAACACCAACCTTCTGCTTTTTTGATTATTATAGCAGAGAAAGCTAATCTAATGCATGTTCAACTTGGTTGATATTTGCTAACTGTGAAGGCCATAGGCCATTTTCATACTCATCATACCATTTAATGCCCCCTGTGGACATGGGCAGTGGTCACCCCCTTTAGGATCAAAACGTTTCAGTGATCAGTCAGAATAACTAAAGCAGCAAAACGTCCCTCACAGCATCACAGAGCCACTGGACCACCTCACTGTAGGGGTCAAGAATTAAGGCCTGTACAATCATCCTGGTGTACACTGCACATCCATTTGCCCACCTGTGGTGAATATGGTGAAGGATGACCCATCTGACCTTATCACTTGTTTCCACATCCCTCCACACTGTTTATGTGTCTTTGTAATGAGGGGTTTATGCCCAGCAGCTCAACTATTATGCCCCTCTCCATGTAGCTGGACCGCATTCTGCTGTTCTTAATCATCTGTGAAAAAAAAGCAAACTCATGCACGATCATCGAGGTCAATGAGTGTGCACCTTCAACTAGCGCTACTTGTCTTTTTGCCACATTTCTAAATAAAGAAGCCACTTTACTGTTGAAACGCTCACGAGTTGAATGGTCTTTGAGAGTGACGCTCCTGCGCTCCGTGCTCCAACGATGAACACCCTTTCAGAATCGCTTGAATCATTTTTTCTCACACAACATCAAGGTCAACCGGGTCAGCTCATCATTTTTAAACAGGACACAGAACATAGTAAGATGTTAAGGATGCAGTACATCTATATAGAAACATCTACATTGTCTATTCATTTTTCAATTACTTAAAACTAAGTTAGCTATGCTCTACATATTACACATACATTTTGCACTACATATTCCCAAAACGTTGGGACAGTGTGTTAAATGCTAAATAAGCAAAATAAATTCTATAAATAAATGTAATATTTGATGTTTTACCTTTCAAACTCTTTGTTGTAAACTAATTCCTAATTAAAATTCCATGTCTTTAACATGTTTCAAAAGTGTTGGTACAAGACTATGTTCACTACTGTCTTGCATCAACTTTGATATGTTGTAATTGAGAAGTGGTACACAAAATAACACCAATAACATAATTAATATTTTTAAAAACTGTAATTCCACAGATTGTCCTCATAAGTCTACTGAAATGAATACATTACATATTTTTAGAATGTTTGATTTGGCCTTATGTTAGTGTGCAACAATGTTCACTGATAAGATGGTTTACTTTACTTTTTGCATTCCTTTGCTGAACAATCATATAAAAGCAATAAAATAACAAAATAACATAAATAACCCACATGTGACATCTGCAAAAACTGTGTTTACAGGTGATGATTAGCTTTTTTACATGTGATTATGCACGTATGTACTGCTCAATGCTCAAGCTATGTAGCTTTTATGTCTTTCTGGTGAAAAAGTGTGAACCGCATTTGCGCATCAGACCGCTTCCTGAGTAGATGAAGCTGATAATTGCATTGAAATAGAATGATCTACTAAATATATATATATTGGACTAACTATGGACTCTTTTTGAGCCTGTGTATGTGACATGAATACTTAAAGTCTAAATAACTTCTGCCATATCTAACCTTCTAACCTGACCCCAATTATTATCATTTTAGGCTTAAGAGGGTGACTTACAGCAGTGGACAGACACCAAAGGTTAGCCTGTTTTGGTTCTGCTGCAGTTTAAGCAAAACAACCCTACATAATGCAGCCTTAAAGCTTTTCATAGGCATTGGTACATGTGCATTATTATAAATGTATATTTTCCAGGCCATGTTGGATGAAAGACTCTATCCTGTTAAAGACTTGTGTCAAAATACCACAGAATACTTCATCAGTTAATTACCAGAGCGGGACAGACAGGGCAATCTTTGCACTAGGCAAATGCAGGCAAATGAAAATACAAGAAAATACAATTTAGTTGTACAGTAGCAGGTTATGTACTGTATGTTTTTAAGGTGGCATAGAAAGAATATATATTTATATCACCACAGTTCAATACCGAGAGTTCAGTACATAGAGCTGACATACAGTGAATCTAAAACACCATCGTTCCTCCCTCAGCGGATGCTGAGGCCCATAGTGCGCAGAGGTAGACAACATTCTGCAGAGCCAATCGCTACAGACCTCCAAACTTCATGTGGCCTTCAGATCAGCTGAAGAACAGAGTGTAAAGAGCTTCATGGAATGGGTCTCCATGGCTGAGCAGCTGCATCCAAGCCTTACATCACCAAGCACAAGGCAGAGCGTCGGATGCAGTGGTGTAAAGCATGCCGCCATTGGACTCTGGACAATGTTCCAACAAAACTGTGCACAAAGCAGCTCCATAAAGACATGGATGAACGAGTTTGGTGTGGAAGAACTTGACTGGCCTGCAGTCCTGACCTCAACCTGATAGAACACCTCTGGGATGAATTAGAGCGGAGACTGCGAGCCAGGCCTTCTCGTCCAACATCAGTGTCTGACCTCACAAATGTGCTTCTGGAAGAACATTCCTATAAGCACACTCCTAAACCGTGTGGAGAGCCTTCCCAGTAGAGTTGAAGCTGTTATAGCTGCAAAGGTTGGGCCGACACAATAATAAACTCTATGGATTAAGAATGGGACGTCAATTAAATTTATATGTGCAACTAAAGTTTCACCATAAGGAGAGGCAGAAAATGAGTTATAACAGCTTTTAGTACATAAAACTAAAGTTAAATGAACAGCCTTGGTCTTAAGACTGTAAACGGACAGACTGTAAACCAACTGTCTCTGTCTCTTCATCATTTGGATTAGTCTTGGGCTTGCGATGCCTCAGCAAATTGAACTTTTCTCTCATTATTGACTACCAACAAAATCTTTAATAAAACAGTCCTTCCTCTACATCAGGGGTCCTTCCTGTACATCAGCCCACTCCCATGTACTCAGGACAGAGCGATAGATACAGCATAAACAGAATTATCAAACTAATCCACTGAGAACTCCCCAGAGAATTACCCTGTCTCCATTCCCAGCAGTTCACTCACAAATACTTTACAGTTGAAACGTTTTCAAAATAAGATTGCAGTTGCACTGTCAGATGGAAGTTTATTTTATTAAAATAAACACTAAACTGATCTATGCATTTATGCTACCATGGTGATAATCATCATCAGTGGTTGCTGTAGTGGTTGGAGGTAGCTAAGACATGCTCATTGGAATGTTTATATTAAGCTGATGGCGGTAATTCTGATTATATAAAAGAACAAAGTACAGAGAATAACCTCACCATCCTTTGTTTCACAAGAGCTCAGCCAGCAGAACTAAGTAAAAACAGACTCAAAATAAGGAACTAGAAACTAATTGTAAAGGAATAAAAGGGGAAATGAGTAAAAAGTAACTTCTTTTTGTCATTCTGTATTTCAAAGTATGAACTCAGAAATGTGAGAATCATTCTAAAATTGCATTTAAAGGTTTTGGTGGTGGTTGTTGTTGTTGTTGTTGTTGTTGTTGTAATTTCTTTAATCATGTCGTTTTGATTAGTTAGTGGTGGTAAAAGGAACCAGTGGTCATGACTTCTGCAGCACTAAGAAAACCTACACGTCTAAACCTAAACATAAGGTTGATAAAGGTTCAATAGTTTTTCAGGTATTTTGTGCTCTGAATATACATCTATACATTTACATGCACAATTAATGAAATAACTCACTTTAGGCCAAAATTTCTGGTTTAAAATATCATAAAACAATCTCTTGATATCAACAATATCTTCGGCAACAAACTGTATGAAAAAATTTATTAGCACCAAGCAGGGTCTCACAAAAGGGATGGTCGAACGAGCAAAACCAGAGTCAAAAACCGGATAGACAAATGTGAGGGCAAATCCAATATCGTAAGTCGAAAAATAAAAACCAGGTCAGACACAAAGCAGGAGTTTATACATGAAACGCTCAGAATTGCAATGAAAGATACGCAAAACCTCGCAAATAGTAAAGGAACGAGAAGGAGTCTTTATACACATGCAGGTGATGAACAGGTGTAGTCAGTATTCAGGAGACGGTGATCGATAGGTTGTGGGAGGACATGTGACTGTGACATCCTCCACCGGGGGGTTCTGGGTAGTGTAGTCCGTCGGTGGAGTGGACTTACCAGCTGGGACGGGAGGCGTGACAGTACTGTGCAAAAGTCAGAAATCAATCTGGATTTATTTAATTCACATAGCAAGCTAAGAAGATAGAAACACCTGTGGATATTTCTTTGAGTAGAGCTTAATTAAAGCTTTAAAGGTGCCGTATACATTTCTGGAGAACAATTGTTGATATTTGAATTCAACAGCAAAACAAATACACCCCTCCCTTCGGTGCTCCTTCAGAGATACAGATCCCTGAAATTCACAGGCTGTGCATTCTTTAAATCTTCATAGCCATAAAAACCTTCATCTGCTGTACAGAAAATTCTATAATGTAATGTTAGTGTGAACTACGACACAGCAGGTTATGTAAATAAACCTTTCCTAGGTTTGCTACAAGCATTGCTGCTGTGATGCCAACCAGTAGCTATTACAAACATTAGCAAATAAGACAAAACAATACTGAGCGACTGGTCAAACAGTAAAAAGAAGTTAGCCACCTATCCAGCAGAAACAGAGCAACCTCCTCATCTCTTTTCATGTCTTTCAACTCTCGATGAAACTGAAGTGAGCTGCCTTTTTCATGTTTTTCCTTTGCACCTTAAATGGTTCAGCAGTTCTATGCTGGTGCCTCAGTCTACCAGTCTACCAGCTTCTTGTTTGAGCTTTCTTGTTCCACCTTAAATGGTTCAGCAGTTCTATGCTGGTGCCTCAGTCTACTAGTCTACCAGCTTCTTGTTTGCGCTTTCTTGTTCCACCTTCAACGGTTCAGCAGTTCTATGCTGGTGCCTCAGTCTACCAGTTTACCAGCTTCTTGTTTGAGCTTTCTTGTTCCACCTTAAACAACACCTCACAAATGTGCTTCTGGAAGAACGGTCCAACGCTCCCATAAACACACTCCTAAACCGTATGGAAAGCCTTCCCAGAAGAGTTGAAGCCTGAGATCTGTTTACTGCTAGAACACCTTACTGATATTAGCGAGGCTCTTCACCCTTGACTGATCTAAGAACTCCAGAATATCACCACTTTGCCTGTTTCTCTGCCATCTCTCCTTCTTGACAATGCATGCAAAATTGAAGATACTCGCTGAATTTAACAAAAAGTGTATCGGACTGAAATCCTATAGTGCACTTTTAAGCCCTCTTTATCTGAAGGTTTAGGTGGTCTCTCAGTTTTTGTGTCTTTTAATTTTTTAAAAGACACAAAGTGATTTTTTAAATATTTTTTTCACTTATGACATGGGTGAGGAAGTGCATGAAGATAACAGGGCTGTTAACTCTCAGGCGTTGGTTACACATTGGTCTAGATTCTCACACTGCACTTCCTCTCACGCTTCACTTAACATTTCTCACATATTTTTATCTCTCTTCAAAATGACCTATCAGTGACTCTGAACCCTTGTGAAAAATTTTCCATTATTCCAGCTTTTCTGACTAAACACACTCTGGAACACACTCTGGACCAGCACAAGCAGTTTACTTGCATGCAAAGGAAAAGCACACCAGTTAGTCAATCCATAGAAACATTCTTGGGCAAATATATTTTTGATCAAATTAATTCCTGAGTGATTTACTTAGCAGTGTGCAAACAAAACAAGCTGCACTCGTGTGTTACAGAGACCAGAAAAACCTTCACATAAAACAGGACAAACGGCCCTGATAGCAAGAGAACAGCAGCCCACTGTTGGCCCACTGATGGCAGGGCTGATGGTTCACTGGTGTTTTGATCTAAATCGTTTTATATCAGGCATAGTCAGAATTGTTTTAATGTGTTTTTAGCTATTTTTTAAAATAAAAGTCTCATTTTAAACTAGTAGGAACTGGTATGCAGGACAATAGTCCAATGGTGGACAAGCAATGGAAAACAGTCACTTAGGGACCAACTTTATCAAGCAAGTGGTCCTATATGTGGACCCTTTCTGGGAAGCAGCAAGAACTGAAGAAAAATGAAAATAGCCATTGAGGTCAGTAAACTAAATATCATCAATAACAAGACAAATCTTAAATATAAATATAATATCAAACCTACTAATGGTTGTATTTTAAATAAGTAATTGTAATCTTGATGTTGAAACATGATGATCTAAACATGAATAAAAAAGATCTGATGCTGATACTAATCATAAATAAAGATCTGATACTGATACTAATCATGAATAAAGATCTGATACTGATACTAATCATAAAAAAAGATCTGATACTGATACTAAACATGAAAAAAGATCTGACACTGATACTAAACATGAGTAAAGATCTGAAACTGATACTAAACATGAGTAAAGATCTGATCCTGATACTAAACATGAGCAAAGATCTGATACTAATACTAATCATGAGTAAAGATCTGATACTGATACTAATCATGAGTAAAGATCTGATACTGATATTAAACATGAGTTAAAATCTGACACTGATACTAAACATGAGAAAAGATCTGATCCTGATACTAAACATGAGTAAAGATCTGATACTAATACTAATCATGAGTAAAGATCTGATACTAATACTAATCATGAGTAAAGATCTGATACTGATACTAATCATGAGTAAAGATCTGATAGTGATACTAAACATGAGTTAAAATCTGACACTGATACTAAACATGAGTAAAGATCTGACACTGATACTAAACATGAGTAAAGATCTGATACTGATACTAAACATGAGTAAAGATCTGACACTGATACTAAACATGAGTAAAGATCTGATAGTGATACTAAACATGAGTAAAGATCTGATACTGATACTAAACATGAGTAAAGATCTGAAACTGATACTAAACATGAGTAAAGATCTGATCCTGATACTAAACATGAGTAAAGATCTGAAACTGATACTAAACATGAGTAAAGATCTGACACTGATACAAAACATGAGTAAAGATCTGATACTGATATTAAACAAGAGTAAAGATCTGAAACTGATACTAAACATGAGTGAGGATTTGATACTGATACTAATCATGAGTAAAGATCTGATACTGATACTAAACACGAGTAAAGATCTGATACTGATACTAATCATAAATAAAGATCTGATACTGAAACTAATCATAAATAAAGATCTGATACTGAAACTAATCATAAATAAAGATCTGACACTGATACTAATCATGAGTAAAGATCTGATACTGATACTAAACATGAGTAAAGATCTGACACTGATACTAAACATGAGTAAAGATCTGAAACTGATACTAAACATGAGTAAAGATCTGACACTGATACTAAACATGAGTAAAGATCTGATACTGATACTAAACATGAGTAAAGATCTGAAACTGATACTAAACATGAGTAAAGATCTGATCCTGATACTAAACATGAGTAAAGATCTGATGCTGATACTAAACATGAGTAAAGATCTGATAGTGATACTAAACATGAGTAAAGATCTGATACTGATACTAAACATGAGTAAAGATCTGAAACTGATACTAAACATGAGTAAAGATCTGATCCTGATACTAAACATGAGTAAAGATCTGATGCTGATACTAAACATGAGTAAAGATCTGATAGTGATACTAAACATGAGTAAAGATCTGATGCTGATACTAAACATGAGTAAAGATCTGATACTGATACTAATCATGAGTAAAGATCTGATACTGATACTAAACATGAGTAAAGATCTGATACTGATACTAAATATGAGTAAAGATCTGATATTGATACTAAACATGAGTAAAGATCTGATACTGATACTAAACATGAATAAAGATCTGATACTGATACAAAACATGTTTAAAGATCTGATACTGATACTAAACATGAATAAAGATCTGATACTGATAGTAATCATGAGTAAAGATCTGATACTGATACTAAACATGTTTAAAGATCTGATACTGATACTAAACATGTTTAAAGATCTGATACTGATACTGAACATGAGTAAAGATCTGATGCTAATAAAACTTTTTTTAGTAATATTTGGAATGGACTGGCCGCATCCAACACCCCCGTCTGAAACTGGGTTTGGCCCAGCCGGCCATAATCTCACTCCAATAAAAATCTAATAATTTGTGGCCCTGTGACAAAGGCATGCAGCTTGCACAATACTAACTGGTGGCTATAAACCAGCAATGTTGTTTGTTACATTAGCCTAGGCGAACGCAGACAGCAGGAAATTTTGTAAATTTGGAGGTGGTTTCCAAACAAACAATTTGAGGATGTTGTCTGACACTCGCTGTTTAAAGAAAACTACTGAGGAAATGCGAGTGCAACACTGTGAGACTGTGAGATGGCCACTCGTCTGTGAGCTGAAGCTGCTTTGGAGACTAGTGTATTCTTTGCATAGATGCCAAAACAAGCAAAGAACAAAAATGTCTCTGTCTGGTCATGTCGGTGTTGAACTTGGCTGTGCTGATTTCAGCAATGGCCTGCTTTTTGTGCAGGTTTTAGCAGCAATTAGGCCTGTTTACTGTAGGCTAAAACATAAAGTGATGACCTAGGCCGATCGCAAAATCTTTGTTCAGCAACTTCATGACCTCATGGGAGCCACATCTCACACAAAACGTCCCTCTTTGCCTGGCTCTCAGTTTCAGTTAGCAGTGGCTGCCGTGAGGGCGTCACCCTGGCACTCAGGGCAGCTGTAACCACGCTGGAACACTGGCAGATGCTGTCACATATTGCCCTCTCCAGAGGAACATAAAATAGATTTAAACAGTTGTGCAATGCGTTGCATGTTAAATCCTCTAGTCAAAAAAGAAGTACTTGTTCTACACTCAAAGCAAACGTGAATAACTGGAGTCAGAAGATATGGGTCTCATTTAAGACTGAGTATATACAGAAACTTTTTTTTTCAGTAACGCTTTACTGTAGGGCAGTGTACAATAGACACGCTGTACAAGGTTTTTGTTTTTTCAGCTTAAAATGATCCCAAACTTTTTTTCTCTGGCCTGTTTCTTCTGTTCGCCCCCTCACTATTTTCTCCACTTTGCAATCTGCGCCATCAAATTACATTATCTTCACGTCATCAGCCCACAGAGTAAGCACACTGTTTGACTGTAATAATCATCCATGCAAAACAGTGAGCTGTATGTAGTTATATGGATTAAACAAAGCAAGTTTCTCGAGGAATCATTTCAGCCCTCCATGCAGAACATTTCCAGTTCCATGATATTCTTGGCTCTTCACTAGTGGACCGGCCTCTTCATTATACACTACAAGTTTACAATTGGGTTCAAATCTGGAGACTAAGTGGACCATTGCAAACCTCAGAGTTTGTTTTCGCACAATCATTTCTGTGTGACTCTTAATATATGTAGGGCAGCAGCCGTCGATTATTTTAGTAATCGAGTATTCTACCAGTTGTATCACCGATTAATAGGATAAAGGGATAAGAAATACTTTTGCTTCATTGAAGACCAGTAGTACATATACAAATGAGACAATATGACAGCTCTGTTAAAAATTAAAACATTATTGCCTAAATTTTATACAGTATAATGGTGTGTCAAAATGAAACCCATTTTGTGCATCTATGTGTCAGATTACATACAAGATTAACATACATTTAATTACTATGTCAAAATGTTAGTCTACATCTGCAGACCTGCTCACTGCAATCAAACTACACTGAATAAACCTGCTGACCTACTCACTGCAATCAAACTAATCTAAATAGACCACCAGGCCTACTCACTGCCATCAAACTAATCTAAATAGGCCACCAGGCCTACTCACTGCAGTCAAACTAATCTAAATAGACCACCAGACCTACTCAAAGCAATCAAACTAATCTAAATAGATCACCAGGCCTACTCACTGCAATCAAACTACACTGAATAAACCTGCTGACCTACTCACTGCAATCAAACTAATCTAAATAGACCACCAGGCCTACTCACTGCAATCAAACTAATCTAAATAGGCCACCAGACCTACTCACTGCAATCAAACAAATCTAAATAGACCACCAGACCTACTCATTGCAGACAAACTAATCTAAATAGACCACCAGGCCTACTCACTGCAATCAAACTAATCTAAATAGATCACCAGGCCTACTCACTGCAATCAAACTAATCTAAATAGACCACCAGACCTACTCACTGCAATCAAACTAATCTAAATAGGCCACCAGACCTACTCACTGCAATCAAACTAATCTAAATAGGCCACCAGACCTACTCACTGCAATCAAACTAATCTAAATAGACCACCAGACCTACTCAAAGCAATCAAACTAATCTAAATAGATCACCAGGCCTACTCACTGCAATCAAACTAATCTAAATAGACCACCAGACCTACTCACTGCAATCAAACTAAACTAAATAGACCACCAGACCTACTCAATGCAATCAAACTAATCTAAATAGGCCACCAGACCTACTCACTGCAATCAAACTAATCTAAATAGACCACCAGACCTACTCACTGCAATCAAACTAAACTAAATAGACCACCAGGCTTACTCAATGCAATGAACCTAATCTAAACAAACTTACTGGCCGGACGTACTACGATCAAACTAATGTAAATAAACTTGCTGGCCCGACATACTGCAATCAAACTAATCTAAATAGACCACCAGACCTACTCACTGCAATCAAACTAATCTAAATAGATCACCAGACCTACTCACTGCAATCAAACTAAACTAAATAGACCACCAGGCCTACTCACTGCAATCAAACTAATCTAAATAGACCACCAGATCTACTCACTGCAATCAAACTAAACTAAATAGACCACCAGACCTACTCACTGCAATCAAACTAATCTAAATAGACCACCAGACCTACTCACTACACTAAATAAACCTGCTGACCTGAATCACTGCAATCAAACTAATCTAAATAGACCTGCTGATCTGACTCACTGCAATCAAACTAATCTAAATAGACCAGCTGATCTGACTCACTGCAATCAAACTAATCTAAATAGACCAGCTGATCTGACTCACTGCAATCAAACTAATCTAAATAGACCTGCTGATCTGACTCACTGCAATCAAACTAATCTAAATAGACCCGCTGATCTGACTCACTGCAATCAAACTAATCTAAATAGACCTGCTGATCTGACTCACTGCAATCAAACTAATCTAAATAGACCTGCTGATCTGACTCACTGCAATCAAACTAATCTAAATAGACCAGCTGATCTGACTCACTGCAATCAAACTAATCTAAATAGACCAGCTGATCTGACTCACTGCAATCAAACTAATCTAAATAGACCTGCTGATCTGACTCACTGCAATCAAACTAATCTAAATAGACCTGCTGATCTGACTCACTGCAATCAAACTAATCTAAATAGACCTGCTGATCTGACTCACTGCAATCAAACTAATCTAAATAGACCTGCTGATCTGACTCACTGCAATCAAACTAATCTAAATAGACCAGCTGATCTGACTCACTGCAATCAAACTAATCTAAATAGACCTGCTGATCTGACTCACTGCAATCAAACTAATCTAAATAGACCTGCTGATCTGACTCACTGCAATCAAACTAATCTAAATAAACCTGCTGATCTGACTCACTGCAGTGAACTGAATATATGTGCTGTATTGGATTGGTGCATTTCAGACTGAAGGAAGTTGGGGTGTGTGACTGTGTGTGTGAGGGGTGCATGTTCTTGTGTGTGTATGTGTTTATGTGTGGCTGTAAGACTATCATCTTATTTCTAACACAAATGCAAATCTAAGCTAACTTAGAGACTTCATAACTAGCTACCATATTGATTTATGCTCTTAACTAGCTGTTACATATAGCCATAATTAACATGCATTCTTTACTAGCCTTCATCTCAAGTAGCAATCATCTTGATTTATGTTAAATGCAAACATTACTTTGTGTCTAGTCCTCTCTGTTGACTGAATCCTTTCTGCTGAGATACTGTAGCATTGACGAAGTGCTAGTGCGGTAGGCTAGACTGGATTTACAATAGACGCTCTGTACAAAGTTTTCGTTTTTTCTTTAGCATGAAATGATCCCAAACTTTGGACTCTTTCTGTCATTCTTGCTGTTGTTTCTCTCTCTCTCTCTCTCTCTCTCTCTCTCTCTCTCTCCCCAATTTGCAACCTACATCATCAAATCATGGTTTTACCACAAGCCCACAGCTAGCACTTTGTATGAGAGTAAAACTGTATATAGCTATATGAATTTAACTGAATCATTAAATGTGTGTTTGGATATTTATTGGAATTCGATATGCCATGATTTGGAACCACTAGCAGCAAAACAGCCTTAAAGCATCAGTGATCCACCACCTGCCTTTACTATGGGTACTGAGAGAAATAATTATCATCAAATGTACTTTATTTGTGGAGACATACCTAACGGACTCTGATACGACCCTCTCTCTGCAGAGAGTTGGTCAACCCCATCGTTTGTTTGTATTTAAATGACCCTTTTGTCTCCTGCCTTACCAATTACCCGCCAAGGTGGCAACATATCAACCCCCCTAAGGGTGACATGCAAATACCATCACCTTCACCCCCCTACTTACCCCTCCTTAACCTCCTCTTCTTCGTTACCTTCATGTTGACACCCCAAACTCCCCCTCCCATTTGACCCTTCTACTTAAACCCTTGATTGAGAGTTAGACTGAGTGAGAGATGGACTGAACTTCAAGAGACTGAACCGGCAACAGACTGATGACCTAAGAAGAATGTGCCCATGCTTTGACATGCATGTGATTAAGACTGCAAGCTTGATTGACTGAGCTGTACCCATACATTTCCTGTGTGTGTATCAATAAACTCAAGTCTACGCTGTAGGTCTCCTGAACTTCTGATTCCTGAAGGCCGAATTTCTAACAGTACTGAGTGCTTTTCATTGCATGCAGTCCTTTTTTACCAAATGTGATGGGATTAACCAGTTTTTGTCTCACCGGACCACAGCAATTTGTAGTTCCAATGACCTTTTGCAATGTTTGGTGCAGCATTTTGTGGCTTACTCTTCCTCTTAACACAGTTTACAGATCTTGGGTTTTACTCGTACTCATACCTGTGAAAACCTCATATTTATACCCCAGTGAAACAGGAAAATAGCCATAGACAGCAATGGAGTTTCTGGAGACATTTGAATCATTATATACTTTATGGCCAATAGTATGTGGACATCCCTCTTAATTTCAGGTGTTTTATCCACACCCATTAATCAAGCACATAACCATGCAATCTTCACAAATAAATACAGGCAGTGGCCAATGTGAATCACTGGCGTAGGAACCAGGGGGTAGTTATATTGGAAACAGCTGCATTTGTCCCATTCAAAAATCATATAATAATATCCTAGCAAATTAAACAACATTTGCATTTCGTGCTGTGTTGTGTGTTGGGTGGTATTGAGCTTTTGTTAAGGTTTGTGTTGAGGTGCCTTAAAAACCGAGTTGACAGAACAGCTGTCCTCCAGCAAACAGAACTCAGAAAAAAGAAAATCTCCAAAAGCAGCCCAAACTGAGTTACGAACTGGACTACAAACTTAATATCTTGTCTGCAAGAATCCAGAGTTTTAGCTTCTGAATGCAGCCATGAAGCTCTTTATGCTATTTCCACGTCTCTAGAATGTTCAGTAGGCCAATGGCCCCATTGGTCCTTCGAGAGGAAAGAATCAGATGCGTTTTGTGCTTTGTTTAGTGAGGAGCTGCATCTTTCCACATTGGAAATGCTGCTTTCTGGCACAACAGCTTAGTTTTTCTAGAATTTGCTGACCTGGCATCTACCTCTTAGAACTTCATGCTAATTGTGGCTAAATTTAAAGAAAGTTCTGCTTAGTAATTCAGGACTTCCTGTTTCACAACGTGTTCAGGAGAAGAAAAACAGCAGGCAGCTTACTAAAAAAAGCACCTACGACCTTCATTAACATCACATGAAACATTGAGTTATTGGAGTTTTTGTATACTGAATGCTGGGTACTGCAGTGTGAGAACACTGATGGAAGAAAACACATAAAGGATTAAAAATTGTGAGTACAGTTGAACTGATGAGTCATGCAATGCTACGCTACAGCAAGTTATATAACATGAGAAATTCTCCTTTCTCGTTTTTCTATCCTGCTGTGGAAATCCTGCAGTAAAGTTCTTTGCCTATTGGTGAAAGTCCTAATGAAAAATAAAAATGTTTGGTGTCCAGTTAGTATAGTTCTGACTTGAAAAAACTGCTCCTGAATATTTCACGTTTTTGTTTTTTAAACCTCACTTAGTCTTGTCCTGGAGCGCAAGAACTTTACCCTTAACATCAAAAGTTAAAATCAAGTCATTACTCCATACTACCAAATACTACCAAAAATACTAAAACTGAGAGATGGGCTCATAGTAGGGGTGTAAGAAAATATTGAAATATCAAATATCAGAATGTTTAGTGATACTGTATCGATTCTCAAAAACACAGTATCAATACACACATTCATGGCAGACAATGAATCATTGTGTGTTGTGTTTAAATCTCTGACCACTAGATGGCTGTGTTGTAATCCATTTTCAGCTTCACTCCAACATTAACAAGCAGCACAAGGTCGCAATGCTATTGTAAGCATTGATAAACCTGTTCATATAGTGGTGTGTTTTAGTAGTAGGATTTTAAAAATTGCAATATATCACTTTGCTTGCAGTATCGCAGTATATCAGAATATATTGAATTGTGACCGCTGTATCACAATACGTACTGTATCACGATACGTTCTGTATCACCAGGTTCTTGCCAATACACAGCCCTAGCTCATAGTAGCAAATATATATACGCCCTTGCTGTAAATCATTACAACATTACCAGATGTTTGGGCACTCCATATAAGCAATTTCTTTTATTGTTTAACAAACAAGAAACAGAGGAAGAAACAAATACACATCAAAAAGACATCATGGTACATGGATGATAGGAGTAACATTAACTGTTCCTGGGCCTAGAGCAGGAACCCATACCTGCCTCTTCATACAGCCAGGGACTTTTTTAAACAAGTTTTTTTTTTAAGAAATGCTGTCCTCACGAGCACTGTGTTTAAAAAGTCTCAGTTCACATGAAAATACCAAAACATGTTGTTAAGAGGACTGTAACTACTTCACATGCTATTTTCAAAACCACCTGTCTTCAATCCAATGGCGCTTGCCGTCTTCCATAATCTCCCCCGTCTGCTGAACAGCCGAGTGAGCTGGCAACTTGTTTTAACCACACATTGAGGCAAACTGATTACAGTTGTCAATGTGCAGGCGAAGGAGCTCCGTCAGCGACAGCACCAACGTTCTTGACAAATGAAAAATCTTTCCCCATTTCTCTGCAGCAAACACTTTGTTTTCTAAAGCTGTCCCACCAACTAGAAGTCACCGAGTCACGTCCAAATCAGGTCACGCTGTCATGGGAGTGCAGGATACAGCGGTGACCTCTGTAGTACACTCCGACACCTCTGTTCTTACAATACAGTGTAGAGCAAGGGTTTCCTCCCAATCTTTCCTGCCCTGAGACCCACGTGCTCATAGATACGAAACATAGCGGCCCACAGGAACACCTACATCCAAGGGTGTAGATTTGTACTTGACATTGGTGGGGACGTATGTATCCGCGAACCCGCCCTTATGAATAACAATTCATAATTAAGTTAATTCATTCATCCATTATCTGCTGCTTAATCCCGCTAGTTGGGGTCACGGGGGGGGCTGGAGCCAATCCGAGTGTCATTGGGCGAAGGCGGGGTACATCATGGACTGTTTCCAGTCCATCACATGGCCAACACTCACGCACTCACACCTACGGGCAATTTCAGAGTGACCAATCAACCTAACATGCATGCGTTTGGACTGTGGGAGGAAACCGGAGTACCCGGAGGAAACCCACTCAAGCACGGGAGAACATACACACTCCACACAGAACAACCCGGACCGGGAATCCAACCCAGATGGTCTTGCTGTAAGGCGACAGTACTAACCACTACACCACCGTGCTAACCACTACACCACCGTGCTAACCACTACACCACCGTACTAACCACTACACCACCGTACTAACCACTACACCACCATACTAACCACTACACCACCATACTAACTACTACACCACCATACTAACCACTACACCACCATACTAACCACTACACCACCATACTAACCACTACACCACCGTACTAACCACTACACCACCTTACTGACCACTACACCACCATACTAACCACTACACCACCTTACTAACCACTACACCACCATACTAACCACTACACCACCACCTTACTTACCACTACACCACCGTACTAACCACTACACCACCTTACTTACCACTACACCACCGTACTAACCACTACACCACCGTGCTGACCACTACACCACCGTACTAACCACTACACCACCGTACTGACCACTACACCACCGTACTAACCACTACACCACCGTACTAACCACTACACCACCTTACTAACCACTACACCACCATACTAACCACTACACCACCATACTAACCAGTACACCACCATACTAACCACTACACCACTGTACTAACCACTACACCACCGTACTAACCACTACACCACCATACTAACCACTACACCACTATACTAACCACTACACCACCGTACTAACCACTACACCACCGTACTAACCACTACACCACCATACTAACCACTACACCACCATACTAACCACTACACCACCGTACTAACCACTACACCACCATACTAACCACTACACCACTATACTAACCACTACACCACTGTACTAACCACTACACCACCATGCTGCCTAATTTAGTTTATGAATTATATAATGTTAACTTAACTGAACGTTGGCAGTTTGTTGTGCAGTTAATAATCATGTTATTTATAGCTACAGACGATGTTATCCATTAACGTTGTTAGGATGGACTCAGTTCATTGGCAATCTTGACTTTAAGTGACGTTTCTTTGAAAAATAGTTCACTGTTAACACCCATGTGTCTCCCACATTGCACCTAAGTCTCGCACAGTGAGTCTCGCAAATGACTGGAAAGTTTTCCTTCCAGTTTTGTTGCTGCTAACAACCAAACGTAGCTACAGAGTCTCACGTGAAAGCAGGGAAAGACACAACCAATCACACTGGCCATATGTGTTATGTGGAGGTTGGACTCCAGTAAAAAACTTGATTTAACCCTTTCTGCATTTCTAGGTTGACAAGATGTTGACAGATTGGGGCCTTTTTTGGAGGGGATCAAATTATTGGTGCCAATTCTATGTCCTTGCCTACATCAACTGAAATCAGAAAAGCAGTTTTCTGTTTCTTTTATTAAGTGCTGACACTGAAAACCTGGGAAGCAGAGACAGATTAGGTAAAAGATCAGATCATCCATTTCGCTTCAGTCCTCGAATCCATTTTGGTGCAATGTTAATAAAGGAGAATAACAAAAAAAATGGAAATGCTAAAGATAATCTGGAGCTGCAGTCAATCTTGATTTCACCAAATGCTCAACTGAGTTTTCCGTTAGTGTAACTCTTTCTTCTTGGTATTTGATTTGTTTTGAGGGATTTTATATTTGTTGATTTGGTATAGTTTGATATTTGTTTTGTTTTTGGGATTCGTTTGAAACAGCTGAAGCTTTCTGACTTGACTCACTGTGCTGATACTGATATCTGCTTCTTTGTCAGTTTATCAGTTTGAGTTTAACTGCTCTGGTCTCTGATACTTGGCTAAAAAAAATTGCTGCGGGATCTATAAACCAAATTCAAACACAGATCTTTGCTATTATTTAATAGCTTGTTTGGTTTTTAACAGCAGCTTGTGCTGCAGAAACTAGATATCAGTCGGACGATAAAACAGGGAGATTATACTGAGAGTACGGTGATGACTTACTGCTAGAAGAAGAAGAGAGATCTACTGTTGAATTTCCTCCAATGATCATAGAATATGTTCCACCAGCAGTGAACTGAACCAGAGTTAGTCTGGAAGTGGACCAAGATCTACTGGCTGGAGAACCCACAGCTGCATTGTCTCAGACTGATGACGTTTATTTATTTGTTGGTGTGACGTTTTTATTTGCAGGTCTCTGTTAAGATTTAAACTGTTTATAACTGTTTATAATGTAAAAAAGAAAAAAAAAACATTTGACTTTTAATTATAAAGTTAATCTTTTTTCCATTTATTTTTTATGACCGAAAGCAACATTACCAGCCTATTACAAACTACTGCCTGAGTACAGGCCTGTGAACTGGTGGTCCACAGTTGAGAAAAGTTGAAAAACCCTGGCGTAGAGTAACTATACATTTATGTGTAAACCTGTTAGGTTAGATTATAAACAAAAAAGATCAAGACTCACACTCTGGAGCCAAACAAAGGTGAGGAGTGTCTCCCACATTGCACCTAAGTCTCGCACAGTGAGTCTCGCATATGACTGGAAAGTTTTCCTTCCAGTTTTGTTGCTGCTAACAACCAAACGTAGCTACAGAGTCTCACGTGAAAGCAGGGAAAGACACAGCCAATCACATTGGACATATGTGTTATGTGGAGGTTGGACTCCAGTAATACCAAAAGGGGTATTAGAAAAGGTCCATTTTCAGTGCCCTAAAACACAGTTTGTGTGTAGATGAAGAAAAACACACAGAAAAAAAAAAAAACATGTACATGTGGACGGGGCCTCAAGGTCAAGATTTTATTGCACTGCCCAACTAAGTACCAGCTCTTTAAACAGGGAGGAAATAGGTATTAATTAATATAGTTATAGAAATAAATACATATGAACGAAATGTTTATTAAATTAACATTAGAAAAAAGGTCATTAACAAAAACCCAATTTTAAAAAATTTGGAAAGTAGGAAAAATAGCAATAAAAACAGACAGCAAAGACCGCCAAATCCTTTTGGATGTCAATTCAAACGAAAACAGTACAAAAACAAAATATATATTTCATATTTTAACTAATCATTTTGTTTTTTATTGATATACACTTACTCTAAATGTAACACTGTTCAGTTGAGATCTGAATTTGAGAAATTTAACTGGCTGTGAAAGTGGATTTTTTATTTTTACATTCTAAATGACATTTCAGCTACATGACAGTCCGGAGTTTCTAATGCTATATATTGCGTATCATAATACAGCACAGCTTTTGGGTGGGTGACAGGTCTGGACTGCAGGCAGGCCTGTCTAGGATGTGCACTCTCTTACCACAAAGCCACGCTGTTGTGGCTTAGTATCGTCTTGCAGAAACAAGCAGTGACTTTCCTGAAAATAACATCTAAACGACAGCAAGTGTTTTCCCAAAATGCTTATGTACCCCCAGTGTTAATCATGCTTTCACAGATATGCAACCCCAACTAACACCTCTGTACCAGAAGAGATTCTGGCTTTTGTACTTGGCGCTGCTAACAACTAGAATGGTCCTATTATTCTTTGGTCTAGAGGATGTGATGTCCTTCATTTCTAAAACCAATCTGAATGGTGTCAGACCACAGCACATGTTTCAACTCTCAGCAAGAAGTTGGTGGTGTTTCTTGATGTTGTTGATTTGTAGAAGCAGCAATACATTCCAAATCAATACAATAAATAGACAATATTGAAATAAAAAAACCCCACATATGTCCTTCTGTATATCTTATGTATATGTATTGTGTACATTTTGTATATTGCCTTATATATTTCAGTTATTACTAAATGTATATGTTGTAGCTTATTTTTTTCCCCAGTATTTTCTATTTATTGTTATGTTTGCACTGTTTTTACTACTATATATAATGCTCCCCTGCTGTAGAGTTTTATCTGAGCCCCACCCCAAACATTTCAATGCATGTTATGTGCTGACATGATGTGCAAATGACAAATAAACTTGAAACTTGAACTTAAAAACTTGTTTCTTAGCATACATTGTTCTTAAACTTTGTTTATTCTCAATTAGTAATTGTTTCTTCTCAAAGTGGTCACAGCGTTTTGGGAATGCCCCTTTTTATCCAATCATGACAGCAGCACTGGTGTTTTTGATAATTTCTGTGTGGAGTGTGTATGTTCTCACCGTGCTTGAGTACCTCGCCTTGCCTGATAATGGGGGATTGGCTCCAGCCCCCTTGTGACCCGGACTAGTGGGATAAAGCGGAAGATTATGGATGGATGGATTGTAGTTCAAACTTGGATGACATGACTTCTACCTCTTAGAAAAACCTTCTGCTTAGTTACTCATGGTTTCAAGTTTCACAAGATAAGAAGAGAAGAACCACTGAGGTGAGCTTCCTTTAAAAAACACCTTTAACATTCATCAACATGACATTAATTGCATTGTAGTTTTTTTGTCTAATAAATGCTGACTTTGCGTCTCAGCTGAGCTTCAGCCAAGAGAAGTTGGTGGTGTTTCTAGATTTTGTTGATGGCTTCCACTTTGCATAATAGATACATTTGCAGAAGCAGTGAACTGTGTTTTTGGGAAAGCATTCCGAATCAATGTTATTCTTTTATAAAAGCACGTCAGATTTTAATGCAATGTAATCTGAGGGACTGGAGATCATCAGCATTCAATCTTGCCCTTTATGCAAAGATTTATTTTAACATCATCAACTGTAGATGGTAAAATCTCGAATCTCGATTTGCAATCGTGTGCTAAAAACATTGTTCTTAAACTTTGTTTATTTTCAAATAATTATTGTTTCTTCACATAGTGGTGCCTGAAATGATCAAAACCTGGTTTTGATCGTTTCAGATCCTGGACTTACATTGCCCCTGTCCCATGTTTTTCAGAATGTGTTGCAGGTATTAAATTAGGAATTTACTTTATATCTATATTAACTTCCATTCATGTAAAGGCCAAATTTGGCTCCAGCCCCCCCGTGACCTGGATTAGTGGAATAAAGCGGAAGATGATGGATGGATGGATTGTAGTTCAAACTTGGATGACCTGGCATCTACCTCTTAGAACTTCTGCTTAGTTATTCAGGGTTTCCTGTTTCACAAGATAAGAACCACCACAGAGGTGAACTTCCTTTTAAAACCACCTACAACTTTCATTAACATGACATAAATGGCATTGCAGTTTTTTTTGTCTAATAAATGTTGAGTATTGTAGTGCAAGAAGATTGATGGAAGAAATCTTAAAAAATAATTCAATGTTATGAATTCACTTGAACCATTATGGCTAAGTGATGCAATTTTATGTCACAGTATGTTCCATAACATGACAAATAACTGACAAATAAATGAAAATTTATTAATTGCAGGCTATTAGACTTTATTTAGCTTTATACTGCACTGGTTTGTCATAATATTTTATTTACTTTTGGAATTCTATGATTTGCTGTTACCAGAAAATAATGGTTTCTCCTTATGAGTTTCAGTTTCACTCTCAAAGATGTGTTGGTACATCCTGGTTACTAAAGGCTTCTGCTCCGTGTTGTTTTTAGGGTCAAATAACGTTAAATGTTAATAAAAAATTAAGGAATGTTAAGGTAATCCTCTAAATATTTACCATCAATATCCAAAGAAAACATGTCTCAATTTTTATGTATGTCATGTATTTTCAATTCTCTATATCATTTAAATACACTTGTAAGGATTCAGACTCAAGAGGTAAAATACGATCCATGTGCAAGGCTTCATTACTCAGAGCATTGTATAAACAATAACAAAAAAGAGTCCAGGGTTTGAGTGAGGAGTCCAGTGAAGCAAAGGTAGTAGGCCCAAGGCTGGCCGCTAGACGGTCCTTGGAACAGGTTAGATGGAATGTGTGACCGCTGGTGTTCGGCGCGTTACCTCCGTGTTCACCGCGTTACCTTGCAAAATGCAAAATTCATTAAGTGACGCTGCATTGCAACAACTTAGTGTCTTGTATAGTGATGGTGATGAGAACCTGGAGTCATAATGTCTACAATGCAAAACTAAAAGAAATCTTATTTACTATCAAAATTACCTGAAACCTGCACATCAAAAATTTCAAGCAGTGCATTTGATCTGATGTGTTTTGAGATCTCAACCCTGCGTGAAAAATCAGCTTATGTTGTGTTTTGTATGCTGGTATGGGGGCTCAACCATGCTGGGTGACAAAATAGTAGCTTTACAGTAGAGGAAGAAACATTCTTAACTTCCAATGTTAGTCAATGGAACCAGAAGTCCACAGTGATTTTGGAGCATTTTCTTTATTATGTTGTGTTCAAATGATATAGAGAAATAAATACAGACAAAATAAGATACATGTTTTACATGCATACAGCAACAGCAGGAAAAATGCAATCTGTTGTGTCTTTTATGCAGATAAACTTTAGATGACGTAGGCTGCCATGATTAGAAGTTGCATTGAAACAGGCAAGATGGAGGGAATTATCTCTACAAACATCTGCCATCTTTTTAAGGCTGTGTTATTTGCAGCTCAGGGCAGGTAGGACGAGCAATGGCCCACCTAAAGAGGGCTGAAATGGGCCAAGAAAGCAACTGTCAAGCAAGGGGGATGTTGTTGGAGTGCCATGGCCATTTCAGCCCTCTTTAGGTGGGCCATTGCTCGTCCTACCTGCCCTGAGCTGCAAACACTACACTGCAATATTCTTCAGTTTCAGCATTTCTGAAAGTTACGTGCCATAATCAGACAATCTGAACACCCGTGATAATTAATAGTAGAATCACTACTGTGTTTTACAAACTAGCCACCTTGCATAGTACAGGGTAGCGGGCGAAATAATGTAACAGTAAAAACAGTGTGTACACTGTAAACCAAGCAATAACATCCATTAGAACGGAATCATGTGACTTACAGCTTGATACATCATGGTTTATTTGTTAACCCAATTCTATCACCCTTATTCATCTTATTACATTGTTTTATCAATATTCAAACTTTTCCACCATGTCCAAGTGTTTTTTTGAATTGTATTATTTTCCATTCAGAAGGTTTTTTTCTTGTACGTTTTCAAAATTTGCAGCGAGTTGGCGGGATGGAAAACCTGCTAGCCAGATGTTTTTGTAACCATGCAATAACTTTATGGGAGGTAGCTTTTGGGGAAATTAAACCCTTCAGATGTCTGGTTCCCATGACCTTAGTTGTTTCTGTTCTCTAGAACCTATTTCATGTCAAACAACTTTGTTTATATTCTAATGATTTATTGATTTCTCAGCAAACACACAACGTTGTCACAATGTTGTTTTGAATGGTAAATAGGCCTTTCAAATGAATTTGGTGTTGTTTGGCTAATGAAGAGAACAAGTTCTTGTCTATTTAACCAATCCACAGTCATTATTTTAATTCTACTGATTCATTCAACATTAGTTATATAACATCACCATTATCGAGGTCTTCAAGAAGGTAGTTGAAGCTGTTTTTTTACCTCCATATATAATACAGCAGTAAACAAGTTTGAAGTTTAAAATAAGCACTGTTCAAGCAAAGGTTGTTGACATCTAAGACAAACAGCTACAACTTTATTTATGCTGGAAATATTTGTCTTAAAAAAAACACGAAATACATGGATTTCTACAGACTGCCGTGACCACAGCGAGAGCTTAAGACTCCATCTACAATTTACATTACACAGCAAAGACACAGAGAAGGTTAGCGGAGAAAAGCACCTCATCCTTTATTATGTTAAAACTGAGTCTTATGAGCCACAGCAGGCTTTTAGCAGATCACACACGATGAAGTCAGAGGTTTTCAGAAAAGAGCTGCATTTATAATTATTGTTCGGTTGACAAAAACACTTCAACATATGACATAACATGTAATTACATGTAATTAAGTTACTGACTGCAAACTACAGCCATCTGCTTTATTCAGAGTTTGTAGCTTTTGAATGTTTTAAAATATTCCTGTACATATAAATACTTAATTAAAGCAAAAAAAGCGTCTTTACTTCTTACTGAGCCTCAAGAAAGCTCACCTGTGTCCCAGGATACTGGTGGACTTCTACCGCTGTACCATTGCGAGCATACTCACAAACTGCATCTCAGTGTGGTACGGCAGCTGCTCCGTATCGGACCGTAAAGCACTTCAGCAGGTGGTGAAAACTGCCCAGCACATCACAGGCACGCAGTTACCCACCATTGAGTCTGTCTATCAGAAGAGTTGCCTGAGCAGGGCGAGAAGCATCATCAAGGACCCTTCTAACTCTAACCACAAACTTTTTACCTTCCTTCCATCCGGCAGGCGTTACAGGAGCCTTCGCTCCTGCGGCAACAGACTCAGGAAGAGCTTGTAATTTCACACCTGTACAGTTCTATTTATATTCACAATTCTGTTCATATTGCACTATTCCTATCTGTAGTTATTTCTTATACTGTTACAACTTGTTCAACATATACTGCTCTGTGCAATCTTTGCATTTCACTCCTTACTGTATATATGTCTAGTAATTTATATTGTATTTTATATACCACCCCCTTATGTCACATTCTGTGTACACCTACATTCTATATATTTATTTATATACCACCACATGTACAATAATCTCAAATTGTTAGTTATTTCTGTTTTGCACTTTATGTAAATAATAATGTATTTTGCACTTCTGGTTGGATGCTAACTGCATTTCATTGGCTTTGTACCTGTACTCTGCACAATGACAAAGTTGAATCTGATCTAAAAAATGTCTGCTTTTCAGTGCATTTGGTAATGTTAGTCATAGTCTGTGGTTAACTAGGGACAGCATGATATTGAGGTGAAGGGAGCCCAATCAACTATAGCTGTAGGATCCCATGCGCCTTTTTGTATAACTGTACACAAAAAACAGGTGCCCACTATAGCAAGCGTTGTACTTATCCAATGCGCAGTTTCCAAGCACCCTGAAACTATCAGAAAACAAGCTTTAACGCCTATGCTATCACAATGCCTTTGCCTATGCAACATGCTATGTTTCAGCATGTTGACAATGTGGAGGTTTGGTAGAATTTCTACTCAGGATGTCTTTGAGCTCGCCGAGTGATATCTTCTAATCTTTTTTTAACTCTCCTTGAGTTTTCATGCCTAGTTGTCACAACCTCAATACTATGTAATGTTGCCATGCAGCATCATGACTACCTATAGGTTGTTTTCAGTCAGGCGACACTTGAAATCCAAATGGAGGGCAGAAAGTGAAAAACAGAATGGAGGGGATGTGGAGCCAGTGCTGTGCTAGGTTAACTGATATTAACAAGAGAAAGAAAACAGAAAATCACAGTTTATATTAGATGTGATTCTGATATTATGAAGAATAATTTTACCTGAACTAAAAGATGAGCTGCTATCAGCAGATATAAGAACCACCAAGAAAACAAACAACAGCACGCATAAGCATGCATAAGCATCTGTCGTTTGGTTTTCTTTTACAGGCCTGTGGATTAACCAGCAACAAATACTCAACTCTGAGGCACCTCTCGACATCACCAGCGCTCCCCCACAGATCAACTGTACACAATACAATACAATAGTATTGTATATTGAACAGTTTAATTGACTGTGAACTGGTGACTGGTGAGAAACTCGAACAGGAAACTACTTAGCTCCTTCAGTCTCTCCTCCTTATTGCAGACGAAGGCTTGCATACCATTTTTGCTTTGGACACTTTCTTATGTTTTTCTCCCTTAAGCTCCATATGGTTTCTCGGCTTAATTGATTTAAGGGCCTGTAGACGACGCAAACCATAGGCATGTGAAAAATCGCTACCTTCCCTCCATTATCAGTTTGTGCCATAGCAATGACATGAGGACATTTACAAACAAGCTAGTAAAATTTCAGGGAGTTCCATACACATCTACCTGCCAATTAACACCAATATGCTTATAGATACTTAGAGCACCTCTATATGCTCTAGATACTGTATAAGTTCATTTACAGCATCAACTAAGGTTGTAAAATAATATTTTGAGAAACGTTCAATAAACGATCACCAGGCGTCGCAGTGTGTCTATACAGCATAGCATTTTATTGCTATCAGCATATCTTTAAGTTTAATGGCACCACAAAACAACAAAACTTTTGAATAAACACATGGTTTGCATCCAAATAAACACTGCTCAGCTAAACAAAGTCTAGAATATACTCTATGTTCTTTGCTTATATATGCCAACATAAACTTTGTTCACATGAAATTAATTTTAGCCTGTGAATGTCCAGCCTACATAACCACTTCTTCAAATGAAATATCACTTCTGACTTATTGGCAAAGTCTTGAATCAATTTCAGCAATAACCTCATATATATATCAACTTAAATTAGTTTAAAAAATAATAGTAATAACAAAATCTAGTCAAACATTCCATTTAGTATTAGTTCTGTCAAACATACACAACTTCTGAAGGTTTCTAGGTTTTCATGTTCTAACAACTTTCTGAGGAATTAGAGCCACATAGCAGGGTGCGTAATTTATTTTAGTTGACAGAAATTTCTCTTTAATCAGTAAGGAAGTCTCTACCCAGCAAACACATAATATCACAGTGCTGTCTACTTTCTTACAACATGTCAAAGATAGTGCTTTCTATGTTGTTTGAATAAGGTCGTCACAACGTAACTAATAAACAACATCGTCAGGCAGTATTCATTCTACCTGCTAATAAGATCAGATATAGTGGAACGTATGAAGGATTCTAGGAGGCTGTGACAACGTTGTCAGATAACGTTGACACAACTTTCTGAGGAATGAGACCAACATTTCAGCACTGTGGACACCAAAACTAAAGTCTGTGCCGTTCTGTGCTGTTCTATAAATTGAAGGAATTTCCCTTTAATCAGTAAGAATGTCTCTACCTAGCAAACACATAATGTTGCTACAATGTTGTCTACTTTCCTACAATGTTACTACAACGTTGTCAAAAGTTGGTGCTTTTTATGTTGTCTGAACAAGGTTGTCACAGCAACAGTACTAAATAATGTTGTTTTATGGTGTTATTATCAAAGGTGTCAAAAGTATTCCCATTCATTACTCAGGTAGTAGTATAAATACTAGGGTTTAAAAATACTCTGTCGAAGTATCAACTCAAGCTTTTTACTCCAGTAAAAGTGTAAAAGTACTGCTTTCAGAACTACTTAAAGTATAAAAGTAAAAGTAATGTAAGGAAAAAATGCCATTAAGGACAAACGCTTAGGCCGCACCACAGGGGTCTATAGTGCACTAGCCCACCTCCCCAAAAACCCCATTCTTCTAAAATCCATAATGACTATAATGTTATATTAAAATGTTAATGTTGATAAATTTGAGATGCACTAGGCTTCCTTTTTCAGCTGCATATACGCCCATTGAAATTGTATTTTGGTACAATGTAAATATATTAAAGAAGCATATCTGTGTACTACTGAACATTAACATGTGTTTTATGGAGCAGAAGATATGATGACTAGTTGTCTATAAGTATTGAAATGGTACAAAAAGTCAAACTTCTAAGGCATTTTATCAATAATCTTTACTGGAATGTAAATGTACATGAATAAAAACAAGCTGTAAATGAAATAGGAGTAACAAGGCTAGTTTTAAAATGCAAGGAGTAGAAAGTCCAGATAATTGTGTGAAAATAAAAGGAGTAGAAGTAAAAAGTCATCTGAAAAATAATTACTCCAGTAAAGTATAAATAAGTAGCATAAAAGTAAAAAATTCAGGACAAAAGCTTAGGCCGCACCACAGGGGGCTGTAGTGCTCTAGCCCACCTCCCCAGAAAAAAAAACCATTCTTCTAAAAGCCATAATGACTATAATGTTATATTAAAATGTTCATATTGATAAATTTGAGATGCACTAGGCTTCCTGTTTCAGCCGCATATACACCCATTGAAATGTTATTTTGGTACAATGGTAATATATTAAAGAAGCATATCTGTGTACTACTGAACATTAACATGTATTTCATACACTTCGTTACTTGACAACTCTGATTATTACTACCTGCTGCTGACTTTACA
This sequence comes from Megaleporinus macrocephalus, assembly GCA_021613375.1. NCBI lineage: Eukaryota > Metazoa > Chordata > Actinopteri > Characiformes > Anostomidae > Megaleporinus > Megaleporinus macrocephalus. The sequence goes on from CM038705.1 coordinate 12,206,456, forward strand.
CAATTCCATGTAGTTCCATGCAGATATAATGGGACGTATGACGGATTCTAGAAGGTTCTGGCTGACAACGTTGCCACCACGTTGTCACAACGTTGTCAGATAACGTTGTCAAGACTTGAGGGCACCAAAACCATGTTTGCAGGGTATCCACCTCTGACTTCAGGCTTTAATCAGTGACTTGACAGTCATGCTGTTCCACCACTTTGAAGCATTTCTTGAATATCTGCTCGCAGCGTGGACTTAAAAACACGAAAAAACAAGGCGAACCACGGACGCCTAATTAACTATGCGAAGACGCGCGACGCGATTGGCTGGCAGCTCACGGCTGGGCGGGGACCTAACTCACGTAGAGGCACTGAGAAGTTGAGCGACGGGAAAAAACCTCACGTTCGTATCGCCGCAGACAGAAACAGCGAGGATGTAGTTTCAGACACGCTTCACAGCTTTGACACATACGATCTTTTAAAGATGCACCCTGTTTGAGAGCGCTGTGCTGAACGTGACGCGACTCCTTTAAAACTCTCCAGGTGGATTTCTCTGCAGGATATTAGACCTGTCATCTGTTTAAGACTAGGACGGTAAGTTTCTTATCTTCTGGTCTGTGTGTGTACAAAGAGAAGGATTATGTTGTGGGGTTTTAAAGTCTTACTTGAACATTGCTTACTGGTTAACAACTTTTTTCACAGGCATCAGCAAACCACTTTTCTTTATTATCTTCTGGTAATGAAGCGTTTCAGGCTTTAAATAATAAATACGACACCAATAAGCTTTTGGAAGGATGAAGTGAGCTGTAAAAAATTCTAAAATGACCCAAAACGCTGTTTAGCCTTGAAGCCTTATAATAAAATTAACATCCATTCATCAAAAAAGTGGGGTTTTTTTGTTAAAAAAGAAAAAAGTCTATGTCAATAAATAAATGTGAGTATATATTTATTACAGTATTATATGGCTTCATTTAATAAGGTCATTTTCTTTTACAGAATTTTTGAAATATTGAATAAAACTTCTAAAAATAGGTTTTGGTGTGCAGTAGTAAGACTAGTTAACAAAACTTGTATAATAGCAAAAGTTTAAAAGTCAAAACTTTTGGACACTAAAATAGACAGAATACGCATTTTAGTGATTTTGGCAGTTAAAATGCTTTACCTGGTCAATTACAGAGGTTGGCCGATATGGCAAAAAAATTATATTGTGATTGATTTTCATGATATAAATTATGATATTTATTTGTTTAGGTATCGGATCAATTGGAACAGAGAAAGCAGCACAAGAAGAGTTCAATTAAAAAAATGCTATAAAAATTATAAAAACATTTTTTGTTTAATATTTGTACATACTGTGCTGCACTAAATCCAGTTAACAGAACATTTTTTGCTCTCTTTATAATAAAACATGCAGAGTTATACTGCCCAGCCTTAAGAATTGTACCACTTACTATTATTATTATGACTCAGATAAAAAAAAAATTCAATCATTTAATTAAATACACTCAAAAGACCATATCTGTTGTAGTAGGTTGAGCACTAAGTTAAATATAGTAACCACACTGGCTTAGTAAAGGCCACAGTGTTCTGTAGATGGTTGAAAGCACTGCTCTTTAAACAAGAAGGATTTATTGATTTTCATATAAAGATTCCAAGTGATTTTCCATCATCTTTAAATGCTGTTTGCACAAATGAGTCCCACCCACACTGTGGCGGGCATGAGGAATTAAGAGGGAAAACCCAAATACCAATGAGCTTCAGAAGACTCACTATGACAGGGGCGTCCAATCATATCCGCCCTGCATGGCTGCAGGTTCTCGTTCCAACAAAGCAGGAGCACACATGGCTAGTTCTTTAAAAACTGAGCAATTGATTAAGCAAGCAGGATCAGGTGTGATTTGCATGTTTGTGAAGAAAAAAACGCACCCACAGCGGCCCCTTGTGGATAAGATTAGTCAGCACAGCACTATAATTTAGGTCTGTGTTAAAGAGCGGATAAGCGCTATTGCTTAACTCTTGAGTGTCAGGTTAGCTTGTTGAGTCACACCTCTGACCTCTAGTGGACTAAAGTAGAATAGCATGGTGAGTCTCATATTCACAAGCTCTCCAAAGTTGTGAAATTGTGAACAGTGGCTATTCACACCATATCACCCAAAGTGTGTTGGGTCATGTTATAGATTGCCTTTTTCAAAACTGTACTGTAGTTTAAATCCAGAAATTTGCCCCATTTATATTGAAATTGCACCCTAAGTAGTGAGTATAGTCACTTCCAGAATGAATAAACTGACCTGAAATTTCAACTTGCTATAAATACAACCTGAAGAATAATAATATTTGTATACTTTAAAAAAAATAAATACTTTTATGTTAATAAATCCCAACAACAGGTGCAAAACTATAAGTTCTGCAGCAGCACCATGAATTCTGACCCTCTGTTTACCAATTTCTTTTTTTCCTGAAATAGGAACAGCTTTGTGTGACTACGATACAAACTGTACTGTGACTCATGCATGTTTTCCATTTTTTTCTATATTACTTATTTTCACTTAAGAAGATACAAATGAGCAGCAAAACTATAACTTGAAAGCCACATTTCTGGTGGGTAAACCTGAAGCTTCTACTTGAACCTTTTCAAGTAAATCCATGATGTAACCCTACAGGTGTGAGTTTGTGTGCAGTGACATTGTGTTGTCTTGATCAAATCTCTATGATAACTTTGGCATATTCTTTCTTTTCTAAACCAGGTTTTTGAGGTACAATGACATACAATACATACACTCCTGTGGCATTGTATCTTGGCAACGGGACAGTCATGTCTCCATATCACAACTCATCCACCAGCAACTCGTCAACAGAAGACTATTATGATGAGTATGAGGATGATGATGATGTGCATGCGGAACTCAGAAAATCCCTCAATATCATGTCTCTCATAGTCTACTGCCTAGCCTTCGTGCTTGGGGTTGTTGGGAACGGCATTGTGATCTGGGTGTCTGGATTCAGGATGAAGAAGACCGTGAACACCGTCTGGTTCCTCAACCTTGCTGTAGCAGACTTCCTTTTCACGGCCTTCCTTCCCCTAAGCGTGGCCTACACTGCCATGGGCTTCCACTGGCCGTTTGGCCGCTTCATGTGCAAGTTCAACAGCACCCTCAGCTTCCTCAACATGTTCGCCAGCGTCTACATCCTGGTGGTGATCAGCGTGGACCGCTGCATATCCGTGGTGCATCCCATATGGGCGCAGAACCATCGCAGCGTAGGTAGAGCATCTGCGCTGAGCTTCGGCGTCTGGGTCTTTGCCTTGCTGTTGAGTTCTCCATACTTCGTCTTCAGGGACACGGCGCCGGACTATGACAACGCAAACGTGATCAACTGCTTCAACAACTTCGCCTTCTCCGACGATTACGAGACGGCAGAGGTGGTGGAGCTCCGGCTCCTGCGGCACCGCGCCATGATCATCACGCGCTTCTTGCTGGGCTTCGTCGTGCCTTTTTCCATCATCGTCTCCTGCTACGCTGTCATCATCCATCGGCTGAAAAGAAACCGTTCCATGTCTGGCCGCACCGGGCGCCCATTTAGGATCATCGCTGCCGTGATCACCGCCTTCTTCTTGTGCTGGGCTCCGTACCACATCCTGGTGCTGATCGAGATGGCTAACCACATGGCATATGAATACAGCCCCACCCTGCAGCATGTCACCACCATTGGCATCCCCATAGCCACCAGCTTGGCTTTCCTCAACAGCTGCCTGAACCCACTCCTGTACGTGTTCATCGGTCAGGATTTCAAAGACAAGGTGCGCAAGTCCGTGCTGAAGGTTCTGGAGACGGCATTCACCGAGGAGGTGTCTCGCACTAACACCTACACAAACTCCATGATCACCAGCCGCGGCAAAGAGCAAGGGAGCAAATCTTTTTCCGACGCGGAGGTGTAAAGGTCAAATGATGAAGACGGATCTTCTATGCACGAACGCACTGTAGGGCTGTTATAGGGCCATCATTCGTCAACTCCTGGACAAGTCGTACCTTTCCTCAAACATCTGAGGCGCTTTTATTTGGGCATTGGTGACTCGTTCCGAAGTCACTGCAGATGAAGACATGACTGATAAATGAAGAAACAAGGCTGGATCCTCGCAATGCAGAAGTACAACATGTGTCATTCTCTGTAACCAGCTCAGATATGAAGGATGTACGAAGGACAGGGCACTGGGGACTGAGTTGGAAACTGGCACTGATGGTTGCAAATTGTATTGGTTTGTATGCAGCTCAATTTCACATGACAATCCTTGTCTTACCTTCCGGTATGGGGAGCAGTGCCTATGGTAAGGAACATAACACGTGTTGCAAAATATCAAATCTACAATGATTTTTTCATGTTTTTTTCTTAACTATTAAAAAAAATAAAGATGCCCCAAAGAGCCTAATTTAATAAAGCATGCTTAGATCATGGCTCTTGGCACATTTACACTACCGCTCAAAAGTTTAGGATCACTTTAGAATTTCATTTCATGCAATTTTCATGCAATTCATGCAATTTTCATGCAATTCACAAACAATATTGTTCACAATTAATTAAATGTATCAGATGATTTTTAAAGAATAAAAATGCTTGTATTAAAGCCTATTTTTGTATAGAGGCTTATTTTGCATATAGTTCTATTATCAGCAATTCTCAGTCCTCTGTCTAAATCTCCTGGTACGACCACCAATCCAAGTTAAGGATGTTATTGGACTAATTGGTTGTTAGGACACTCTTGCTCAATTGTGATGCACAGCTGAAAAACATTCTACTAATAAGTGAGTATAAAAGGGAGAACAACATTCTAGGTTAGTTTAGTATCTGAAGCATCAGCAGTTGTTGGCTTGCTGACCGGCTCAAAATGACCAGAGACCCGTCAGTCCATTGTTGTGTTAAGGAAGGAAGATACTCCATTGAAAACAAGAACATTTCACTGTGATCCCAAACTTTTGAGCGGTAGAACAACCAAAAGTGGTTCTTCTGTGGCCTCTTGCTCTGACACCTTTTTGTGAAAAGTTCAGTCAGCTTTCTTACACGAGAAGCCAGACTGTTTATTTTCTTTTGTAGCTACAAATTTAGATTTCATCTAGACAAGCTGTCAACACAACAGAGCTATGAGACTATGCAATGTCCCTACTATCACTGGATTAGTCTTAATGGTAGAAATGTATTGATTAAAGAGAATTCAAAGATTATTATGTTTTCTATAGGCTTTAAAGGTAGGTATAAATTAATAAACAAAACTTATTTGTTTGCAAGCCAGCTAAATAACAAAATAACAAGAGTTTAGTTATGCATAAGCAAACAGCTAGAGAACATTTCACTGGTAGAATAACTAATTCAGTAAATACCTAAAGAACTTTTTGAGAAACCCCCCTTCACATTATGTAAACATTCATTTCAATAATTGTTTTCCTACTACTGTACATCCAGGGACCATTTAGTAGTCATTATCATTTAGAATCTAGCAGTGATGGTGGAAATTACAAGCAAGTGTTTGAACATTTGAAAAGCTTTTAAATTGCATGGATGTTTTTCAGGCTTGAAAAAAGGTGAAAAGAACCCTTCAGTTGAACGTTTGGAAAAAACTGTACTTAGCATAGATTTATCTCACATAGAAGAAAATTGTAGGACCCTTTAATAGCATAGCAACATGTTTGGTTTCCTCAAAAGCCATGTTTAAAATGACATTTGTGAATGTGAAGAGCTCTTTAAAGGTTTTCAATTTGAAGTTTTCCTACAACTAGACATCCAGTGTACAGTTTAGTTCAGCTTCTTTTGTTGAAATGTTACATAGCCAGGTATACTAAGCATGTAACACAAAATAAAAAAATCTGAAACACCAACAACAACCCAGAGTACAACTGATATATTACATCCAACAAAAACAGCTTTCATCTTTAAGATTGTAGCAGTGATGCTGGAAGTTGCAAGCAACTGTCTAAACCAGAACTGTATTATTTTTCCTGTGTGTAACTCAAGTTTGTATTATATATAATGTACTACGTTATATATAATGTAGTGTATTAAATTGGCTGTGGGTGTCTGCTGTAAGACAGTATGATGCAGTATGATGAAGACATTTATTTAGCACTTGATGTGTACTTTCTGAAAGTACCATGTTTAAATTTTATATAGTACCACTTATCTCATTATGCTGTACATTTCTTGCCTGTCTTGCCAGCCTAATATTTTTGTTAATTAACCTTCTAATTTCATTACAGCATATGTAAATGTTTTTTTGTATCGTTTTTTAAACGTACTTTGAAAATGTAAATTCACTAACAGCAGAAAATTCACTAATACCATTAAATAAATCAAGTCAAAAATACATTTTGTGCAAACAAATCTTATTATTAACTGTCTTCACACTTAAGTCCCCACAGACTACACTAAAAGATATGATGTTAAAAAGTTATGTTATAAACTTCTGGTAAAAAAAAAAAAAAACTCTAAGCAGTGATGGAGACCACTAAACATGCCATTGCTGAGATATTTATTTAAGCTGGAACAAGGTCCGTGGTCTCTGATTGGTCCTGCCCCTGAAATGGGGATTCTGATTGGTTCTGCTTCCAAAATGGAGACTTCAATTAGTTCTGTCACTTAGCCTAACTCTGTCTGTTAGTGCCCTGTGCAATTTGGGAAAGCAGAGTTTTTTATACTGTATGTTGTGTCTGTTGCTCGTTGGAAGGCTTTATATTGCTTGGTTGTAGGGAAAACACATAAAGATCTAGAGATTACAAATACTGCTTTTAACTGCTGTGCATGCAGATCTAACAGAAGCGCATCAAGTATATATTTTTCACATTCACAGTTTAGCATTGTTTGCATTTGTTAAAGGTTAAAGATTGCGAATAGGATATTGTCAGCCAGACAATTATCCTTCCTCCACCAAACCTTACTCTTGGCACTAGGTGTTCAAACAGGCAGCCAGATAGTGAAAGTACATCACTGCCAGATGGTGTGGCACATAGTAATCTTAGGCTTGTGCACAAATACTCTGCGATAGAAACCCATTTCATGAAGCTTGCACAGTTCATGTGTCAATGTTGCTTTAAGAAGTAAATCTGTAGTGAGAGGATTGACCATGATACACTTTCATTTCATGATAACAGAACTCAAAGTTGACCAGGCAGATCTATCAGGGCAGAGATTTTACAAAGTGTGCTGAGACGGACAGAAACGTTCCATCTACCACCTCCATCCACAGAATCTGTGGTGGCCACTGAATCTTTCGTTGCGGCTCATGAATTCCAGTAAAGTATCCAGATTGTCATTTTTCTATCTACCACATGTGAATGAAGCATTGGTTGTAACTGAGCTGCTATCAACTTCTTTTCTTATGTTTTTGCTGCATCTAATTTTTACCCATTTTGTATTACCACCACCCATTGGTGAGCAATAACATGAATGTATTTAAATACATTAAGTACATTCATAGTTGCATTTATTCATGTACCATTGTTTTGATGGATCTATACACCTTAGAGTATTGTAATATGATAACACGTTTACTTGTCAAGTATTTTATGTGAGAGCTTTAAATTTCACTTCCTTCCACTGCAGCCATTCACATGTAGTTTTTAACTGTACTTTTTGGTTAAATTGCTTTCTTTTTTGCTGTTGCTCACAACTCTCGCTTTGGAGAGTTAGCATTTTATTTTAGACCAAAGTAACCAACAATGTTTTCTTTTGAGTGTGGTTTTTCAAGGGTTTTTTTTTCGGACCACAGGAATGTACAAAAGTACAAAACAAGAGTGCAGAGTGCTGAGTATGGAGTCTTAAAAAGAAGCAAATCATACCCCAAAAAGCCACATAGAATGTGTTAGAATATAATGACAAACAGTGCAATGCAACATGAATATTAAGCCTTGGATAAAAGAACATTTAGCAAATTATACTAAATGGCGCTACAATGTCATCATTAAATGTTCACAGAGTGAATTGGTCATTATGTTGAATGGTTTTATGTGAAATGCTCTTATTGTCAAATTATTATATTGATTAAAATACATTGCCTGATGCCTGCGGCATTGATTTGAGAAATGTTTTTTTTAATTGTATTTTTTATTCATTAATAATAGAGAAGTATGTGTAGGACCTAAAGATTTTTTGGATTTGCCACTATTTTATTATTATAACATTACATATAAACAGTTAGAAGACACATGTAGATTCCCTGGTTGTTTTGGATTAAAAAAAAACAGTTGTGGTCATTGTGAAACCACATTGTTTAGATCTCAAAGACAAGAAAATCAATACATTTTCCCTTCAAGTTCAGAAGTTTAATGTATTCAGTGCATATAATGGGGGGTTTTGAACTTCAGTAATAAGACTTTACAACCATCAGTGCATATTCATGATTTCAGTGAGTATGAAATCCTTTACTCAGACCATCCAAAGCAGAAAGAAATGTATTCAAAGTTTCATTTTTGAATAGAATTACATTCCTCAATTTTACAAAATAAATATGATTATTTTTTTGTGTAGCTCCAAATTTTTGTAAACAAATGTAATATTGATAATTTAATTATTAATGTGAATAATGTTTAGCAGTCATGTTTTTGATAATATAGAAAAAAAGAAAGTGCCCAAGTCCTCTTGAACCACCTCTGGAAAAAGTACCAGCTGTTTATATATTTCTGTATATCTAAATATTTAAGCTGATATTTGTTGCTGCCCCTGAAGTTCCCACATCTTTGTAGAAACGAAGCGCCTCACTAATCAATTGTACCGTCAGTGGCTTAGCTGTCAAATCTGAGTTTGACCCTGAATTAATCACATACTCTGTTCTTAAACGTCTTCAACTGTGTATTTAGAAGCTGTGATTTAAAGCACATCTGCATTTTACAGTTCATTTTAGAGTTCAACTGCTCTGCCCTTAAAAATCACTCATCTGCCACTAGATGTCACTGTTTGCGCGGTTTTGCTGAGGTTGACTGAGGCCAATTTAATGAACGTGCGTTCCTGTTTTGAAGCTCTAGGACGTGTTAAGTGATGGGCTATTGAATATGTTTTTCACAATGTGCTCATTTTATGATGTGATTATTCTATAATTCTATATATTTTTGTGATATACTGTCAAATGCAAAAGTTTGGGCACGCCTTTTGCCTTCAGCAAATAAATTGAAATGAATTGTGCAGTAAAAATACTTCCCAAATACTGAAATTTGTTCACTGTACTTAGAAAATTGTCACTTAGAAAATCAACAGCACTTGAAATTTAATCAGAAGCATTCAAACCTTCCACAACATTTCTATTCTTGTTGCCTCTGTCATTCACACATCTTTGGACACGTCCTAGGTTTTATTTTTGCATTTATTTCCATATTTTAATTTTAATTTTAAGGGATGCAGAATTACATACATACATGACATGTCATGAAAATAAAAGAAGAAGAATACACATTTAGTCCACAGATTGCAAAGGTGGTAAGACTGTGCGTCTACAAAGCAATGCTGGTCTAGCATGTGCAGAATGAGGCCTGGCATTGTCTTGCTGTTAAAGCCATGGACTACTCAGGAAAACATGTTGTCTTGATGGCAGCGTATGTCTCTATAAAAAACTAATATACGCCCCCATGTCAAAAGTACCTTTAAACATAAGCAAGTCAACCATGGCGTGGGCACTGATGATGCCCATATGATGGCAGATGTTGGCTTTTACAGCTTTTGCTGATAATCAGAATTAGAATCAGAAATACTTTATTGATACCAGGGGGAAGTTGCAGTTATTACAGTAGCAGCCGGTTATGTAGAAGAATAAACACTCTAATAATAATAATTTACAATAAAAAAGAAATTTGTAATATGTACACATATATAATACAATAGAAGAATAAAATGTAAAATGACTGTGGCTATAGTAATAAGTACAGATATACTGTATACAGCAGTAAGAGTTTAGAAGTTAGAAAGTTATTGCACATTTGAGTTCTTGCACACATAATTAAATTATTGTTCTATTGTTATTACTGTAGGAGTTATAAAGTCTGATAGCCACTGGTAGGAATGACCTCCTGTGGCGTTCTGTAGTGCAAAACACTGGATGGTTTCTCTTGGGAGAGCTCCATGTCCGATTTTTACAAAAACAAGCTGAATTGTGAACTTATCTGACCAAAGCACATATTTCCACTTGCGGAGCATCTGAGATGCAAAGACTAAGCCTTTGGTGCATGCGCCTTTTATATCATCGCTGTCCAATAAAAAACATTTTTGTCGATTTTGAGTTTTCTACATTATTTGAACTTTCCAATGGTCGCTTACATTGTGTGAAAAATTTCAAGATGAATGGGCCAATAGAAGTGCTCCAAAACAGCTTGGAAAAAAATATGGTTCCATTGACTTACATTGAAAGTAAAGTATGTTTTTGGTCTCTCCTGTAAAGTTGCAATTTTTGAGATACTTGTTTTTCATTGGTCAGCGACGATATGCATATCGATTTAACATATTCCCCTCACATTTTCCAATTGACCTGCTTATTGTTGTAATCTAAATATTCTAGAAACTTTTCAATCTTATTTTCCCCATGCCAACTTTTATTGCAGGCATGGGATTTAAAATCATTAACATATCACAGATTCTATTTTTTTGTTTGTTTGTTTGGTTGTTTGTTTTTGTATATTACAATATTTCCCAACTTTTTCAGAAGTAGTGTTTGTTAAACAAGCCATGTTATTCATTGCTGTGGGAAAAAAAATATATGCCATGATATTTACGTTGTACCTAACAACATTCTATAACCAAAAATCATGGTGGGCTCATTGATTATGTAAACTGCCAGTGTAATACAAATTGATGAAGTAATTAAATATTTGATTAGTAATTTTATGTACTATTTACAATAATCACAATAACTTATGTGCCAAGTTGGAGCAGGCCAATTCCAAGCACTCCGGGGTTTGTGCATAATACATTGTTGAATGAAACGTTTTTAGCATGACTAAGCCAATCAAAACTTTTAATTAGAATTACCCCTTATATCTATCTGTATTCAAAGTCAACCTGAAATCAAAATTGTTAGTGCATGTGATATCAATCACATTTTATTATATACACTCACCAAGCACTTTATTAGGAACACTATATTAATACTTGGTAGGGCCTCTGTTTGATCTCAAAAAGCTTCAATTCTTGGCATGGAGTCCACAAAATGTTGGAATCATTTCTTTGAGATTCTAGTCCATGTTCACATGACTGCATTGTGCCATTCCTGCTGATTTCATGCTGCAAATCTCCCGTTCTACCTTAACCCAAAGCTGTTCTATTTGGTTCCTATCCTAAGACTGTTAAGGCAGCTGAAGAACACTTCAGAACACTTACTGTGATGTTCATCAGACCAGCTTAAGGCAACTTTTGCATTTCGAAATGGTGCATTATTATGCTGAAGATAGCCTTAAAGGATGATAAATTGTTGCCATTAATTGTTGGCACTCAAGCAGTGATTGATTGGTATTAACAGCCTGTCAAGAAAGCATTCCCCACACGTTTACCCCACCTCCACCAGCCTGAACTGCTGAAACTGCCAGGTTGGGTCTGTGAATTCATGCTGTTGGCTCCAAATTCCGAACATATCATCTGTGCACCTCAGCAGAAATGGTGATTCATTAGGAAAAGCTATGTTATCCCATTTTTCAACTGTTCAATATTGGAGAGCCTGTTTCCACTACAGTCTCAGCTTTCTGGTCTTGGCTGACAGAAGTGGAACCCTGATGTGTTGTGTATTCTGAGATGTTTTGCTGCTCACCATAATTGTACAGGTTTGTTATCTGAGTTCCCATTAGCCTTTCTGTCAGTTCAAAATCTGGCCATTCTCTATTGACCTCTCACATCAACAAGGGATTCTCCTCTGCAGAAATCACTGGATGTGTTTTTCTTTATTGCTAGAGCCTGTTAATTTTGAAAAAAGATCAGCAGTTATACAAATACTATACACTATACTACACAAATACAGCCATGGTCAAAATAACTGAAATCACAGGGTTTTTTTTTTTTCATTCTGATGGTTGATATGAACCTAAAGCTGATGGTAAACAGCAGCTAGTGCAACAATACTGACTATGTTACTCTTATGTTCCTGCACACCTAACCTAAAGCTGCTTGTATTCATAACTGTGTGAACTTCTGAAACTTTCACACAGTTTCAGACACAAAAACCATGGGGGGATAAAACCATTGGTAGCATCCTGAAATCTTGCAGTGCTGCCTACAATGTGGGGCTCATTAGTGGGTATATGGATCAGTACAAGTCCGCAGCTCACAAAGGCAAAATGCTGCTATAGAAGGAAAGTAAAGTCACAGTTGCAACAGAGTAGCTCTAGAACCCTGTGGCAGGGGCTGCAGATGATGACAGATTACAAAAGCCCAACCTAGCGCTAACAGCAGATTTTCAGAGTGCATCAGAAGACATTACTCCATTAGCATCACAGAGAGTGGTGTGAGGAAAGTGTCAGGACAAGATGATATCGAAGGTAAGGCTCCAGTATTCACAGACATTTTTAACCTCCTCCTGGGCATCATTCCAACATGTTTTAAAGAAACCATCATCAATCCTGTTCTAAAAAAGCTTGCCTTAATGACCATCACCTAGTAGCTCTCACATCAGCCTCTTCATAGCCAGACACATTGGACCCGCTACATTTTGCATTTCGACACCACCTTTCCACAGATGGTGCCATAACACATGTGCTCTACACACCACTGACTCATCTATGAGAGGTATTTAGGTCAAAATGCTGTTTGTAGACTACAGCTTAGCATTTAACACTGTTATCCCAACCAAACTTCCAAATAAATTCTGGGACTTCATACATCCATGTGTCACTGGATCTTCAAATTCCTTACGGACAGACCACAAGCAGTGCCGATAGTCAAACCTCACATGGGTGGTGCATTAAGCAGAATGCATAATTTACACCAAGCTTCCTGACTTGCAGACCATCTACTACAAATGGTGCTAGACCAAGGTCAAGAAGTGTGTTAAGGACCCCATTATTTTTAACAATGGGCCCTTCTATATCTGAAGGCAAACACAAAGAGGATGAGGAGGTCCCATAGGCATTTCATGCTCTGAATCTTCCCAGAGTGACCGGAGATGAGAAGTGAGCCCAGGTAAACAGCCTATATGGGTCAGGAAAGAATTTGGGGCATTGATAAGGTGGTGGTGTTTGGCTGTTAAATTGGTACAGTTCATAATCTATGTGCCATCTGATGGAAGTTACCTGGAAGTAGGTAGAACCGGATTAGATTCATCATTTTGCCATGGTTTGGAATCATACCTGGGACAAGGCATCAGCTTTAGTATTTCTAGACCCTGAGTGATAAGTGACTGTAAACTGGAATCTAGAAAGAAATAGTGATCAATGAGCCAATGACACCATTTCTCAAAGGTTAATTTCAGAAGCTGAAGTATATGTTAGACATGGGTAGGAGAATAAATTAAAATATTAATATCAATACATTTTTATCAGACTCGCTCTAGTGGCTGGATCACCTGTCAGGTACCGAGAGATTTTAGTGAACTGGGAAAATCTGCTTTTAGCTACAGTGCACTAGCGAGCTGGAATTCTCTACAGGAAACTCTGAAGCTCAGCTCGCTGGGATCACTGAACCATTTTAAACTTTTAGTTTCTAATCACCATCAGAAAGCCTGTGATTGTTTTAAATTAATATATCTCTCTATTAGGATTTTATTTTTTATCTTTTTTTATGTTTGTTTTATTTTATTTTATTTTATTTTATTGTTATTTTTTATTATTATTATTATCTTTGTATTATTTTTATTATCTATTATTTTTATTATTTTATTATGATTATCTATTTTTTATCATGATTGTTTTAATGAGTATTTTATTATTAGCATTTCAACTTTTTATTATCTTGTATGTATTTTATGTTTATTTTATATTCTTTTATATTCTTTTATAAATCTTTTCTAACATTTTTTACATTGTATTTTATGGATCTATATTAAATGTTTATTTAAAATTTGTATTTTATTTATTATTTTTGCTCATCTTGCTTTCAATCCCTTTAATGGTATATGCTTGGCTACATTGAAAATGAGGTTGATTGATTGATTGATTAATGTAAGCTATTTGAAGAGACCCAACATATCCTGAAGGACATAATTGATGAAGGCCTGGAATACTTATAGAACATTCCTCAACTGGAAGGGCTATAAAATACTCTTAGTGCCTCCTTGTGTAGAGGAAGGAAGTTTTCTATTCGTCACCCTTTTACCCTGACAAAATTGTAAGCACTATGTAGATCTAGCTCGGTAGTTGCACCTCATAACTTGTTCTAGAGCTTCCAGTACCAATGGCAAGGGATAAGTATAAGCTTTAGTGAATTGGTTCAAACCCCATAATCTATTCAAGGTCATAAACCACCGTCCGTTTTTAGCAAAAAAGCCTACAGCAGCAGGAGAACTGAAAAGATGGATGAAACCTTGGTCAAGGACTTCCTGTCCACCTTCTTTCACAGCAACTTTCTCTGCATGAGTACAGTTGGGCAACAGCAGAAACTTCTGGCTCTGAAATCCTCAGAACTACGTCATAGTACTCGTCAATATGCAGCACCCACACAGATCACTTTGCCAGCCCCACGCATGCCAATGCTTAAAGATGATGATGACATCAAGCACCTTTGAGCACATCACGCAAGCTGCATTGTGGCCTAAAGAGGATTGGGCATTACATCTAGTCCCACTTCTGGATGGCAAAGCGCTCACAGCGTATGTGGCCATGAGTATGATACAGTGAAGGAGGCAATTCTGAGGAAGTATGAAATAAACAGAGAGACATACAGACGAAGATTTATATTCAATAAAGTTCAACCTGGCGAAACATCACATGAGCTCTATGTGAGGCTGAAAGGACTATATAAGAAATAGATGGTACCAGCACGGAAGTCTAAAGACGAAATCGGGGATGCGATTGTGATGGAACAGTATCTCCAAACCATAAACGCAGAGGTAATAAGTTGGATCTTGAAACGCAGTCCTGTATCCAAGCAGTAGATTTGGCAGAAGCATTTGTCACAGCAAAGGGCGAAAGAAGGCAACTTCCAGCTGGGGGCCAGCGCGGAGAGCCATCAGCCATCCGCTCTGTCTGGTAGGTCTGGGGGAATTGGTGGTAGTAGAAGAACACCATGGTTAAATGTTCAGCATTCAATGTTTATTTTGTGCTAACAGCAGGGATAAACTGAAACATTTTAATAAAAGAATTGAAAATCTGCCAATTAAATGTTTTAATTGTGGCCAGATGGGGCACAAAAGCAGTGTTTGTCCCAGTCTAGTCACTAGTTCCAATCACTTAGGTTACCTCCCAAGATATAGGCAAATGACCAAAGCACTGAGGTGTTAGTCCCAGTAAAAATATGGCATAAAAGTTTTAGAGATTTAGTCGACACAGGAGCTAGCCAGACACTAGTTATGGAAAAATGTCTCGACCCAGATCAGATTCAGCACATGGAAGGCATTAAATGTATCCATGGTGATAAGCAGACTTATCCTACAGCTGAAATTACTATAAATATTTCCAATCAAGATTATTTAGTAAGCGTAGGTATAGTTCAGAGAGCCCCATATGCTGTAATACCGGGTAGAGACATTCCTATTCTAATGGACCTTTTAAAACCAGAATTAACACAAGCTGAAATTAATGTAGTGACGTGGGGACAAAGTATGCGGAATGTGAAGATGTAAATGTAAAAGCATTCAGGGAACTTCCTTTGAAGTGGCAATTAAAAGAAAGAAAAGCAAGGCAGAAAAACGGCAGGAGAAGGTAGGAGGCACATTAATCCAAGAGCTCAACCAAAATCCTGTAGACATGGCCATTTTACCAAACAATATATCTGAACTGCAAAAACATAATAAAGCTCTTAAGCCATTGTTTAGCATTGCTAATAGTCTGGCTCTCAGGGGGCAAAAAGGGCAAATTAGGATTAAAAATGACGTCTCTATAGGGTGAAAAATGGTATTGAGCAGTTAGTCCTACCTGCATGTTTAATAGAAGAAGTGTATAAAATGGGCCATTCAGACCCTTATGGGCAGCCCATTTGGGCCTGACAAAAACACTAAGCAGGATAGCTAGCAGATTTTACTGGATTTTGAATGTGGTTGAGTTTTGTAGGAAGTGTCCTGAGTGTCAGTAAACAGCTCCCACCAAAAGGTCTATAGCCTATAGTTGATGTTCTGTTTTCAAAAGTGACTATAGACATTTACCTAGAAGCAGGGTAGAGGCAGGGTAATTGTTACATATTAGTGGTATGTGATTATGCCACCAGGTACTCTGAGACTTTTCCACTCAGGAAAGTCAAAACAAGGCAAATAGTCAATGCACTGATTCAGTTCATTTCAAGAGTTGGTGTTCCTAGAGAAATACGTACTGACCAGGGCACAAACTTTACATCAAAACTACTTAAAGATGTTTACACACTGTTGGGTATCAAGGGCATTACAACTACACCCATACCACCCCCAGACTGATGGCATGGTAGAGCGTTTTAACGAAACCCTGAAGTCCATGTTAAAAAAGTTTGTGAATGAAACGGGTTCAGATTGGGATATGTGGCTGCCTTATCTTCTGTTTGCGTACAGAGAGGTTCCTCAAGCTTCCTCGGGGTTTGCTCCCTTTCAACAACTGATACTGGCTTATTTGCAAAATGGCACAGTTCTGATCAATCAGACCACCTATGCACTGTCACTGCCTGATCACAAGCAACAAGTACAGAGCTTCAACATAAATATGCTGAGGAAATGGCATGAGAAAGAGCCTTCAACAGCCCTGAACCTCTGGATAAGAACTATGGGGGAGCACCAAGAGCAATACTTTCCAGGTCCAAGCACAGCACCAGTCACAGCAGAACTGTCACACCTGACTGTGGAGTAGCAGAGGCAGATAAGAAGGATTGGGCATCACTCTTCAGTAAAGAGGACAAACATGGTGCAGCACAAGATTCAGCTGACAAAGACTGAGCCTATGCTGCAGAGTGCCAGCTCGTTTATTCCCTGAGTTGAAGAATGAGGTGAAAGCAATGCTGGAGATGGATGTTACCGAACCGTCATCTAGCGAATGGTGTAGTCTAGTACTGCTGTTGCCGAAGAAGGACGGGAAATTACATTTTTGTGTAGATTCCTCCAAGCTGAATGCTGTTTTGACTTTTGATCCATACCCCATGCCCAGATTGGACAAACTGGTCCAGAGGTTAGTGCAACATGGCAGGACCACTTGAAACATCTGGCTGATGTGTTCCAGGGACTAGTGGCTGCAGGACTGACTATCAACCACACCAAGTCACCAGGTCAGAGGTCTCTTATCTGGTATATATGCCGGTAAGAGGTGTTATTAGACCACAATGGACAAGGTCAAAGTGTCTTACGAACCAGTATTGAGAAGCCCTGACTTTAGTAAACCCGTCAGATGCCTCTGGTTTTGGTCTGGGAGCAGTGTTACTCCAGGGAGAGTGGGAAGCACAACAGCCTATTTTGTATGTCAGCTGGAAGCTGTTTTCTGTGAAGGCTAGATATTCCACTGTAGAGAAAGAGGCATTGGCAGTTAAATGGCCTTTGGATTCACTTAAGTATTATCTAGTGGGGGCTAAATTTACCCTAGAGACAGACCACAGACCACTGTCTTTACAGCGCTTTAGGTTTATGGTTAAGTATAAGAGGGGTTCTCAGAATGTTGTTGCTGATTATCTGTCACGTCATTCAGCGGACTGACGTGCTTAGGGTTAGGGGGTGTGTGATGATATCAGGGCACCAGACACATTACTTAGTCTACTCCACACCTGAGTCGCATCTGTGTTCTTGTTTCCCATAAGGTGTCACGCTCCAAGAGGGACAGGGACATCTGGGATATAAGAAGCTGCAGGAACCCATGCTGGGTTAATGTGCATGGTGATCATAGCTCCAGTGGCTAGCTAGTTTGCCCAAGTTCGTGACACAGTCGTTTGTATCCTGCTTATCCTTGTGCGAGACTGCTAGAAGCCACTAGTTCTTTTTTTAAATATGTTTTTAGTTTTTGTTGAATTGTATTAAGCATCCTAATAAAATTGATGTGCGCGGATCGGACGCTGTCTCTGGGAATCCTTGTGGCAGCCACTTTTTAACGCCTCCAGACGACCACATTACCACATTACCCTCCCAGTCCACAAGGTAGTGCATTACTCACCCCTGTGACCTGGAGTCCAGAAGTGTGCGCACAGAGTAAGCCAGCGTGCCCTCTATTTCAAGTGGTGGGGAAAGGATCCGTCCCGTCTCAGCACACCTGAAACCGAGAAGAAATACAAGGTTTTAATAATAATACATTAAACCTTGGATTAATATGATATGAGGTGGGTAACTGGTTTAAAAGATACGGGGATGGCTTTTCGGATTATTCTAAAAGGACCGATTAACTTTTTGCTAGGTCATTTTAACCTTAAATCTCTGGTAGATAACCAAACCATTTGACCCAGGTGGTTACAGGGCCATCTCTTTTATCAGCATGCATCTTTTGTCTCCAGACTGGCCGCTGAAGTCTGACATGAGAAGATTTCCAGGTGGGTTCACTGCATCTGCGTCAACCATGAACTGCAGGAACCTCTATAGGTTCTCCTGACCAAAGAAACAAGGGTGATTGGAAACCTAGTACAAACTGAAAGGCAGTTAGACCCGTAGATAAGTTGGTGAGTGAATTTTGTGCATATTCTACTTACATTAGGTACCTACTCCAGTCATGTTGAGCTTTGTGCTACAGTAAGATCTTAGAAATCATCCAATGTCCTGGTCTAACCAATCAACTTGGCCATTAGACTGAGGATGATATCCTGTAGTTAAACTGACATTAACAGCACCACTTCTCTTGGAATCTGGAATTTTAAGCTTGGAGGCTAACATAAACCTCTCCTGACATCTCTAAAGGCCTGTTCTGCTTTCTTAGTCTTATTCTCTTTTTTTCTAAAATCACTAATGAACCTGAAATTGGAAAACCCTCAAAAACTTTAAAGCTGCTTGACTGTGTTGTAAATATTTTTATATACTATGGCATCTGCTAAAAGCGTATGTTTACAGATGTTTACAGCACACAGAAGATGCAGAGATTGCGCGAAGGTCGTGGCTTTGTGACCCTCGTCACATATCTGGCTTAGCAGACCCTTTGGCGTCATATTTAGAACTTCTGTTCGAGGACCTCTGCCCACCCAAAAGATAACGACTGTGACCTGATGTACCACATGGGCCAGAAGGAGCAAGAAGGCGGGCCTATAAAAGACAATGCAGCCAGAGACACCATTGAGACCAGAGTTTGAGAGGTCACAGAGAACATCAGTACCACAGTCCTAAGAATAAAAACTTATTCTCTAAAGTGGTCTCTGTCTTCATTCTGACAGCAAGAATGAAGTTACGACAACTGTCTAAGGTTGAGGCCATTCTCTAACAGCACTAATCTTAGTGTTATCTATCTCTACCCCATGTGGACCAATCACATACCCAAGAAATGTTGTGATGTTGCAATGAAATTTACGTTTCTCTGCTATGACATATAATTGATTCTCCAATAGTCTACTAAGCACCAATCGTACATGCTTAATTTGCTCTTCCATAGATTTAGACTATATCAAGATGTCATCAATGTAGACTATCACCCAGCGATCAATCATGTCCCGGAGTACCTCGAAACGAAAGATTGGAACACAGAGGGTTCATACATATGGCATAACAAGGGATTCAGAATGCCCTCTAGTGGTCACAAAAGCAGTCTTCCATTCGTCACCCACACAGATCCTAATAAGGTTGTATGTCTAATTTGTTAAATACGGTAGATGGTATGAGTGGCAATGAGTAAGGGTACTTAACAGTTTACAGCATTAAGCCCCCTATAGTCAATACATGGTCTGAACCCCCAGACCCTCACATTTCTTTATCACAAAGAAAAATCCAGCAGCTGCTCGAGATGGTCTAATAAAACCATTAGCTATCAATCTAAGATTTGAAATCCTGTGACACTCTAGAATACAGGAGATAGTGACATCTGCTGTCACGGAGGTGTACTGCAAGGCTGAGATGTGACACTGGATTAGATGGTTACAAACACTACAACTATAGCCAGCTCATTCCAGCCACTACCAGCAGCTAAAGTTGTAAAATCTAGTGCATGATGAAACAAAATATTTCCGCTGCCAGATGCGTACCAAAAGCTCTCCCTGAGAATGTCCCTGGGAGGATGATCAAATACAGGTTTAAACTTAAAATTTTCATGAGAATGATGCTCCTCTCAGACCATATAGCTATAGCCTATTCTGAAGCCTTACCAGTAAGACGAGATATAATAAATGACATGCCTGCCTTTACCCTGATTAGGTGAACCAGTGTATTTATCTGGTTCACTAACAGAAAACACAAGTAGTTCAAGTCTGAGGAGAAGAAACAGCAAAAAATTACTAGGAGTTGATACTCTAGGTGTCAATGACATCTGTTTAGATATCTGATCTGAGCTAGTTGTTGTTGTTGCTTGTTCTGTTGTTGAGTGAGAGTATCAACAAAACTAGCTAATAGTTTAGTTATAAATAGTTCATAATAGACTAGTTAAACTAGTTTTGTGTCACAGGCCGTTGGTAAGATGGTGGATGCAGTGTGTCCAAGGTCACGTGGATACTAAACACCTGTGTACTGAAATAGCCTACTATTTTACCATTTGAGTTGCACATACTGGGTCCAATTAAGTACCTACTGACGTAGTCAAAGTACCAAACAAACTGAAGAGATATGAATACAGAATGGTAAATGATAATTAATAAGACAAGTCAGTATTCAGGTAATGGGGAATGGGAAGACAGTCTTTGATTGGCCGGTTGTGGACATGTGACGCCGTTTTGATCGATAAGTGTATTTGAGGAACTGTAGTTCATGGTGACAGAGACACAGGGAGCTCCTGGAAGTGTGACAGAAGCAGGCCACAGAGTGAGGGAAGACTTGGAGTGATTCACTGAGAAAATCTTTACGCCGGTCATAATGGCTTGAAAATGAACAATTATTAACCAACTAACCAGATTCAAAGTTAAGTATTCTTTCCAGAGCAGTTGGACATTATCTTCCGCCCCTGCTTTTAGAAGTTGGCTTCATATCAAAGTTTTCCTTTCCACTGCCATGTCTGCTGCTGCCAGTTCTCTTTCAGGCCAGAAGTCTGACTCACCAGTAGTACTGACCTCCATCTGGCACCTGTTCACTACAAGATACCATTTTGTCTACTCTGGTTATGATCTCTTGCCTTTCTGTTTTGTCTGTGAGATCTGGGTTCTGATTGTGAACTAGTTAAACTCTGTGATGTCTTGACAGACTTGACCCTGCCTGATAAACCTACGCCTGATTCCTAAACTCTGCTGTGAAGTTAATCTACCCACCTTACTTCCACCTTAGACTGGAACTACAGCACAGTGTAAGGTGGAACTGGATAATTTAAATAAAAAGTAACTTCTACTATGAAGAACATGAAGAGTTTTGCCATGGCAGAGTTAGGATGACATATCAAAGATGTTTTGTGACAGTCTTTTTATCGAGAAAGTAAATGTTTATTCCTACAATATGTAATGTGGTCTCTGTACACACAACACACATCTAAATGGACTATTCTGTGATGACTCATATTACATCACAAGTTTTTATATTGAACAGTGTTGACAGGAGCACTATCTCTATCACTATCTCTCTACTCTGAGCTTTGTCTTTATAAGATTGATTAAATTTTCAATTCTGTTTCTTCTCAACCACATTTAACTTCTCAGGGTGGTCTCTGGAAGTTCTCAATATGAGATCATGTTTGGCCATGTTAGACTAAACCACCTTTAGCAGTTAAACATGAAGTTGGACTGTATCCTACCTCCTTGTCTGTCTGTACTATTGGCCAAACTTCGTGTGGTAAAAGGAAAATAACAAAATATTCAGAGAAACAGTTGCACTGCATTCTCTAAGTATAGAACTATAAAACACACCTATACGGTAAGCAGAACTGATAAAATGGATAATGAGTGTAGAAGCAGAATGTAGAAGCATAGAGGTGCATTTAATGAAATGGTGGGTTGTGTTACCCTTAGGTCATGTAAGATAAAAAAAAAAAAACAATTTTACAGGTACTGATGATGTACAGTTGTACATTTTCGTACAATTTGGCAACAAAAAAGTTCTTATGAGTTTTATATCAAAGACAATGAGTATAATAAGTATTTTAATAAGTGTTATATCAATGATACTTGAGTTTTACTGTATATGAAAGGAATAAAAAAATGTAAAACCTAACATCTGCTTACAACTAAATGGAGATTATTATCTTTGGTCTTTCTTCCAGGAGATTATTGGAAAATCTGGCTTCTCTAACACCTTTTGTACATGACTCTTAAAATTTTATAAACAAATCAATGCAGTTCTTATAAGCAGTTTGTCCAGACTTAAAATAATAATTGATTGTTCTTTACCCCACCTGGTATTAATAAGGTTTGTTTTTGTACATGCTGATTGGATTACTGTAATGCACTGTATCTTGGGATCAATGAAACATCGCTAACTAGTCCAAAATGCTGCAGTCCAATTATGAACTGGTACAGAAAACAGAAAGAAAACAGATCACATTAGATTACAGTTCATTACAGAGTCAAATATAATGTGATCTTGTTTGTTTTTAAAGTATTACATGGTCTTGCACCTGCATACTATATGGAGGTCTATATTCTTTATCTATATTCTTCTTCAAGAATGTTATAGTCAACAGACTAAACTGACTGTCACAGGGTCCCAGCTTTAACCAACAGAAGATTAAACCTTTGCTGTTGCTGCACCAAAGCTTTGGAATAACCTAGAAACACACAGACAATTTACCAACTGTTAAATGACTTGTGCTGTTTGAGGACTTGGGGGTTTAATAGCATAAACATGTTTTGTGTGTGTTTTATACTACATAAATAATTGTACTTACATACTAGCTTATGTACTGTTTTACTATTTATGTATGTATATTATTTAATATGTTAGAATTTGATACATTATTAAATGTAATACTTTTGAAGTGAGAGATGAACTGATGTGAAGTGATTTACTCAGCAGAGTCACTGAAGTGGAAGATGTAGGGATTTAGGCACTGTGCTTTTTAATGTCACCTCAGCATTTAAAAAAAATCAGACTATAGTCCATCTGTTTGTCTGTTTACTTTGTTAGCCCCCTTTGGTCCTGTTCTTCAATGATCAGGACACCCTGGTGGCGTGTGAGTCTGTATTGCGCTGCTACAAGTGGATCAGACGCAGTAGTGCTGTTGGAGTTCTTAAACACGTTGTACACTCACTGTCCACTCTATTGGACACGCCTACTTTGTTGGTCCACCTTGTAGATGTAAAGTCGGAGATGATGGCTCATCTGTTTCTGCACATTCTCTAGTTCTTCATTAGTGGTCCCAGGACTCTGTTGGCTGGATAGTTTTGGTTGGTGGACTATTCTCAGTTCAGCAGTGTCTCTGAGATGTTCCACCTTGTCTGATCCCCTCCCACCAGCACCATGCACACCACCACCTCACTGCAGTGCTGAGAATGATCCCCCTTAATAGTACCTGCTTTGTTTGTGGTGGTCCTGTGGTTGTCCTGGCTGTTAAAGAACAGGGTGAAAGGGGACAAAGAATGTAGCAGCAAAACAGATGGACTACAGTCTGTAATACTTGAACTACAAAGTGGTCCTATATGGTAAGTGGAGCTGATAAAATGAACAATGGACAGATATGTCCACGTGTGTGTCTCTCTGTATGTATCCTACCCCCACCACTGTGTGCATAAGTTGAAGTAGACTTCGGTGCAGCACATCAAAACACTGAATATGACTGAAGATGACTACATGTCATTGGTTGAGCTACGCAGAAAGTTTGGAAAAGCGATTAAATTCCATTTTAGCTAACTCTACGAAGAGTGGAGTAGAGGAGAGGAGAGGAGAGGAGGGTGAAGAGTAGGTGGAGCGTCTCGGGCTGACTAGCGAGTGAGCAGAAGACGTGCTAGGATTACAGCTCTCTTTTCCCATAGTGTTGTTTTTTAATCTATTTTTGTTATCTGCAGTAATTGGAAGTTGCGTTCTGTGGTGACAAGTGAGCGTGGACTATTCGGCGAGGTGGAACAAAGCAGAATAAAGAGCTGAAAACGCGAAGGATCCACGCGGTTAGTCTTTCCTCACGACTCGAGTGTCAGAGCGCAGCTCGTAGCTGAACACTGTAGTGGTACGTTGAGCTCGCTAGCTAGCTGACATGTCGGTTAGCCTCGCTAGCCAGCGAAGAGGTTGACAAATATCCGCGAAGTCTACGTGTAAACTCCAATAATCAGCTTATGCGTGTTAATAGTTGACTTTAAAAGCGATGTGGGCGATGTAAGGTTTTTGAGCTTCTCTTAAACTAACATTTTAGGTATCTTGTTGGTTAGACAGCTAGCGAACGGAAGCTAGTACAACAATAGCCAAAGTACTGCTAGCTAGAGAACCAACGTTGTGAATTTGCAGTGCCACCATCGACAATAACATAAAATACGTCAAGTATAACGTCTTAAACATCACTTTTTCTTAACCTTGGGGATTTTTCGTCTGTTTAGCCTTGAAATCCGTAGCTAGACTAAACATCACACGCATAAGTTGGCTTAGTTAGCTGGTTAGCTAGCGGCTAGCTTTCATGGCTATAAAGTTAGCTGGGTGGAAATGTTTGTAGGGCACAGGCTCCACATTATTAACGTTAACGTGCTACGTACTGCCAATAAAAGAAACGTTTATGAGAGAAATATAAAAACTAAAGAGGCAACTTAATCAGGGCCGTAATGTATGTAGGATCTGTATTTTAATGTGGAGTCTTAAAGCGAAACTAAAGTTGTCACTCTTGTTGATATTGAGACTCAGAATAGTGACTTGATTGTAAAGGTAGTTACACCCAAGCATAGCCACTCAGTTCAGTTCCATTAGCCTCAGAAGTAGCCTTGAATGACCACTGGACCCTGATCCCTTCGTTGTTGAAGGAGCACTACAGCCACTATATAGTAGGCACGTTTACAACCTGCGCATCCCTTACAGTGGTGACCCAGTAGTGTCTCAAGCGAAAGTCAAAAACTGGGAAAACTCCCTTCTGTTGATGTAGTTTGAAGGTGGATGTCATTTTATAAAGACTGGGAGTGGTTTGGCTTAGCTAATATATGTTTAAATGTTGTTTACTAGCAACTATTCCTTTAGCAAAGAAAGACCTGTGGTTAGCACATAAGTCTAGATTTGTTAAGCGCTGTATGGATTCCCAATGACTTGTGTGGTGTATTTGCATATTGTGAATATTTTGATGATGACTCACAGCAAAGAACTTTTTTAAACATTCAAGCATAATAACATATTTTAGGAGTAATGGCCTGATTAAATTTGATGTATTGCTGGCAAATGAAGACTGAACTCAAATTAGCTGAGATCAAAAACCTTACATCGCAGACCTCTTTTCCTAAGTCAACTGTTAACACAAACTGGTTATTTGTAATACAGATGAGTTGGTTCATTTGAATATTTGAACACTTGAATACTTTTCAAATATTTGAATGCAGGGTAAACGTATTGAAATGGTACAGAAACACAACTCATTGCATAGAGGGCTTGGTACTGGCAGCAGCCTTAAAATACACATTACATTGCAAGTGTCATCATACAATGCAGTGACAACACATATTTTCTCAGTGTTTACCTAAGCACTCTTTAAAAAATCTTGATGGGTAAATAATGTTGGACAACTTCTTTAATGTCTTAAAAAGAAAATTTTTGAAAATTTTACTGCAGGTGGCAGTGTTCAGTCCAGCACCCCACGAGAGATCCCACTTTTTCTGTAATTACAAAAGAAGCAACAGCACAGTCACTATTAAGTATAAAGGAATGTATATATCTGTGGCTGTAAAATTAACTGTTAACATAAACTTAAACACACACAGCATTGTTTAACATCAATACAACACAAAGCAGCCGTTAAAAGATATGACAGGAAAGTGCAATGCTGAGCACTGATCATGGCAGGCTGCTAATAATGTGCTAGTACTGCCAACTAATGTTCAGTTGTGAAAGTGAAAGTAACTTAAATACACTGTTGACAAGCAGCATACATGTCTTTACAACAGGTAGACATACGTAATTTAAGCACAGAATAGCTTATATAATAAAGTATTTCGTGCAAAGTTAAAATAAAAGGAAGAACTTTCTGTCAAAATCCCTTAGGTGGATCTAGAGGGAACCTACTGGGCTTATACAGAGTCTGTATATAGAGCATGCTTTTTGTAGTACTGTATCATCTATCAAATTGTAAACATTTATACTTTTATAAACAATGTATGATTATTAAAATAACATCTGAAAATCAAGGAATCATTAATGGGGTCTGTGGTAGGAGGATTGGATAGGGTTATCCCTCACTTTCACCATAATCCTGAAAAAATGATAAGAAGATACAGAATAGTCTTTAGAGTATAACCATGCAAGGACAAGTTCCATAAGCAAAAAAAAAAGACTTTTAATGTGACATTTGCCTGCCATATGTGCTCTGGATAGGAGTTTTCACTATGCAAACTATGCAAATGCTCAGAAATTAGTTAAAGATTTAGTGCCACAAATAATCTTCCTTTACTGCCTTAAACAGCGTCCCAGCATAAAACTGGTTTAAAAGAAATAGAATTGTGTAGCATTGTGCTGTACCATCTAGAAGACCAACTAGAAGACTCTTTGAATTTGCTTGGCTACATTTTGGTTACATTCAAGCTCATATGCCATGTAGACTTTAAAGAAATGATAGTGTCTCTGATTGAAAGGTTAGTCTTTTAAGGCCCAGAGAAGGCATGAATATGTACACACTACAATGTTGAAAAATATTTTGTCTACTTAGCTCTGGTGTTGTAATGTTTTTGTAATGATCTGCTGTATATATGCATCTTTTCTGAATCTCTGACCATTAAGTCTGTTATCTGAAACATAACATTGCCTAGTTTAGTACCAGTGTCTTTATTGTAATTATACTAATAAAGTTTGTTTTTTGTATTGCTGTAGATATCTTCAGGAAAATCTCTGGCATATGACGGCGTCAATCAACTGTGTGGATCAAACTTCAGTATAAAAACATCAGGAACTTGTAAGTAATTTAAATAACTAAATATTATTATTAAACGCAAAATTCATGCCAATGGAACCTACACAATAAAATACACAATATAGTTTTGTGTTAAAATTCGGTCTTATCCACCTTTCGTTACTGTATTTCTTACTGTATAGTAAATGAATACTATGGTGGACCCAGCTACATGTTTTAACTTTTTTTTTTTTTAGTTTAGCATAATATGCATCAACTTTTCACAACTTCGCAGATATTGTTAGTGTATTGAAACAAGTTAATTTACCCTACGCCCTGCACACTTGATAGGTCTGCAGGCACGTGTTACATCATCTAATAGGTTTAGATCTAAAACTTTTTCTTTATATTACAACATAAAATACACTGTTTTGGACACCAAATGTACTTAAAGTAAATGTACAAAAACAGCAGCTAGTCATGTTACCTCAACCCATCATGCACAAGCTTTTTTGTTCCCATTGTCGTGGCTGAGACAGAGAAGCTCTGTTTTTAGGTGTTTACTCTAACTGGCAGTTTTTGGTTTATCTGAAGGAGTTCTAAAACTTACAATTCAGTTACCAGGCCATATACATATACTGAACATAACAGAGTATGCAGGTAGAATCCATGTACGCAGGTACTTAAATTCACACCCCACTTTAAAAATCATCACAGACTCATGCAGTGAACAGAAACCAATGCCAAATAACAGAAATTGAAAAACAAAGTGAAGCCATAGAACCATAAATTGCATGTACAACCCTAAATAAGTAAAACAGGTGGAACGGTATATATATATATATATATATATATATATATATATAAAGGTGTTTCTTACATTTACTTTGTTTTTCATTTAGCATACAATACAAACATAAAATATTTTATGCTTTGTCTGCTTAGCATCATTATATTTGTTAATATACATGCATTCCAGGCCTGCAACACATTCCAAAAAAAGTAAACAGTAAAGCATTTACCATATTGTAATGTTGCTATTCCTTCTCACAACACTTAAAAGATGTTTTGGCACAGAGGATAGTGACTGATTAAACATTACACGTTATTTTGTCCTGCACACATGTCTTGTGCAATAGTATGGGTTTACTGTGCGATGGTATGGGGTTGTTGTTTTCGCATATTTAGTTTTTAAATTCTACACGCATACTCTGTTGGGGACAGATCAGGACTTCTGGCTGGCCAGTCCTGTACCCATGCACTCTTCTGTCGCAGCCATGCCTTTTTAATGTGTGCAGCAGCATATGGTTTTACATTGTCTTGTTGAAAATGCATGGGCATGAACTGCACAGACAAAGCTGTACACTAGACTTCTTGTTTTAAAGGCTGAAGCTCAATGGTTTATATCTTGTGGCAAACTCCCTTTTTCAAACACTGTTGAAGTTTTGTGATTTTGTTAACTTTGATGCAGAAGTTCTTGGTCTGGTCAACTGTAGGAAATTGTGTATTTTTTTTATTATGGAAAGAATTTCTCTGTCATCCATCACAGTTGTTTTCAAAGGTCGTTTGAGCCTTTTGGTGTCTCCGAGCTCTCCCATGTGTTCTTTCTTTTTTAAGAATATGCCAAATAGTTGATTTAGTCACTGCTAATGATTGTTTTTATTTCTTTAGTCTAACAATGACTTGCTTCACTGGCAGAGACAGCTTTTTGGGCTCTATATTGAACTATATTGTTCATCCAATTTGAACATATTTGTAGCTACTTAGATACTTAGAATGCATAGATACTGTTAATGTATCATGTATTGGTAGAATACCATGCTCATATATTCATAAAATATGCACCAAGACCTGCTACAAGCTGATGTAATGTATGCCTAGTGTACATAGCTGTGCTAATGAACAAATTCCTTAAGCTGAAAGTAAATAAGGGGCGACTTGAATCGTAGGCCTCGTCTGTACAATGGTCAATTCAAATGTACAATGTGACCTTTTAACAAAGAACAAGTTTACAAGTTATGCCTGTCTTACAAGAGCAGTCTACTACAGCTGAACCAGCCAAAGCTCCAAAAGTAAAACCTCAGATTAGCTTCAGATGTGATTCCTGCTGTTGCTGTGCTACAGAGACTGTTGTTGGAAGAGCCAGGTTAGAGTTCAAAACTACGCAACATAATTCTGTACAGCTGTACAGAAACACTTTTTTGATGTGGAACTTAGCTAGTGAGTGCACATCATTTACAACAATTTAATTGTTAATGTCACAATTGTTTACACTGACAACTACGTAGTTTTGACTGGGTTACTCAGTATCAGTGAGTAGTCAGTCTGAAGAAAATTGGTACTGATGCCTCACTAGTAAATACCCTCAAATTTAAGCTGAAATCTACATCTTCAGCTCATATTATTTTTATACTGTCAAGGACAACTATAATAACAACTTTGTTGACATCCAGATACAGATTCAAGTAAGTCAATCCTTTGGAATTGCCTGGATTTCTGCATTGATTACTAATACAATGTGGTTAGACCATTATGTAAGGACAAACATTTCTTGTGTTCCTCATTGAGCTCTTTGAGTAGTTGTTCAAATTTCTGGCTAAAAAGAGTAGGTGAACCCTTGAGTAACCTGCAGATCATAGACCATTCCTCCCTGCAGATGTTGTTCATCAGCCCATTTCTGGGCTTGCACAGCCCTCTTCAGGTCACATTACAGCATCTTGATCATGCCAATTTACTTGTAAATGATTTTATGTATTGTAAATGATATTCATAGCAATCCAGGTTTCCAAAGGGTTCACTTACGTTTTCCTGCAACTGCATTTATGGAACTGATTTGCAGACCTGTTTGCAGTTTAAAGTGTACCTGTAACTTCTTTTGGGAAGACGTTTAACGTACACTGAACTCAATGTCTTGTTCATAGAACCAGACTTGTGCTTTGTGACAAGGGATATTGTTATTTTAGCAGTTAGTATTTGGGTAAATTAAGGCTTTCATTTGGAATATGCATGGTCAGGAGTAATACTGAGATTCTGGCCTTGGCATTCATATGATTTAGGGGACCAAGAAAATATTCCCCATGCTACAATGACCACCTTAGACTGTTGACACAGGGCAGATAGGATCCATAAATTCATGCAATTCATGGCAGATTCTGGCCAGACAATCTGCATGTCACAGTGGAAATTGAGGTTCAATGGATAGGGTGACATCCAAACTTCTGACCTTCATTGGTCCAGTTTCGGTGAATCTATGCCCACTGTAGCTTTTGTCTAAAGCGATTGAAACTCAATGTTGTCTGCTATTGTGTCCCATGCGTTTGACTTGTGCATAGATGTTTCTCTGATTACCACTGTTGCAAAGATTAATTTGTCATCTGGAACATGTATGTCTATTGTTCTCAGTTTTCTCATCACCAAGGCATTTTCTCCTGCAGAAACTGTAGAGACAGTGTTGTGTTGTTCCGTGTCTGCCTTTAAACATTTTAAAACTATTTTTTATTTTCAGTTACATCCACCAGATAGTAGCTTAACTGAAGTAGTTTGTGCTGAATTATGGCATTTAGGTCAAGTCGAATCAGACAGGACAGCAGTGCTAGAAAAGAAGTACCTCCTCTTTATCTTCAGCATACAGGTCAAATTTCAGGTGTAAGATCTCCAAGAAGCTTGATGTTCCTGTTACTATAGTTGCACATATTATATGTCGAAGTTTTATGGGACTGTAGCCAACCTCCTTGGACGTGGCCGCAAGAGGAAAATTAAAGAGACAGATAATGCAAATGGTAAACAAAGAGATTAGAGGTAAACTCAGTAAATCAGTGTCGCATTGCATCACCCATCACTGTTTTAGCCAAGGTTGACAAAAGTCTTCAAATGAATGTAAAATTCATGACTGTTGCTACTGTCCTTGGGAGTGGGTGCCCTGTTAGATCTAAGTGAATGGCAATCCTGAAAAAGATAAGAAAGAACCCAATGTTAAGAGCAACAGATCTAGATAAGATTCTACAAACTTGTTCATGTGTTTGCTATTAGGAAAAACACTAACAAGAATGGTTTTCATGGATACACACCATGAAGGAAGCAGCTACTGCTGAGTATTACCTTAATGTTCGATACTGTTTCTGGGAAAGTATGGATTTTTTTAACCCCAAAATCACATGTTCTTTGAAAGGAAAACTAAGGGCCTGAACCCCTTATGATCAGTGAGTGTATTTTTATAGAAGAATGTAAGGACAGGAGCCCATGACCTTAAGCTGAAAAGAAATTTGGTGGTGTAACAACACAGTGACCCTAGGCACACAAGTAAATCCTGTCCTGATTGAGGTCCTAGGAATGACCTGATGATGGCTGTGCAAAAAAGGCATGCCGGAAATATTGAAACGTTTGCAAGAATCATCCAAAATTAATCTTGAACATAGTATCAATCTTATGAACAAATTTCCTGGCTAGTGTACATGAGGAAGGCAGATCAAGTTTACTATTAGCAGGCCACAGTCTGCCAGTTGTGAAGGTTAGAATGTAGGTATCCTGCTTCTAAAGCAGTCGGGTCAGGGGATACAGAAGAGGAGGTAAAGAGAACAATGGTCTGTAAGAGGCATTTCTGCCGAGGTCTTGCGTGCGCAAGTCCTGAGGTGTTGACAACATTCTCTGTCTCCTAGAAAAAAATATCAGAAGGTCATCCCAAGCATTAAAACTTTCCTACCACCTGAATTGGAGTTTTCATTTCAGAGCTCAATCCTGCAGTGATGTCTGTAAAGTTAGTAAGGTTTAAGGTTCAAGGTAGACTACTCTAGACTGCTGGTATAGTTTGCCTTGAATCTGGGAAACAGGAAAAAACCCAGAGGCTAGTAGACGCAGATGTATTATCTTCATATTTCCTCTCTATGTATTGTGGAGTTGTGGTTTGTAATTAGCTGGTCAGTGAGTGTTTATCTTCAGGCATTTTTACCTTCAGCAGAGACCTAGGTAAACCTGCTGATGTAGAAATACTTATTTACTCAACCATGCAACAGCTTCAACAGTTGCAGTGCCTTGTTAAACCATGTAAAAATATACTTCTTGGACAGTACATCTGCAGAGGTTACTTTTCAGTTTGAGTGCAAGGTAATTTGAAGCTTTCGCACCCATGAAATAAATTGCAATAACACTGTTTATCATAAACACCCAACCGTGTGAAACATGAGGGGCCAAGCAGCCAGGTGGCAACTACAGAGTACCATCTAGTATAATTTGTTTCCTTCACTGTAAAGCAGAGAATATTTTCCTTGTGAAGCAAGTGACCCAAAAATGATATTGTCAGAAGCTCATCCTGATTTGCCCAAGAGTTGCTTATAATTTTAAATCTGAACCGGTAAAAAGTGATGCATATAGGTGAAGGATGATGCAATAAAGCTTAGGTTAATAAAACTATTCAGGAAAGTCCTCATCCTTTATAAGCAAGGATAGCCAAGTCTTAGACTTTGTAGAATGGCACTCCATCGGCATGTTTTTATGATGGGTGTTGCCACATAAGCTTGGATGGTACTTTTGACTATGTCATTGTCAACTTTTTCAAAGTGTGTATTATGGTCGGATGAGTTAACCTTTTAGAATGTTTAGAAAAATGCTGGATGTTGTGTTTTCTGAACCACTGGAGGAAACCAGGGCTGTTGCAAAGTTAAAAAGCCAGGGTCAGTCGTAGTATAGCAGTGTATTAGTGCACATGGTATGGGTACCTTGTACATCTGTGGCTCGGAAGCAAACATACAGTGGCCTTGCTGTAGAAGAGGAAGCGTCATTCACGGCTTCCGTCATCTTCCTACGAACTCTAATGACTATCAATCCCATGCTGTATTTTGTGGCTGATGGTTTCCTACCACAAGAATTCCCGAAGAATGGGCGCTTGGCACATACCCCCATAACCCAACTTGGGTCAGGAATCTGGCCTGAGCAAACACACACAACCCTCTGCCCTCTAACTGTTGAGGTACAGGGACAGGAGGGCAGAATGGGAAAGCTTTGGTCTTCTTTGGGCAGGGACAAGAGAGCACAATGGGAGAGCTTCAGACCTTCTCGAAGCAGGGATAAAAGGGACTGAGATTGAGAACACCAGGGCTTCTCGGAGCAAGGGCAGAAGGGGCGAGGGGTGTTGAGAGAGTGGTTCCTTCCCGTAGAATGGGCGCTTGGCACATACACCCCTTGCCCAACATTGGCCAGAAATCTGGCCTGAGCGAACACCCCCAACCTTCTGCCCTGTAACTGTTGAGGTACAGAGAGAGAAGGGCAGAGAGGGAGAACTCTGGTCTTCTCTGGGCAGGAACAAGAGGGCACAGTGGGAGAGCACCAGGGCTTCTCATAGCAAGGACAGAAGAAGCGAGGGGGGTTGAGAGAGTGGCTCCTTGCCAGCAGGCTCCTGACTACCTGACGGTTTTCCACCTTGTTTTACCTGAAGTGGCTTTCATTGCTTGTCTGATTCATGGATAGCAGCTCCTGCCAGCTGGCCAGGTGCAGTTCGATGAGGGTCCAGGTGACTGCTCCGATCAGCAGGATCTCATCAGGCATAATACTGTAGACTGGCTGTGAAACAGAAGGCAGGGTCCAGGAGGTTGGGTTTATGGCACTAGTGCTGTCCTCATGCCACTGGCTCTCGTCACTTTCCCGCAATCTTGCATATAGCTACCTTCTGATATGTCTGGCAGATGTCTTGAGAATCTACAGTTTGGGCACTGCTTTTTCCCCACATTGGTGCCTGAGGAATGGCTGTCTGGTACAATCCACAAGGTAGAAGACTATTGAAAGTCATCCTGACTTTCAAAACTGTTAAACACCCTAAATCCTCTGCCAGTGCTATGCTATATGGCCACGTGACCATGACTTTAATACGAACTTGTTGGACATTCCATTTGTTGGTCCCTCCCTCTTTCAGCTAGAAAAACTACTCATCTAATTAAAAAAAAACACACAAAAAACATTTCCTTTTATGAAACTCTTGACACACACAACTCATCTGATGATGACACTTCCAGGGGCAGTTTAAAACCCGGTAGTAAGTGATGAAACAGAGGACAGGCAATGCTTTGTAGTTAAGAGGTTGTTGCTCCCCATTCACAGATGGGTTCAGATATTTACAAGTCAGGTTTTGCTAATTGAAATCTGTGATGAATAGATGATGAATAAAATCTGTCTTGTCATTTGATTTGATTTTACCCTTCAGAAGCACATGTAAGCAAGTTTTACAGGTGGTACCATGTGCTTAACCAGTGTAGTCCTCTTCTGTTAGATATAGCCTGTAATGATGTATTATCTCGAGGAGAAGATCTTGCTTATATTAGACTGGCAAAGATATACCCGAACAGGGATAACACCTGTCAGATGTGTAGGGATTTGCCTGTAGACGTATTCATGTTTTTGTCCGGAGAGGGACCGTCAAAATTCTTCTCTTCAAGTTCAGTATATTTCCAAGAGTTTTCACTCCCTACTGTGATAGGATGCCACCTTTGCCAAAGGTCCATTTCTTAACTACTAAAAGTCAACTGTTAGTAGTAGTATAACAAAGTGGAAGCAATTGGGAATGACAACTCAAGGACCACAAAACAAGGTCCATAAAGACATGGATGAGCGAGTTTGGTGAGGAAAAACTTGACTGGCCTGCACAGAGTCCTGACCTCAACCTGATAGAACACCTTTGGGATGATTTAGAGAGGAGACCAACATCAGTCTCTGCCCTTACAAAAGCGCTTCTAGAGGAATAGTCAAAAATATCTGATAAGCACACTCCTAAACTTTGTGGAAAGCCTTTCCAGAAGAGTTGAGGCTTTTATAGCTGCAAAGGGTGAGCTGACACGGAACTCAGGTTCATGCGCATTTGAAGGCAGACGAGTGAATGCTGTTGGCAGTGTAGTGTATTTAATGCTATGAGTAATACTGCTGCCCTTGCGCAGCAAACAGAGGTTGGATTTCCTGCCCCAGAAAAACCACTATGCTACACTGTTGAGCCTTTGGGCAAGACTCCTAATGCTACATTTGCATACCTCTGTGACATGATTCAAAGGTTACGTTATTAAAAAGCAAGTATCACTGACTGATAGTAATTGATATATTTCAGTGGTTTTGAAAAGGAGAAATTTTACCACAGTCGCTACCACATCTTACTTGCAGTAATTCCCAAATAATATTGTTGAACCGACAGTAAGATAGGATTGCCATAGCTGAAAGGAAATCTAGTCTGTCCTTTTGGACTAGTCCAGGAAATCTAGTCTGTCCTCTGCATTTAACCTATTCATGCTGTGAATCACACACACACTTGCCTGAAGCAGTGGCCCTATCCACAGTGCTTGGATAGCAATTTGGGGTTAGGTGCCTTGCACAAGGGCACTTCAGTCATGTCCTGTCAGTACAGGAAATCAAACGTTTGGCAACCCAAAGCTCCAGCCCACGGCTCTCTTGATTTTTTTTTACTCCTTAGATCTGCAATGTGTCCTTTGTGTCTGTCACAGGACAGTGGCAATTTTGTTACTGCTCTGGAAGGCCTTTAAGGTGTCTATGCAGGTTTACTTCTACCTGGAAAACATTTTCTATACACATGCTTTTGTTAATTTTTTCTTTTAATTATAGATTCTTTGTTAAATATTCTTATAATTACTAGAAGCAAGCACACCATTGTATGTTAATAATGTAGTTTCTAATATACTTACAGGTCTGGCATTACGCAGAATTCTGTTTGTGAGGAAAAAAGGGGGATTGTACACCTATGTGAAGGTAAATACATTTAATTTCCTTTTTGTATAGCATTTTTCACAGTAGATAATGTATATTTACTTAGCAGTTTCACACAGATAGTTAATGAGAATGTCAATGTGACAGTATTTGTTGCAATTACACCTTTCATACAGTGCTTTTAGTGCTTTATAATGTAAACTAATACTTCACAAAAAAGCATTAGCCTAGTTATTGCCAGTTTCCAACTAATAGCTAAGACTCCTCTTTTTGCGCCATGCAAAGCTGGAAGTATGAACACTACTATGTTCTGTGTTGCCAGTCATCGGCATTAATATGGCGTTTACCTGTCCCTCTGCAGCTAGAACAGGCACCAGTCTTTCCAGAAGGCTTTAGACAAGATTTTGAGCTGCACCTTTGGGAATTTGTGACCATTGGGTTAAAAGAGCATTTGTGAGGTCAGGCACTAATGTGGGAATAGAAAGACTTATGATTCCATTTCATCCCAACTGTGTTTGTTAAGGCTCTGTGCAGGCCACTGGAGTTCCTCCACATCATGCTTGTCAAATCATTTTTATGGATCTCGCCTTGTCCACAGAGGGACACTCATTGACGTAACAGGATAAAGCCTTCCATGTTGTCATAAAGTTGAAATGATTTTAACTGTGTTACTCAAACCATGAAAAATATCTCCAGACCATTATTTCTCCTGGCATCTGCCGAACCCAGATTCATTTACCAGACTGCTAGATAGGGAAGCAAGAATTATCTCTCAAGTCCAGTGGTTACATCATTCTAGTTGACAGTTGGTATTGCACATAGTGACGCTTGTCTGGGGCTGCTTAGTTGTGGAGACCTATTTTATAAAGGTCCCGACACAAAGTTCTTGTGATGTTGCTTCTAGAAGCAGCTTGAAATGATAGATGCTATTGTGAATGATGCACTAGAGGATAGACAGATTTAGGCTCTACGGGCCTGAGCTGTTCAAATGATACAGCCTCTGAATTAGGACACAGCTATTGAGATGTGTGTTCAGTCTGTTTGTTGCTTGAAAGGACTTGTCTTTAAATTTAAGTTTTGTTATCATAAGATAGTTGCTATGACATTCTTAAAGATCACCAAATTTGCCACCAGGAAGGAAACCCCAGACTTAAAGCAATGTTCTGGCTTTGACAAATAACATAAAGTATTTGAAGAGACAAATACCTGCAGACATTGACTGGAGGCTTTGCTTGAAGTGTCGCACATGTCATCAGTTGTATGAACAGACACGCAACAAAATGCCTGTGGTTGCTCTGTGCAAAAGAGGCTTGCCATAATTCAAAGATGGATTAGCCAAACAAAACCACAGAAAGTACTGAAAGAATACTGAAAGTATTCCAAGGCCTTAAACCCCGCTAAGCTTGACAGTGGGAAGATTCTAATCTGTCCTTGGGTCTCTTCCACTTAAGCCATCCTAATGTAGTCCACTGTGCACTTATAAAGGTCAGTTATTTGCTTGCGGTATTTGGCAAATGTAGGGCAGATTCTCAGGATTCTAAAATTATTTGGTCTGCCATCTTCAGAGTTTTTGCCTGCAAGATTAGCCTGAAAACAGTTACATCCAGAGATCTAAACATGTTTGATATGCATTCTCAACTGATGCAACTTTGTCTTTATCCTCTAAATGTAATTTTAGAATCAGCAAGAACACATTTGCTGTATTTACAAGTTGTAGGACTAGGTGTAGGAACCACATCAACGTGGTTACAATGGGACAAGCCACATTAAGTTACAGTGCAGGTTTGCCAAGTGCTAAGGCGCATAGTGGGTAATAGTCGCTAACGCTCTGCGGACTCAATAACTGCAGAGTTCCAAAAGACTGCTGGCATTACCATTAGCACAACAACTGTGAACTGGGAGCTTCATGGCATGGGTTTCCATGGCCAAGCAGCTGCATACAAGCTTTACATCTCCAAGCACAATGTAAGCATTGCGTGGAGTGGTGTAAGGCAGACTGCCACCGGACTCTGGAGCAGTGGAAGGGTGTTCTGTGGAGTGGCAAATCGTACTTGTTATTTGCCATTGTGCTGACAGTACAGTTCGGTGGAGGAGAGATAATAATATGGGGTTGTTTATCATGGGTTGACATAGGCCTCTTATGTTGTCTATGAAGGCTTCAGTATACCAAGAGTTTTTAGACAATTGTATGCTTCCAACTTGGGAACAGTTTGAGGAAAGCCTTTTCTGTTTCAGCATGGCTATCCCCCATGCACAAAGCAATGCGCATAAATACATGGTTGGGTGTGGAGGAACTTGATTGAACTTAACCCCATATAATACTTTTGGGATAAGCTAAAACAGAGACTGCGAGATAGGCCCCCACCAATAGTGTTCTGGATGAATGACAAAAATTCCCACTGACATACTCAAAAACCTTTTAGAAAGCTTTTCCAGAATATTGAAAAAGGTTACATCTGCAAAGGGGGACTAACATGTTATTGCGAATGGATTTGGAATGGGATTACATTAAAGCTTCTGTGGATGTCCTAATGCTTTTGTTCATATAGTGTAGTTGCATGTCTGTTTGCAATACACAGCATGCACATACACTTTGTAAGATTTGCTTTTGAATAACATTGCATCTAAAGAGAAATAATATTTTAAGTTTATCGGGGAACAGATTGACTACATGCAGGTTCTTTATATACGTCTGTTTTCTGTTTTTAGATGCTGACATCCTGACTGAAGAAAACAAGCTGGAGAAAGGAGGCCCTACCTTGTATGGGTTGGGTCAGTTATTTTATGCACAGACCCCATCGTTCCCAACTGCACTTCAAGGATTAAAGATACTTGACATGCTTTCTTGCCAATTTCAGTTCACTAGATTGAGTTGACAATGGGAAAAACTGCTGACACTTTAAAATAAACATGCAGAAGGTTATTTAACAGGGACTCCTATGAAAGGTTTAGGTTTTAAAAGGCTTTGGTTTGTCAAACATACCATTCAGGAGAAAATCACCAGTCAAATTTTATTTTACTCTGATTTAAATCAACTCAATCTCCTAGTGTAGTAGTCTCCCTAGCTAGAAATTGAATTCACATTCTGAGCAAGCTTTGGGACATTGAACATGGCGTACCCTTTACTTGATATTTCATCTTCCCAAGCCTCAAGTGGAGATGATTTCATCTGCACAGAGTGTGGTGAAGGATTTAGTCAGTATCCGAAACTGATCAATCACATGGCAATTCATGGACCCATTGACCCTATTTCCTTAAATGATGAAAGCGGCATTAAGGGTGGGGATACACCCATTGAATTTGCCCTCCATGAAAATGGAACACTGACAGTAGTTGATAAATCCGCAGTATCCAGCTTCTCATTCTTGTTTGGTAAACCCACATCGAAACCACAGTGGAATCAGACACCCTGTCAAGAATCTTTGACTTCAAACAAAGTGGCAGAAAGAGAGCATTCTCAGTGCAGATGTGAAAGATGTGGTCAAGTGTTCAAGAGCCAGGGTAGTTTACAGCAGCATCAGCGATACCGCCCCCTTGAGCAAGGGTTCAAATGTACCCTATGCTGCAAGGTTTTTTATGATAGAGAAAGTCTTCGGAGCCACCTTCAAAACCATGATCATGAACGGTTTTACAGCTGTGGACACTGTGGAAAACGATTCTTAAAGCAAGAGACTTTGTTCTTGCATCAGAAAGAATGGCATAGGTCTCTCGGATCCAAAAGTTCAAATAAATGTGAAGACGACCGTGAAAATGGAATGGATAAATTTTATCCTTGTAAGATTTGCGGCTTGCGTTTCTTTTGGTTGTCTGACTTGCAGAGCCATCTAATTAATCATTCTCATGTCAGCAAATCAAATAGTGATGCCAAACAAAAAGAGAACTTGCGGGAGCAAGAGGAAAGTAGCCATAAGAAAAATGTCTTGCCCTCTGAGGATCCTGTTGATCGCTCATATCGCTGTGGCTTGTGCGGGGGACGTTTCAATTCCTTGTCAGATTTGAAAGGACATCATGCTGCAGAGCATCCAGATGAGGAGCGTGATGAAGACTCTTCTGAATCAGCCTCTCCGACCAAGCGGCAGTCTGTTAACTATTATGGTATCATGCGTCAAATGGTTTCAAAGCACCAAATGCAACGCATGGATCCGTTAAGGTCACGAATTAGGGGTAGACCTAGAGGAGGTGCTAACAGAAGTCTTAACTCGAAAGTGTTCCCTTGCAAACAGTGTCATCGTGTATTTGTTCACTCTAGCAGTCTGTCTCGCCACATGCGGTACCATAAGGGTACTCTTCATACATGTGTTTATTGTGGAAGACACTTTCCACAACGATGTGATGTCACAAGGCATGTTGCAATGTATCATAGTTCAGATGTTAAGGTCAAGGTTGAAAGTGAACATGTGGAGGGCGAAGATGCAAATGGTGTGCAGGAGTTATCCAAAAAGCAGGCAAGCAATGATTCTGATGATCATGAAAGTCAGGAAAATGAAGACCAGCAGTCACCAAAGCCATCCGATAATGAGAACTCGTCAGAAACTCTAGAGACGTCTCCTGTCAAGCCAAGGATGACTTACAAATGCAAAGAATGTGGTAGAGTTTTTGGCCTGCTGAGTGTATATCAACGACACGTGCGTTATCACCGAAGAGACCCTTCCCGTGTATTGCTAAGCTGTCCTCGTTGTCCATGTCGCTTTACTTTCCGCTCTGCTTTTGAGCGCCACCTAGAGAATCATGATAAGGAAGGGTCTGAAAAGAGTGGTAAGGAAGGGTCTCCAACTCCAGAGGCTCATACAGATTATTTAGAAAACGAGGATGAAGATTTAGGTTTCGAAAGGAGTGGGCCAGAAGTTGATTCCAAGGAGAATCCAGCAACAGATGTGTTGTATGAATGTACTGAATGTACCCAGACGTTCTCGGACCTGCAGAAGTTCCTTCAACATCAAAGTGCACATGGTTGAAAAAACTCTGATCGGATGTGATACCAGGGATCTGATAGTAATAAACAATCAGTGAAGACACATGCATTCCGTATATTAGATTGTAAAAGCAAATCGAGCACTACCTGATCTTATTTGTTTTTTTTTTAATGTATTTTATACTTGTTTCTTGATTTGTAATACCACCAGGTTGACACACTTTCCTGTACTTTCTTCTCTTGAATAGCATATTGCTGTTGTGGAATCTAAGAGAATGCTTTAATAGGTACTATGTGTTATGCACATTGTTGAACCTTACATTTTGTCATGTTTGTCATATTTTTTTCTTTTTTGCTCATTAACTGTGGAACTGGCAAATGCTGTACTATATAGAATCTTAGAACATCTCATAACAGCCTTCCTATATTTGTAGTTGATAGCATCAGAAAACAGGATATTTGACATAATATACCACATCATAGGTTTGTCTTGCTTGATTTTAAGACATGCCCCTAGTGGGAACTAGATTTAGAGAAACAGCATTCAATGGTGTGTGAGATTTTATTATTTCAAGGTATGTGAGTGTTCTACTTTGCATGGATTTGTGTGGAGCTGTTATTTGATGTTTGAGGGTACATGGGTCATACAAATAAGTGCTGTGATGTCTGAACATTAATAAAAGAATACATTTTCAGTAAATTTCATTAGTTTTATGTGTTTACTTACAAATGCATCTTAAGTCATTTCACAGCTTTTATCTAGATTTGAGCTTCCAGGGTTCCCTACATGGATTGCCTGTTAATCACCATTCTTAAACCAGGGTTGGGGATCTCAGGTCCTAGACGGTCACCTGCACAGTTTGATGATTTTCTTGCTTAGGCAAAGCTGGTTAAACTCATTAGTTAATTTCCTGGTGTGCCAGTGCAACTGTGCTAAACTCTGTTTTGCAGTTTCCCTTATTGCGCTGCAGAAGGGTACAGTTAGTTTAAACCATGTAATCCAGAGCACAGTTGTCTAGATCAGCAGGACCCCTTGAAGGTAGGTGGGAGCAGAATGTCTTGATTACTAAGATTTAAAAACCATCTAGATAGCAAAGCTGTTGGTTATCAACTTCTAAAGCACGTTTGTGTTAATCAGTGTGTAGCGGCTTATAGTGCACACATGGCAAGCAGTGCATAATAAATAGTTTCACTATATAATACTATGTAGTGCATAGCATCCTAGTGCAGCAGCAGGGCCCTAGGATGGTCATGACTAGTGCCTCCAAACCCAACCAGTAATAAAGACAATCTTTCAATCAGTGGACCCTGTCTGCAAATATAGACACGTGCACTCATGTCCCCATGGTGGTAAAAACAGAATATAATTTCAATCAAATTAAAATGCCATCTGGTATTCAAGATTTTACTAATTGAGAAAAATCAAATATAGAATAAAGCTTGTGGGGGGTACCAAAACTACTATTCCTTTGGTTTTGTGGTCATCCACTGGTAGCCATGTTGACATTCTTAGTCTCTTAATTCCAATAAAAATGTTAGTATAATGAACATAGAAAATACAGCATTGCTTGCAGTTAAGGGTCAATGGCGAGGTTCTGGCATCCTGTTTTCCAGCTTAATTGCTTTACCTAAGGTTTACAGTATTTCTGGTGCAACTACTTGTAGT
This sequence comes from Megaleporinus macrocephalus, assembly GCA_021613375.1. NCBI lineage: Eukaryota > Metazoa > Chordata > Actinopteri > Characiformes > Anostomidae > Megaleporinus > Megaleporinus macrocephalus. The sequence goes on from CM038705.1 coordinate 12,248,792, forward strand.
ATTGCACACCTCATAGGCCTAATTCCTCTGCACAAAGAATTTGGTTTGCGTACACACTGAAAAGCTTTATTCAAATTGTTTGTTTAATCCTATTAAATCATGTACGCTTGTTACCAAAGAACTGTAGGGCTTACCGACTTGTTATTGCTACAAACGTATTATTGTTGTTTACTATTATCTAGTCATGTAAGCTAAGGTGTCCTTGAAAATTGTTATACAGTACCCTTCTAATTTACAACACACAAACAACATCACCTGTATGCTAGTGCTTGAGCACTAGGATCTAGGTTTCCTTGCAGTTGGATTGAGAACCTTCCAGCCAAATGGCGCCCTGAACCAGGGATGTCAAGGGCAAGTTATACCAGAAGCAGTAACTGCATTGAATACCACACTTTAAAAGTGGTGTACCAATGGCCATGCATGCACAAAGTGGTCTACAGGATAATGTTAGTGGGTTTCTGGCTTGAAAAGCTAATAAATACAACATCCATGCTATGCTGTGCAACCTAGCCCTTCAATCAAAAGAGTATGTGGACTAGTGGTCCATCTGCAGGAGCAGACTTAACTGGTCTGAGGTCTAAAAATATATCCTTTGGAGAGGTTTTAAGAAGGTTAACAGCTACCTTGCAAACTAACCCAACCCATTAAAAAGGTTTCAAAAATTTTCCAGATTGTTGTCAGACTGTTGGCAACCATAACCAGGAAGGTCATGCAGGCTAGGCTCATATCACAGCAAGTTTGTGTGCTTTCATTCAGACAGTGGCTGTGCTTAAAATGATCTAAATATATTTTATTTGCTTAAAAGTGCTTTTTCCTTTCTCCTAATTTGATGATAGTAAAGGCGCTTAGGTGTTAATCATTACAAGAAAGTATACAGACATGGGGAACGAGCAAGCACTGCAAAGCAGTTCTGGCTTACTGTTCATGCAGCATCACTGTTGGGTCAGTCCTGGAGGGCCATCAAACTGCAAACTCTAGCACTGTACATCACTTACCTCAATTCAGCTATTAACCCATTAGCAATATCTTGCTGAGTGTTAGCAGTGGCCTTTCTGAGAGGGCCACAGTCAGACCGAACCCTTTGCCACATGAAAAGGTAATTTCACTTGAGGATGCAGGAATGCCAAAAAAAGAATACAATCCCAGTAGAGATCAACTGGTCAAGTCATCAGTTCAGTCACTCGTGTTTTTAAGCATAATGCCGCTCAACAATGTTTAGCAAGGCCTTAATGACACTATGCAGGACTTTGCGGGTTTATGGCCCTTTGAGACCTGACTTTGACACCCCTGCCATAATATAACTTTGGGTACAAATAGGGGCTGCAAGGACAGAAATCCCACTTGGGACAGGGCCACTGGCCAAAGAATACACCTATACCCATCAGCATCATGGAAAAATCGACCCATCACCTTAGTTCTTGTATGCTAAGGTGCCAACTTGCAGAGTGATTCAGCCAAAACAAAAGGTTTTCTACAGTAACTGCAGTTCAACACAATGTGATCATAGCAGTTCCTCATAAGCATGTATACTTTGTGTTTTTCCAAACCCTGACACAAACAGACAAAGCACCAGGTAGGATACAGAGGGTAACGGTACCCGTCTTTGATGAGGGCTTCAGGGAGTTGATGACTCAAAGGATACAGCATGATCTCAAAATAAGATTCTTGGTTATAAGTTACAAATGATCCATTCCTTCTAAACAGTGGAACGATACAATAAAGGACTGTGGAGTAATGGGACATTACAGCATTTAGATAATCTATACCTTACAATGCTTTTGGGAAAACCAGTCCTATAATTCCAGTAGTATGATTCAAACATCCCTTGCTGGGTTCCCTAATAGTAAAAAAGGCCTGAAGCAAAAATACTTTCTTTCAGCGTCATGGGCTTCAGAAAAGCAGTCTTGCCCTTACAAGTTCACGTGTGAGATTGTGAGCCTTTCCTGGGACCTTTGGGGGCAAGAATCTCAGTTGAGTCTTCTTCTGGGTATTATTACAATGTCTCACCTTGTGCAACTTCGTCATGTTATGACTCGGTCCATGGTCAGACTTTAACCGAGGGATGACTATACCTCTTCTGTTGCTTGTTATCTTTCCCTACACAATTTAAAGCTGTATCCTGCGAGACCTGGTGCTGACATTAGCTTGGTGTGGTCCAGCCCACTATCACTGCATTCACTCCTCCCTATACTTGTCTTTAGTTTAAGGATGCCTTGATTTGTACTTTAAATAACAGCACCTTCGGTACACTAGAGTGTGCAGGTAGCAGGCAAGTAATAAGAACCTACAGGAGTGTTTCCCAATAAAGTCCTGGGGATCCATGTTGCCAGGTTTATGTTATCTATGTAGTACACTCAATTCTGTTCCTGTATGACTTAACCTGACAAAGAGATCTGACAACGGAGGAGCTGAAACAAGAAACACTGCAATGCAGGTTTGCCTCTGGGGCTGATGCTGGGAAACGATGGTTGCTTTAAAATCTGTTCCGTTGTTGAGTCTATTGAGGAAGCACGGTTGACTTGGCATGTGTGCTTCTTAGTGTTTCAAATCACTAGTGGGGTACATCAGTGGTCAGTGGACCAGGCAGGATGGTTAGAACTAGCCATTCAAAATCTCCTGGTATAACTATGACTTTAGCGAGCAACCACAGTGTGGTTCCCTTAGTGAACCACTCCCATAATCCCAATCAGACCACCGGCACAAACGTTGCTTTCTTATGTAACTGCTAGAACAGACATTTGGGCACCAGTAGCACACATGTTTCGTCATATTGGTCAGGTTAGTTGGATGATAAGACCCAAACCAAGTCAGCAAGTGCATGAGTTCCTGAACCACTGCAGAACAAACAGGACAGGAACATGAGGACTGCTGGCACATGCAGTAGAGCACCCTGAGACAAGCCCTCCAGAGGTGCAGAGGGGCACAAAAGCGGAGAAGAGACATTGCCTTTGTCGCACATGGTGGCCAAACCCTGCAACAACCCAGCAGCCATCTTACAGAACCTTAGTCAAGAACCATGCGCAAAGGCACCACCGTTTGCGCATAATGGACGTCGAAATGGAAGCCCCGTAGAACCGGGGGCGGGTCTTAGCCCGTCCCCACGGTGCACTGATTGGTCCAAGCCTAGGCGTCACGAACTCTCCCGGGCTTCTGCACATTGTTTGGAGATTGTGCTGTGAGGGAAAAACGAACGACAAAATTATCGGGGATTCTGCGGGTGCAACGTTGAATCCACGCGTCGGAACGGACGCTGACGACCTGACGACTCTCTCAGCACCCCTGCCTTGGGAGTGCAAGCTTACTGGCGGCGCGTTAAAGGCAGGCAAGGGGAAAACAACACCTTGCGCAGGACAACGGTGAGTAGCTAGCCACGGGTGCGTTCTGACAAGGAATGTGCTCTTGCGGAAAACGGAGCCATGCTTTGCTGCATTGAGAGTCGGGCACGTCCAGAGCCACGCATTTGAGACTTACGTTGCTCGTGGTGGTAATAATGCTGTTCAGTGGGATTAGCCACTCTGTTTAGTTGCAGGGTTTACAGAGAAGGGCTCGTCGGTTTAGTAAGCGGGGTATTAGTTTTAAGTCTAACCCTGCTTGTCCCTTTCTTGTAACTGGTAGCTAGGTAGCTTGTTAGCCACGGAGTTAGCCACATAGCTGTGTTGCTAGCTAGCTCGTAGGTGAGGGTTATGACTGCTAGTTGTCTGCTAGCTCGTTTATTATGGTTAGTGATGCTAACATGGCTATGACGGACGATGTTGTAAACAGTAATATAACTAATGTAAGAGGCGACAGAAGTATGACTTGCATAAAATATACTCACGTAACATCGCGTCGGTGACTCTGCACCTTTTTAAACAGTTTATTTTAACTACATTACCTAGCTGGTCTGGTTATGTAGCCTTGCTGGCTGCCTGGCAGTGAACTTTTCCCCCTGTTGTTAGCCAGCTGGCTAGCTACTCTTCTCGTGTCTCATTCATTTTTCTGGCTCAGGCAGCTGAACATTTCACGTTATTTGGCCACATTATTGCGGAGAAGTGTTATTCGGACTTGGAAGTAGATGTGGTTAGCTTAGCAGTAGTTGTTGTGGCTGCCTTTACTACAGCAAAGTAAACCCAGTGGATGCGTGAGTTTAAGCGAAGTCGTTTCAGTTCCTTGACTATGACCGTATGTTCATATTTTTTCCAGTGTTAACGACGTAATTTTCACCCTATTTAATAAGTCGTTAAGTCTTCATGCCTCTTTTACAGAGCCCCTCAGAGTTCTGTGGTAATAGCCAGGAGATTACTGTGGTGAAATGGATGATGAGGAGCTGTAGGCGTGCACAGCATGGTACGTTGTTTCACTACTTTATTTTGTAGTCTGTCTGAATCTGCTGTCTGAATCGCTTTTTTCTGGCAGCCCTGAGAAACTAATAATGCGGTAAGTACATTGTTTAACATAAGCCATGATTTCAGCTCCACATCAGAACATGTGATACAGCCATAAGTTTTTCATGACAGTTAGCCGGGCAATATTTGTCTGTCTGTCTGACTAACTGTCTGACCGTGCCACTATTCCTGTGATCAGGAGAGATATATTTTGTGTCCTGTACAGTTTGATGTGAGAGCAGCAGTCAGAAAACAGAAAGTAAAAGTGCCTATATTTCAGAGTAAAGAAACTGCTTACAGCTTTCATTTGTGGCCTGTAATATCTCTGATGATGATTAATGAAAGCCATCAGAACTAATCAGCTTGATGAATACCTTTTGACATGAGTAACTGCAGTAAATTCACATAGTTTACCACTTTCCTTTTAAAGATAATATCACAGTCTATATCCTGTTTACATACAGGATATAGACTTTTTTTAATGATGTCCAGGCTTTTGCTAGAGTACAGGAGTGAAGTGTGTACTGAAGATATGCACTTCTGTTAAAACTACCTAAATGTTTTTAGAACACCCTCTCTATACACCTTTTTATATCCTCAAGTAGGCGTTCTTGTCTACCTTTCTACCTTGTCTATGTTTCTTCTGTAAGATTTAGCAGAAAGTGACCGAAACAGACAAGTTGGTGTGAACAGGTGTAATGTTAACTCCACAATCTCATTTGTTCTTTTTATATATTTCTATGACTGTTTTTTTTTTCACTACGTAAACAGATGTGCAGATGTCTGGATCATAGCTGAATAAGCTTTGAATACACTTTTCAGTTATACCAAATAAGTTCTGATTTTGCATTGCGTTGTTTGTATGTGGAAACCTACTGTAAACTTGGTTTCTGTATGGTTACTACTAGTGCTGTCTGGTGTCAGCAATGAAACTTCCGCGTTGTCAGAGGAGAAAGCTTTGCCTTGCAGCTGCTGTGATTTTCTACTGTAGTCAGTGGCATCAATGTCCAGGAGATATGAGAGAGACGTAATTGTATGTCGATAGAGAAAACACATTTCATTTATATTTGTCTGGTGTGTGGTTAAGATTTATCTGGCCTCCATGCGGTGTGAGTGATCTGATTATAACCCAATTACAGTGTGCCTTTGGTGTGTTTATACCTGGCTGGTCATGTGCTGAAATGGATGTTCATGAGTGTAACTCTCTAAGCTGTGAGTATTTCAGTCGTACTCATGTTATAGGTTGTACAATAGAAGTTATTTTAGTGGAATATACATTGCCTTCCATGTTGCGTGGTGGTTTTGATGGTTGTTTCACTGTAAGACTGAATGGTTCAGAGAGCAGAGTCAGAAATGACTAAAGCGAAGGACAAAAATGAAAAGGCAAATTATTCTTGTAGTCAACATTTTTGCCTGATCAATTCTCTAGACCCCCTAAAAAATTAATAAACCAGTGTGATATACTACTAATAAACGGCAGATGACAAACAGCTGCAGCCTCAACAGCTAAATGTCTACAGTAGAGGAGAGTGACCTGTTTTGTTGTAATTAAATGGGGGTGTCATACACCCACCAGCTACTTTATTTAGCATACCTCCTGGTCTCTATACTTATTTTACGTTTTATCAGCTCTACGTTTCATATAGGAACATTTTGTAGTTGTGGAATTACAGACACTAGTCCATCTTCTTATCTGCATACTTTGTAAATCTCTTTTCACTTTGTTCCTCAATGATCAAGGCCTTCACAGGACCACCATGGAGCAGGTATAATATGGGTGGTGGGTCATTCTCAGCATTGCAGTGATCTTGACGTGGTGGTGGGATGTTGGTGTGTGTTGCACCAGTTTAAAAAGTAAGACGCAGCAGTGCTGCTGGAGGTGACCTCCCTGTCACTGCTGACCTAGGAAAAGTCCACCGACCAAAACTATCCAATCAACAGCTTCCTATGGGCAGTATCCTGTCACCACTGATGAGAGACTAGAGAATGTAGCAACTGATGGGTTATCATCTCTCCCTTGACATCATCGACCAGCATAGTAGGACTGTCTAATCGAATGTTGAGAGGACACAGTGTTTAAAAACTCCAGCAACACTGCTGTGTCTGACCCACTCATACCAGCGCTCCACACACTGACACGCCACCACCACCTCAGTTTCGTTGCAGTGCTGAGAATAATCCATCACCGAGAAAACACCTACTCTGTGGTGGTTCTGTGGGGGTCTTGACCACTGAAGTACAGAGCGAGAAGGAGTAACCAAGTATGCAGTGAATCAGATGGACTACAGACTAGGTGTACCTAATGGTGTGGCCGGTGGGTACCATTCACTTAATTAGTCATCTGCTTTAGCAGTTGAGAATGTATGCTGGTGGGACAAGACAGTTTTGCCAGGCTTGATTCTCATAACAGCGTTGCTTGCTGTAACTCACAAAATACAGCTTGTGCTTGTTTTGTATTAATTAATTGTGTTTTGAACACAACAAGGTGCAAACTGTGTTTGCATAACTCAAGGTGTCTGGGTTTGTGGCCTTGCCTGATATGTTTCTGGCTACATGCACACTAGATTGCCCAGATATTAAAACAATAATTTATGATTGTCATATTTGTGATTGTCAGTCAAAAATACATTTATATAATAAATTAATAGAAATGCAATAGAGCTCTGAAGGTGCACTAACCTGAAATGAAGTTGGATACTGGATTTTGAATCTTTATTTGTCATATAATTATAAATGTTCTTTAATGTTTAATTTTCTTTTTTACTGTCCACTGTAAACATGGACATTGTGAAGTTCAAGACTTCCAAATAGGGTACTCTTGTCAGACCTTGCAGTTTCAGAGTTTTAGACTAATACCAACTCTTGCAATAGAGCATTGATCCCCTTCGTTCAGGTGCATTAAAGATGACATGCCCTTTTTCAGAAGCTCCATTGGGTCGTAATGAAATGTCTGACATTCCTTTTTGAAAATACCACAAAGATTAAGCACCACAGCACCCATCTTGTGGTTTATGTGTCTGTTCCTTTAAATGATAATGAGCCTCTGCTTTATAGCTTATCGCTACTCTCACCATGAAGTTCATCTTGCAGACCTTTGACTAAAAGACTAATAACATTAACACAACTGTAGATTCTGCAGCGAGCAATGGCAGTAACTTTTTATTGCTGTATCTACCAAGATGTATGGAGATGGGTATAAATAAGTCCTTAACTCAGTCACCAAAAATTGACTATCCAGCATCAGATGTTCTGAAAATAAACAAAAGAAGGCTCACGGTCACAAAAGTAAAGTAAGCATATTCTTAAGTCTTTAACAGTTAATAAATAAAATTGCATTAAAGCTGCATTCTGGAGCAGTAAACAGTTAGTGTTTCAGCAATCTGTTGTAAATATGCGCTTTTGCTGCAGCGAAGCAAAGATATTCCTTCTTAAACCTCATTCTGTTGGGGGTTTGTGGTGTTTCATTTTCGTGTTGTTGATCACCGCTACACTATACATACCCCGAGCATTCCGCTAACAGTTTGCTCTTTGATTCTGTGAGTGAGTGAGTCCTTAACAGAATAATTCTGTAAATAAATGCTTGAGTATACAACCCAGAAGTAACATGCAAAGACATTTCTTGAGCATGCTACACTAGCCACGCTTTGCAAATGTTGTTTCCCCCAAGGACCCTTGGGGATCCATTGCTGGCACAACTTGCGCTCAACTTGATAGTACAGCCTTCCACTGGAAATATTCCAACTAGCTCTTTCGTGGTGTGGCCAACTTTGCACTGGACATTGCACTGGTGACTGCATCATCACATGGCTGCCTGTGAAAGTAAAGTGCTGTATTCTAGGTCCAACGACCAGGTCAAATACACATGTCTTGAACCTCATTTATCCAGACAAAGTGGTGCAGCTTCTGGCCCCCCCTGTCAGCCTCAGCTATCCCTTCCCCTCCTTATTGGTGTATTAGGTCACTGATCACTGTCCAAAGATAGACTGCCACGTCTTCCAGCTCAGACTTTCCTGGTGCCACCTCTTGTGGTTCCTTCAACCCTATGTACCCCAAGTGCAGTGCATGGAGCCTCTTCATTGTTGATGGAAATATGGCAGCCTAAGTTATTTGCTGCTAGGGCTAAACAGTGGCATGCTGTGTCACATTCATGGCAACCCCCAATATACAAGCCCTAGCCAGACTGCCATGCATCCAACACTGATGGACTTTCTGGCTCCAGTTGTCGTTTCTTAGATTACTACGGTCAGCTCATTTCAAGCCAGCTTTGATTGACTTAATTGACTCTGCCACAGCTGAGCATGCATAACCGCTAACATCTGTGCATCGTGATACTGCTGACCAGAATATAACTCTCCTAAGCGCTATGTGTAGGACCTCAGGAAAGTTACATGGACGGGCCAACTCTGTGTGGACGTCCAGCGAAGTTGGAGACAGTGTCATGAGGAGCTTGTTTTAGGTGAGCTTACTTCGTACAGAAGGTGGCATGTGAGCATAAGCCCATCTAGCAAAATCTTTAGTATTGTTAGTTAGGGCTTGTAGCGTTTTTCAGGCAGATTCCAATCGCCCATCACCTTTCAGCACGATCAGCCTATAGCCGAAACCGATAGAGGGCGGGGTATACACCACGGCAGGGCTACATGTAGTTATTAGCGCAGGCAAGTCATAAAACATGGTTGAAACTGGTTTATTACGAGCTCATGTTAAACAGCATAATATTTTGAACAAAATTAACAGCAAATAAACAAAGTAAGTCAAACAAATATTCCCAATACTGCAATCATTCAATTTAGACCCTTAATTTAAAACGAAAAAAGCAAATTAAATAAATGCAGTCAAAACTGCAGTCATTAAACGCAGACTATGGGTTATTTTAAACGTCAATCAGCAATTATTATATAAGTGTAGATCTTGAATTTCTGCTGCTGTACTGTTCGTACTGGTCAGATCTGGTCTGTACGGTGTTCTGGGTAATTTATTTTGTGCTAGCTGCGCGTGCTAGCTCTGCTGTTTGCTGATACTCACTGTATTCAGCCACGTGCAGTGTCCTATCAGATTAGTAGTGTTAAATGGATATGTATTTCCACCTAGCGGTTCAGATGGGAATTGCAGGGAGCTAGCCCGAAGGGGTTCTCCTCTTCCTGGATGAAACGCTACCTGGAAAAACAGAAATTAAGCTAATTTGTTAAACCGATACATAGCCGATCAATTCTTCCCTCTCAGTATGCTTTACCAGAGATCCTGAGTACTATGCTCTTTGATTATTTGTATACTTGGGTTTCCACCTGATGTCACGGAAGTAAGGGACTGGGCACAGTGGTGACCAGTAGGGGTGGAAAGGCCCTATGATACAGTATTATAGTAATTTTAAACATATTGAGATATATAGAGGAGTATTGTCATAACATTGTCATAACATTTTTCAGTCACAAATGCAACCATCAAGATTTTTTTGGCCATGTTTGTGCTGCAGTGCACAGATGCTATGTAATGTTTTTACCAGTGGCACTTGTGTACAGTTCATGACAGCAGTCACCAATCCTCTATAAGATTAAGTGCTGTAACAGTCACATAGAAATTTACTGACCTTTGATGTCCAGACATCAGAAATTGATGCAATCCTTCACCTCCCTGTAGAGCTTTGGTATGCCTGTGTTATAACCGGTGTATAAACGTGGTCACATACCTAGGTTACAGTGTCTTGAGCATGTTGAAAATTAAGGCTTTTCTTACACTGTTCTATGATCTTTGCACACGTGGTAGGAAATCTTCTTAGCGGTTTCTTAATTGGAAAGTAGCTTTGTTTGAATTTTCCCATTCTACCTCATTTGGTGCTGTGTTTTTTTTCTGACACCTGCACCATTTTAAGTGAAAAAGTGAACATTTGTACAATATCACTGATGATGTTTCTAAAACATTTAAAAAAATACCTTCATGGTAGGAGAAATACTTGAAGGGTGTTGAAGGGAAAATAATTTTAATAATAAAAACTAAGACAAATGCAGGTTTACTAAAGTTTTGGAATAGTAAGGAACATGGCCGTGTTTATCCCATAGATGTTGCCCATAGCCCCCACTTTATTTTGTTGTTCCCCTCTCTGAATGACATTTTACACCGGTCATCTCACTCATTTACACAGATATTAGTAGTGGAATTCCCCTTTAATAGCCTGCTCTGCTGTAAACAGTAAAGGCTGTTAGTACATTTTTATGCCATGATTATTAAAGCCTGCAGTTTCATTTTTGCAGTAGTTACAACTAGAGATGGAAAGATCGTTCGGCCATGTTTCGGTATTGGCCGATTTTGAATCAAAATATGTGATCAGCGATCAGCCGATCTCGAGAACCGATCGATGGCGGTAAACAAATGAGCCTAATTTCTGTATTTCCAGCTAGCATTTCATCCAGGGAGAGGAGCTCTGCGTGAAACCCCCTCCAACCAGCTCCCTGCAATTCCTATCTAAACCGCTAGGTGGAAATGCATACCGTTTCATTTTCCACAGACTGACTAAAGCAGCGGCTTCAAGAGAACAGTTTAAGCGTTCACCACACGTGCAGAAAGAAAACATTGTCTGTCTGGCAGTTTGTTACTGTATGTGACTTGTAACATCTGTAAAATTAGTAAAATCAGAGTCTCTCGCGGGGGAACCAAGACAGACATTTAACACTACTAATCTGATACGGCACTTCAGAGAACAGTTAGTATCAGCAAACAGCAGAGCTAGCACGCGCAGCTAGCAACCCAGAACACCATGCAGACCAGATCTGACCAGTACGAACAGTACAGCAGCAGAAACAGCCAGAGAGCTAAAGGAACCACAGCCAGAGAGGTTTGAGTTTAACGCTCTAGATAAGCAGCTCTTCTCGGCTGTAGAAGACGTTCTGTGGCATTCTTGCGCTTAATATTCCACCTGGATCCACGCTCTGCTTTTCCTAGTAGAAATACTTTTCAGATGTCGCTCTTCCGAAGCTGTATCAAACGGTTTACATAGACCAACTTCTAATTTTGTTAAAAATATTATGCTGTTTCACATGAGCTTGTTAAAAATGATGATAAACCAGTTTTCACCTTGTTTCATGACTTGCTTGTGCCCTGTAGCCCTGCCGTGTCTAGTAGCTATCGGCCGATCGTGCTGAAAGGTGATCGGCGATCGGAATCGGCCTCAAAAACGCTGATCGGTCCATCTCTAGTTACCTGAGATGGATACCTGTATACCTACATTTCAGGTGACTTCTCACCTCTTTGATTACAGCACATATATAATCATTTATGTTTCCTATTTACCCACACTAGTTATAGTCTTAAATGGCTGAAATAATGTTTGAATCTGGTTCATAGGGATGCTAGCTGAAATTATCATTGTACCTCTTACAATTAAACAAGCAAACACTAAGTTCAAAATGTTTATAGGTTATTTTCATTCACGTCCTTCCAGCAATATTAAAAATACAGATGGAAGGCTGTAAGTGGAAAAACAGAATGGACGAGATGGAGGTAGGAAAATTTTATACTGCTTTAGATGATAATACAAGAGAAAGGTAAAAAAAACCTACATGCTGCGTGTTCTAATGTTCTAATTCTAATGTTATGAGAGCGTTTTGTAACTGAACTAAAAGATTAGCTGCTATTAAGGCAGGGAGATTATAAGAATTATATTTTCCTACAGATGCCCTTCTACACATGAAAACAAATGAAAACTAGTTTTTAGTGGTTGAGTCGACCACAGTACCAAGGAGCTCCACAATGACTTCGGTTTTCTTTTGCTGTCTTCTGAATTAACCAGCAACAAAGAACTCCGCTGTACCTCTCAACATTAATGGTACAGCTGTTTGCTTAATGTAACATTACGTTTTAAGTCTTTACACCAGTGTTTTCCCACAGATCAACTTTTTATCAGTCAGCTTTGTATTAACCAGATCAGATTTTTCATCAGATTTTCAAAAAAGTAACTACAGTTCAATTTATATTCAACACAAAATGGCAATGAGCAAGTACCGCCTCCTGAGTATTCTGCACTGTCTTTGGTATTTGATTGATTATACTGATAGCAGTTGAACAAAGTTTCATAACTTAATTAGTTTCTTCTACTTATTTTAATTGCCTTAGTTTTTTTTTTTGTTTTTTTTAAAAATAATTTTCTTTTGTTACTTAGTTGCTTCTTTAGCATTTCATTGCACCAATTTTAATAGATGTCTTTTCCATGGGAGAATAACTGTGGTGCTAAGTTTCTTCCGTTTGTGAACAATTGAGTGGACACCTATGTCATATTCATGTGTTAGCCAAACATCGCATTTGCCTTCTTCTAGCCATACTGAGGTTGTTCATTTTTCTTTAAGCCATGATAACAAACTTGTCCTTATTTCTTCTGCACCAAACTCACTCTATGTATTTAGACAGATATTGTTTTCTGGCATTCCCCAAGCCTATATATGTTCATTCGACTGCCAGATGGTGAAGCATGATTTATTATATTAATGATGAATCCAATGATGGTGTGTTTTACACCCACACTTGGTATTGTGCATGGGCAACTTTGGGTTATGTGTTGCTGCTTTGTCGTGGAAACCTTATCCATTACACTTTCAACAGTTTTTCCCAGGGGCAGTTTGCACTCTGCAGGTGTCGTTGAACTCTTCATTATTACCCATTCTTATGCCCCATTCTACTGCTAATGTTTGTCTAAGGAGATCACATTGCTGTGTGTTTGATTTTATGCGTCTGTAAGCAGCGAGTATGGCTGAAATATGGTCCTGTAGGTTTTTCTGCTTGACTGCAGACAAATGGAACTCCAAAACTATAGGAATCTTTTTTTAAACACACTACAAAAAAGTGCTATTCAAACTTAATTTAGCCTAAATATTAACAAATTATGGCATTAGAAATGTTTCAACTTGATGCTTCTTTGAAAATGAAAGAAATCTAATTTGTGATTGCTTTAAGATGCTACAAATTTAGAAATGATTTGAACTTTTATATATTTGTATGTATTTTTAACTGCTTATTAAAACGGTACATTTTATTCCAAGGTTTGGTGTTATTGAAAAACATTGTCAGCTAGGGTCAAGAATAAAATGTCTACTACCCAGTATTTCGGGTGAATCAAATGTTATTTTTGCCATTTCCTGACTGAACATTCTTTCCAAATATTTTAAAATATTTAATCCGATTTCTTTCTCACTCTTTAGTCCTTCAGGAAAGTGAATTACAGCCTTCCCACTGCTGTGCAGTGAATGCAGTTGGGTAAGTATGCTGATGTTTCTTTAAATTCTTAGAAATATGTAAATTATTATTTTTAATCATAGTAATCATGATCATTTTTGTCTTTTAGGACTTGAAAAGATCTGCTGATCTTTACTGGACACTTAACCCCCGAAGGATGGCCAATGGATCTAATACATGCCACCACAAGATCCCATCTGATTCAATGACTTTGACGGTGTCCTTGGAGTCAGAAGAGAGCTTGGAACATCATATTGAGCAGCTTACTGGAGAAGACAAGCTTTCAAGCGTGATGGTTTCTGAAGAGGTCCCCACATCCGAACATTTGAACTGTTTGAATTCAGCGGCAGATTCTCCGAAGGACGAATGCCATGAACCGTCGTGGCCAGAGGATGGGAAATCAGATGAGTTTCCGGGAGGTCAGTTAACAGATATCAAAATGAGTCCGGTTACTGTCACAAATGATTCATCTGTTTTGGATACAGATTCATGCGAGACATTACCAAATCCTGGTTTGTTGGGTATGGCTGGCCTCGAGGCTTACTCAGATGTCAGCAGCTGCTCTGAAGCAGACATGGACTGCATTTCAAATGCGTTCACAGAAAAAAATCCTGATCAGCCTTTAGAATATCAAAATATCAATACTAAAGAAACAAATCAATTGGAAAATAGTCCTCCTGCATTGTTCCATTCTGATAATTTGAGTGCGTCAGCAGAAAGTGACAAAGAAGCAGCATTGGAAGAGAGCGGTTCTGACAAAGAGGAACCTCTCGAGTCAGAGTGTGAAAGAGAAAGTAATCATTTAAAAGTGATGGATGATGATGATAGGCTGGAGAACGGGTCCCTCTTAAATCCTCAGAATCAGGACTTAAATATTGGTAGCACTGAAGGTGCAAGTGAGAGTGCTGTTGAGGATGAGGAACAATTGGAGAACAGCACATGTGTTTCTCAAAGCTCTGACTGCTGTGTTGATGTCCCGGATAAGGATTGCAGTGATATTCCAGCTCCTCAAAGTAGTTCTGTTTGTGCTGTGGAGTCAAATGCTGTGATGATGGAAGACATAAATAGCGATGATCATGCTCACAACCAACTTGATTGTCAGCCGGAAGCAGTCACCAGCACGTGGGGTGAATCTGAGCTTGTTGGTCTAGAACTTGAATCAAACACTGACAATGAAAAGACTGCCGTTGACAACAAACCTCAGCCTGACAAAACACAGGGTGAATGTTCTATCAGTCAAGAGGTTGAACGCAGCAGTTTTGACTTCTTACAGTCTTGTTTGGGCTTTAAAAATGCAGAACATGGCTCAGCATTCTTGAGTAACATAGTTGATTTAAAGTTAGACCAACATGGTGGAGCTCCAGAATGTGAAGATGTGCATGAAACCTCAGAGAACAGTGACATTAATAATATGCAACCCCCAGTTCTCTTGAGAGCTGCATATGAACCTGTCACTGTAAATGAGATGGAAGGAGCAGTAGATGGTACACAGGAGCCTCCTCAACTAAGTGAATGTTACAAGCCTCAGGAGTCTTTTGAAACTAGGCAGCAAAATGATTGCGTGGAGGGACAGCAGATTGAGAACTTAAGTACTGAAAGTGAAATTGAGACCAGGCCCACTAGTAAAGTGTGCTTGGTGTCATCTGAGAAATTAATAAAAAAACTGCAACCTGTTGTGCTTCTAGGGACAACTGAGCAAAAAGCTGATGGTGGAAATGAATACCATTGTTCTGCTTGCAAAAGAAACTCCCCAAGTTTAGACGAGCTTATTGAACATTACCACTGTGAACACTTTCAGTGTAATTTTCAGTGTTGTCTCACCTGTGAAAGTTATTTTTTCAGCGGAACTTTGGCAGAGCAGCATTTGTGTGAGTGGGATAAGCAAAATCATGCACACCTGTTTGCTTCTTTATCATCATACACTAAGAAGCAAGCCAAGAAGCTCATTGCCAGATATATGTGTAGGTATTGTCAAAAACCTTTTGTCAAGAAGGCTTATTATCTTGAACATGAGCAAAAACATAGAGTCGTCACACAACATCGATGTGCTTGTTGTGGTTTGTACTTTTCGCATTATCATAAACTGAAGGCTCACAATCGAAAGGTGAAGTGCACACCCCTGATACTAGAACCCCGAGGACTGCAAAAAGCAGATGATCCCTCTGCCACTGACGACCATCAGGTCCAGCTTAATGACTGTTTTGTGAAAGTTGTTGACATAAGCAACAAAGACCAATCACTTCGGAAAATACTTTGCCCAGTTTGTGGAAAGCGTTTCAAACTTAGAGCACAACTGAAATCACACCTCATATCACACTCTGATGAAAAGCCCTTTAAATGTGATATTTGTAAGAAGGATTTTAAATATTCCTGGAATCTTAACAAGCACCGAAGGGAGCTGTGTTCTAAAAAGGTTGTGCAACCTCATGCATCACCTCAGCCAAACAGTAGACTTTCCTCTAGATTTAAGTGCCCCTTGTGTCCACGGACTTTCAAGTACTCCTACAACACAACCCGGCATTTGCGTGAGCAGTGTCTGAAAGAATATACTCGGTTAGGAAAGGGAAAAGTCGGAAACAGGTACAAATGCCCATTTTGTAGTCAATTATTTTCCTTGTCTTCCAATCGTAGTAGACATATGAGTAAAACTTGCTTTCAGAGATATAAAGTCAAAGGGATCGAAAAGAAAAAGGCCAAGGACATCAACGAACAGGTTACAGAAGAAAAAGAAGAGAAGCCACTGTCGGCAGGGTCCTCTCAGAATTTGCCATATAAGTGTAAACAGTGCCCAGCTACATTTTCATACAGGTCTGGAGTTTGCAGACACATGAAAATACACAAAATGCCAACAGGCAAAGATGCCATCCTTCGTGATCCAAAGCAACAGAACTCTGACAGAACTGATGTCGTCTCTAGCAAACCCATATCATGTCGCTTCTGCGAAAAATGTTTTACTTCAATTTACTCTCTGAGGAAACATTTACAACTACATGTGGGAAACAAACCGTTCCGCTGCTTGGAGTGCGGTAAAAACTTTGGCAGGCGTGGGCATTTACTAAGTCACAAAAATGTTCACAGGCGAGAGACGCAGTGCTCTGTGTGCAAAAAAGTTCTTCCCACTATCGGAGATATGTTGAAACACAGACAGTCCCATATGAAAAAGGGGCTGCTGAAGTGCCCTGAGTGCCCATTGCTGTTCAAGTTTCCTGTGTTTCTGCTCCGGCATGTCGCATCGCATGAGAAAAAAAGTAAACGTAAGCCAACCCAAGCCCCACCTGAAAACCAGCCTTTAGATCAAAAGATCAAGAAAATTCATGAAGACTTCAGATGTAAAGTATGCAAGAAGGATTTTGTTGATTCCAAAGCGATGAGTAAGCACTGCTTAATTCACCTGCCGAGCCCATCTGTTTCCAGATGTCAGTTTTGTAAACGTCATTTTCAGAGTCGAGCAATATTGATTCGGCACATCCGTCTTCACACTGGCGAAAAACCTTTTTCTTGCCACAGGTGTGGGATGAATTTTATCCGAAAAGAATACCTCAAAAATCATGAGCAGAAATGTGCGGACCCAAAAGAAAAGCCTCAGTCTGTCCCATCAAACTCGGTTCCAATACAAGAGAAATCCAAAGAAAGTAAAGCATTGAAAAAAGTTCCGAAGGTTTTTAAGTGCTCATACTGTGCACGTGTATTTGCAATGTCAAGTAGTTTGACGCTTCATGAAAGAGCTCATGCCGGCAAGACCCTTTTGCTATGTACCAAGTGTGGAAAGTATTACAGAAGGAAGAAAATCAAGGAGCACCTGAAGAACTGCAAGGGCAAGGAATCCCAACATGCCTGCGGAAAATGTGGAGCTACTTTCAGCAGGGAAAGAAAAAGGAGTGCACATGAGAGCAAGTGCAAAGGCGCTCGGTCGGATGTCACAAATAAAACAAGTAAAATAGTGAAAATTGGGACAAGCATCAAGGACAAGTTAACAAAGCAGTGTCCACATTGCTCTAAACGCTTCAAATATAGATGTTACCTCCTGAGACACCTTTGCTCTCATTTAAGGAAACAAAAGTTTGCATGTATGCACTGTGGGCAGAAATATGGCAGTGAGCAGGAGTATCTACAGCATGAGGCCTTCTGTGATGGTGTGCTCAAGGAATCTAAAGCAAAATCATTGAATGAACCTGCAAAAAACAAAGCCATGTTAGACAATGCATCAAATCTCAGTGATCCTACAGGAACTATGGGAGAAAATAATGAGGACTTGAAGTGCAGTTTTTGCACAAAAGTCTTTACAAAACCGCGAAATCTGAGACGGCACATTCTTACCCACACAGATGTTAAGCCCTACCGCTGTAAGACATGTGAGAGTAGCTATTCCCGATATGATCATCTGAAGGTGCACCAGGCACACTGTAAAGGCAAGAGACAGCAACTTGAAGTGTGCATTGAGAAGATCAACGTTGACTTTCATGGCACAGACTGGCAAACTAAAATGAAACAACCAAATGACGTATTTGAATGTAACTTTTGCTATAAACAGTTCTCCGCCCGCACCAATTTAACACGACATATTTCCATGCTCCATTCTACTGCCAAACCTTTCTCCTGCAATCGGTGTGGTAACAAGTACAGCTCGAAAAAGAGTTTAAAGAGACATAACCTCATGGTAAACTGCAAAAGCTCCTCAGAAGAGAGCCTGGACCCACCTCAGCCAAGTTCTCCAGTCCAGGCAAGTGCTCCAGTCCAGCCGTGCAGAGAAACATCTAAACTCCTCCAACGCATACAGGGACACTACTCAAATAAATTCCAATTCCAGTGCGAGTACTGCCCCCGCCGCTTCAAAACCCAGTCACAACTGAAGATACACACTCGTCTTCATACAGGGGAAAAACCTTTTGGATGCGGTGCTTGTGGCGAGCGTTTCATCAGAAGAGACTACTTGCAGCGACATTCTATTAAGTGCCGTGAAAAAGGAGAAAAGCACAAAGTGCTTTGTGACCGGTGTGGTGGATTGTTTACTAAAGACACGCTTTATATACATCAGAGGATCTGCATCATTACCAAGACGCACGAAAAGCCAACAAGCACTGCTAGCCCCTCAGAAATTAAGGGCTTTTCCTGTGTTCATTGTGATGCCCGTTTTTTGTTGTTCTCACAGCTTCAGCAGCATGTTTTGCTGAAACACAGATCTGATGGGCAACAGCAATCAAAAAGTTCTTTTAAAGTGAAGGAGGAACATGAAGAAAAGTTTGTCAAGAATCTTCCTAGCAGCAGCCAAACGCATGAACAGGAGGATACAAATGGTGAAAACAAGAAACCATTTGAGTGCCATCTGTGCAAAGCGAGGTTCATCACCGTCAGTGGGCTAGGAATGCATATGCGCGCTCATACAGCAGCGTACCCCTTTCCTTGCAATCGATGTTCCAAAGGATTTTGGAACAAAAATGTGCTGTATAAACACAGGAGGAGATGCAAGGGTCTTGAGGTAATTTCAAGTAAGGAATCCAACCAGGAAGGCACAATGTTATCAGAATCAGAGCTTAATGATACGGTCCTTGTATTTAATAAGGACTGTAATACGACAGGAACCGGTGTGCTGCAAACAAAGTTTTCATGTAAGGATCAGGATCAAGGAGCCATGAGCAAAGCAGATACAGTTGTCCACAAGTATCAGTGTTCTGAGTGTGATCAAAGTTTCACAGATGGCCTCAGACTTATAAGTCACCTTGAGGATCATGGGCGTGAGGATCTGGAGCGTAGATTAGGCAAGAAGCATCATTGCAATCTGTGTGGTAAAACCTTTGATCAAGCCGGGATGTTACAGAGACACATAAAGGCTCAGCATCAAGAGACTGTTTCTAATACCTGTCCCGAATGCTCCAAAAGCTTTCGCTCCCCCTCAGATTTGGACGTCCATAGGTCTTGTCACGACCTTAATCGGCCATTTGCCTGCGCCACATGCGGTTTGAGGTTTTGGACACCTAAAGCCTTGAGGATACATCAAAGCCTTGCTCACCCAGGTACCGAGCTCCTCAACATAAGTGAGTCTAGCGCAGGAGGGTCTTCTAAAGTCTTCACATGCCATCCCTGTAATAGAACATACACAATAAGGAAGTCATACATGAGACACTGCAAAGCTAAACATAATGGGAATTTGCCAAATGTTGAACCCACAAGTGCCCCTGCAAACCAGCCCTTGGACAAGAAGGAATTTGATGGAAGTGACGCAGGTAATGAAGTTGTAAGTGATAATGATTCGGACTCTGCGCCCTATTTTCCATGTCACGTCTGCGGTAAGACATTTTTGACATCAGAAAGTCTTGAGGATCATCAAAGATGCCATCTTGGAGAAAAACCCTACGAATGTGAGGAATGTGGCAAATGTTTTTTCCAGCTTATAAACCTGCAGCAGCATCAGCGTAGCCACAAAACTGAGTTCCAGTGTCATATGTGTGGTAAAGGTTTTATCTCGTTCTTTGCCCTGCGCAAGCACAAGCACACTCATGTCACCAAACGTCCCCATCGCTGCACCAAGTGTCATCTAAGTTTCACAGGATCTTCACAGCTGGCCGAACACATGATCACTCATCGTGATGAAAACTTTCCCTGTGACCTTTGCGACGAAACGTTTTCCTGCAAATCAAGCCGAGCAGAGCACCGCAAGATCCACACGGAACAAGACGAGGAGCTCCCTCCTTTAATTCCACCTGCACGGCAAGCTTCGCCTCCTCCTAGGACTACCAGCAGTCCTTCATCAAGTGATGCTCAACAATACAAGTATCGCTGTGGAGTTTGCCAGGTGCGATTTCAAGATCCGGAACAGCTCTCCGAGCACGGTTGCAGCCCAGCGAAAGAACGTCCGTATTCATGTCCTGAATGTAATAAGTATTTCCTGCACGGCTCCCACCTGAAAAAGCATCAACTCAGTCATCAGTTGTCTGGGTCACATTCTTTACAGTGCGAAAGTTGCAACATGAGCTTCAGCCAGCGCCATCACTACTTGACCCATATGCGAAGACATGGTGATGAGCCTTCAGACTCCCAAATCCACGAGAAAGTCAAGTTATCAAACACCAGTGATCCAAGTCAGGACAAAATTTACAAATGCCCAATTTGTCCAGAGAGCTTCGCTCAAGCCTTAGAGCTAGCGAGTCACCTCTCTGTTCACTCCTACAGGTGTAACGTTTGTAACAAGACTTTTGCCACTAAGCAACAGCTGGAGGAACATGAGCAATGTCATTTATCTGCAGCCACCCAGTACGAGTGCACGGAATGTGGAGACAGCTTCATTGGGAGTGACTCCTTTCGCCAGCACAATTGTGCTCGCCAGAAACTCTCTGGACTTTCATCCAAATCACCACCACGCAAAAAGAGGTCTTTAGGCACTTCGGCAAAACTCATTAATAATAACGAGGAGGAGGAAGAGGAGGAGGTAGACGTCGGGGAAGACTTTTATAATTGTCCTGTCTGTAACAAACGGTTCTCCTCCAGTAATAGTTTACAGGAGCACCAAAAGCTGCATGAAGATGGGCGTCCGTTCAAGTGTCTGGTTTGTGGAAAAGGCTTTGCAAAGAAGAAATATCTCACACAGCACCAGCAGTTACACAGCGAGCATCCATATCAATGTGAATTTTGCTCGGAATCCTTTAAAACTGAACCGCGGCTCTTGTCCCATCGTAGAATCCATGATGCAACACGGAAACATCAGTGCTCAGTGTGTAACAAATCGTATCGTACGTTGTCTGACCTCTCGAAACACGAACAGAAACATCTAGAATTGCAGAGTTTGAAGGAAGGAAGCGGTGACCATAGATGCGATATGTGCTATAAATCTTTCAGTTTGCGTTCTCAGTTGCAGAAGCACCAGGAGACTCACGTTGGCCAAGTTGTCTATGAATGCACAGAGTGCGACAAAGCCTTTGCTTTTCTAAATCTTTTGGAGGAACATCAGCTAACTCATGCTCTTGCTGCAGATGCTCAGCCTCAGTCACAGTCCCCCATGCTCTTTGGAAACCCAGTTGACGCGTAGAGTGTACTGTAGAGTATTTCCTGCAATGCAGGCGATTTTTTTAGTCATTCAGTTTTCTGAAAAAAATAAGGCTGTACAGTTTCTTGACACGTTTTGGAATGTTGTGCTTTACCATGTTACGTTCTATGCTAAAAATAGATCTTCCATTTCATTTAATCTCATGTGAAATGTGTGTATATGTAAGTAGTTCTTACATTTTGGAGGTTTTTGTATTACAGTTTTAAGAGTAAAACTTTTTATTTTATTTTTTTTATAAAATTGCTTTTAGTTGCAAGTTAAAAATTTGCATGCCAGTTAAAACTAACAAAATGACTGTTCCAATAATCTGTCCCTGTTTGTGGGACTTGTATGGCAGAAATATCCATCATCATTATCTTATTTCAAGATTTTTTGCCCCCTTTGTTATATATCAACCTCCATGTTCTTCATTTTTTAAAAAAACATTTTTGTTGTTGTTTTGAATTGGAAAGCAAAAGAGTTCTGTAACTTCCGGTTAACTGTTTTAGCCATGTGTCTAATGCCTCAGTTTGCAAAGATTAAAATCAAAATTAAGAGTTACTATGAATATAATGAATATGCCTTTGTACGTTCAAGTTTCTTTGTATCTTTTGTTTCATCATGTATATTTTACTTTGTTCCTGTTGATGGAAAATCCTTACTGTAACTAGCCTTTGCTTAACAGGTGGTTAGGAGCACCTTTCAAGCACTTCAAGTTTTGATGTAGTCATTTGTTATGGCAGTTGACTACCTTTGTATTAAAGTGTACACTGTTTTTTTGTTGTTTTTTTTAAATATATATATATACACACCATGCCCTTGTATGAAATTTTCAGACTGAGACAATAAATCCGTTTTAATGTAGCTGTCATTGGTGGTCTGTATCTATGCGTTAATACTTCCCTTAACTGACTAGAAAGTTGTGGGAAGGGCAAGAGATTTTACAGCTGATGTTTTGATTGGCAAGTAAATGCAAGTATAAATTTTAGTGAAACAAAATCAGAAGGTGATTTCACAGGATGTTATAGTGTTTTTGTTAAATGCATTTCCATTTTTTTCTTTACCAAGCTGGTAAAGGATGAGTTTGGACTTATGCAGTTAATGTGTAGAACGTGTATGTAGCTGTCTTTCAAAGGACCAGACATATCATATACTACATACAGAACACTCCACAAATATTAGCACCCCTGCTAAACATGAGCATATGAGCTGTAAAAGCATTCTTCATTGCTTATTTTTCAAATCCTCCAGTTAAAAAATCATCAGAATTCTAACCATTGCTTAAAGTAGAATGATTGAAAGAAAAAATGTCTATTTAAAAATCATTTTCTCAAGTCCATGTGTGCCCCACACACATTGTTGGTACACCAAATTCTTTTGGATGATGTCTTAAGTACTTCTATTCAGACATGCTTGAATTATTTTGGAATTCTTATGTGAATGTGACCTAAAATATGATTTTCATTTAACTCTTAATCGTAGTTAAAGATAACCCAATAAAACAAATACCACAAACAGTTACACAACCTTTTATCTGTTGCAGAAAGCGATTCAACAGTATATGTTTTTTGAACCTCTAGAACTAGAGTTTTATAAAGGGGAAAATTAGGGTTGAAAGGTTCAATCAATTGGATAACAATCAGGGTTAAAGTGTGGCTGGCCCTACCCTATTAAAAACAACCATCCAAGTCTGGTTTTGTTAGGTCATGCATGGTATGTCAAATGAGATTTCAGAGGAAATTTCTTTGCCAGTGCTCATTAGGCTGGAAGAGGTTGCAAAACTATTTCAGATAAGTTGAATATCACTAATCCGCAGTCATGCAGACGTATAACTGGAGAAAAATGAAAATAAAACCATTCCCAGGAGTGACTGTCCCACACAAAACTTCAAGATTAATATTAGAATAGTCCTCGTCATATCCCAAGGTAACATCTTAGGATCTGTAGGCCTCTTTTATACTGTTGGAAGAAGCAAGAAGTAAGGTTTTTACAAGCCCATTTTCCAAAAGAATTATGTGCACAGTGATGTCTGGGCATTTGTAAATTTGTTCCTGACTTGGATCACTAGTGTTTGATAACTTGACTTTCTCATGGCTTTGGGAGTCTGAAGGCTCATCACCATGTATTCGCATATGGGTCAAGTAGTGATGGTGCTGGCTGAAGCTCATATTGCAACTCTCATACTGAAAATAATGTGTACCATACAAAATCCAATGATGTGCAAATCATAAACCCTATTATTTAATGAATAATAGTACAAACACAACCTATTAAATGTTAAAATATTGTTGCATCTGTTTTTTTAACACTGCACAAGCTTTTAGATTTAAAAGTTAAATGTTTTTACATTTACATGTTTTGATTCGTTGGACCACAGGACACGTTTCCACTGTACCTCAGTCCATCTTAAATTAGCTTGGGCCCAATTAAGGCAGTACATATACAGTTGGAATCAAAATTAACCCCTGAATAGATTTTCCCCATAAGAGCACACATTTGCAAATCAGTTGTTGTCTCAAGCACACCTGGTACAACAAATCAATGGCATTGTTGATTGTTACATTTGATTACATGTCAGAAATATGGTTAAGCCAAGAAAGATGCTAAAGTTCAGAGAAATGATAAGTCCTATCATAAAATAAGAAGTCCTAAAAGATTTTAGAGTGGTCATCTTAGTTACCTGACTTGAACCCTTGTTAAGTCTTGGGTGGGTTTTGAAGAAGGCTGTTGCAGTACACAAACCTAGGAATATTAGTAAACTGGAGGCCAATGACCATGAGGAATGGGCTACGATTTCTCAGGAACCCTGCCAGAAGTGATGGTAAGTATGTAGGCTTTGTAGATAGCACTTCAATCCTGTAATCCTACAATTTGCTTTGGAGAGACACATCGGCCCACTGGTGGTGTAATGATCTAGGTGACCATCGCATACAGCACTTAGTCATCCATAGTAGTGATCGAAGGATACTTACCGCTAACCCTAACCCAAACTAAGACTCTGGCTTCGGCAGCCTATAAGTGTTCAGGATCTACAGGCCCAAATGCAGGCTAGAGGGTACTAGAGCTTCCTTTCAGTTGTAATTTTCTTTTCTCTGATAAGCTTATCTTTTTGCTGTAATATTGTAAACATTTACATATATCATCATTACATTCAAAATATAAAGTTTCATTTGATTCCAGCAACTCCTTCTTGGTGTGTTATTTTTTTTGTCAATGAGTGTAATTCTTAGACTCTTTGATTGGGTTATTGCAAACAGCTAAATGTTTGTAAATATTGCTAACAAAACTAATTTGCAATGGGGGTTTAATAATTTTGATTGCAACTGTATATGGATCCCTGTTTGCATGGTAGAGTTTAAACTTGCATTTACAGATGCAGCAATGTACTGCACAAAGACTTTGGGAAATGTTCCCAATTTATTTGTAGACAATGTACCCATATACACTGAGGCCTACAGCTCCCTCCTCTCACGTACTGGAGTGGTTTAAACTTTGCACTTATAATGCACTTTTTTGTGAGGAACATGCTACCTCTTAAAGGGACAGTACAGGTATTAAGCCATTCTGAAATAACTAAATCCATAATAATAGGCAATAATGCAGTGCATGTATCAGGATTTGGTGGAGTTTCGTTGTTATTTAATAATGTATTTATTTTAACTGGGTAACCTTACCCCTCCTGAAATCCACCAATTTCCAATGAACCAATGACCAAAAACCAGCAAGGGACTGATTAACACCAGCACAAGATAAATGAACTAATCTACATCAGCTTACAATGTGATGCTATTTACACGACACAACACCTGGCCTTAATTTTACTCACTTTGTTACTGGATAAGGAAAAAAGCAAAAAAAAAACATAAGAAAGATATCACCTCCATTAGGATAACTATCAAAATTGGATTAATATTTAACCATAACATACTTGTTTTTCTGTAAGGGTTTCTGAGGCATTGACTCAATGAATCTGTTAATAGACTTTACCAGACTACCTGCACAGGTTCTTACAGAACTTTCTATTTGTGGAAGTGAATCAGTGTGAAATGTCAGGTAAGTGTGATGCGTTAATGTGTGTATCAGTGTTGTTGCCTATATTTGGGGTTATACAGCAGAGGCTGAACTTAAGCAAGGCTGAGTCCCCATAAGTCCAGACACTGGATCTTCTGTGTCAGTTTTGGCCGAATATGTCTCAACTGGTGGAGTAAAATTCACAGATGGAACCATGAACTGTGTCTTGCTAGTGGAAACATGCAAGGTAGGTGTCACACTCAGCACAGATAAATCTGGATCAGTACCTGAGAGTCTTGGTACCATCCTTCAAGTCTTGACTCACAATCTGATACATCTTGATTGGCGATCTCTACTTCCTCAGACGGACTAAGGGCAGGTAAAGGCAAAAAAATTGACTTCCAACAACAAATTCCTGTGTATAACCTTTGTATGTCCAGACATTCTTAACCTTGTATACATGAATGTCAAAATTCACATCAGTTACTGTGTACACTTCATGTTCTCATCTATTGTCTCACTCTTAATCACCTAGTTTGAGAGATGCCTCTGACACGCTTGCTGTACTGCTGTGCCTGGTGCTGCTGCTTAATGGAGGAATGCTTTTGTGCTATTTCCATGGCTTCCTTTAGAGCTGTAATTAGAAATTTTACATAAGAATCATGGTCAGTCATGCGGGGGTCACACAAAACTTGACATCCACTGGTAGTCTGGGAATACGACCAAACATAAGGAAAAAAGGAGTGTAACCTGTGGTCTCATGAACCGTGGCATTGTATGTAAATGTGAATGTGAATGTGCTTTGGCCATTTGTGTTTTTCCTTTAAAGGAAGAGTATAGAGCATATTTCCAAGTCCGCAATTAAACCTTTCTGGGCCACCATTGCCCATGAGATGGTAGGCTGTGGTGTGTGATTTTGCAATGCCTGCTAGGTAGGGAAGCTCAACTATGAAGTTACTTTCAAAGTTTGTGCCCTGATCTGAATAGATTCTCTCAGGAAAGCCAAAGATAAAGAAAACATTGTCCCACAACTTCCTAGCAACTTGTTTGGCTGTTTGGTTAGTGCAAGGGAATGCATGGGCCAGTTTGCTGAAATGATATGTGATAACCAGAACATCAACTGACCTTTGCTTGCAATCTTCTGCCAACCAGAAATCAATGCACACCAATTCCATTGGAGCAGATTTCCATATGTTCTCAAGTGGTGCACGTGCTGCAGGTTCAGGGGTCTTACAAACCACACACCTCCGGCAGCAACAGACAAATTCTGTTACGTCAATAGAAACATTGCCTCGCCAGGCTCAAAGTTTGGTCATGGATACCGGACAAAGTTTTACCTTTGAGGGACTGTGGTAGTACAAACTGAAAATGCTTCCGATTGGTAACTGATAAAGGATATAAGACCAACTGCTGAACAGACTGTGGCAATGAAACAGCTCTACACTCTGCTGCAGAAGCCCAAGTTGATTGTGCTTCACACAAATCATGGATCTGCACTGTCAAGACTTTATGGATGGTGAGCTGTGTACAGCTCTGTACCTACGCTGAACTTGAGTCTGGCAGGTGACCCTAAAAACCTCCTGCAATGTATCTCCCTGAACTTTACAAGCGTTATCCAAGAGAGCATGATAGGGCTCACCCAACAATCTCTGGCTAATAGGCTTTGCAAATAGATCAGGGCTCAGAACATCAGCGACAACATTGCTCTTTCCTGGCAGGTGCTTTAAGTTGAACTAATAGGATGCGAGCCTGGCAACCAGTATATCAGTATATATCTGTAAAATCAGTATATATCTGTAAGCCACTTCCAGACCATGACCAGAGGAGATGCATAATCACTCACTGACTTTTTGCCTCAGTTTCAGATGGTGTGCTGGAGGAACTCAACAATATGGCAAGCAAAATGGATGATTGTCAGTAAGACGGATCTGATGAGTGAATCCTTTGGCCTCTCCACATTCTAATGGGTGCTTGGACAATATGTCTTGGAATTCGTAAAGCAAGTCTACCAACTTATGCTTACTAGACTTACTAAGCTGGCTGGAATCAATGTCAATGTCACCTAGGCCCATGTCCGCTTAACTTTTTGGAAGTGCAGCATGCATTGGAGAACTGTTAAGTGGAGCATCTGATTGTGATGTGTCTTGAAAGGCCTGGAAGCCCTGGAACAAATTTGGATCCTCAGCTGCTAAACAGGGCGATACATCTGCTAACTTGCAGATGCATCTAAGCATTATAGATTTTATTGTTGGGTTCAAGATAGCCACAGGGATCCAACAAGAACATTATTGGGAAGGACCTTGAAGCTAGTGGGCTCTTTTTGAGTGGCCTGAAAAACTAATTTGCATCCATTGGGCACTTTAGTACGGTTCTGCTTGAACAAAGCTTTCACATCACTGTCATCATAGAAGGTTTTATGAATTTTACTCATACCACCCCTCTCCAGACACAAGCTAATCAGTTTAACTGCTCGCTGTGTTTTGAATCACCTCTGCTAGGTCCCTGGACCCTGTGGAACACCCCACATGGGACAATTATTCTTCCAGTGGCCTGGGGACAAGCACCTCAAGCAAAGATTTTCACATCGGCAAAGGGAAAACGTCAAATGAGTAGTAGCACCACATGCTCTGCAGGTTTTACAAGGAACTGCTTGAGAAGAATTTGGCCTGGGTAGCTGAGACTGAATCTGAGTTTGCTGTGTGACCAGTTTATCAACAGACTCACTAAACTTTTCATGCAGTCACTATCAGCAGCATTTTGAATCGGCTGCATCTGACCTGGGAGGGATGACAAAGGAATACCAGAGCTAAGTGTGCATGCTGGAGGCAAGAAGGACTGTGGGTGAACAGCATGCTGAACGAGACCACATTTCTATAACTTCTCTGCAGCCTTGAACTTGAAAATCCTGGAAAGTGACTCATGAGGACAGTTTTTAAGGAACATCATGCTAACTTCAAGACTTGGATCAATGCTGCATCCTTGCCTTTTAAAGCACTCTTCTGCCACATCCACAGTTTTATTGAGTCGAATCCAGTATTCCATGGCATCCTCCCTTTGAAAAGGCAGTGTATTATGAAAGTCAGCCAAAGGCATAATATAATATGTTTCAGGATTTCGAGGATCACTGAGGGATTCTGAAAGTGATCAGTGGCTTTGTTGCATAGATCAATCTTCACAATCTCACCTGCCTTTGGTCAGAATTTCTTGAGAATGCTCATGTAATGGAATGGCACGCTTTTTCAGGTACAACATCATGAGATTTTCCTATTTATGAACTAGATATTTAACTGTCCCCTCTAAATATTAGAGGCTCTTTTGTGTCTGGCTGCATTACAAGCCTAACATTAGACAGTGTTACTTCTGAATCCTGCTTCATGTTTTCACTATGTCTGCTACTGCTCCTGCTTATATTATCATCCTTTAGCTGAGCAGTAATAGATTTTCCTAATTTCTCAGATAACTGAGTAATTAGAGCACTTCTCTGACTTGTCATAACTCGATCGGCATAACATGTTGAAGTTAATGCTGGTATATCTAACTCAGCTATCTGCCCAGGCGAGTTTGGACCGCAGAGACTGTTGAAAAACCTTCTCCCCATACCCAGCATGTTGAAAGAGTCAAAATCGACACCACTGTTAACAACATCACTAGAGATGGACCGTTCAGTGTTTTTGAGGCCTATTCCGATCGCCGATCACCTTTCAGCACGATCGGCCGATACCGATCGAGGGCGGTGTATACGCCACGGCAGGGCTACATGTAGTTATTAGCGCAAGCAAGTCGTGAAACATGATCTAAACTGGTTTATTACCATTTTTAACGAGCTCCTATGAAACAGCACAATATTTTTAACGAATAATAAACAAAGTAAATCAAATAAATATCTCCAACACTGCAATTTTTACATTTAGACTCTTAATTTAAAACTAAAAAAGGTAATTAAATAAATGCAGTAAAAACTGCAGTCATTAAACACAGACTCTGTTATTTTAAACAGAAAACTGTAATCATTAAATGTAGCTCTTGAATTGTTACTGCTGTTCTGTTCGTACCGGTCAGATCTAGTCTGTACAGTGTTCTGGGTTGTTTGTTTTGTGCTAGCTGTGCGTCACATACAGTAAACACTGCCAGACAGACATGCTTTCTATCAGCACATGCTTTTCTCATGACGCTGCTGCTTCAGTCAGTCTGTGGAAAATGAAAGGTTATGTATTTCCACCTAGTGGTTCAGATAGGAATTGCAGGGAGCTGGCCGGAGGGGGTTCTCCTCTTCCTGGATGAAACACTAGCTGGAAAAACTGAAATTAGTCTCATTTGTTTAACGCCATCGGTCAGCTCTCGGGATCGGCTAAATTGGAGAAATATCGTCCGATCACCGATCACATATTTTGATTAAAAATCGTCCGATACCGATACATAGCCAATCGATCATTCCATCTCTAATCATCACCTACAGTGTATGTGTACGCCTCTGCCATTATGATGACTGAACAAAAGATGAGTCTCCAAAAAAGTCCCAATTGTTAAAAAACTCTCTTAAAAACTTAACAGGACCAGAATGTTTTTTTGTCCAAAAAATGTATCTTGTAAAAAAAATCCAGAAACCTATGAGTGCAGCGAACCCTGGCGTCATTCTCTGTGTCAGTCCTTGAAAGTCACAAGGACCGTTGTGACAGGTGTGTCAGTGGATTCATCTATTCAGTCCTAACAGTCCTACTAGTACTCCTGCGTTGTGTTCTGTGGGTCCGTGGTTGGTAAGGGAGAAGAATGAAACTCTGAGGCAACAGATGCTGGCAATGGCTGTTCTTTTACTTCACTGGTCTGTATGTATAAAAGAGAATAAAAAGTTATTTGTAGACAATTTGCACAGCAAATCTCCACCCTTAAGGCAGGCTGTCAGCAGATACACACTTACACCCATACGCACTGAGGCCTACCGCTCCCTAGTGGCAGAGTACACACATGGAAATTCCACTCAAGCACATGTCTGACATAAAAGTAAAAAAATGATACATTCCTTCGAGTACTCTTACTTGGCTAACTCTGCTCAGTACAGTGTTATGAATGATTAATTGAGTAACAGAGTAATTTTATACTTTATAAAGCATTTTTTTTGTGAGGAACATGAGAAACACTGACCTCCTCTCAGCTCACAGACCATGGACTGAGAGGCTAACATAACTGGTGCTGCTTGCAGCTACCTCTTAAAGGGACAGGTATTAAATAAACTCCATTTTTATATAACTGAATCCATAAATATGTAAAACAATGCTGTGTATTTGTCAGGATTTGGTGGAATTTCATTACAGATATGCTTGTTATAATAATGTATTTATTTTAACTGGGTTACACAGCATGATTCTATCATTTTCATGAAGTCCATAAAAGCAAGTTAAAGCTCAAAGAACAAGCCACGATCCAGAAACGGCACTGTATTCTCTGGGCCAATATGGAAAACTGTTCTGTGCTCAGATGAATATTTTTTTTTATTCTCCTTGGAAACCACGGTCCTGCGGACTCAAAAGGAGAAGGACTATCCAGCTTGTTATCAGCTTACAGTTTAAAAGCCTGCATCTCTGAGGTTATGTGATTTCATTAGTGCACATGGCATGGGCAGTTTACACCTCTGGAAAGGCACTATCAAATGCTGAACAGGCAGGGGCGACTGTACACTTAGAGGTTTAGATGTTCCTAAAAAAGGTTTAGAGCTCATAAAAAAACACATTTTAAAGTAATTTCGGACTGTGCTTTTTATAGTGATGTTGCCCCCTATTGTTTGGAGTTTGAATTTAACAGTGTGTCTCAACTTACAAATTGCTCCTTGCAAACATTAAACAATAATAGTACTGATGGAACGATAGCATGGGTCACAACTCACCAAGAGGAAAATTTAAAGTTCCTAAAAACCACCCGTATGAGCCAGAAGACTACTGAAATAATGTTATGTGGATGGATATGGCAAAATTTTATCTTTATAGCTTAAATAAGAGATCACCTATTTAACACTGCATTCCAGCATAAGAACCGCATTTCTACTGTGAAACATGGGGGGTGGCAATATAATGGTTTTGGTGCTACTCGCCACTTTGATGGACCTATAAATTCTGGCTGTTTTAAAACATTTTTACAGGGGAAAGTAAGGGCATTCATCTGTGAACTAAAATCACTACAAAAGAAATAACTACAGAAAAAGACAATGGCCCTAAAGCATCAGTTAGTCTACAAAGAATGGGTCAAGCAGAAAAAATGTTTCAAGGAGGAGAGGAGTAGGTTAGAAAAAAGCAGTAACTTTCAGGGTTTCTGGATGCAGTCCTAATCATTTACCTTCCCACTGCCTAAGTCTTAGGACTCTTGCACCAAGAAATCTTAGTGCTTTTTTCTATGAATTTTGAATAGCTCCACAAGAAAGATCTGCTGAAGTTTGCCCTAGAGCCACATGGACTTTCTTAGTAATGCACACTAAGTCCATGTGTCTGCCAGTCCACAGAAGACTGGAGAGTTCAACTGGGCATACAATAATCCTACCCATATGTAGCCCAAAATTCCTTCTGGTTGTCTCTAGATGTTGTTGTTATGAGATCACATTAGGGCTTGCAAGACTTCCTCTGCCCAGACTGGTGTCACTGGCTTGCCA
The DNA here is from genome assembly GCA_021613375.1 of Megaleporinus macrocephalus. NCBI lineage: Eukaryota > Metazoa > Chordata > Actinopteri > Characiformes > Anostomidae > Megaleporinus > Megaleporinus macrocephalus. The sequence continues at coordinate 12,281,034 of CM038705.1, forward strand.
CTGTTCTCCCATTTAAAATGTCCATGTTTTTCCTTTGGACCAGGCTAGCCCTATGAATTCTCATTAATTCCAGCTAAGCACTTTCAATTTAGCTTTAAAACCTAACCGCTGTCCTTGGCTGCCTTTTTAGTTCTCCACCTTGTGTTTTTCTTAGAATTTCAGACATGTACTCAATAAATTGGTTTAGCCTGTGGTGGATCTCTTACTTTCTTCATGCATTGTGTATGACCTGTCCCTTGACACATTATTCCATGAATCTCACAAGCAAAAATAAGATCTGACCTTTGGCTTTACTGTAAGGGCTCTTTGGGCTCTCTGAATATTAAAGTCTTACAGTGTGAGCTCAAGTTTCCTTATAGCTTGTGTTACAAAGTCCATTGCATCATATCCCTCCACTGGGATTTTTTTCTTCCTTTACCAGCTCTCCAAGCTTGTCATATTAGCCTGTAAGGTCTCCAGTTTCCATCAGCTGTGTCCAAGTTCACATCTTCCATCTGGGGACTCCTTTTTCTAAACTAACAGTATTTGTTTTATTTCATTTAATTAATGCTATACATTGCTAGACATTTAACTCTTTTTGATGTCCTTGTTTTATCACTAACTGGTTTTCTTTTATTCTTTTTGTTTTAATCTGTAGCCATGGGCTTCCCTAAGCAGCTGCCTAGAGTTAAAATTATTGATGCCCACAAAGCAGGAAAACACTATGAAAGATAGAATGGTGTTCAGGTCATTGTTTCTTTCGAATGTATTGCATGTAAGAACTGGCAAATCAAACCCCCAGATTAACTGCAAATGGCCTTCAAGAATTGCTCAGTAGAACATTGCTTGCAAGATGGTACACTCCAGGTAGGTTGCCCATACTTTTGCTTTAGCTTCTTATTATTTTGAAACTGAAAAAGGTGGAAATGTGTCATCTGTAATTTTAAAACCTTTGGAAATCCTCTTTTACTTTCTTAGCTATTTAAAGAATATATTTTTTTATTAATGGTGCCCAAACCTTTGCGTGTACATATAGAACACACATAGCTTTAGAAACACTGCAAAGCCAGTCTCAACACTATGGAAAATAAAATAAAATCTGTAATGTAAAATCTGTCAGAAGTTGTATAACTCAGACTCACAGGCCAGTAAGTTCAAGGTTAACTTGACTAGTTAGCATCTGACATCATAGCTGTACTACAGTAGTTATCAGTCATAGCCGAATACCACGTTGCTTATTGGAAGTATATTAGAATGGAATACTGTATTTACATTGGAATAGCTGAATAAGGAGACAACTCATGAACCTCAAACCCTCCTGTTCTGCTGCAATCTGCAATAGTAGAACTACAAAGTGCAACTATATGGTAAGTGAAGCTGACTGAACAGACAATGGTTGTAAAGAGGTGGGTGTACTAAAGTGACCAGTCTGTATATAGTCGTAAATAAACATTTCAAAGTTAGGAATTCTTCAACCATTATTCTTACCATCAGTATCTCAGAACCTTCACTGTCCTGGTTGGCTTGAGTACACAGAGTAGCATACTCATCGTCAATGCTCCCTGGGGTAAGGTTCCATCTGGCATGGTGTGGTCTCCTGTTCACAGGACTATGACAGGCAAGTCTGTCCCTATGAACTAGAACAGTCCACCTGCCTGGGCCCAATTCACCCCAGGTGTTCTTTTACTATACAGGGGCCCTTCTAGTTTGATTTCAGGTTTGGGCAGCGCTTGCTGTGGCACGCCAGTGTTTAGTGTCTGCTTCCTCGGCATGATGGAACTGCTTGGGGTTTATGGTACCAGTGCCACCTATAGTCTATTTGATGGCCACAGGCATTTATTTTATTTTCTGTGTCTTACACTTTACTTCTTGGGACTCTGTAAGGGTTGGTGCCAAATTGAAGCAGTTAATGCTGTGCTGCACTAGATTGGTCCATATACATTCTTCCACTGGAGCCACAAAGATGTTCTATATTGTCTCAAAAGTTCCCACCATTGTTGTTTCTGTCCTTCAGCTAAGCCTGACCTGCTCCGCTGCCATAGCTCATGCACTTGAACCTCCACTGTACTTACCCTCATTGCCCTCTGCATTGTTTGCCAGATCCTTTGTCTGCTGGACTGCTGCATTTGGATGAGTGGCTTGTGTTTGCTGCCCATGACCTTTGGAAATCTGACCAAAATCTCTAAAACTGCCCTCACGGACAGCAAAACCCAATATTCCAGGGAGCCACTCCAGATTTTACATAGTCCTTGCAATATCGATCCCTACTCCTGTTATTGCCAGAAAGTCTGTATCAAGCCCACAGGTTTCTTGTCTGGGGCCGAGCCAGTATTTGTGCTCATGCTTTAAACTTACCATTGAGATCAAGAGCCACTTTGTTCCTGTCATGTTGACTTGGCCATTAGTAATGATGCCAGGCTGGATGATCATATTCTTCCAGTGTCCCTTCAGCAGTTGTAGTGATGCTAAGGATTACTTTGTCATGGGACTGGTAGTCCAGTTTCATTTTCCACTGACTTTTAGCCCTGCAGCATTGGCACATGCACGCTACCACGGCTTGCTTAGGGCCATTTCACATGCAGCCCCCCCAAAAACTTCTCTGGCACTGTGTCCCTCACTTTGAAGACCAATTATTGAGTATGATCACCATGCTGCTTTGCTGGCAAGACCACAAGCTCTTTGAGTGCTTTTCCCTCCAGTGTCAAACACATCTGGATTGGGGAGCTTCTGTCCAGCTAAAAAAAAAAAAGGAACATTTGCAGCAGTGGTACAGCTCCCATGGTCCTACTCTGGTATTCATGCTATTTTTCATGACAACACTGGAGGGCCATCTTTTTTACTTTGTGTTAGAACTTCCAATGTGCCTGTGGATACGTTGATACTAATTACAAGCAAAACAACAAACATATAAAATGACTAGCATAATATGTTCAGTTAGAGGGAGTCAGTAATTGGAAGAAGAGGAAAACTTGGCTTGAACAACAGTGAACAGTGATACGAACACAGTACATAAAGGTCAGAGTGTTGTAAAGCCGCCTTCCAAAGAAGAGGACCTGTGTCTATGACTGAAGCTCTAAATTTAAAACATCCACCCCAAACCTCTGTATGTCTGCTCTTACCATTCTGTGGAGGAGAACCAGCACCAGAGCATCCTTATCCAGAGAAACGTCTCGCTTATGAAGCTCCGAGGAAGCAGACATGTCGGGTGTTTGTGAGTCTATCAGTTAAGTAACTGTTTTCTGATCAGTGTCCACGGCGCTAGGCTATCTGGGCTGTAACTAACACCCACGCAGAGTGACTCAGGCAGCTGGCTTGACTTGGGTTTAACCTGCTTTCAGAAATATAAACTCACCGTCTTTGTGTAGGAGTACACGGCCCACCTTCCCACTATGCAGGTACTGATACGCTTCAGTAGTTTTATAGCTTTTCATTGCTGAACCGTCTACACCTTCCGAGAGTACAGAGTAATTAAACATGTCACCATAAGTAACATCAGACCACATTTTCATATCATCCACACACTGTGTTATTAACCTTGTATGAGACAGTGTTGTCCCATTCAAACTTCTTACTGTCTCTCTGGTCTCCTCTAACTGCATTTTGATTTTGGTTAGCTGAGCGGAGGTTCTAACACAAAGGAGGAAGAAACACATGTTTGACATACGGTAAATTAAATATGGTAGTTAAATATGTGATGGCTCTGCACTGACATACCCCAGCCAGATGCAACCATGTTGTCTTTCTCTAGTTTTACTTTTAACATCTTCTTTTGTCATGATGTTTCTCTCTTTGTCCATTGCATCCTTCCTCCTATCTCTTCCTTGCCTTTGGCTTGTGAGTTTCTTGGTCTTCCTCTCTGTCCCTTCCATTTTAGCAGTAAAATTCCACGTCTGATCAACAGGTTGAGGGAGTCAGAAGGTGTTATGTGACGTTCTACACCATGTTGCCTGTAATACATGGGTCTTTTCTGCTACTGTTCAATAAAAGGGCATTTTCATTAAGCAGAAAAATGGAATTCCCAGTAAATATCATCAATGCTTCTTTATAGACTATTTTAAAATCAGCAAACATGCTTTCAGACACAGTTTTTAGAGGCAGTCAAATAAATTACTTCTTTACAACTGAAGTTCCTGCTGTGGTCCAAGTAGACTGATGAAATTATTAGTTATTAATCTCCATGCTCCATAATGTTTGCGAGTTTGTAAGTTTAGCATCTGTGTTGTAATGGACGTCTGCTTGGAGAATTACAGGAGAAGCAATGAACAGAAGCAGCCAGTAAGAGAGACTAAGGTCATAAAGTATGTTTCATAAAATATATCAACAGAATAATTGCACAGAAAAACCTGTAACAATGAGCAACAGTATGAATTAGATAAAATGATTTTTCCCATCTGCCTTACCAAGGTGTATGTAATGTATTGTAAATCTATTCAGTATTTGCCCAACACCAGGTACACGGAAGGTGTTGTGAGGCAAACAATTTCCAAAAGAAAAGTTAGTTTAAAAATATTTGAATATAAACATTATACATCAAAACTAAGAAGAAGAAATATCTATATTTGTGTTACTATACATTGTGACTACAATTAATCCCTTTAAATCACTCAACAATGTAATTTTGCACACAAAAGTAATTCTTCTTCTTTAAGCCTGCTGAACAGATCATAATTGTAGCCCTGATTGCAGATCAGCCTATGGCAAAGAGTTCAAACTGTCTTTGACCTTATGTGTCAAAACAACCTGCCCTTGAATGTCAGCAAAACAAGAGTCTGTCTAAAGACCTTGACAGACTGGGTAAGAACATTCGCCGTTTCTGCAGTGGTCGTATCAGTTTTTAAAAGGCCAGTATTTCTTAAACCAGACACACCCAGCCTTTATATCTGTCAGCCCTATTAAATCTAAACATCGCTTAAACCGAACCTTTCTAGCAATATGCAGTACAACCATGTTTCCAAAAAGTTGAATACAACTAAATGCAATTATGTGGGAATGCTTAAAACCCTATGATTAACTAAAAGTCCAAATTGTTGCATACTGAATATTCTCGCATGTCTGTAGTTGTTTTGTTGCTTTCGGTGAATGATTTTTGTCTGGTGTACTTTGGTATATAACTCTGGATTATCTTTTGGTTTTTGGTTTTGTCTCTCTCTTGTTGGTTATGTTTGCCTCTATAGTTGTTATACATTACCTTACCATCATCCTTTGTAAATAAAACTGGTGTTACAGTATTGTATTTGTTGCAAACACATACCTTTTTCCTTTAATGAATACAATTATCAAACAAAAACTGTATTTTATTGTTTTGTGGTTTAACAAAATATTACACTGTGCAACTTTTCTTTGGCCAGATAAATATATCTGCTGTCAAATGAATAACATGCACTTTATGTCTGTATTGACAGGATGTGTTATAATTGATGGGTCTTTGACTTTTGCAATATATTGTACATAATCTCTGTGTTAAAGTCTTATTATAACCCTTAAATTTAATGGCATTCTTCTTACATTGAGTGTTTTATATATACATAAGAATACAATCATCACTGGATTGCAGCAGTTATCTGATTATTCAAGTGGTCATGTAAACAGTAGACTTTAATTTCTTAGATCAGAGTCATGGTTCAGCAAATCCTATGATTTTACAGCAGGAAGCTCCTAAGGAAATCTGCCCAAACCCAGGAGATAACAGTTTGGTCAGACAGGGCAGATGAAACATGGAGGAAAGCCTATAAGACTATGCAGTTGCCCAGTCTAAAGCAGACCTCCTCAGAGCATGTCTGTACCACGATATCCTCAAGAATAAAGCTTATACTCTGAACTGGTCTCCCTCTTCATATTGATGGCAAGAAGAGAACTTACAGGAGTTCCCTTCAGGCTTGAGATTGGGCTTCAAGATCTGGATCTGAACAGTTCTTTGTGCAGCTGCAATGTGAGTTTCCTGATGGGCCGATGCCAGGTAGTAAGCATGGGCAGCATCACCTCCTCCTCACTGATTGTTAACACTGGAGCTCCTCAGCGCTGTGTGCTCAGTCCTCAGTTGTACACAGACACACTGGCACAACACCAAGGAGCCGACAGTGGAACGAAGACAGTGGAGAGAATGTCAGCGAGTTCACATCACGAAGGATCTGTTCTTGGACTGAACACACCACATGGGTGGTGAAGAAGGCACAAGATTTGGCATGAGACCCTGTTATCCTCAGAACATTTTACACATGTACTGTGGAGAGCATTTTTAACAGGCTCCATCACCACCTGGTATGGGAGCTGCACTGCTATAAAGTAGAAAGCTCACAGGGAGGTGTGGAAAGCCCAGTACATCACTGGTACATCACATCTGTCAAGGGGGATGCCACTATACTTCCTACATGAACCATCTTCATGATGATATCCATTGATATCCATTTCCCCGCTGTGTTTCCCGCCCTTATTCCTTTGTTTTGGAAAAGCTTTCATTTGCTAGGTGTACATTAGAGTCAGTCTGTTTTCCCAGATAGATTTAGTACCACTTGTGTCCCTTGAGTAGGCGGCTGATAGCGTACCATGTAGCACACCAGCCACTGAACCTGACAGCTGAGGTTCGATCCTTATCACTGCCACGGCCCAGGCCTACGCTGCAGGCTGAGGAGCCTATGCAATTTGGACACACTCACCTGTCCCAAAAGAAATGGGGCACATGTATGCAACAGGGTAGGCGCCTGTACTGTGGGTCGAAATGGCACTTACAGCATGTCCTGATAGGGAGATGTGATGGGCCATAATTTCTTTTCTCAGGAGTGTTTCTCAAGGCCAGTATTTCTTGAGTCCTAACCAAATGGAACACCTCAAGGCCTTTATGAACTTGGGGGCAGCAGGTAATTTTATCAATGCCCCTAATCTCTCTAATGTCTCTAAAGATTACTATGATATGTGGAAGGTATTTAGCAAGCAGAACACCCAAACCCCTTCTCCCTACGACTGTGCTATCAACCTCCTCCCTGGCTCCATCCACCCTGGGGATGTCTATTCTCCCTCTAAGGTCCTGCAAAGGCAGCCATGGAGGAGTATATTCAAGAAGCCATAGCATGAGGATTCATATGGCCTTCTAAGTCATGAGGCCAGAGGAACTAAGTCATGAGTCCTGAGCAAAATGAACACCTCCAGGCCTTTATGAACTCGGGGGCAGCAGGCAATTTTATCTATGCCCCTCTGGCCATGGCCTTTTCTTTGCCCCTAGACCAAACAGTCTCAGTCATGAATGGGTGGTCTCTTGGATGCAGGAACGTCATCCAGCAGACCTGATACCTCACCTTGCGCCTGGAGCAGCATGTTGAGAACATTGTTCGTCTGCTCATACAGACCCAGGGTTGCAGCCTGTTTTGTTTCTTCACGTCTGCCCGCACCACAATCTAAGCCTAGATTAGCGGACCCAGTGTGTGGCTTGGTGGAGGGCCTGATCCATAGAACCTGTATTAAGAGGCCTAAACTCGAGAGGAGACTCAGCCTGTCTGCCCTGATCTCTCTTTTGTCCCTAAAGAGTACCACGATATGTGGAAGGTATTTAGCAAGCAGAACACCCGAACCCTGTCTCCCTACAGATCGCATGACTGTGCTATCGACCTCCTCCCTGGCTCCATCCACTCTGGGGATGTCTTTTCTCCCTCTAAGGTCCTGCAAAGGCAGCCATGGAGGAGTATATTCAAGAAGCCATAGCACGAGGATTCATATGGCCTTCTAAGTCATGAGTAAGTGCAGATTTTTTTTTGTGGGGAAAAAGGATGGGGGCTTATAACTCTGCATAGATAAACAGGGTTTCAACAAAATCACAACAAAAGTTCACAAAGTACTTCAATTCTGTACAAAGTTGAATGTGCTGACAACAAAATCACACAAAAATCATCAATGGAAATCAAATTTATTAACCAATGAAGACAAAATTAACAAAATTAAAGTGGAAAAACACGCTACAGGCTGATCCAACTTTGATGTAATGTCCCTAAAGCAACTTCCCTACAACACCTGGGCATGCTCCTGATGAGGTGGCGGATGGTCTCCTAAGGGATCTCCTCCCAGACCTGGACTAAAGCATCCACCAACTCCTGGACAGTCTGTGGTGCAACATGACGTTGGTGGATGGAGCGAGACATGATGTCCCAGATGTGCTCAATCAGATTCAGGTCTGGGGAACGGGCGGGCCAGTCCATACCTTCAATGCCTTCATCTTACAGGAACTGCTGACACACTCCAGCCACATGAGGTCTAACATTGTCCTGCATTAGGAGAAACCCAGGGCCAACCGCACCAGCATATTGTCTCACAAGAGAAGTGAGGATCTCATCTTGGTACCTAATGGCATTCAGGCTAGCTCTGGCAAGCACATGGAGGGCTGTGCAGCCCCCCAAAGAAATGCCACCCCACACCATTACTGACCCACTGCCAAACCGGTCATGCTAAAGGATGTTGCAGGCAGCAGATTGCTCTCCACGGCATCTCCAAACTCTGTCACGTCTGTCACATGTGCTCAGTGTGAAGTGGTCTGTGGTCCCCATCTGCACAACAACTCCTTTATTGAGTGTGTTTTGCTTATTGTCTGTTAAAACACAATCTGTTATCTATTCCATTTGCACAACAGCATGTGAAATTGATTGTCAGTTGCTTCTTAAGTGGACAGTTTGATTTCACAGTTTTCACAGAAGTTTGATTTACTTAGTTTACTGAGTTATATTGTGTTGTTTAAGTGTATAAGTGTATAATTAGTATGGTGGCCTCTTTTTGAATAATCGGGATATTTCCTACCTGTTGTTATGATGGCCTATCGTAGCAGTACCCAAGCTAGCACTAAGGTGCTATATAAATAAACTTTGACTTGACCTGACTTACAGCCTGTCCACATGTGGCAGGTTTTCCATTTTCTTCTTAAGAATTGCTTGTATGTGAAACTGGAGAAATCCTTGATCCATTCTCCGTCTGTAGCCTTTCCCGGGCTTATTGTTTCCAAAGGCTAGGTGACCAATATTAAAGCAGTGACAGAATAGCTATGCCCTACCTTGGTCCATAATAGCTGTTTCTTCAACCAATTTCTCAAGAAAGGTCTTGAGAGGGTTTCAGTGAACCTGAAACTCAAAAAGCTTTGTACAAACTCAAATGCTGCCTTACGTTGGCAGCATTGTTCTCAATGTGGATGCCTCCGAGTGGTGCTATCTTAATGTTCAGGAGCTGATCATAAACGTCTTCTTTTTGAACCACTTAACCCAACCTGCAAAACTATCTCTGGAGGAGTGGCAGCATTGACTGGGGCAAAACATTAGTTCTTTGATTGGATGGATCACAACACCTACGTCAGGAGAGATGGGCGCTGTTTTTTAACCAGTTTGATTTCCTCTTTTTGTATCACCCCATTAAAAAAACATCAAACCTGATGCTCTCTCTTCACTCCACCCAATCATTTAAATGCCCCCCAGAGCCCATCATTTCAGAGGCTTGGATTGTGGCTTCCTTATAATGGGGTCTGGAAGCCAGCATCTGAGAGGCCCAAACCAGGTGGAGCACCCCAGGGAAATTATATATTCCTGCCTCTGCTGGCCCTAACCTTACAATGGGGCATGTCTTTTTCTGGGGTATCCAGGGGTAATCTGGACCCTGGAGTTCTTCAAAGGGCAGTTTTGGTGGCCTAGGATGGATAAGGATGTAAGAAAATACGCAGCTGCCTGCCAGGTATGCACACAAAACAAGGAGCCCCAAACACAACCTACATGCTTCTCCCTATCCCTTCGTTTCCATGGTTTCATGGGTCCCTGAATTTGATCACCAGCGTGTTTTAAGGCAACGCTGTGATATTGGTGGTGGCTGACTGCTTTTTTAAGGCCTGCAAGTTGATTGTCTTACCTAAGACTTCATCAGCTAAGGAGACAGCCCGACTGCTTCTCCAGCACATGGTTAGGGTCAATGGGTTGCCCGCAGATCAAGGGCCCACCCAGTTTTAGAAGACCTCTAGCAGAGTATGGTTAGCACTTATGGGTGCACCATATGGGTGCACTTTGTAGTTCTACAACTACAACTGTAGTCCTTTTGTATACTTTGTTTTCCAACCTTGTTCTTTAATGGTTAGGTTCACACAGGATGACCACAGAGCAGGTACTGTCAGGGTGATGGATCATTCTAAGCACTGCAGTGACACTGTCATGGTGGTGGTGTTAGAATAAATTGCGCTGCTATGAGTGGATAAAATTGAAATATTGTAATGGCTGAAACAAGTAGGTGGTTTTATTGTTATGGCTGATAGGTGTATACACATTTTTCATAGTATCAAGTTTTTAAACTACCATTAAATCACATTCTTTTCTGTGAATTTATTGGCTTCTTGCAAATCTGAAATCTGATTATTGCTCACTCTATTTTAGACCTTATGTTAACGCACTGTACACTGGCACATTTGATAGACATGGGGCTCCTCCATCTCCAGTTTCACCCATGTGTATACACAACTAATAATTAAGGCAATTAGTAACAGGTGTTTAGTATTGTGGAGAGAAGGAGCATTGGGGTGTGCCATCAGTGACCCCATCCTGACACAATGCGGTGACAGCTGCTGCCAGAGTATTCACATCAACCTTGTACCTCTGTTGTTCACCTCGCTCAGGCACTTGGCAAAACTGGGGGCCCAGCTATATCCATTTAAACAGCGGTACTGATTTAATGTACAGAGTTCTCTTGGGGCCCCCTGAAAACTCCCCAGACAGAAATCCAACTGACACCCCCCCCCCCCTCCCCTCCCCTTACCCCAAATGCAGTCAAACAGCACAGTTTAGTGTGTACAGTTTATACAGGCCATTACATTTAATATGAATCTGTAATGTATTTAACAAGTTATGGAAGACAATGGTTGTGGTGAACAAATGTGTCAAAAGTCATTACTCAGGTAGAAGTATAGATACTAGGGTTTAAAAATACTTCTGTAGAAGTTGAAGTATCAACTCAAGCTTTTTACTCCAGTAAAAGTGTAAAAGTACTGCTTTCAGAACTACTTAAAGTATAAAAGTAAAAGTAATATAAGGAAACAAAATGCCATTATGGACAAAAGCTTAGTACGTACCAAAGGGGTCTATAGTGCACTAGCCCACCTCCCCAAAAACACCCATTCTTCTAAAAGCCATTATGACTATATTGTATTAAAATGTTAATGTTGATAAATTTGGGATGCGCTAGGCTTCCTGTTTCAGCCGCATATACACCCATTGAAAATGAATGTAGTTTAATACAATGTAAATATATTAAAGAAGCATATCTGTTACTACTGAACATTAACATGTGTTTCATGGAGCAGAAGATATGATGACTAGTTGTCTATAAGTATTGTAATGGTGCAAAAAGTCAAACTTCAAAGGCATGTTATCAATAATCTTTATTAGAATGTAAATGTACATGAATGAAAACAAGCTGAAATGAAAAAGGAGTAACGTTTAAAATGTAAGGAGTAGAAAGTACTGATAATGGTGTGAAAATGTAAGGAGTAGAAGTAAAAAGTCATCTGAAAACGAATTACTTTAATTAGATATAATAACCCAAAATTCTACATAAGTACTTCATTACTTGACACCTCTGATGGTGAAATCATCAGTTTTTAATATTAACATACTATCTTATGTGGTTTTAAGCTGTAGTCTTTAAAAATTGATGAATATATGCCTAAAATTCACGACTCCAAGGTGGCAAATACTACTTGTTTTAACAATACAACACCCAGTATTTTTGTCCAAGGGTAACAATATGTCATACAAAGACATCCCAGATGGCAAGAGAATTGAGGGCTACTGTGGGCCCACTGGCGTCTGCCTCGACCGGAGTGCTGGCTTTTTGCTCATTGTTTTTGGGGGATCTACTTGCAGTTAAGCAGTGTTGTTTGCCACCCCTAATCTTCCACCACTCATTTTTGTTTTTTTCCTTTCTTTTTTCTTTTATTTCTTTCTGTTTATCTTTTATTTTTGAAAATTAACAGTCATATTAATCTAAATTATTGTACATATAATAAATAATAACATATATAAAAACACATATTCAAGCTATATTTATTTCTCTGTTTCTCTTCTTTTAAGAACGTTTCCCATCCAGGGACAGGGACAGGGGCAGCAATGGAGATGGTAGCTGGTAAAGAGACACCGACGTTAGAAAAGACAGGGACTGAAACATAGAGTGTTATTAGAACCAGGACAGGAACAGTAGGGACGTGAATTTAACTGGGGAATGGTTTAGAAGGAGCCAGCCCTTATGGAACAGCTCAGGGGGAAGCCCTGGAGGATAAGTCTTACAAGATGACCTTGAGCAGTTTTAGAAGCCAGCACTGCAGCTCTATGAAGGGCTGGCACCAGAGCTGCTTGGAGAACATGAACAAAAGCAGCCTTGAGGACCAGCACCTGGGCTTCATCTGCAAGCAGCAGGAAAGGAGGAGGGAGGACAAAGAACAGCAGAAGACAGGATGTTACAATGAGCTAATTCGATAGCTAAGCGATCTTACCAGTTACAGTGTCAATGGAGTTTCTAAGGAAGGCCTAATGGGTCATGGATTCACATTTTTTGTGATAGACATTGTTTATCATTTGTTATGTTGTGATAAAAGCATAAGTCTATGGATCTGTGGCCCTTTAGGTTTTTGTAGTTTCTGTATCTGTTTGTAGACCAATTAACGTCTGTCTTCACCTGGAGCAGCTCATTAAAATGACACATGGCTTCTCTTAATGATTCATTAGCTTTCATTAGTCTCAGAGCAGCCAGTTCCTTATACAAACGAGACAACTGTAATGAATCTAGTAACAGTTTCAGCACCAACAACATTATTTAGAATTAGAACAAGTCTTAAAAGTTTTATAAACTATTTATAAGATATATCTTTTTGTTTATTTCATTTTCTATTTAAAAACTGTTTGATCCGTAGGACAATAATCTGGGAGGTCAAATGATGTTTGCAGTCTGTGGGATTGTGGGGTGTTAACCTTATTGATCCAGTGGATCGATGTATGCATGCAGTTAGAGAAGATTTCCTCAGGCCAAGGTCCGTCATCATTTCTAACTTGTGTTATGATTCAGTGGTGTATCCTGTTTACTGAAGTAGTCTAGTATCAGCATCTTATACCATCAGCAACTGAAACACCAACACATCACACATACCGTTCAGTATATTTACTGTTTAAATGCTGAACTGAATGAATTATTTATAAAACTACAAATAATTGTTTTTTCTTTCCCCCTTAAAGTGCATCTTAAAGTTTTCATTCATAGAGAAAGTAAATAAAATGTCGTCTTCTTGTTAACTCAGTGTAAGGAATCAGAGTCAATAGGAGTCAGATGATCCATTTGCAAGGCTTTTAATGCTTTCAGAGCAGTGAAAAGCAATACATAATGTGAGGCCAGGAACAGCCACTGGAATTGGGAGAGGAGGACTTGGGGAAGCTGAGAGCTGACCCGTGGAGCTGGATGTGAGGTGGAGTAGATCGCTGGTGGAGAGCAGCTTCTCCCAAGCACCTCCGTGGGCTTCCAGGTGGAGCTGGGGATCCAGAACCGATACCGAGGATCTCCCGGTATGTGTGGGCTCCAGGTGAGGCCAGCATGGACAGATTAGAGCAGAGCTTTAAGTGACTGCACAGCGAAACGTAAGAGTCTTAATAAAGGTACTGGATGTGAGTCACGAGTCCGGGGGTCCGTGGGGACGCTGACCTCCCTCTTCGGTGTCTGCAGCCGGGAGGCTCAGCCAACTGGAGGTAAGCGTGGAGGCCGAAGCTGAGGTCTGCTGGTTCTCTCGGGTTCTCTCAGGGAGGTTGGTAGGACCCTGCTGTAGGAAGGCCAAGCTGGGTGAACCTGGGAATAGACCTTGGCAGAGCACACCGACCCAGAGACCACGGGCAGGTAAGAACTGACCCTCACAGTTTTCAGGATACTGAAAGTAACGGCACACGCCGAGGTTAGCTTTTATGCCATGTGCTAATGAGTTGCTGCCGCTAGTGCTACTAGGATGCAGGTGTGTGTGATAGGTAGCCATGGTAATGTGCCGGGTGCAGAGCGTGTATGTGTAGGTTGCCATGGTGATGTAGGAAGCGTGTGTGGGTGTCCTAGGCTACCTTAATAGACTGTGACCGTGTGGTTTTACACAGCGGTATTCTTCAAAACTAGACGAGCGAGTCGATTCCATAACAGTTCCTTCAAATTCCTAAAAAACCTAAATGACATTTTTAGTGCTTGATACATTTAGAGCAAATGTTGAAAAGTGGAAATGACTTCCTTTGTCAATGTTGGAACGAATTAATGCAATTAAAATGGAGATGTTGCCAAAATTGTTGTACCTTCTTCAGAACCTTCCCATTTATTTACCGGTTTCCTTTTTTAGACAATCAATTAGACACAATTACTTTATCCTTCGTCTCGGCCCACAAAACTTCTTTCAAAGGCTTCTTTAAAAACCCTTAATTAATTTAATTAACCCTAACCCTAACCCTAACCTATTAAATCTGGAGGATTAGGCCTACCAATGTTTACATATTATTACTGGGCAGTAAATGCCAGAGCATTAGCTTTTTGTCAAGCTACAAATCATGAATCGTTAAATCCATTATAAATAAAATTGGAGTCCATGTCTCTAAGAGGTAGGTATCAATTTTATACTTAGGAGCTCACTTAGAATTCTTAATCAGATAAAGAGTTTTATCAACATCAACAGACCTCACAGCTGAGAGGGGCCTTTGCTGTTTGAAAGGACAAAGGCTTACAGTGTATTGGAGATTTTTATATTTATGGGAGATTTGCTTCTTTTGAGCAGCTTAAAGAAAAATATGGTCTCTCTAATATATATATATCTTTTTTTTTTCCCGCTACTCACAGTTCAGACATTTTTACTTTATGTTCAAACTGGATCCCCATTTACTTTTGGAGTTGTTTTGTCAAGATCTATCTTCTAGACATTTGGTGTCCAGTTTTGTGTCAACGTTTATTTCTGGTATGGTTGGTATGGTTGCAGCCAAGAAAGTTATTTTACTGAACTGGAAATCACCTCCTCCGCCATATTTTAAACATTAACTTTTAGAGATGCTTCATATTATTACAATGGAGAGGATACTTAGCTGTGATATTGTATTTTACCATAATACTAATGTGAAGAGGCACTGCACTATTGAAATTTTGCTGCAATGTTAATCCAGAGGTCAATAAAAGAAAACCAAATAATAGCCATTGTTAAACAACTTGGTACTGAGGTTGAACAATACCACAATACCTTTGTATGCCTTTTATTTGTTTTCTTGAGTAGAAGGGCATCTGGATAGTTGTTGCTATCCAGCATAGATAGCAGCTTTGATAGTAGCAAATATTTTAGTTTCAGCTCCTCTTCATATCCTCCAACATACATCATGATTTGCTGTACATGCATTTCTCTCATAATATGATCTAAACTAGCACAGAGCGAACTCTTTGCCTCCATCCTCTCAGCTCTGCCTTTCACTTTTTGCCCTCCATCTGGATTTCTCGCATTGTCAGAATCACGTGACTGAAAACAAGTGCAATGCATAAGTAATGTACTGTACTGAAAGAACAGTGAAGACTGAAAACATGATTTTTTAATAAATTCTTTATGAAATTACAGTATAACATGATAAATAACATATTAAACTTAGGTTTTAGTCTTATTTAAGTTGGGAATATTTGCCCAAAAAGCATTACTCCAGTTAAATACTATTTATGTATTGGCCTAATTACAAATAGTTTTTCTATAAGCTAGACATAGGGTCAGTCACTGATCTGCACACTGATCTGTGACCAGTGCACCTACTGTGTGCCAGTTTGACCCAGTAGCCATTTTTGCTCAATTTTCTGTTGCTAATCTGATGTTCTTGATGAAGAGACATTTTGGGGCCATTAAAAGAATTCTCCTGGGGCAACATGCCCCAGACCCACTTATACATGCTTAGCTCCCCCATCCATGAATCTCCAGTGACACCCCTTTTAAGCTGTGCGAGCCCATGAATTGTAATTGGCCTGATTCACAGGATTTCCTTTTATTGTTGGTTTGTGCTTCCAGAAGCTTTTGTTACACTACTAGTCAAGTATGGTGTTGATGTCGTTACTTATTAAAGGGAACATAAGGACCATTAAATATGCCGTTTGTCATGTTATGTAATATTCTGCATTGCATCCTTCAGCCTCATGTGTTTGATACCCAGCACGTACTGCCCCCCACTGGGAATAAAGAAATGCACTACTGTAGAGGCACATAAATACAAACATGATATTTAGCAAAAAAAAAAGTATAAATATATATATATGTATATATTTCTCAGCCTGCCCTCATAAAGCCACCCTAAAGAAAGGTAGGCTAATGTGATTGAAAGGCTGCTAAATATTTAGTACATATTTTGTGCTAAATGAATATCAGTAAAGATGAGATAATACACAAAGATAATTAAGATGTATTGTTTTTGTTATGATTTTGTTCAGAGACTGAGGTAACAGCAGTGCAATTTTGGTTCAATTTATTGCCAGTAGCTCATTGGTTAGGCTAAAAGTCAGGACTGGTTGGACAAGGATTCACAATGGTGTTTTAAAGTTCAATCATTGGTGGACAGGCACTGGCGTTTATTTATAGGCCTAATAACTTGTAGTTTTACTATATGGTACTCAGTTATTTAGATGCTGGACTATAACCATTGAATCGCATTCAATAACTGAACACTTCATCAGTGTGCTTATGTAACTACATGGGCCAGTTTCAGTCTTTATTCCCCCCACTGGGAATAAAGAAATGCGCTAGTGTAGAAGGTCATAAACAGAAAAATGATATTCGACTTCCTAGAAGAGAAAAAAAAAGAAAAGTAGAAAAAAACCCTTCCTTTGAAGCTAAGCAAACCCCTTCTAATGCACAACCTTAATCAGAATCAATCAGAATCAGAATCAGAAATACTTCATTGATCCCAGGGGGAAATTGCAGTTGAAGAATAAACACTCTAATAAGAGAAAAGAGAATTGTGCAATATGTACACATATATAAAGTCTTATAATACAATAGAAGAATAAAATATAAAGTTACTGTGGCTATAATAATAAGTACAGATATACTGTAAGCAGTAAGAGTTTGAAGTAAGAAGTTAACCTTAATGTTCTTAGCGTTCATTAAAAATCTTGTTTTTGACCTAAAATCATTTTGTTAATTCTTATTTATTGACTTGAACAAAAAGATTTTTTGTTAATGTGTTTCTGACTGCAAATGTTTACAAGTGACAATAGTTTCTGAACACATAAGGCATAAGGTTTCTGAAATTCTAAGTCATGTTGTGCGTTAGAAAGGCAGTAATACAAAAATGATTTTTATTTAAAAAGTTTAAAAAATAAAAGTAAAATCAGGATTTGTGATGATCAAGAACAAGTAAATTGAGGAATGTATGAAAACTCTACTGATAAAATTAATTTATTGCCAAGATATAGAAAATAAAATCTCTGAACCAGATGAGTTTTAATGTGCTTCATCTTAGTTGAATATATTAAATAGAAAGTTCAGTTTAAGGTTTGAGGTTGTAGTTTGTGGAAGCTGTGCAACAAATCTATGCGCTGTTTGCTGATGTACGAGAAGCCACAATGTCATCTTAACACTCATAATGCAAACTCAAATCAAAATAAACCACAATGAGCGCATCTTTGTCCATTCTCACACACATTTAAATACATTAAACCTGTCAGAGGATTTTAGGAAACTGTAAGTCTGCTTGTACAGGATGTTAGCACATTAAAAAAGAAAAATGTGCAGGATTGTGCAAGATGAAGGTAAACAAGAAGGTCCCTTAAATTAATTTGTATTTTTATCCTCTACCCCTCCGGGTCTTAATGTGATGCTGCCTTAAAGCTACTTTTCATCTATTCTAATGATATCTGGTGTTCTTACTGGTGAAAATACACATATTGCTAAGATTAAGGGTTTTAAACAGCCAGCTTAGTTACCTAAGACTTTTGCACAGTTGTGTATGTTTTAGATGAATCTGATATTGTGTACAATGTTTCACTTTCAATAAAACAGTATATTTGCTTCAACTCAGTCAACGAAGATTTTATTAGAACACATGCACTGCAGGAAATACAATACAAAGTACAAGTACAGATGAAAAGTGACAATTCATCCTCAGTACGAACAGCTCCAACAGCTTCTGGTGACAAACTAATTTTAAGTTTATTTTTAACCGGTCATAACGTTGTCTCATTTCTTACAATGTTGCTACAATGTTGTCAAATCATGGTATTTTTTTACGTTGTCTGAAGGTTGACACAACGCCACTACTAAATAATGTTGTTTTATAGTATGATGGCAGCTTAACAAAATTCAATCGAGTTCCATGCAGATATAGCGGAACGTTTGAAAGATTCTAGGAGGTTGTGACTGACTACATTGTGACGATGTTGTCAGATAACACTGTCACAACTTTCTGAGGAATTAAATTTTAATGTTGTAACAACATTGTGGGCACCAAAACAGTATGTTGTCATAATGTTGTCAGATAACATTGTCACAACATTCTGAGGAATTACTTTTTAATGTTCTGACTCCGTTGTGGGCACCAAAACATTGCGTTGTCATAACATTGTCAGATAACGTTGTCAGATAACATTGTCAGATAACATTGTCAGATAACGTTGTCAGATAACATTGTCAGATAACGTTGTCAGATAACATTGTCAGATAATATTGTCAGATAACATTGTCAGATAACGTTGTCAGATAACGTTGTCAGATAACGTTGTCAGATAACGTTGTCAGATAACGTTGTCAGATAATATTGTCAGATAACATTGTCAGATAACGTTGTCAGATAACGTTGTCAGATAACGTTGTCAGATAACACTGTCAGATAACGTTGTCAGATAACGTTGTCAGATAATATTGTCAGATAACGTTGTCAGATAACGTTGTCAGATAACGTTGTCAGATAACGTTGTCAGATAATATTGTCAGATAACGTTGTCAGATAACATTGTCAGATAACGTTGTCAGATAACGTTGTCAGATAACGTTGTCAGATAATATTGTCAGATAACGTTGTCAGATAACGTTGTCAGATAACGTTGTCAGATAACGTTGTCAGATAATATTGTCAGATAACGTTGTCAGATAACGTTGTCAGATAACGTTGTCAGATAACATTGTCAGATAACGTTGTCAGATAACGTTGTCAGATAACGTTGTCAGATAATATTGTCAGATAACGTTGTCAGATAACGTTGTCAGATAACGTTGTCAGATAACGTTGTCAGATAATATTGTCAGATAACGTTGTCAGATAACGTTGTCAGATAACGTTGTCAGATAACGTTGTCAGATAACATTGTCAGATAACGTTGTCAGATAACGTGGTCAGATAATATTGTCAGATAACGTTGTCAGATAACGTTGTCAGATAACGTTGTCAGATAACGTTGTCAGATAATATTGTCAGATAACATTGTCAGATAACATTGTCAGATAACGTTGTCAGATAACGTTGTCAGATAACATTGTCAGATAACGTTGTCAGATAATATTGTCAGATAACATTGTCAGATAACGTTGTCACAACTTTCTGAGGAATTACATTTCAACGTTGTTGGCACCAAAATATTACATTGTCATAACATTGACAGATAACATTGTCACAACATTCTGAGGGATTACATTTTAATGTTGTGACAACTTTGTGGGCACCAAAGGAGTATGTTGTTACAACGTTGTCAGATAACATTGTCACAACATTCCGAGGAATTACATTTCAACGTTGTGACAATGTTGTGGGCACCAAAACATTACACTGACATAACATTGACAGATAACATTGTCACAACATTCTGAGGGATTACATTTTAATGTTGTGACAACTTTGTGGGCACCAAAAGAGTATGTTGTTACAACGTTGTCAGATAACATTGTCACAACATTCTGAGGGATTACATTTTAATGCTGTGACAACTTTGTGGGCACCAAAACATTACATTGTCACAACATTGTCAAATAACATTGTCACAACATTCTGAGGAATTACATTTCAACGTTGTGGGCACCAAAACATTACGTTGTCACAACGTTGTCAGATAACCTTATGGGTACCAAAACAGAACGTTGTCACAACGTAACTGTGTTTGCAGGGTACGTAGGTGAGAGTAGCACTGACCCAGGAACAGGAATATAGCGCGCCCTCCAGTCTTCAGTCTTCAGTACTGTTCTGACACCTGCTAGCATTGTTTACAACAAACGTAGTGATGCTTTCAGGCTGGAGTTCCCTTTTACGGGTTACGTTTTCATTCTGCTTTTATTTTGAAGAGACGTGAAACCTGGACAGACACCTCGCTAACTCTGCTGCTTAACCAGCCCACAGCAGAGAAAGGACGAGGTAGCAGATAGCACAGCCGTACAGTCCTCGCTAACAATGTGCGGCGCTGAGCTGAACTCGGCAGCTGGTCGGAGCAGCCTCGCTCGGTAACGCCGCGGTTTGGAGGCTGTAGTGATGCTCCAGGTAAGCGTTGTTCACTTGTTTATTAGTATCTTGTTCTCGGGTGAACAAATGCTCAGCCCTGGTTGGCTAAGCGAGCTAACCATCTGGCTGTCAGGGGTCCAATGCAGGGCAGAGAGGCGCGACGCAGCGCAGGTTTGTGTTGTCGTTCGCGCTCACGTGATACCAAAACAGCGTCCGTTGAGGAGAAATGAACGTGAAGCCGTCGCTGAGTAATTGTCTCCGCTGTGGCTCGAACACGGTGCGTTCAGTGGTCTGTACCGGAAAGCAGAGGCCTGCAGCAGCACAGGGGTGGGCTGAGCCAGGTCCAGCACTGTTTTCTGCTGTCCTCATTTCACTCTTATTTTTTATTTTGGGACATAAGTTTATAATGAACTAAACCAACGAAACCCCATTTTTGGGGCGCGATTCTGAAAAATTATGTTAAATGTTAAGACACTACAGTGACATACAGAGATATATGAAGGCTTTATTGTTCTTATAGCAAAAGGTTCTGGTCCGATATCTATAACTGGGTTTCATTAAAACTGGATAATATACCACACTTCACCTATAATGATATAATATATTATATAGATAACCTAAACTTAGATATTTCAGATGTAGTTAATCATTATTCTGGGTAAATATCATATACATTCTTGTAACTGGAAAGGCAATTCACCCTCTTTTAACCTATTTATCAATGATTTTTCCAGTTTCTTTACATGTTTTAAATACTTTGGGAAAATGAATAGAAAGACAAAGAAAACGTATGTTTTAATGTCCCTTGCTTTTATAAGATGACAAGTTTTGTTCCTTTGTGCTCCTAATATTAGGGAACCATATCTCAATCTTTTTTTCTCTCTCTTCTTGTATATGTGCTCCTTTGCTCCCTGTCTTGCCTTGTATATTTTCATTAATAAAAAAGCTAAATTCTGTTCACATTTATAGTGCAATTCACTTTTAAAATATTGTGTACAGCATCACCCAAAGGGCAAAACCACTCAATGTTTATTTGACAATTTTTTCATTAAGAAAATATTTATTAGTAGGTCATAATACATAGTCATTTGCATCTAGAACCTAGATTACCTGTTTATCTTAAATTTATGGCCTAAAATATGACCAATATAACTACTGGTTATAATGTAGGGATTAGAAAATGCAGACACTAGTCACTATAAATATTTGATATTAGTATATATTCTAATTACACAATATAAATAAATAATATAAATAAAATTACTATATACACAAAGAAAAACAAGTATCTCCAAAATGGCAACTTTACAGCAAGAGAGGTCAATACAAAAACAGTCTTGGTCACTGGAAACAGATTTTTGCCAGGCTATTTTGGAGCATTTCTATTAATCCATTCATCATCAAATGTTCACCCAATGTACACAGCAGCTGCCGTGTTCAAATGAAAAAATTAATCAACAAAAATTGAGACGTGTTTTTCTTCATGATTTTCACTGAACAGTATTGGATTTAAGCTTTGCTGACATAACTAATGTTTAATAATTTAGGTTTTGAATTTTTAGTGGCACTGGGCAAACTGCCCTTTTTTCTTTCTTTATTTTTAAAATAAAAGTGGTCTACAGATAAAAGTGGTCTACACACTCTTTCAATGCATAATAAAACAAAATATGGCCTGTGCAAAAGCTGTGGTGCATTTTAGTATGAAAGTTTAAGTCATGTAGTAACCATATTAAATAAGTCAAAATCTACAAACCTCCCTGTGTAGCATAAATATGCTGCATATCGTCGCTGTCCAATGAAAAACAAGTATGTCCAAAATTGCAACTTTACAGGAGAGACCAGAAACATACTTTCCTTTCAATGGAACCAGAATTATTTCCAAGCTATTTTGGAGCAGTTCTATTGGTTCGTTCGTCGTGAAATTTTTACGTAATGTAAATGCCCACTGGTGTGTTCAAATCATGTAGAAAAGTTAAAATGGTTAAAAATTGAGATGGTTTTCATTGGACAGTGATGATATATTAAATTAGCATGTTTGAATCTAAAAGCTAATGTAGTTGTAGTATAGCTGCACGATGTGTTGTTTCATTGCTGTTGTTATTATTATTATTATTATATGAATGTCTATGATAGCCACACGGCTAAATACCAAACTGTAATCTCCACATGGGCCGGCGACCCTCCCTTTAAACAGGTTTCTCCGCCCTCGCCGCAACGTGAGGCGCAGCGAGCGTGCACAGGTGAACGGACCGCACCCTATCTTCAGACCTTCAGGGCTATCAGGAATGTTTACAACACGTGCAGCAGTATTTACTGTATTTATTTAATTATTTATTAGTATTTATTTATCTTTATTTACTCGAACACGGGTTCCGTTCGGGAGCTTTTATTTTGAAGAGACGTGGATCCTGGAGAGAAAACCCGCTAACGCTGCTGCTTAACCAGCCCACAGCGAGAGAAGGACGAGGTAGCAGATAGCACAGCCGTACAGTCCTCGCAAACAATGTGCGGCGCTGAGCTGAACTCGGCAGCCGGTCGAAGCGGTCTCGCTCGGTAACGCCGCGGTTTGGAGGCTGTAGTGATGCTCCAGGTAAGCGTTGTTCACTTGTTTATTCACGTCTTGTTCTCGGGTGAACAAATGCTCGGCTCCGGTTGGCTAACCGAGCTAACCATCTGGCTCTCAGGGTCCCTGGGCTGGGCAGAGACAGAGCGCAGGGTTGTCGATGCAATCGATTGTCGCGCTCGTTCACGTTCATCTCATACAAAAACCGCTTTCGCTGAAGAGAAAGAAAACCAAGCGGGAGTCGGGTGTTGAGTATTTTGTCCACGCTGTCATGAGCACAGTGCGGTTAAGGGTCTGCACTAGAAAGCAGAGAGGCCTGCACCACGTTTGTTGACCGCTGGCTGATAGTTCTGATCGATTCTGTTCACCTCAAGTTGGGATTAATCACGTGATAGATTTAAATTGCCGCCCGTGCATGCGCTTTGCAGAGCTGCCAAGTTTTACATATTTGTTAGAGAGAGATTGCAGCAGGCAGGGGATGGAGGGCGGGGACATCGGGGGTTGGGTGGGTTGGGGGGGGGGGGTATATGGGCTGGACAGTGTAGGGCAGTGGGGCTTTGCTGTGCAACATTTATTACTATCATTGTTGTTGTTATTGTTATTATTATTATTAATAGTAGTAGTAGTAATAATAATAATAATAATACTAGTATTATGGTTGGGGGGGCCTGGGCTGGACAGTATAGGGCTGGGGGGCTTCGCTGTGCAACATTTATTATTATCATTATCATTGTTGTTATTAATAATAATAATAATAATAATAATAGTATTATGGTTGGGGGTCTGGGCTGGACTGTATAGGGCTGGGGGCTTCGCTGGACAACATTTATTATTGTTATTGTTTAATTGTTTATTATTAGTAGTATATTATGGTTGGGTGGCATGGGCTAGACTGTATGGTACTGGGGGGCTTCGCTGTACAACATTTATTGTTATTGTTGTTGTTGTTACTATTGTTATTATTAATATTGTTGGGTGGTATGGACTGGACTATATTGGACTGGGGGCCTTCACTGTACAATGTTTATTGTTAGGGTTATTACTATTGTTATTATTAATATTATGGTTGGGGTTATGGGCTGGATGGTTCAGGGCTGGGGGCTTTGCTGTGCAACATTTATTATTTTTAATAACAATAATAATAGTAGTTATGTTATGGGCTGGCTGTATAGGGCTGGGAGGCTTCGCTGTACAACATTATTATAATAATAATAATAATTATTATTATTATAGTCGGGTGGTTATTGGCTGGACAGTATAAGGCTGGGGGGCTTCGCTGTGCAGCATTTATTATTATCATTGTTGTTATTCTTCTTTTTATTATTATTATTATTATTATTATTATTATTAATAATAATACTAGTATTATGGTTGGGGGGTCTGGGCTGGACTGTATAGGGCTGGGGGCTTCACTGGACAACATTTATTATTGTTATTGTTTTATTATTGTTTTATTATTAGTAGTATATTATTCTTGGGTGCCATGGGCTGGACTGTATGGGATTGGGGGGCTTCGCTGTACAACATTTATTGTTTTTATTGTTGTTGTTGTTACTATTGTTATTAATATTATTGTTGGGTGGTATGGGCTGGACTATAAAGGATTGGGGCCTTCGCTGTACAACATTTATTGTTGTTATTACTATTCTTGTTGTTATTACTATTGTTATTATTAATATTATGGTTGGGGGGTCTGGGCTGGATGGTGTAGGGCTGGGGGGCTTCACTGTGCAACATTTATTATTTTTTAATAACAATAATAATAGTAGTAATGTTATGGTTGTCAGGTTATGGGCTGGATGGTATAGGGCTGGGAGGCTTCGCTGTACAACATTATTATTATTGATATTATTATTAATATTATAGTTGGGTGGTTATTGGCTGGACAGTATAAGGCTTGGGGGTCTTCGCTGTACAACAATTATTGTTGTTATTATTATTATTATTATTATTATTATCATCAATATCGTTGGAGGTTATTGGCTGGACAGTATAGGGCTGGGGGCTTTTCAGTACAACATTATTATTATTATTATTATTATTATTATTATTATTATTACTACTACTATGGTTGACCTGCACTCCTCTTTTTTGTCTTTTTTTCATCCCTTTTTTCCCCCCATAGAGTCCCATTCATTTTCAAGTGCACCCAAACATTATGGTTGTATTAAACATGCAGCCCCAAACTGCATGTACTCGCACAGGAGAGATCCCCAAACACACTGACCTGCTGACTGATTTATAATGTTTAAATATATAAAATATAATATGTAACATAGACCTAGCATTTTTTTTTTAGTTTTCTCAGTTTTTGAAAAGGCTTGTGGGAATTCCAGGCCTTTTCTGTTGTGCATGGTGACATCATCTCGTAACACGATCCCCATCACTGGGAAGCTTGACACACGCTCACACATCACACACGACCTAAACGAGTAAGATCGATACACTCTGAAATGCCCTGCTCAAGTCTGGCTTGTGAACGTAGACTTGATCCCATCCCAGTCTGCTTGACTTTCAGGATGGGACTCCGGCTCAAACCGATACAGCAGAACAGCCACCGTAGTACGAACATGCAGAACTTGTAGCAGGATGGCTGATCGGTCAGAGCAGCGCGAACGAGCTGACCAATCAGAGCACACTTGGCTCACTGAGAAGTTAACTGGGGTTAAAGACAAAGGCAGGGCTTAACAGCATTTATGACCACAGATGTGCAGTATGAGAAAAATACTGGTTTAGGAAAGTTGAAGAATGTTAATGTCTAGTCGTAGATAAACTACCGTCTATCTACTTTATATGCTTTAATAAGGAGTGACAGTTTAAGCTGGACAGTGGTCAGCTTCTGTTTTTGTTCAGCATCTATTTGTTGTTTGCTCTTTGCTGAACTGGTCAGCATGCTCTAATGAGAGCATAGTATAGTCCAGTTACAGAGGATATAGGATGTAGAGCAGTTAAAGAAGCAATGGTAGCGAGACGTGCAGCCAGTGGATGCTGTACGGGTGGGCCTAGTGGTGCATTGCAGCCAGTATGGGTCTTCCAGTGCAGTTTTTTTTTATTTTCTACTGCAGTGTTTGAACGACACCTCGCAAATGCCTCAGGAACTGTGCAGGACGGAGACTAGAAGTGTAGGATAGTATGCTTTTGGCACTGCTTGCTGTTCAGCTTCATCATTTTCTCTTATATTCAGGTAAACTGTTGTTGCCGATCCAGAGTGTATATAATCAGTGAAAACATTTTTTAGGGTAACTTTTCTAAAAAAAAAAAAGAAAAAAAGAGAGAAACATCAAGCGTCGCATGAGAAACTCACTGCCAACGTATCAAAGTTGGTGTACGTAAAGTGTTGTACTTGCGGTGACGTTACCTGGCAGTACGAAACCTGAACTGACTGAAATTGACATCAGATGCATACATTATTTGAATGCTATACTTGCATACTACCCCCTCTTTGTCTAGTAAAGGCAGTGAATATATATATATATATATATATATATATATAGATATATATAGATATATATAGATATATATAGATATATATAGATATATATATATATATATATATATATAGAGAGAGAGAGAGAGACTGTCAGGAGGCATTTGGATGCATAAAGGGGTCTTTGCATGGTTTGTTACTGCTATATGACTGAAAGCTTGTTGTACATGATTCTCCAAAGAACATTCTGCTTTTGGTACAAGCCATACACCCTCTTTTTGGAATCCATTATAGAATCCATTTTGCTAAAAGTATACTTGTATTCTTTAAAATAATAACAAGTAAAACTTTTGGTCATAATAAAGTAGCAGTAGTAATAATAATAACAATAATAATAAATACCTTTTATTTAGTGCTGACAGTAACTAACTGCAGCTTTAGCACATCAACATTAATGAACAATTCTGAGCCGCTTCCAGAAAACACATACTATACTGTACCAGCCAAAACACGCCATTCTAATATTAATGCAACAGTCTGGTGTTATTCAATAGGGATGCACCAGTATGAGAATGGTAGGCCAATGGCGATGTCTGGTAGATTTTTTTATATACGTCTACCCATGTTGATGTTAAAACAGGAGAAATGTGCTTAAATTGTATGTTCAAATCAAGTAGTGTGTCATGTATGAATTGCTAAACTATTCTTTTAAAAACGAATCAGTTGTTCAGATAATTAGTACTTTTATTATTTTTATTTATTTGAAAGGGAAAAAAAGTTTACTGTGATAAAGAAATATCTTTCAAATATTCCATTTTGCTTAACAAACTACTGTCACACTGTCGCGCCATATATTTGTTCATTAAGTAGCTCATTTTAAAATTAATTGTTAGGGACAGTGATTGATTGCAAATTTGGTTGTAAAATGTAGAACCACACCTTACTTCCTTTATCACTAATCACGTGTTGTGTCCAAGTATTGGTGCGGTACTCCAACATGGCCCATACAGATGTATACGCCTGGTCAAATGGTACGTTGTTGACTGTGTAAGTGAAAATAAGCTAATACACTTCTCTGCTTTAATGCAGTGTTACTGCCAATAAGCTGGATTTAACATATTCAGTTAAATAGATAGTTAAATAAAAATGCGACCTATACAAAAGCTATGCTAGATTTGATATTTTATGGGTTTTTTCCAGTGTTCTAAACTCCCATCAGACCGCTCTGCATCACTATCACTTAAACTATTACATTAATAATTCATTATAAACTCAAAGCAAAGAAAAATAAACTGATACAGTTGTTTGTTTGAATAATGCATCGTCTGTGTTTACACCAATAAGCTAAAACATTATGACCACCTGCTTAGTATGCTGTTGGTCCACTACACGTCGGCAAAACAACTCCAACCCACTGAGACATGAATCGCCAAGAACTCTAAAGATGCCCTGTGGTATCTGGCACCAGAATGTTAATAGCAGTGCCCAGTTGAATAAAACACCTCATGTGTGAACCTTAAGGTTGAGTTTTCCTTTACCAAAGGAAATTGTTAAAGGTCTTGCAAAAAAAATTCTGTTAGCCAAGGGAAAACACTAAGGGGTTATAGTCAGCAGATGAATATTGAGCTAAATATTAAAACTTACTGACTGCCTTAAGATCAGATTTTTTTTTCTGCTAAGATGAAAAAAAAAAAACATTGGCAAGCATTGTCGGTAAACATCCAACGTACAGAGAATGTGAACATGCAGAATATCTCCCATTTCAGGCCAAAACACTATTAAAACATTTTAATACACTTGATGTTAATAAATATGCTGTTCATGCATATATTTTAAATGTTTTTACCGACTGTAGCTCTTGTCTTGTGTTTGGCCGATTTGCATG
The DNA here is from genome assembly GCA_021613375.1 of Megaleporinus macrocephalus. Classification (NCBI taxonomy): domain Eukaryota; kingdom Metazoa; phylum Chordata; class Actinopteri; order Characiformes; family Anostomidae; genus Megaleporinus; species Megaleporinus macrocephalus. The sequence goes on from CM038705.1 coordinate 12,309,332, forward strand.
TCGATCACTCATTTTTCCTGACAAAGGAGAGTTTTTTACCCAAGTTTAACTATGACGTTTCAGTTTCTGTGCAGAGCAAATCATTGCTTTAAAATAAAATCTCTCTTTTAACGAACAAATATGTTGTATACGTTGCATGGCTTTTAACAACCTTTCACTTTTTTATTTTAAAAAAATGGTTGTCACAGCTGCTTTCTAAATATTTGTATTCACATGGGCTTCTTTCCTTGCTAAAGAACAATAACATCCTTAACTTGGATTGGCGGCTGTACCAGGAGATTTAGACAGAGGACTGAGAATTGCTGATAATAGGACTATATGCAAAATAAGCCTCTATACAATAATAGACTTTAATACAAACATTTGTATTCTTTAAACATCATCATTGAAAGCATTTAAACCATACTTGTATTATATTGGAGGAAACAAAGGTAAACTAGACTGACAAGATTAGACTTTTCCCTCATAAAATGCCTATGTTATCTCATGTGCTCATACTGAAAACTAATATTCTGGAGTTCCTCCTTGATTATTCCCACTTCACCTGTTACTCAGCACTCAGCAGATGTGTTTCTGTTTTCATGTAATTTAATGTAAGTGGAAAACAACGTATTATGCTTATGCTTTTTAAATGTGGTTAACATAACGATAACAGTAATTAAGTGCTTAATATGACTAGGAACATGAATTAACAAGGTAATAAAAAAATATATATTTTAGGTTGAGTAACATTGTGCAGGCGGATGTATAAAACCACTTCAAAAGGTGATTTATGGATGTTGTAGAAATAAGAAACTTAAAATACCAAATTTACAGCCATCAAGTATTGGATTTAATATTATAATGGCTGTGACAGAAGAGTGATTAATAGGCTTGATCAAGATAGGGAATAATCATTTGGGACAAGACTATCAATCCTCCTCAGCTAAACATTTGCTCAGTAAGTAAGTTGGCATTTATAAAACAATACAGAGAAGCTTTCATAGAGCAGTGTTGCTTTTGGAGTAATAAATAATAAGTATTTGGTATGATATCATGTTACTTGATTTTCCCTATAGATGAGACCGTGTCTTTGTTTTTGTTAACCATAAGCATTAAACCTCGAAACCTTAAACAGTCCACTTTTTAAAATATGTAAGTCTATCGATAGAAACAAAATACATTTCTAGAACAGTGAGGAGAATTTAAAAAAATATATATGTCCATTCCACTTGATGCCAAAGGTAATTCAGCAGTAATTACTGGGTGTTTAAGAGAAAATAAAAGGTGTGAAAACGCCCAGTTAGATTCCTGTATAGAGGAGCATGCTGGGTTGTTTCTACACTGAGGAAGGAGCTACAAAATGGCACACTCTTGCATCGCTGCCGCTGATGCCCTGCAGCAAATCCCAGAAAGCCTTGCCCAGGAGAATGAGATGACTGCTGCTTCTCCTTGGATGAATGTGTTGGAGGACAGTGAGGAAGATCTTGGCTTGATCGCATGGAGGATGTTTGTTATGAGTAAGATAAATTCATTTGACTTCCTTTAGGTTCCTTTTAGGTTGGATAGCTGCAGTTCTTAATATATGCAAGCTGAAATTAAGCATTTCATCATATTTGTTAGTATTATTTGACCTCAGTCAACTCTACACAGACATGGCAGCTTGCAAAGTCCACTAATAAATGGATATTAAAAAAAAAAATTACATGTGGTATGGCTGCTGTAATGCATAAATAGCAAATTCTATGTTTAAATTTTTAATAATTAAACATGATAAATTGCAACTGCTCAGTTAATTTGTTTGTTTATGTGTTATTTAGTTTATTTATTCTTTTACAGAAACAAGAAGAACATTGAATTTGTTGCATACATTTGGACATACAGTGCCAGTCCAGGTAGCATCCTCTGTCATAGAAGACAAAAAGTGATGGCTATGTTTCTCCTGCAAGGGAGCCTGGCATGAACATGGCACGACCACACTGCGCAGGAACTCTATTCTTTTCAGCGAATGCTGTGGAAACCCTCTGCCAGTGCACCACCAAGCAAGCTGCCAGGAACGTAGCCAGCACATGAATGGTGGAGTTGCTGAATTTTACAGATATACTGGACTGATGTTCTACATGGCCATGATCAAGCTGGATGGTGTAACTGACTACTAATGAAAAAACAGCATCTTTAACATCCCACAAGAGAATGATACCTGATGAAGACAGCATGAAAGATGCCAAGAGTGGAGCCTTAGAGGATGGCCACATTTTCTGGGTCAGATTCCTCATGTACACAATTCAGAATGCCTGTATGGTATTCCATCACCCGCATTTAGGGGAAAGCAAATAAAAACCCATTAGAAATGCAAAGCACTTACCTTTGCCATCAACCAGACAGAAACAGTTTTGAAGCTCTGCATCCGTGACTGCAGTTTCTGTTCATCAGTATTTTGTAAATTGCATGTTTGTTTAATTTTGTATTGTTCATTTATTCATTTCTTATTTTGTAATATTCTAGTAATGTAATGTGATTGCAATTTTTTTATAAGAATTTTATCTGAACTGTATGTTTGAACACTTTCAATAAACTGTAAAAAGGCTTTGATTGTGTCTTTTCATTTCTTACAATTTATACTGACTTTCTAAACTGGTGACTGTTGTGTGCAGGGAGGGCTGATGGGCCTTTATTACAGTTCTCTTGGTAGCTAATCCATATTCATTGAGTATTCCACTGACTTTGAGGGAAAAAAAGTCACCCTAAAGCTTGAACACTTCAGTAATCATCCCACTTTAAATTTCTGAATGCAATAGTCTATATCAGAGGTCAGAGGCCCGGTTGCGGACCCTGGCGTATTCCAGTGCGGACCCAAACCAATAAACTATTGAGAACTACTTAATTGGGGCTTCATTTTGACAGTGTTTATTTTAAGCAGTGGAGCTTTTCCTGTTTTTGCGGTATACAGGCTTTTTGCGACGCAGTAAACTCACAGACCAATCGCGTGCATTGTAAGTTCACCAAAGGTGCTCCCCAGCCAATAAGATCTGTAGAGATTCGGGAGTGCGGCGCGCAAGAAAAAAGAAAAGTCGATAGCAAAAACTGCTTTTCAACCAGTGATGGAGAGACGTATGTTTATTTTTCCCACAGGCAGCTCCAAACCAAGATGAAAAACAGTCAACAAGAAGCTGCACGTTTTATTTACTCTTTCTATAAATAAACAATTTCTCTTTTTTAATATAGACCTTTTTATTTGAAGTTCTATAAAGAATTAATTCAGTTCCCCATTTAAAACAGTAAATATAGTTGAAACATACTGCACAGTATTTGTAATTTGGTTTATCTTTCAGATACTGATGACATAACATGCTAATAGAACTACTAAGCTACTTCAGTATACAGGATATGGGACTGAATCATAACACAAGTTACGGTCATAACACAAACAAAGTCCTCTGACTGGACCTTACTGAATTCTAATTAAATACTCCTGATATATATTAACACCTATGTTTACAAGGTTCAAAGTTTTCAAAGCTCAAATGTCTTGGCCAGTTATGTGTATATTATATTAGCAAAAATATATCAGCCTCTCTGAAAATAGGTTTTTTAAAAATGTATGTTTACAGTTGATTTAAACAAAAATGGATTAATAGCAAAGTCATGGCATGTCTTGCTTCCTTCAAATTTGAATGTCAGACATCTCCAGGCATCCTTGTTGATTCACTTCGTTTGCTTTTCTTTTGTAGGACATCTACAATAATGGTGGCGACTAAGTGAGCAACACCGGCATCCCAAAATGCTTGGACTTCAGGAAGTGAAATCTGCTGGAACTCCGCCCAACAAAACATACAGCTGTGTGGCATGCTCGGCCACATTTAATGGTTTATCATCTCTCTTGGTACATCAGGCTTCTCATGCCAGCGAGCTCTCTGAACAGAAAGCAGCTACGTTGCCTACTTGCAGTCACTGTGGCGGCTTGTTTGCAAGCCTGGAACTTCTTCAAAAGCACCACTGCATGATAATGCCCCCTTCTGTCGATCAAGATGTGCACATGTGTGACTGCGGGGAAGAGTTTGAAGAATCTGGTGCCCTCGAGGAGCATAAAAAAATACATGAAATTAAAACGGAGGTGATGCAAGAGTTGGAAGAGACAAGTAGTAAAACATCTGAAAGCGATGAACCTTCTGAACTTCTTGAAAATTCAGAACCTGCTGAGATGGACTCTAATTACTCTGTCCCGGCCGAAGTTTCCTCGAATGAGAACTCGCCTACTGATTGCACTGACGAGTCACCTCATGAGAACACACATACGATTTCAGAGGAGTGCATATCCACTTCAGATTCACCTTCTCCGCACGACACCATCTCGCAAGAACATCATGATGAAGCATCAGAGCCACCTGATTTGACCTCCCCTTTGCCACCCACAGAAACACAAGACCAGTCCTTTGTGGCTGAAGAAGAAGAGAATGTAAAAACTGAAAGTGCATGTGCTTCTGACGATGAGGAACCCTTTAATGAAAGCCAAGATTCAGAGAATAAGAATTCGTTGCTTAAAATGCTTGCATCTGCCTACATGAGTTGTAGGCAACCAACCCAGAAGCAATTGGAGCAAAGCAAGAGGACCCTCCCCCCACGGAAAGTTTCACCGAGGGCACCAATGCAGGATCCGGCAGTAATGTCAGCGTCAAGCTCCGTTAATCAGTTAAGACCGAATGACGCTAAATCCAGCCCCAATAGAGAGGTTCTCAGCCAGTCAGGCAACCTGCTTAATGTCAAGCCTATCAAGAAGAAGAAGAAGAAAAAGAAGAGAATCATATCTACAACCAAGACACTGTATCCTGTGGTTGCACTTGAGACCTGTCAAAAGCTTGTTAGGAACAACATTGAGGGAAAGCATCAGTGCGGTCTCTGTCGTAGAGTTTTTCAAGACATGGACAGCTTGATAATGCATCATGCTTTGCACAAGAAAGAAAGAGTCAAATTCTGCCGCCGGTGCAGACAGTATGTGATAACTGTCATTTCGGTTCCACTTAATCACATCTGTACTAACGTTGGAATACCCGGACGTTTTTCCTTGCTAAATTCAAACAGTTCATCACACCACTCTGAGAATTTATTCCACTGCCAAATGTGCAATCGGAGCTATACACGGAGGCACAACCTTAACAAACACAACTGTCAGTGGATAGCTTCTCTTAAGAGCTCCATCACTGGAGCTCAAAACCATGACATGATCAGCAGTTTTGGGGAAAAACAATTCATGTCCGTACAGCAGCATTCATCACACCAGATACATGTTGGTGTGAACACGGTGGGTCGTAAACTGCTTAAGAGTGAGGAGCTTAGTACAGATTCTACCTTGACAGGAATATATCAAACTGGGTTATCAACAAAACGACCTTTTCTCAATTCTCGAACCCTCCTAGGTTCGGCGAAGAGTTTCCCACCCTTTCGTCCAAATGTTTCTAAGTTCAGTTCAGTACAACCAAGACAACATGCTAATTTAGCTGTTGCCCAAGATGAAGGAAGGCAAGGGAACGACACTGAAGCAGGTGACTCGTTAGGAGAGATACAGTGGACTGTGCCTTTGGATGACGCTGAAGTAGACGTGATGGACGTGGATGAGGAGAGATATGCTGATTTGGTGGAGGCACCCAAAGATCAGTCCGACGATGTGGTTATTTTAGACACCATTAGGTATCCACTTGGTTTTGCACTGTCAGGTAGAGATTTTCAAGTTCATATTTCTGCTGGTGGTGTCAAACGTTTTACGTGTAACCGATGTCAGAGAAGTTATTCCCGCCGCTTCACCGTGAGGCAGCACCTTAAGATTTGCGGTGCGAGAAAGTTAAAGGAACAGCATTCTTTTGGAAAAGGCGGCATCATGGCGCTAAAGAAGAAGTTTCCTTGTACCATTTGTGGTGCGTCATTTACCCGCAAATACAGAATGAACTTACACCGGAAGCGGTGCCACCCATTAAGAAGTGCAGGCACTCTGGAGGCGAATAGGATGATGGAGAAGAAAAACGAAGCTTCCCAGGAAAATATGTTTGTGTTGCCCCCAGTTTCCAAAAACCAAGACAAACAAGAAAGCAGTAAAACTAATTCTGGAAGTGGAAACTGGGGAATTATGTCATTACCATCAGTGCTCCCCAGAAAAGTGACTTGTGAGTGCGGTGCCGTTTTCACTTGCCCCAGGCGTCTATTTGAGCATCTGCAAATGCATGCCTTGGAGTCCTACATTTGTTCGCATTGCGGTGAGAATTTGCAGTCTTGGGCTGATTTTGAAGCCCACCAGAAATTGCATGGGCAAACTTCAAGGCAGCAAAGCGAGCAGCAACCTCAACAGGTGCACCGTTTTCAGTTGGCAGTGCAAAATCCCAAAACTCCGTCTCAGGATCTGAAGTCTCCAGATCTGAGGTCACGTTTCAATCACAGACCTCTCACGGAGTCATGCGTTTGTCACAGATGTAAAAAGATCTTCGGATCGCGCAAGTCAATGCTGAGACACCTGCGGTTGAGTTGCAGAGGCGATATCACAGGTCCGAAGAAGCACTCCTGTTCCCGCTGTGGCATGACGTTTCAAAGTCCATTGGCCCACAAGGTTCACGTGCAGAGCAACACCTGCACGCCTTCTTTCAAGCCTATCCGCTGCCCCGTATGTGTCCGCTGGTTCAGTTGCGTGGATGGACTCAAAAGACATTTGGTCTCGCACAGTCAGCAAAAGGTTTTGACGTGCCAGATCTGCGATCATAAGTGCTCAAGCCACGAAGACCTCGAGGAGCATAAAAGGACGGTCCATGCCCCAAAGGAAGCTGCCGAATCACCTACTATTCAGTCTGCACACGTTTCACAAAGCAACCCGTCAAATGCTTTTCGGTGCCAGATTTGCCAGCGCAGTTACCCAAAACTCCAATCCCTGAAGGACCATCTAAGGAAAGTACATCGACCACAAGGTCTAAACCCAGTCAACGTTGGTGTTTTTGAACATAAAGCTGGTGGACTTCAGTCGTCAGTAGGGTCAGTGCAGCAAGGCCAGTCCAGGCAGTTTCAGTGTCACATTTGTTCACGTACCTACCCAGATATTCAATCCTTGAAAAATCATAAGAGGAGGGTTCATCGTATTCTAGGAAGTGGAATTCAGCCATCGAAAGGAGCTGTACAGCAAAGCCATTCCAGTCAGTTTCAGTGTCACATTTGTTCACGCAGCTACCCTGACCTGAGGTCCTTGAGAAATCACAGAAGGCGAGTCCACCGCATCCTAGGTGGCCTTGAGATGTTCAAGGGTATCGTTCATCAAAGCCAAGGCAACCCATACAGGTGTCATATTTGCCAGCGCAGTTATCCAGATATAACGTCCTTAAAGAACCACAGAAGGAGGGTGCACCGCCTTTTAGGGGATGTACCCGAGACCGCCAAATTGGCTCCTACAGATGTGGAACTGACAGAGGTTAAGTCAGAACCTCTTGACGTCACTTTATCTCCAGATGAGGATCTTGAGACTCCAGCACACTAGGTGAACATGGAAGGTCCCTTCAGCACAGGGCTGGATTGACTCACACTGAGATTAGAGGATCTGAGATTAAATGAAATCTCAGTTCAGTGCCAGTTATAGAGGAATCTCACAGATTTTTTTTTTACATTGATGCATAATTAAACTAAGATAGTTTGATGTGAAATCCAGCATTCTAGAGAAACTACCAAGTGGTGCTGGTACAAACCAGGCATCATATGTAATCTTATAACATCAACCAGAACCTAAAACCACCTTCAGAGGTACATGGTAATAATTGTAAGTCATATAGAACAAGCAGTAGAAAACCTACTACTTTTTTTTAAAGCAGCATTATTTTAGCCTTGGACATTTTTTACATATCAGTGTTGAACTTAAAGTCTCAAAAACAAGAAGGTGCAACTCAGTGGTAAAGTGAACCCTGACTGTTAACACATATAGGCTCAATATGGTGTACATGTCCAAAACGATTCTTTCAAATATGCTGAATAAACAAAGCAAAATACTATTAATCCTTTTGCTAGTAGGGTGCCAGCAAATTGTTGTTTACTCCCTTATCCACCAAGCGAAAAGCAGTAAGCTAAACATAGTTCAAGTATATATATATATTATTATATAACTTATTTTCCATGGGATGTCAGTCTTATGACCTCATTACAGTAGAGAAATTTGGCCTATTTATGTTTTTATAATATACAAATGATTTGTATGTCATTTTAATAGTATTGGACATGCACAGTGTTTTTAGGCACACGAGTCTTAACAGACAGGGTTCCCAAATGCAAAAATCAATACTATACTGAAGAGGAGATTATAATAATAGTCAGTAATTGGTAAGTTTTTCTATAATGAAGTGATTTTCATCATTACTGGAAACCCTGTTTACATCTCATTTATTGATTATGCAGAAATTTTTAAAAAGCAGTGGAATTCTTCTTTTGATCTGTATAGTGGGATTATGTTTTTCTTGTATGTGTACTCAACTTCTTTTTGGAAAGTAGAAAAGGTATAGATGCAAAACAGTTAACATGTAAATATGCGAACAGTTAGAAAAGCAGTTAGAAAACCTTTTTCTGTAATTGCTTTAATGTTAGTTTCAGGTATTTGCCTCGTCTTGAAGTGTACTTGTGTCCCTTACCTGGTAGACATTTGAAAATAAACTGTTGGCAAATGCATGCAGAGCTTTTTTTTTTTTTTTTTTTTTTAAAGAAAAAAGAATACATTGTAGATACAGGGTCTGTTTATAATTTTGGTGCGTTGTCTGTATCGGACACAGTTTTAATGGAAGCGTTTTAAGCATTAGTTACTCTATACTGTATCAATAAATACTGTGGTGTTCTTCCTTTCTTCTTTCTCTCAGTTTTATTTTGCATTGAAATATTTAGATATGTTTTTGCTTATTAAATGCTGTCTTAAATGCTTAGTAAGTGTCTCAATAATTCTGTGTAGGCAATGTTGGCTTTTAAAAATAGTTAGAACTTTAATTACTAAGAACTTTGCATTATTATTTCATTACTTTAAGTGATGTAATACAGTTAAAACTAAGAAACAACATAGAAAAATTTCAATTGTAAACCTGAGTTTAAATTCTCATGTACTTCCCTGACATGTTACATTTGTATGCTAAAGTTTAGGTACCATGGTGAGTTGACACACCTTTTTGCAAATTTAAATCAATGTTTACATGCAGAGTTAAAAACACAGTATGAAATGTAGCAGAAAAAAATAGTCAAATTACACCTGTAGAGTATTTGTTTAACACATTATTGCTGTCCAATGAAAAACTTTACAGAAGAGAAGTCAATGGAACGAGAAAATTTTCCAACAATTTCCATTGGTCCATTTAAAAAATAGAGGTATATGTTTTTCATTGGACAGCAACGATATTTTAACATATTTAAGTAACAAAATGTTATTTGACTGTGGATGTTCCAAATTTTACATGCAATTGTGTAAGAGTGGTCTGGCTGTTGAGAATGCCAAAGTGCCAGTATATGGGATGCTGTGTTTTGTAGGTTCAATCCAAACAAAGAAAGGTTTTTGTTGCTGAAGTGATCAGATTATTAGACAGTTGTAAAGTGGATAAGCAGTTACTTGGGGAGCCTGAGCCACAAGGGAACTGACAAGCATGTGTGGTGGTTTTTGTTCTGTCGTCGTCGTCGTCCCCCCCCCCATGACAAGAACAGAACCTTGGATGCAGCCAGTCCACGGTTACCATGGTTAAGGGAGGGGCTCCCTTGAGGTTGGAAAAGAACACAATGCAGCTTGAAAGGTAGAAATGTTCCATGGCAGTATCTGAAAAGATGGGAAAGGAGTGATACAAAAAAATCTATTTTATCCAATTTTACCCCAGATATAGTTCTAGAAGTCAACAGTCACCAAAGCACATCCACAAAACTCTCAACCCACTCACACTGCATCCAGCTTCAGATCCAGATTCAGTATGATCTACAAAAATGAACAACTCCACGTTGTAGCTGTATGCAGTGGTCAGCCATTTAAGACAGCAAATGCTCTTCCCACCCAGGACTGTCCTTTGCGTGCATGCATATCACGCATGCAGACGGAGATTATGTTTCTCTTGTTCATATTTCTAACAGAAGATACAAAGTGGAGTCACATTATTATGACCACCAGCTAATATCCAGAGTATCAATCATGTGCTGCATGGACAGCAGCTAGGCAGACTGGGAGACTCAAGGTTCTGGTAGGTTGTCACAGATATATGGATCTATGCTGACTACAGTGCATCCTACAGCTGCTGGATGGTGCACAAAGGAAGGTCCATAGAATGAACATGACCATTTAGGTGGTCCCACAAATGCTCAATTAGGTTAAAGTCTAGGGAATCAGGAGTCCGGGGTAGTACTTGGACGCCTGGTGAGCTCTTCCAACCAATATAGGTGTATGTGATCTGCAAGGACGGATTCATACCCAAACCAGTTGGGAGTGCCTTCCACAAGATTGAGTGGGCCCACAAAAAACATTTACCAGATTATACCACTGCCACCTGCCTGGTCATGATAATGTGACTCGACTGTGTATATGAATAGAAACAACTGAAATTGTAGATGTAATTTTGTGTGGGTATGCTTGTGGAACATGCACGCAAACTGAGCGGAGTCAAATTCTATTGTCTAAAGTCAACACCAGTATGAGTGCAGAAAAAATCACCAGTGTTCAGCTGCACAATCGAATTTTTATTCTTTTTTTTTGTTTGTTTGTTTATTTTTTGTTTGTTATAAAGCAGTCAAGGCTCAAAACACATGAGTGAAAAAGAAATGCTAATTATTCGGATTTAGCTATTAGCCTATAATGGATGATATAGTAGTGGGTAACACTGTTTACGCCCCAGTCCATCTAGTACATATCGTCGCTGTCCAAAGAAAAACGTATCTCCAGTATCATTAATTTACATTTTTTACACCACTTGAACACAGCAGCTGATTTTTACATTGCCTGAGAATTTCATGATGAGTGGGCCAACAGAAATGCTCTAAAATAGCTTGGAAAAACTTCTAGTTCCATTGACTTACATTTAAAGTAAAGACATTTTTGTACTCTCTTGAAAATACAGAGTAGCCAGCAACATGCCACTTGTTACAATTATTTAAAATAAACATTTTATAAGATGCCGCAACCTATTGAGTACATACTCCAAACAGATTTCAACATCTTAGCAGAAATGCACCGTCTCCCTCTTTAATTCAGGGGTTTCTTCCCCTAGGGCACTCAACACCAATGGGCCATGAAGTGCAGTTTTTCATAAAGAAAAAACTTAAATATATGAAAATAATACAAGTCAAACAATGAAAAAGTGCAGTGAGTGGATTCAGAGAGGTTCAGCTATTTCAAATGAATCCCAAAAGCCCAGACAGACCAAGACTCTCGAGACTAAACAGTTACCCAGATGGAAAAACGAGTGTAGCATTATCAGTGAAAACATGATGCACTGCAGCTCCAGATCACAGTCCACATCTATCTCCTACATTACTATATTACTTGCCTATTTCTTGCCAAGAGTTGTCTCCGGCTGTGGAAAGCAGTGCCCTTGTTAAGTTCTATTTATATAATGAATGTGGATCCTTGTTGCAAACACGTGGCAGCAGTCTTTGTTATGGCTGCTTGGCAAAAGCTTCAGCCATCATTGGTTGACCAGCATATCAGCATCCAATACACAACAGCTAGTTTTGGTGATTGGCTCATCAACTTCTATTGACCAGCATACCAGCATCCGATACACAACAACTAGTTTTGGTGATCGGTTTACCAACTTCCATTGACCAGCATAAGAGCATCAAAACACAACAGCTAGTTTTGGTGACTGGCTCATCAACTTCTATTGACCAGCATACCAGCATCAAAACACAACAGCTAGTTTTGGTGATTGGCTTATCAACTTCCATTGACCAGCATACCAGCATCAAAACACAACAGTTAGATTTGGTGATCGACTTATCAACTTTCATTGACCAGCATACCAGCATCTGAAACACAAAAGCTAGTTTTGGTGATTGGCTCATCAACTTCCAAAGACCAGCATACCAGCATCAAAACACAACAGCTAGTTTTGGTGATAGGCTTATCAACTTCCATTGACCAGCATCAAAACACAACAGCTAGTTTTGGTGATCGGCTTATCAACTTCCATTGACCAGCATACCAGCATCAACACACAACAGCTAGTTTTGGTGATAGGCTTATCAACTTCCATTGACCAGCATACCAGCATCTGATACACAACAACTAGTTTTAGTAATCGGCTTATCAACTTCCATTGACCAGCATCAAAACACAACAGCTAGTTTTAGTGATCGCCTTGTCCATTGACCAGCATAGCATCATCTGATACACAACAGCTAGTTTTAGTAATCGGCTTATCAACTTCCATTGACCAGCATATCAGCATCCGATACACAACAGCTAGTTTTAGTGATTGGCTAATTAACTTCCATTGACCAGCATACCAGTATCAAAACACAACAGTTAGTTTTAGTGAGGGGCTTTTCAACTTCAATTGACCAGCATACCAGCATCAAAACACAACAGCTAGTTTTGGTGATCGGCTTATCAACTTCATTGACCAGCATACTAGCATCAAAACACAACAGCTAGTTTTGGTGATCGACTAATTAACTTCCATTGACCAGCATATCAGAGTTTGATATACAACAGCTAGTTTTGGTGATAGGCTTATCAACTTCCATTGACCAGCATACCAGCATCTGATACACAACAGCTAGTTTTGGTGATAGGCTTATCAACTTCCATTGACCAGCATACCAGCATCAAAACACAACAGCTAGTTTTGGTGATCGGCTTATCAACTTTCATTGACCAGCATACTAGCATCAAAACACAACAGCTAGTTTTGGTGATCGACTTATTAACTTTTATTGACCAGCATACCAGCATCAACACACAACAGCAAGTTTTGGTGATCGACTAATTAACTTCCATTGACCAGCATATCAGAGTTTGATATACAACAGCTAGTTTTAGTGATAGGCTCATCAACTTCCATTGACGAGCATACCAGCATCAACACACAACAGCTAGTATTGGTGATCGGCTTATCAACTTCCATTGACCCGCATCCAAAACACAACACATGCTGGTTCTGCTGGCAACAATATCAGCACTGGAAATATGTGTAATATGAATTATGCTTCGGTACATAAAACCAGTCGAAAATGGTAGTTTTTAAGACTGGCGGTAATGTAGTTGTAATTCTACTCCCGCACACTAGGGGTAGTGCAAAGAGTACGCAATGATTAAATAACTTCCCGGCGCTGCAATAGGAAGAATGGGAGGGAGATTGGTCACCAATTTTTGCATTAGGCTAATAATCTGTATATTCCTTAATCCTGAACAGCTATAGTCTGTTTTACACATTAGACGCCCTGTCTGTGAGCAGTATGGATTTACCCAGTGACTCCAGCCCGTTCTTTCCTGATGACCAAGGTAAACAACAAACCAGAAAACAACGTTACACTACATTTTATTCTTGGCTTATTCTTGCAGTATGTGGATAACGGCCTGTCTTGTATGTGAACATTTCTGTCGACGCGCCTGTTGTTTGTTTATCAGCTCCATATCTCACATTACGAGGCTGAAGTTGTCTTTATATGTGGATCTTCCGTTCCACCTTAAATGGTGCAGCGGTACATTTAGGCGTCTGTGCACGCGCGCGCCACAGTGTGTGGCCGCTAGCTGCAGCATTTAAGGTGGACCGGTAAATGTGAAAAATTCGAACCAGAATTGGGGTGAACGCTAATGCTAGCTTAAGGTTTCAAGGGAGTACATTTACGTAAACACGACAAACATTTTTGTCATGTTTACGCTTTAAAATGGATTACAAGTTTCGTTCCTTTATATATTTTTGTCGATAAATCACTGCTCCATACAGGTACCTTTAGGGCTGGAGCACCCAGCTGTGGTTCTGGTTCCGTACATTTTGGCCTCTTTTTTCTTTTAAAGGTATGTTCTAAGGTTGGCTGTCGGTTTGATACTGCCCCTCAAATACAACCTGACAAGCCAGGAGAACCTTCTAGAAGTCCGACAATGACGCACCGGTCCGCTACACCAGCCCACGTTGTGTCGGTTGGGTCAGCGTGCCAGGCCGTTATATTTATTCATCACAAGGCAGTTTTACCGTTTTCTGAACTGTTCTTCATAATATAATCATTAAGGTGTAAACAAAGTCATTTAGACTGTTTTTGGTGTGTTCTGCACCAAGCTAGTAAAAACATACCGGCTCAGAGCTGTACACAGTGGTGGTGATGGGAACCAGACGTCTGAAGTGTGCTTACTATGTAGTAATAACGGATACTAGTTTGATGCCTGAGACCTGGTTTTATAGTAGATTTGAAATAAGGCTTGAAATTAGGCCTGAAATATTTATTCATTCACAATGTTGGTTTAGAGCTGGACAATATGCCTAAAATGTAATGTCACAATGCATCAGGGTGTCTCTTTAAAACATAAGTCAAATAAGATAAGTTAAACATATATATATATACATATATATATATATATATATATAATATATTAAACATAATGAAATTCTTATATACATTTTCTTATTTATTTATGTAAATATAGCTGCTTTATATTGTGTGAACATTTCATGATGAATGGACCAATAGAAATGGAAACATTTCTGGTTCCAGCAAAGATATATAATCTCTGTATAATAATACATTTACAGAAGAGGGCAGTTAAAGTCTATGTTAAAAGAGTTTTTTCTAAGCAAATTTGAAGCATTTGTATTGATCCATTCATCAAATTTTCACACAATATAAACAGCAGCTGTTGTTTAAATGATGTAGAAAAATAAAAAACAACAAAAATAGAGATACATGGTGTTCTTTGGACAGGGACTTGGGATGTATTGTTTACTGTACTGACGACAGACATGAGATGCTCAGAAATAATATTTGGGTCTTGTTATGTCTTTTATTAGGGCTGTGTATTGGCAAAAACATGGTTATACAATCCGTATCATGATGCAGAGCTTATGATTTATTATGTTGCAATATTGTAAACCAGGCCATATATGGCTATTTTTTCAATCTAATTGTAGAAACTATTATAGTAAAAAAGCACATTGTTATATACATAGGTTTGCTACAAATGGTAGCAGTGCACCCGCACAGTACTTGTTTAGCTTGGAGTGGAAGAGTCAAATTCCTGAAGATAGATTACAACTGATGTGTAGTGGTTGGGGGTTTAAACACAACACAAAACAAACCTCTATTAACCACCAATCTTTACATTTGAACTGTTAATTTAAAATCGATACAGTATCACACAAAACAATATTGTGTTACTTAAGTGTATCAATAAACTTAATATATTTTTATATCTGCCATTTTCTCCTTTTCCAAATAAACAAGTTTAGAGTAGGTTTAAAACTTGGTGTCACAAACTTCAAAATCAGTTAATTGCAATGATATCACAAATTATTTATTTATTTTTTGTTGGTGGTTTTCTGAAAGGTTAACAGAACACCACCAACGAAATTGCAAAATCTATTTTGAACAGCAGCATTAAACTTGGTTAACAGTAAATAATACAACACAAGTAGTGCATTTTTTAAGGATGGTATTTAGAGATTTGTTTGGAAATACCAAAGAGAAATGATCCGGCTAGCCCTACCTACAGTCCATTTAGGGCAGGGAAATACATGCAGGGTTTTATAATATTTTAAAATATATACTATTTCTGGTTTACTGTTATATAATTATTGTCAGCCATGGTAAGTTTTAAAAGTAAAGTGGCTATATTTTCCTACATATTTTCATATTGCATACATTACAAGCCCTGGTTGACCATTAATTCTATACAATTAACAATTTCACAGCAGACCTACTATCTAAATGACTTTGTTTACATCTCTGTGATCTCTCTGAATTGTGCACATATTTGTTGGAATTTTCCTTCAAGACGTTGGTCAAAATACAAGTGAAATGATAGAATTAAAGTGAAAGCATAAATTGTGGAAGGTTTACAAAAGAAATATCAAGTTGATTAATGTGAAGAATGTTTTAATTATTTAAGGATTGACTGCTTCTCTCTTTCCCCAATAGATGTGGCACAACTGGTACAGGAAGAATTCCAAAGACAAATACTTGCGGACAGAGGAAAAACTCCTAAGGCCCAACCCCCAAAGAAGAGTACGGATCTGTGGGACAGTCTGTGGAACTCTGTTGATCCAGTCGTTGATGAAACGGTTCATCAAGTGGCCAGTCCAGTCTTAAATCCAGTCTTCTGCTTGGCTTGTGACACCATGTTCTTCAATCGGCTGTCCCTTGAAGAACATGTGTGCCCTTCTGTCAGCTTCATTTGTTCGTGTGGTATTGATTTCAATAATTATTCTGAAATGTGGTCCCACAGTACGTCCCACAGCCATAAAGCCACCTATGTAGTCAATCATAAAAGTGCTATCCAGAACAGGATCAACTCTGTTAAAGAGCAGCAGTCGAAGCTGAAAGTTTTAGAGGCGAGTGCACAGAATGTCGGCATTGTTCAGAAGATCGTGCCATCTACCCCTTCGCTCCCAGATATGGGCAGGTATGCCACTGGACAAACGGTTAACCTTTGGAAGCGTTTCAAACCGGTGGTGAAGATTGAGACCCTTCAGACGTTTTGTGGTGAGAAAAGGTACATGTGCGCAGTTTGCCATGAAGTGATGTGGAATCAGGACGTGCTCATCGAACATGTTAATGCCTCTCACCACAACACCTGCATATATGGCTGCGTTCGCTGCGGACTGCTTTTAATAAGCAGCGTGACTCCAAAGCCTCACCACAAGTGTGGCTCCCTGCTGACCAGCCCTTCCAAAAGATTCACTGTTGGCCAGGTGCTCAAACACCCTCTAGCAGCTGACAGACTGTATATGCCTTACGCTTGTCAGTACTGCACTCTGAGATTTTGTCACTCGGTACATCTCAGCAACCATGTCAGGCTTAACCACACCAACATATCCAACGTGCAAGCAAACAAGACTCACACAATGCGTGCAAAAAGAATGCAGCGGATCTTCAAGAGCATGCCAAACGGAACCCCGCGGCCTCGAAAACGGAGGTGCGCCCTCTGCGGCAAAATCAACGACTCGCTCATGATGCTTGCGCGGCACTGGTGCACCAGGAAACTGACTTTTCTCAAGCCTGAGAAAATTGCAAGGATGGTCAGTGAAAAAGCACAACCCTATTCAGATTGGTGTTCACCGATAGAATGCGGCAGCGACGAAGTGACCCTCCGCTTCCAAAACATCAGCGACATGAAGACGTATGGCCATACAAAGCTACTGACGATAAAAACAGAGCCAGTAGAGGTGAATCTGAAGATGACCCAAACAGACTTTTCTCAAAAGGCATCCGTGAAAGCCGATCCTGATGATGATAGTGGAGCGGCCCTGCCTGAAAAGAACGGGCTCTTTTACCAAAATTGCAGTGCTCCCAATGCTAACAATCTGAAGTGCTGGCTTAGCAGCATATAGGGCCAAAGCTGTGGTTTGAAAGTGTGTTGGAATTGTTCTGTTCATTTGTGGATGGTCCTGTCTCATTTGGTTTTAGCAAATTTGATGTATTTTACTTGATGACAAGTGTTCCACAGCTTTCAGTCATTTTTGCATTTTCTCAAGAGTATTGTTAGCTAGGGTGAGTCATTCCAATAAAAAAAAAGTTCCCTCTTTTTCCCTAACCAGGTTTACTTTTTGGAGAATTCCTTCCTTAATTTGCTTTTTAACCATGCGGCTAATTGTGCAGCCTTTAAGGAAAATGCTGATTGTCCATTTCAGTCAATGTCCACAAAGTCGTTCAGAGGACTTTGATGTAAAATAATAGTTAATTGTAGAGAAACTACCGAATTAGAATGTTTACAAGTTGTTGGTCTGCAATATAACTGTAGCCATTATTTACTATCCAAATTGACCATCTTCTGATTTCTTAGCACTAATGTTTTGAGTAAAATGGAGGGAAAGCTGCTGTATTTGGGGGGCTGTTCTGCATTAGGATGTCATCTTTCTGCCACTCAACCATTTATATGTTTTTAAAAAACTGTTTAGGCCAAAACTTTATCTCATGGAATTTTCTAGAATATCATGAAATTTTCAAAAGTCTTTGCCAGACATTGAAAGTGGGGATTTATTCATTCAAATGGGCCCAGTCATGGGATGTCAGGGAATTGTGCTTGTTACATTTGTACATTTTTAGTTGCCATTTCTTAAAATATTCTGTTTTTTACTGTAATGTGTGATTGTTTTGGTTGCTGCTTGTCAACAACTGGCTATCACTTCAGTCAAGATATTCAGTGTCCTGTTCCAGTTAACAAAGGAAAAGGCAGGCAGGAAAATGTAACGTTCAATAAAGGCCATGCAGTATGTTTAAGCAGTGAACTACTAGTTACAATTAAAACTAGTAAAAAAAATAAATTTACAGATTGATGGGTTTTAAATACTGACGTAATTGTCTGCTCGGTTATAGGTCATAGAAAAATTTAGCACTGTATTCAGTGAAAGTTGGGTAAAAGTCATGGAATCTGTACTGCAACTCTGTAAAGTATTGTAGCTACTTTATATAATAACTTTCTGTGAGGAAGCTTTCATGTTCATAAATCTTTTTAGATGTCCAGTTTCTGTCACCACCTTTGTGTTCACATGAAGAGCGAATTTTGAAACAAGCTAAATAACTTAATGTATTTGGATTTTATTCACTGTGTGCTTTGTGTATTTGGAAATGTCTGCAAAATAGAACATGTGGAATTGAGCATGCTCGTATCTCTATACAACAGAGCCTTTTTATTTTCCACCGTATCCTTAAAAGTGCTTTATAATGTGGAACTAAGGACCCCCAGCTAGACTGGATTTTGGTGACTCCAATTTAATGAAAGGGATGTTTTGTCTGTGTTGTGTTTATGAAGTTTATGGTTTGGATGTTTATGTGCCCCTTAAAAGGAGTAAGCACCTGGACGTGGTTTTAATAATACATTAAAGGGAAACTCCACCGACTTTTCTGAAGCTCTGCATAAATGACTGAGATGCT
Source organism: Megaleporinus macrocephalus (assembly GCA_021613375.1). NCBI lineage: Eukaryota > Metazoa > Chordata > Actinopteri > Characiformes > Anostomidae > Megaleporinus > Megaleporinus macrocephalus. Next base: position 12,328,358 of record CM038705.1, read on the forward strand.
CTGGTTTAGAGAATCTTGCTGAGTCAAAATTCTTCACTTTGTTGGTGGTAGGAACCAGATCTGAAAAGTTGAATGCCTCTTAAAGCTCAGTCACAAAGCTATTACATGCAATGGTTAGATGTACACTGTGTAAAAGTGTATTTTAATTAATTTATTTTATTAAATTATTGGCCCATGCGTATGTTATAAGAAAAACAGATTATCCCCCCTGCCCTCAAAACCTGTGACTGTTTTACCATTATCACTGCAGAAGACTCAGAAGTTTAGGTTCGCTGGTAGTTTGGGATAGTAAATAAATTGGCTACTTGTGTGCTAGACATTGTGACCCCCGGTTCCCATCACCACTACTGTAAAGAAATCAGAGTCTGTATGGTTCCTACAATGAAATATCTCGCATCAAACCACTCTGAATGACTATGTACATCTCAAGGACTGAATTATTCCAAAATTTTGAAAATTTGGTGGAATTCCCCTTCTACCAGGCGCGTACTAGGGCAAATCTGGCAGGTCCTTCATAACATAGTGGGGAAAGAAAAAGAAATACGTGCACAAGGCGGTTGTGAGAAGAAATGCAGAGGCGTCCGTTGAGGTGAAGCGAAAGTGTTACGCGGAAAACGAAAGGAAGAAAAGAATAATGATAATAAACGAGTTCACACGTGGAAGGAAAAGTGCGCTAAAAATGAATGGGTCGTTTTAAAACGGGGGGCTGGCGCTGTGGCGGAAACGGAAGTTCGGTAATGTAACGTGAGACGTTGCTTTCTGCAAGGAGGCTTAAAAAATGGTCGTGAACAATACAACATATGCAGCATTAGCGAGCTTGTCCACACTCAGCTCAGGTTAGTCACAGTTTATAATATGGCACAGGTGGATAAATTCCCAGAGGAGCTTTGCAGGCGAGGCCGTGACCGTGTTACCATCAACTGACTGGGACCAACCGCCAGCAGCGCTGCGAGTAACGTTAGCATCTCTAGTAAGTAACTAGCAGATTTGCTATTTGTAAACAGAAGTTGGTAGAAATGTTTCCACTCGAATGCATATTGATTTAAACCATTTCACACAGTCGTCTGACATACGGAGTTGTCGCAAGGTGAAGGCTTACCTTAAAACTCACACTCGCTATCACTTTGCTGGAAAAGCTCAGCTGCTTGCTTTTTCTGAAGTTAGCTTCGAATTCCCCGGTCCACCTTAAATAGTGCAGCAGTTACGTTCTGGCACCATTTAAGGTAGAACTGGAAATTCTGGTAAGAAGCGAACTTCAGTCACTTCTTTATTCACGTTTAATAACGGGTCCACAAGGTGGTTGTAAACTGTTGTTGCTGGGTAGATGTAAGTCAGTAACTTTCACAATCTTATGTTATACGTTTATATAACAAATAATCTCCTTCGTCTCATGTAGTTGCCCTTAGAGATAACGACGTGACACTTTCCGTTATTATTCCGTTAAACACGACGTTAATCCTATGTGAAATTTCCGTTCCACCTTAAATGCTGCAGCAGCTAACGCTAACTTGCTGCCTGCAGCTGCCGCTGTGCTTTTTAAGGTGGAGCTGAACATTGAAAAAGTTTGAACAGTAAGATTCAAGTGCACGTGTTTCCTCCACATAAAGTTGGAACCGAGTAACGGTGCCACCTTAAATTTCAAACTGGATCATTCCTTATTGAATCAATCTACTTTTTAGCACCTCTGTTTAAACTGGAAGTCCTGTAGTGGAACTTCTGCCCCCACTAAGTCAAAGAGACGCCTTCGCCTACCACAATACCGCAGCAGCGCTTAACCACGTGTTCACACGTTTTGGTAACATGGGTTTGATTTATTTAAATGAGAATACAGCTTCTCTGCATAACTTAATCGTAAAGAAGTCGTTGTGACAGGTTGGCTGTGAATGAATCAACTCCAGTTTCTTTACAGTGGTGGTGAATGGAGCCAGGGGTCTTGATGTCTACAGTGTAAATATAGCCATTTTATTCACCAGCCAGAACTATGAGTGAGCCTGCAGACCTTCTAACATGTTTATATGTAATGTTTATGATGCAAAAAATGCATTAGTTGTATAGTGCCCTCCATGTACCGCATTGCCTTAAATAGAAAAACCAACAAAAATCTATTCTAAAAAATTATGTTATACAGTGTCTCGGCCATCTGGTCCCAAACTGCCAGACTCTCTAAAGAAACTGGTACCTAAGAACGGCCTACTACTGCCAGGAAAGGAAATTCAACTGGCCCGCAAAACGACCTATCACAAGCCTGCTATTGGGCAAGAGCTATAGAAGAAGGCAATCTTGAAATTGGAGTCACAGCATGAACAGTATATGTTGGAAGAAGCATCTATGGCTGAGACTACTGGTCACTAGGCTGAACATAGCTGAAACTAGAAAACTTTGTGAAAACTCACGTTGGACCAGTCCAAAACAATACATGAAGTGTGTATAATTAATCCTACGACTAGGCCGACAGACTGCAACTGGCAGAATCCTGACAGTGAGGGTAGAAAGGTTAGCACACTACAGATATCTGACTCTCGATCTCCGTGTGGGCGGAGTGTCTGTGGCTGAGACTGCAGCCGAGAGTCTGTGCATTTGTAGGCATTTCTGAACCCTGCTGATTTGTTACAGTTAATTAGGTGGTTAACATTTGAACAAAGAGTGATGTGGTGTGAAATGCTTTATTGTAAAGAAACTTGATTGTTCAGAGTGGTGATCTTAGAACCCAAACATCTTGAGAGGTTTCAGTACCTCCTAAGAAGCTCCCCCACAGAAAGTGTTTTACATGCACTTAATAATCCAGTACTAATCTGGCTTTGGCAGTTATTTGTTTATGTAAGTGGTCAGACTTTGTTTACCTAGCTGGAATTAAGGCCCAGAAATCTGATAAAGAGCTTGTCTCAGTTATCAGGCTTCTCAGTGTGGGTATTCTCGTTTTTGTTTTTGTTTTTCTTTGTTTTCCATCATTTCAAAACATCGTTGCCCTTTACATAGTGTGTACCATTCATGATGAATGGGCCCAAAGGAATAGCCCAACAGTTTCTTGGAAAAAAATTACCAAAAAGATTGCCAACATTTCTGGTTACCTTGACTTTAGTATATTGTTCATTCTCCTGCAATGTTATCATTTTATATATATATATGAGTTTTTTGTTCAGACAGTAGCAATATGTATGCTGCTGAGAATGCTTTATAAAGAATACCTTCATCTATGTTCAAAAACATACAACTTAATTCACTTGTTTAAAAGGATTCTATATAAATGTCAGTTATTATTTAATTACTAAGAGTTGAATTTTCATATTTTACAGCATACAGTGTATTAAAACTTAATATCCAAAGCCAGTTGAGATCCTTGGAAAGGAGTTATTTTATATATCCACTTCATTTTAACCAGTAGTACCAGAGCTGCTTATTAAAGGAATACAGCAGAAATTAAACCTTTGTTAATGTAGGTGTTATTTGCTAAGAGTCAACCCAGATATATTGTCAACAAATCTATTCTTTTGGAATCTACTCACAATTACTCACCTTCCAACAAATTTGGGGGTGTGGCTGAAAAAGATGTTATGGGACCTTGAGAATGTGAAGTAGTCAGATGTAGACTGTGTAATTCTGTATTAAAGTTTAACAAAAGTACAAATACATTCATGTAGCAGGAAACATCTGTAAAGACAAACAATTTAATCTTTTTTTTTCAGGGAGAAAATTCGCAGTACGGCATCAGGAGCTACTGAGGCTAACACACTGTGTGTACTGGACAGAAGACCGACTTGTGGATATGAAGGCCATTTCTCAACAAAAGTGTTTAACTACATGGCACATGCTAAGGTATCCTACAACTGACTTTTGGTTGTGAGCTTATATTGATTGTTTGAACTAAGCATGTGAACTTGGTACTAGTTCAAGTTAACAGACATACTTGGTCTGACAAGGGCTAGTTTTATGTGCTACATCGAAGTTAAGTGGACTACATTGTGTTAGTGGTGTGACAAGATCTCGTGACACGAGATGTTGCGAGATTAATAAGTGACGATATTTCTCGTCAAGCTTGAAAAATCAATTGAGTAGTATGAACTTTTTAGGAGGGATCTGGCAACACAGCAGCAATGGTGGTGAGTGTGACAGCTCAGCAGTCAGAGCAGCTCTCAGCAGAAGAGGTATAGCTTGTAATACATTATCTGGTCAGTTACAGAGGATCTTTGCTAGTAGCAGCCAGTGTAACGTCAGTGGAATTGAAGAAAATTCTAATAGAAGATACTCCTGCTGCTTTTAAGTTGTATATCTGGCTGCATTTTGGGACCTGGTGAAAACAATAAACGGCATTAGAGCGATAGACCAGACACAACCCATTTGTAAGCTCTGTAAGAAAATCATGGCGTACACCGCGGCTAATACAAGCACTGTTTAAAAACCCTTGCAGCACCACCATGGCTCTCTACTGAAGTCCGTCGGGCCTGTAAAGGAAATGGCGAACTGACAGACAACACTTACAAACGCCTTTAGACCTCAACTTCCACAGTCAAGTGCTAGAGCCACGGCACTAACGAGAGACACGGGCGTTTTCGTTGCAGCTGATATGAGACTGATATGATATGAGTGGATAATAAATGATTTAGCAAACTTCAGAACCAAAATACACCGCACAGCTATGATTAAACAGTGACAGAAAGCATTGCCATAACAACCGATGTTTGGACGTCTAAATGTACGCTGCACTGTATCACAATTATGAAACAAATCAGTTTTAAGAGCCTTGTAAAGGAGAGAAACCAGTCTCTTGAGTTATTTTTCATCTTTAAATATTTGTTAACAATATTTTAACATCTTGGCTCATTCTCATGAACCCAATATTGTATCTCGTCTTGTGCGATCACACCCCTAGTTACTGTCACATTTAAATTTAATCACCAACTAACTTTTAAGTGATATTAAAAAGCATTTGCCCAAAGTTCACTCTCGTTTACTTGTGCAATATCTGTAAGATTTACCTCTACTTGCAGAACTAATCAGCCAGTGCGATTGAGCAAAAATATCTGTAATGTTCAGTTGTCAAAATGATGCTCCAGTTTTTAAAGTTATTGGGTGTCTTTTGATTTAATTGGATTATTTATATTTTTATTTATATTGTCTGTTTGGCTGAGCCACATTTATCGGAGGCTTATTTGTGCTACTACTTACTTCTAGTTAATTCTAGGAATGCACTGATATCTCTCGGGAAATCTCTGCTGATGCCAATATCTCATTTAATTTATTTTTAGACTTTCCATGTACATACCTATCTGTCCCGATACATGAGCATTTAATAGTATTGTGGAATTAGGACCAAATCTGATCAGTGAACGTCATCAAATACCAGTTTGAATCCAAATCTGTTTAAATCTAATTAATGCAATGATGTAAGATATTTAAACAAACAGTAATCTATCCGTACCACTATGACTGATATGTACCCCTGGTAGACTCTTGACTTTTTTTTCTTTTGTTTCTGCTTTTTGCACAGCTTTGTGTGAAGAAGAGAAACAGGACACCAGCAAAGGATTTCTACCAAGAGAGAGCTCTGGAGAGCTGAGTCAATGAAGCAAACTGATCAAAGCTGAAAGAGTGCACAAGAAAGATATGAGGGAATTTGTTTCAGAAATTGACTTTGTCGGCTGTTCATTTCTCTACACCTACTTCTGATCAAACATGCCGTTATTGGAGCCACAGGTGCTGGAGCCGCGCGGCTGTATTTTACAACCATCTTTTCCCTAAAACAGCTTCATTCTAATGACTATATCCATATCTTGTGGAAGTCTTATGGTAGTTTAAATTTGATGGAGCATTTTGGAACGAACACTACAGAACAGAATGTCAGACGATGAAGTAACAAAAAGGTCCACGCATGATGATCTAGACCAAGATCCAATGATGGAGTCGTACGCAAATGACGAGACGAGCTTGCATAATGACTCTAAAACAGAAGGAGAAACAGGAGGTGCTGAGCCAGTGGGCGTTGGCAAAAATGACTCTACTGATTGTCCTAAAGTTCCGAGGCCACCGGTAGTAAGATCTCTTGATGACCAGGCGGAAAAGCAAGGAACTCTTAAGTCTCCCAGTGAGGCCATGAGTGATGAAGCGCCTGTATCGAATGGTAGTGCTTCCACAGAGAATTCCAGGAGAAGAAGGCATAACACCAGTCAAGATCTTGACAATTCGGAGACCCATGTTGAAGAGTCTGAAGCGGTAAGCGAGAAAACTGGGCCTCCGGATGATGTCTTTGATGAGACCTCAAAAAGTTTATCCCCTACCAACGTTTTAGAGCAGAAGCCTTTGAGCGACTGCAACTCTGAAGCCAGCGATACAGACATGATTTCGGAAAATCCCCCCGAAAGAGACCTTTCCTCTCCTCGTGGACGCCCGCGCAAGGAGAAGCGAGTCATCAAGTGCGAGTACTGTGGACGGCCATTCAATCACGCCTCCGCCTATGTCATCCACCGGCGCGTCCACACGGGCGAGAAGCCCTTCAGTTGCCAGGTGTGCAGCAGAGCCTTTGCCCAGCTCTCCAACCTTAGGTCGCACATGAAGGTCCATAATGCTCCTCGAGTTTTAAGCGTGCAGCATTCTGGCAAGTTCCAAAGCAAAGCCACTGTGGCCAAAAGTGTGGCTAAAAGTGTGACCCAGAGCCAGTCAGTCATGACCACAAGCTTCCGAAACGAATCCCACATCAAAAGCAGTGGCCCTTTCCGCAGAAGCCGGAAGCCTGTAGCTTGTCCGATCTGTGGAAAAATCTTTCCGTATAAGTCGGTGCTGAAAATACATCTACGCATCCACAGTGGGGAAAAACCGTACTCATGCCGGGTGTGTGGCAAGGCGTTCACACAGGCGTGCACTGTGCGAGTCCATGAAAGAGTCCACTGGTCCATCAAGCCTTTCCTTTGTTCTAAATGTGGGAAAGGATTTTCTCAAATTGGGACGTTAAAGGCACATACCTGCACAGGTAAAAAGCAAATTCACGCTACGTTGAAAGAAATGGAATTGGCCGGTGTTGTTACCTTCCGATGTCACCTGTGCAAAAAGTGCTTCAGCACTAGAGACGAGTATGACCCTCACGTGCAGACGCACACCGATAACCAGCGTTACATCTGTGACAGTTGTGGTCAGAAGTACAGCCTTCGTTCAGAGCTTGAGACTCACAAGAAATACTGCTTTTCCATGTGGCTCGCGAATACCAAGTCATATAGTCGCCAGCCTATGGTCAAGTCACCAGATAAACATTCTCCACCTACTAAAACAGTTCAGAGCTCCCCACCTGGAAGTACACCTGTAAAATCTCCTAAACCTAGCTTGGCTGAACTCTCTGCACCTAAAACATCTAAAATGCCCCAGTCGGACTTTTCCCAGCACCCGAAACGTAAAAAGTACCTCTCTTTGCTTACCTGCCCTCCTAAGGTGATGGCCACATCTATTTATGACCCTCAGAACAACCTCAGTCATTGTCAGCCTTTCAAGGCAAGTTACTTTGTATCTCAGTTGAACAGCTTGGACCAGAAATCTGACCCAAGGAAATACCTGTGTCCGAGGTGCGGGCGGCTCTTCAGACACGTGGGGCGACTGAGAGCCCACATGCTCACACACTCGCGGGGTAAGAGCTTCACTTGTGGTAACTGCGGGAGGATCTTCGAAAACTGGAGCAAGTTTTGGCTCCACCAGCGCGTGCACAAGCAGAGACGAGGACGCTTTTTCTGTCCCAAATGCGGTCAAGGGTTTCGCTTCGCCAGCATTTACATGGACCACCTGCAGCAGCATCCAGAACTCAATACCTTTTTCTGTCCCTTCTGCCCTCATACCTTTGCGAACGCTAAAAGTTTGAAAAGCCACCAGCAAGAATGGCATCGCTCGAGCATGCCCCATATCTGTGACATCTGTGGCAAAGGGTTCTCAAGTCCGGTCATCCTGAAACGACATAGAGTGGCGCACTGTTTTCAAAACAGGCAGGTGGACATGCCGCACGTAGTTGATGTGCACCCTGTGGTGAAGCCTTACGAATGTGGCAAGTGTGATGCCAGTTTTAAATCGTTGGATACGCTTTTTGGGCATCAGCTCTGCCACTCCCCTTATGGCGACCTAAGCAAAGGCTTGAGCAACGGCATCAATCATAGACACGAAGAAGTGAAGGAAGAAGACAGCTCACCACCACAACGCCACAACAGCAAGCTCAACTTCAGAGCCTCTACCGCTCCAATGGATACTTCAGACCCTTCTCAAGACATCAGTCGTGGCAGTCCCTCTATGCTCCCAACCGCGGTCCCCCCAGATACTGTAAAAATGCAACCACAGCAGGAACCTGACACAAGTGTCTCACAAAGTACGACAACTTTACCAGCCTCTTCCTCAGACTCTGAGTCCATGTCTCTAGAAATGGACGAGGTAAAGGAGCCCATGCATGCCAGTAGGAAAACTGAGGAAACTCCGCCAAAACTCAGCTCCAAGCTGAAGGCTGGGCAGCTGGAGTGCACGGAATGTGGTGCTTCTTTCGCTCTTCTTCCGGCTTTGCATAGACATTACTTGGAACATGCTAGGGGAGAGATCTGAACGACTTTCCCATAGATTTTGAAACACTAAGCACAGGTTTTCTATGGGAGATTCTTTTTTCCACAAATTTGCACTGTGTGTGAAACTGTGTTTTCTATGATCTAAACATCTAGAACACTACTCAGACGGGATTAGCTGTTTTACATGGGGATGTAATTATCAGAGTTTCTCAATGATTTTAGTGCCAAGCGAATCCACCATGTCAGTCATCGTTATATAGATTTTCTGCTACAGAACTTATGGGAATGACCCCAGGTTGCATAAAATCTTCTATCATACTCTGTGGAAAAGGAGTTTAAGCTGTATTTTTTTTTTTTTTAATGGCAAAGCATTTATTTGTATTATCTGTGGCCCGAATCAGGCTAAACATGCAAATCATTAAAATGTAAAATTGCAGGAATTCACAATGAATGGCTTTAGTTTTTTGCTGTCAGTGTTTTTGATGCATTGCATTGACTTACAACTGCCAAGTTGACAGGTTAGGCATGGCAGCCAGAGCCACAAAGCTGAGTGGGCATTTGTCCCCAATGCTTTTAAAATAGTGGGCGGTGCCTCAGGGCACTCTCCCTTCTAACCAAACTGCACAGACTGCTGACCTATAGGCATGAATTAACGTTTAACATAAAATTTCAGCAGAAGCACGTGGGCAACCCACAGGAGCTCTGAACATGCACTGACAGTGGTTATGACTAGCTTTATTAAGACATGGTGTCATGTTGGAGCCATGACATGCTGAAAGTCAGTTTTAATTAGCCAGTGATATAGAACTGAACAACTTGGGCAAATATCCTATTGGGGTTTTTCTGACCAGTATTGAAATCGTGATTTAAATAGCATTTTTTTTTAATTATGGTCCAAATATGTGTTTTGGTGTTTTTGTTTGTTTTTGTTTTTTGTTTGTTTTTTCAGACCCATAACATCTACTTGAACACTGAATATATTGCACCAAGCTTCTAGTTAGTTGTGATTGTGAGGTCACAGCACTTGGTTGCTTTTGATTAGTCAACTGACCTACAGACAGTTTGTGAGATCATTGTTATTGGATTATTTTGCTCACTCAAAACATGTATAACAATATTATTTATAATGTAGGCCGAAATAAAAATGGCAATTCTTATGATTTGGAAAAAAATGCTATTCAATTTCAATTTTGATATGAAAAAAGATTCATCTTTGAGCTCCATGTGGTTCTTCCATTTAGAGCAGCTGATTTCTTTGGTGGTATTTGGTGTGGCAGTGGTGGGTAGATTGACTATTCACTCCAATCTCTGTTCATTTTTACCAAGATTTAACATCTTGGGTGAATTGGCCGTAAACATTACCTGGTTTATTACATTACCTCACCTCCCCATGTTAAACCAATCCTGTCTGATAGACAAGCTGTAGACAAGCATAATTTATTAAAATGCAAAAAGTCTTAATGAAGAATTGCTTGCGTTTGGATGTTAACAGTGCTTTAAAGTTGAACGTGGGACCCTACGTGAACAGTGGTTTCTGGCATCTCAAGACCTTTGTAGTAGTAATAATTTACTGTAAACACGTTTCACAGTTGCTCTGCTGTCTTCTGATCATCTTTGCAGTACGTTGACCTTTTCACCTGGTAGTGGTAGGCGTGTCTTGTATTATTTCGTTTTGTATATCACTTTTTGAAACCATGTTTAATTTAAGCAAAGTATCTGTACTTTTTATATAAAGCACTTGTTTTCCTGTAGTGCATGTTAGGAAAAGAACCTCCTAATAAACTTTTGGACATGTTTTAAACCTGTCAAGTTGATAGTTTAAGACTTGACAGTGGAGTATTGTACTGGGTAGTGTTGACAAAATTTAAGATCACAGTATTCTTCAACTATATTAGCTGGCATTTAAATTTGTATGAATAAAGTAAATGAACCCATGCTTTCTGAGTACCGTAAGAATGTTTTCCTTATAACGTAGCTTGTTTATTTGGGTTAGTTCTGCGTTTCTTAAATAACACTGAATGGACTGTTACACTTCATGTAAAATAATCCAGCAGAAACCATATTTCCAGAATTGGACAAAATTTTGTATTTTGAACTTAAGCAGCAAGTAAGTGATACTACAGAAGATTTTTAATATATATTTTTAGCTATTGATACAGCTAAAAATTTGTATTATGTGACTTACAGTTAGATAATTGTGCAGCAGTCCTTGTACCAAATCGAAATTAATTATTTGCAAGATAATGATTGATATGCCGTTTAACCAATCACCACAGTCTAAGCATCACACTGCTGCAAGTATACTCTACTCTTCTGGGAAGGCTCTCCACACGGTTTAGGAGAGTGTTTATGGGAATGTTTAACCGTTCTTTCAGGAGCGTGTTTGTGAGGTCAAACACTGATGTTGGACGAGAAGGTCTGGCTCGCAGTCTCCGCTCTAGTTCATCCCAAAGGTGTTCTATCAGGTTGAGGTCAGGACTTTGTGCAGGCCAGTCTAGTTCTTCCAAACTAGACTCGCTCCTCCATGTCTTTATCGAGCTGCCTTGTGCCCTGATGTGCAGTCATGTTGGAACAGAAAGTGGGCCGTCCCTAAACTGTTCCCACAAAGCCAGGAGCATAACAATCTCCAAAAAGTTGGCAACCTCTGCGCACTATGCACCTCAGCATCCGCTGACCCCACTCTGTCATTTCAGTTGCTGTCGTTCTCAGTCGCTTCCACTTTGGTGTAATACCACTGACAGTCGATTGTGGAATATTTAGTAGGGAAGCAAAGAAATTTCACTACTTAACTAGTTACACAGGTGGCGTCTTATCACAGTACCACACTGGAATTCACTGAATCTGCTTTGTCCAAAGTCCACCTAACAGGAAGGGCAGGGTCCTCATAAAGCTAATGGAACAACATACACACTAATGGAGCTATTGATTATGTAATTATGTTAGATGATATTTAGATAATAGTAAACTACCATGTTATTATTAAGAAAGGAAATTATTAATATAGGAAACTATCGAGGCTTGCATTTTACAGCGATAATCATAGCCATCTTGTCAGTTGGTGTGTATGCTGCGTAGCTGAACATCTCAAGAAAAAAATCATAGTCTAATAGTAGTGTAGTATCTTTGTACAGAGCATTTATGTCAGTGACCAGAGCTCTGAGTTTAGATAGTCAGGACTTAACTGTTTAGACTTGTTGCTGTTTCCATTCTGAATCTCATAAAACCTAAACTGGTGTCCTCATAATAGTTGCATACGTGATTGGCCCTGCTAAGAAACTGACCATGCTGGAATTCACTGAGCTCCTCAGAGTGACCCATTCTTCCACAAATGTGTGTAGAAGCAGTCTGCATGCCTAGGTGCTTGGTTTTATACACTTGTGGTCATGGAAGTGATTTGAACACCTAAATTCAATGATTTGGATGGGTGGGTGAATAGTTTTGGCAATATAGTGTACATTATGTGGATAAAATGCTGTGTACATATTATTTAATATGATATATCAGGAGTATTTAATTAGAATTCAGTACAGTCCAGTCAGAGGGAATTTCCTTAGGCCAAGGTCCAGACCGTGTTTGTGTTATGACTGTAACTTGTGTTATGATTCAGTGCCATATCCTGTATACTGAAGTAGCCTAGTTGTTCTATTAGCATTTTATGTCTTCAGCAACTGAAATAGAGATCAAATTACACATACCGTTCAGTATATTTTAACTATTTTTACTGTTTTAAATGAGGAACTAAATTAATTATTTATAGAACTTCAAATAAAAAGGTCTACATTAAAAAAACAGAATGCTTTTGAAAAAAAAAGTGTTTATTTATGAAAAAAATCTTCTTGTTAAGTCTGTTTCACATCTTGACACGTCGGTTTGGAGCTGCCTGAACAAACATATGTCTCTCCATTACTGGTTGCAAAGCGATTTTCCCAATCGACCTTTCTTTGTTTCTTTTGTTTTATTCTCGCTTCGTACCTCGCCTGTGTGCGCTGCGCTCCAGAATCTGCACAGATCTGAGAAGAGATTTTGGTGGTCTTACAATGCACGTGATTGGTCTGTGAGCCTGTATACAAAAAAAGACAAGAAAAGCTTTGCCGCTTAAAATAAACACTTTCAAAATTAAGCCCAAACTAAATTGTTCTTAATAGTTTATCGGTTTGGGTCCAACTGGAAGACGTCTGGGTCTGGGTCTGGACCGCGGCACACCTATTAGTGACCTTTGTGAAATATGATAAGCTTTTAAATGTGTCTCTCACTGTCAGTTCTCTTGCCCAACATGGTTATTTTAGAAAATTTCCATACATACATTTTCTCCATAAATAACTGCAGATATTTGATTGCATCACCCAGATTAAGTCACTCACCTTAACCTGGGTGATGCAAGCACACATTTATGGGATCATGTATGGGATATGTTGGCCCTGCTCTCACTGAAGGGATCCAATCTTTTCATTTGCCTTTTCATGCAGAATTAAGTGCATTGAGGGGTCTAATGAACCATTCACACACATTTCTCTCCTCTGTTGCAAACATGTTTAATCCTTTTTTTCTCAGATATTTCGGGAATAGCTGAGCGATGGCACAACATGCAACATCTGAAGGGTCTAGTTGCTGTTCATGGTGCTGGTGATCCAAGAGTTGTAGTTGCAGACTTTGGTGTAGACACCAGGCCTGTTCTTCTGGGCACAGCCATAACCCCAAGACACAATACCCTGCAGCTGGTTGTTGCACACGACTGGGCCGCCGGAATCTCCCTGCAGGGGTCAAGAAAAGGAATTTATTTGAAATTGGTTTTCTTAATTTTCTTTACGTGGACGCGTATCTTCATTGATTAACCCTTTAATGTCTTTACCATCATTTTGCTGAACTGTTTACCTGTTTAACTGTTTAAGTTATATCATGTAGCTGAGTCTGCACGGCTGTCTCTCTTTTTTTTCTTTTTGAATGACCTAGGAGTATTAACATAAACCTGCTACTTGGAATGTTGCTGACATGCTGTTCTTGCCACATTTGAAATAAACTAAAATCATAGTCATATATATATATATATATGACTATATACACTACCGCTACGATCACTTTAGAATTTCATTTCATACAATTTTCATGCAATTCACAAATAATATTGTCCATTTCATAATTAATTTAAGTGTATCAGATGATTTAAAAGAATAAACATGTTTGTATTAAAGTCTATTTTTTTAAAGGCTTATTTTGCATATAGTCCTATAATCAGCAATTCTCAGTCCTCTGTCTAAATCTCCTGGTACGGCCGCCAATCCAAGTTAAGAATGTTATTGGGTTAATTGGTTGTTAGGACACTCTTGCTCAATTGTGATGCACAGCTGAAAAACATTCTACTAATAAGTGAGTATAAAAGGGAGAACAACATTCTAGGTTAGTTTAGGATCTGAAGCATCAGCAGTTGATGACTTGCTGACCGACTCAAAATGACCAGAAACAACTTTCTTTAGAGACCCGTCAGTCCATTGTTGTGTTAAGGAAGATACTCCATTGGAAACATGAACATTTCACTGTGATCCCAAACTTTTGAGCGGTAGTGTGTATATGCATTATCATTGTGTGCCATTTTTTAGAATGTATGACATATCATTTTTATTTAACACAACTCTTGTAGTATGTATTAGTGCTCTCATAACAAAATCTCATGATTCAGTGATTTTTTTAAAAAAAATCTAATAGAAAATTCCATCTGCCTTTATACTTCGTATCTAATGCACGGTCACTGTTTAGTTGCTGAATTTAACAAGTCACGTGTGTTAAAGAGGACGTGCTATTTGCATAATCAAGTTTGTACTGTAGGATCTGATGAACTGCAAAACATTGTAGGTGTATTACAACATCTGACCACCTGTTGTTCCACAGGAAATGTGGATGTACGTTTGAGACTACTAGCAGTGTCGGAATAACTAAAGAAATGTAATGTTGTCTTCATACCTGGCAGGAGTCTTTTCCGCCCTCGATGAAGCCAGCACAGAACATGTTGGAGGTGATCTCACCGGGGTAGGAGTTTCTGCATGCGGTGTCACTCAGGATAGGAGCATCCAGGCATCTCAGAGTGGAGGGGTAGCTTGCTGTAGTGAGATAAGCCGTTCTGGTTAGGAACACTTTGTACAGCAAAGAAGCTTTTTCACCATTTCTGAAACTGCTGGGGTCCAGGCATGGCTGGATTACTGACTGGGCCAGTGGGGCCAGCGCCCAGGGGCCCTTGATGTTAGGGGGCCCCGGGGGGGCCCTGACCCAAAACATTTTGCAATGCCTATCAACATTTATGATACAATATATATTTATTTCCGAGGGCCCTCCATTTTAAGGATCCTCTGACTTAGGGACTTTGACCCCAAGGCCTCTTGGGGGCCCTAGCCATGTTTTTGTGGCCCTTAGCCATGATCCTGGGCCCTAGCCATGCTTTTGGGCCCCTTATGAAAATGGACGAGGTGTTGTGGCACTGCTCTGACTTTGACTTCTGGCTATTAGGGGTCCTAGGAAAGAGGAGGCCCTGGTTATGAGAGCCCTTAACAGGAGTCCCTACAGAAGAGCCATTAAAGGGCCCTTGATCACGAGGGGCGTGGGTTGGGGGGGGGGTTATCCCCAAAGAGTTGCCCAGGGGCCCAGATTGTCCTTAATCCATCCTTGGGTCTAGGCCTAATTACAGCCTTAAACATAAAGTGAATGTAAACATGTGCTCAGACACTACTTTTAGATTATTCCCATTCATACACATAGACACTTAATATGAGCACAAGCAGATTCTGCCAATAGATTTGTTAGTGATTCTAATCTTTTAATATTAATTCTGGCAATATTGTTTGCAAGAGTATGTCCAATTTTTAGCATATATATTTAGCAACCTAAAAAAATACTTAATAATTATTATACATGTAATTGATATTAGTAATACTATTAATACTAATATAGTGCAAACCAGTACCAAGCTGGATTATTTGATATGCACATTAATGTAAAGAAATATTTGATGTCAATTTCAGATGCAGCAATGCAGCGTTTAAATATGTTATATTAGGAAAATAATCACTCTACCTAGTCACACCACCTCATCATCAGAATTTTAACACTATTAAATTTTGTAAGAAGCGGGGGCTAGGTATTAACAACACTGCATATATGCATCAGTCATGAAAAAGCTTTGTAAAGAAAGAAGGGTTGATCCCAACAACACCATATCCACAGTGAAGTATGAAGGTGGGAGCATCATTATACAAGGCTGCTTTTCTGCAAATGCCACTGAGGTATATATCAGTCCTATTGCCCATAACATAGACATAGACCCCAAACCTATAGACATGGTCTAATCAGGGACTGATTGCTGTAGGTTGTAATGTTATTACACTTTGTTGTTTACATATTTTCCCTGTTAATTCTGTCTTTTAAACCTGTCTTAGTTTATTCTTTATTAATACATGCTTTTTGTTCATATAACACAAAATCAAAATACATCATGTGTGTGAATTTGAACTGGAAGTATATACAAATATATATAAAAATAATAAAATTACTGTATTTGCATCGGAGACATCGTGACCCCTGGCTTGATAAGGGATTTCAATAGGAAGCATACTCACTGCCACTGCTGAGGGTGTTTCCCCATCCAGAGATCAGACACCAGGTTCCAGCAGCGGCGCAGCTGCTGGGCAAGGCCACGGTGCGGACATAGCTGTTCAGGGTGGCAGCTGAGCTCAGCTTGATAAGCATGATGTCATTGTTGAGGGTGTTGCTGTTGTAGTTGGGGTGCCTGATGACCTTGGAGGAGGAGATGAACTGCTCGGTGCCCTCGTTGGTGTCAATGTTGTGTTCACCCAGACGCACCTGGATAGACCTGTTAAACGACAAGAGAGAGTTACTCTTTGATTTGAGGGCATCATGCATAGGTTATTTTGAGGCATAATAGACTTCTTGGCATATCATGTACAATATAACATCTAACTGTATGGAGCTGACCTAGCGTGTAGACCATTTCTGTATTATCTATTAAATTCCTGTTTGAGAAAATTAAGAAATATAGTTAATTATAAATGTTATATTTATGTTATTGACACGTGTTAGTTAAAATTTGTTAGAGTTACATAAAAGGAGCCAAGCCAGTATCCAAAAAGGGGTAGGGTAGAGGGGCTGGTTTAAGTAGGGTAGGTCTGAAGAGTACGTAAAACATTATGGGAATGTTTGTCATTGTGGGAATTTTTTGATATGTTTAAAAATAAAGTGGCTAGCACTTATAAAACCGAGAAATGATCATCAATCTGTATGAAATGTTTTGAAATGTTGATTTTTGTTCCTCTTGATATTTCTCTGTATTGTTTACAAGCAGAATTGAAAGAATGGTACAAGCCTTAAAATTGGTGGTCAAAATAAGCTAAAGCTTTAGACCAAGGGGCGTAGAATTAGCATGGACGAACGTGTCGTGTCCCCACCAATGTCTAGTGATTATTGAATTGTCCCCACCAATAATTGGATAACCCAGAGGTGCAGAAAGGGTTAAATCACGTTCTCTACTCAAGTCCTTCCTCCTTGTAACACATATGGCCAGTGTGATTGGCTGTGCCTTTCCCTGCTGTCAAGTGGGACTCTGGGTGCGTCTTAAAACCTAGTGAGTGTCTAAGTAGGCTGTCTATGTAGGCAGCTGTTTAAGTAGCAGCGTTCTATCTGACATCTCTCCTCATAAACAGATTACTGAGACGCTATAGTTAGAAAGAGACTGCAACACAGCTTGTTAGCTGGTTGCTAAGCTACTGGATGGCATCCAAAACAATAGCCCGAGGCTTAAAAATCCACTAGCATAAATGCTAATGGCTCGAGTGTAAAACTGGAAAATGGTGAAGGACTGGTTACAGAGTTGATAATAAAATACTGTTTTGTGTGATTATATGACAAGAAACACCAGAGAAAATCAAAATAACTTACATTTAAAGACGATTTTTTTAGATTTGCCTCTGTTGCATCATGGGATTGTCTTAGCGGCTGAGGAAGCGTTTGATGCTTCCTTAAAATCAGGTCTAAATATGGTTCCTCAGTAGACAGCATGTTTAAGGTATTGTTGGATCTTATTTTAAAAACAAACACACTATAGCGTTCAGAATGTATGAAAAGACAGGTGGCCAGGGAGAGTGCGGGAACATCCTGGCTTTGCTATCCCCGGCAGGCAATTTACGACAGGCAACCCTGGGCTCGAGAACCCCTCCACCCAGGAGATAACAACTTGCCCAGAGACAGCCTGGAGCCGAGGAAGTTTGCGACATGGCCAGAAGGAGCCCATTTGGCCCAAAGGCAATGGACGGACGGACCTATAAAGAGGCCATACAGCTTAAACCAGGCAGACCAGCTTCTGACCAGCTTCTGACCAGCTTCTGACCAGCTTCTGATCAGGTTCAGACCACCGCAAGCTCTTTGAATAAACAGCTTGAACCCTGGACTGGTCTCTCTCTTCATTCTGACGGCAAAAACAATATTAATTTAGAAGAATTTTACTTACGACTTGTAGCAATGGGCAGCTGAGACCACCCACAAATTGCTGATCAGAGAGCCTCCGCAAAAGTGATAACCAGAGTTCAGAGACGCCTGGTAGGGCACTCCGTTCTTTGTGCACACGTACCCTCCGACAATCTTATCATCATCATCAATGGGGGCAGTGACTGTGTAGCGGAGAGTGGAAAGCACATACACACACTGATTATACATGACATCTACACTGAGCTTTTATCAGCTCCACTTACTGTGTAGGAGCACTGTGTAGATCTACAATTACAGACTGTAGTCCATCTGGTTCCCCTCAGAGGACCACCACAGAGCAGGTACTATTTGGAGGATGGATCATTCTCAGCACTGTGTTGGTGAAGTGTTTGCGTGTGTTGTGCTAACAAGAGTGGATCAGACACAGCAGTGCTGCTGGACTGAGAATAGTCCACCAACCAGTCAGCAGCATCCTGTGATCACTGATGAAGGACCAGAGGATGACCAACACAAACTATGCAGCAGCAGGTCAGCAAGGTAGGAGTGTCAAAGAGAGTGGACAGTGAGTGGCAATGCATTTATAAACTCCAGCTGCAGTGCTAAGAATGACTCACCACCCAGATATATGTGGTGGTCTTTAGGGGTCATGGCCAAAGTATACAGAGAAGCAAATGTACTACAGTGTAGGTGTATCTACCAAAGGTCACTGGATAAAAAAATGCTATATAATATGGTTTTGCTGTATAATAATATAATATAATATGATATAATATAATATAATATAATATAATATAATATAATATAATATAATATAATATAATATAATATAATGGCAAAAATGATATATTTTAGGACAAAGACAAAAACTTTTCGTACATCTAATATAAGTAAATATAGAGATTTATTCTAAAACCTATGCTTAATTTATGCTATATCTAGTAGATACATCTTATATATATAATTTTAAGATTGGAAGATTGTATTATTTTAAATCGAAGATGTGTATACTAGTTTTTCAGAAAATGAAATATACAAAGAGCATTTTTGCACTAAGCTTGGAAGAAATAGAATACATATAGAATGTTATGAGTAAAAAAGCTATATAAGAATAACTTACATGCCACTCCAAAGAGAGCCAGTAAAATGAAGTACTTCATGGTTGCAGATTGAGGGCTGGATGCTCAGCTGAAAGTTATGCCTAGAGCCTCTGCTTTTATACTGACACTGTTGCTTTTATTATTAATCCACCAATTAATCATTAGCTTTCTTGAGAATGGACAGATGGCTGATGAAGGCCACATAAGGATAACACATTCACAGTGATATAATGTTTATATTGCATATTTAACAAAATGTATACTTTAATATAATTGCACATAGAAATGTCTGAATTTCATTGTTTTCATTGGATAAAATCAATAACAACTGTTGGTGTTTTTATTGACAACATGTTTATGTGTGACAACATGTTTCAGCATTTCATAATAGACATTCTGTGCCAACTCACTTGGGACAATTATGAATTTCTACATATATACTTTTTTGAAAATACTGCTTACAGAACTAACATGAACTGAAATAATAACTAGGTATAAATAATACAGAAAAAAACTAACATAAAATAATATTTCACTTTAAAGCCACTAGTTTTATGCTATCATTTCCACAATGTACAGAATGGTGAGTAAAGTTTTTACTGAATAAAGACAATTTTGACTCATCATTATACAGATGTGATATAACTATGGTTTCATTCTCAACATCAGAATTAGATTTATTGTTGTAAGACATTTTAAACTAGAAAACATATTAAGAAGCGGAAAAATAGAAATAAAGGAAAAACACCCATGAATTTTCCAAAATGGTAACTAGGTAACTCAGGACAAGACAAAAACTTTTTTAGAGGTTTTATACTAAAATCTATCCAAAATGTGTCCTATATGTAGTTGATATATCTTTTTAGAATTGGTCTGAGCTTATTATAAAATTAATGAACTTATTTTAGGTGTTTTTTACAAAACGTGTGTCAAATTATTAAAGTCAAATTATCATCACAAAAGAAATCATCACTTAAAACAAGTAAAAACACCTCAAAATAAAAAAAAATATGAGATAAATGTAAACTGTAAACTACATATAGGATATAATTTGCAAGTTACCAATATACCAATTTACTTTTTTTTTAAAGTGCATTATTACATTTTCAAAGAATGTAAATTATGGCTGGTATGTTCATGTGATATAGATAGTTATAAATGTAAAAAAAAACACTCCAGGTCAAATTATGCTTGTTAATTAAAAAAAATAAAATTATGAAACATTCTTTATAGCAAACAACCTAAAAGGGCTTCTTTCCACAGAACACAACTATAATTTAAGTTAATCTTGTGACAACTAAAATACATCTGCACTCATGCCAATATCTTTACTTCTTTCAATGAGTTATTAGTAAGGAAGAATTACAAGAGATATTTTAAGAGTTCATTTGCAATTTATAGACATATGAAGAAGTACTACTTAGTATTTCTATATCAGTTTCTTATTGACTGTCAACTGTTCATTTTTAACTTTAAATGTCTGATAAGATAATTATACCTAAACAACCACAACCCTAACCCAAATCTGTACATAAGGCTGTTGTTTGATAAAATTTTTCCAGGTACTTTTCTGCTTTGAATTCAAGAAAACACTGCCTTTTTGACTTGAGCCCACATGGTCAACGTGTATAATATTTGCAGTAATGTGGCCTTGGGATAAACACTGTTTGCTTTCCTGTGAACATGATTAAACCTTCTGCTTTGATAAGAGCTTGATAGTTTTTCTGTATGTCAAGCTGAATTCACATTCAGTTTAGTTATTTATTTGAAAGTGTAGGTCAAAAAAGTTCAAGTGTTTCCATTTGCGCTTCCATACAGCTCTCAATCATGAAATGTGGTATTCAGACACATTTCTTTATTCTTTTGTCAACAATTTTTAATCTTTGTTCAGATGTTTTGGAAATCACTAAACTATGGAACAACATGCAACATCTAAAAGATCTAACAGTGGTTAACGGTGTTGCTGATCCTTGAAACAAATGTATTGACTTTGATACAAATACCAGGCTCATTCTTTTGAGCACAGCCATGACCCCAGGACGCCCTGCAGCTGATCATTGCACTTGACTGGGCCTCCTGAATCTTCCTGGAGGGGTCATGAAAAAGGGGTTCAATTTTAAGCAAAATTTTGGGAGAAATCAAAGCTGTTGATTGGCTTTTAATGTAATTGCATTGTAGTGGGGTATAGTGGGAGCGCCGGTGTAGCAAATAACCAAGGAAGCATGTATACTGCTGTTTTTCAAGAGCAGTTTCAGCAAGATAAGGCAAGCCAAGCCAAGGTTTGACTTGGGTTCTAAGAGAACCTCTTCGCTCTTGAGCACCCTCTCTGGTGCTCAAGAGAAATCCCCAATCTGATAGCTTCCACGAGTAGTGGAACACTGGGAAATGACAAAAAAGTGTATATTGGATGGGTCCTGAATGATGAGGCCTAGATGAACCCCCTGGCTTTTATAGGGGAGTGCATCAGGGTCACTAGTGGGCCCCCATGAGCAGCAACATTTAAGCAGCTGTTTTGACTTGCAGTGGCAACACAATAATAGTACTGTGTTACTAGCAACACAATAAAAAAACCTAATTTAAGCCTCATCATTGCCAGTCCTGGATATTCAAATTATGCTCCTGATCAG
Source organism: Megaleporinus macrocephalus (assembly GCA_021613375.1). Taxonomy (NCBI): domain Eukaryota; kingdom Metazoa; phylum Chordata; class Actinopteri; order Characiformes; family Anostomidae; genus Megaleporinus; species Megaleporinus macrocephalus. The sequence continues at coordinate 12,350,081 of CM038705.1, forward strand.
TAACCAAAAGACCTGCTGCCTAGACAGAGCAGATGCCCATTTTCCAAATACAAATGATCAGCTAAAAGAATATAAAAGAAGTTGCTGCATCATTGCCTGCAGTAATATACATGCTGCTGCTTTCATGCACAAAGAAATCACTTAAAAAGACATAAAAACAGTTTCCATGGCTGCGTTGTGCCTTAGCGTAGGTTGCTTGATGGCTTTGTTTCTGGAGTTTCCTGGTGAAGTGATGCATTGCGTGTTGTGTCTATATTAACCTGTGTTTTTTGTTAATGTGTGTGTAATTTGACTTTGTGTTGTTTGTTTTATACCACTACAGGGTAGTGGATGATATTGTGATGTCTTGGCAAAAAAGCAGACATGGGGAACATTAGGTTAGGTGAATGCTCTTTTATTAAACAAAGGCAGGCACACGACTCTTCTTGGCGCTAGACACTAAGACTGCACTACTAAGCCCACAGCCCAGCACAAGTAAGACAGTAAGACATCCCTAACATCCCATGGGTAGTTTTTCAGTTTTCTAAAGTTATTATTGCTTATGAATGAGGACGGATTAAGGATAGTCTGGGCCCCTGGACAATCGCTGATTGAGCTAAACCTCCCAACTCGCGCCCCTCGTGATCAAGGGCTCTCTAATGGTATTCCCTGCTCTTCTTTAGTAGGGAGAGAAGGTATGGGCTCTCATAACCCTCAAAAATTATGCCCCCCTCTTTCCTAGGACCCCTAATAGCCGGAAGTCGAAGTCAGAGCAGTGCCACAACGCCTTGTCCATTTTCATAAGGGGGCCCAAAATCATGACTAGGGGCCCCAAAAGCATGGCTAGGGGCCCCAAAAACATGGCTAGGGCCTGGGGTCAAAGTCCCTAAAAGTCAGAGGATCCTTAAAATGGAGGGCCTTAGGAAATAAAAATATATTGTAGCCTAAATGTTGATAGGCATTGCAAAATGTTTTGTTCCCTGTTTTGTTCCCTGACCTCAAGGGCCCCTGGGCGCTAGCCCCACTAGCCCGGTCAGTAATTTAGCCATGCTTATGAAGTACTAAAAATGATACAGACACCTCACTATAGACGTCATCACAATGTGTGCAAATTCTCTACCTAGATTCCTCATCTATAGTCGTTTATAAAGGAATGCATGGTGCTGAAGCAGAAAGTTTTTTACTCTCCATACCTTCACTCAGTTTGAGTTCAGTAGTTTTACAGAATGCTGAAACGTACATGCCTCTGCAAAGACAGCCAGTAAAACTATGGACTTCATGAATGAACTAGTGTGTTTGCGTGTGTTTCCTCTAAAGTTCTCTTTTATCATTCATTCAGTATCTCACTATGGGAAAGACATAGCCAACTCCTAAATTGCTTGCTTTCCAGGCTGGTCTGACTCACACACACTGTAAGAAAACCCAGGGAAGAGAGAATAGAATGGTCTAGAACAATATGGCCATAGAAGAAGCCCTGGAGACGGGGGCCAGAGTATCTCAGAGATAGCAAGGCTGCTAGAAGTTTGAGGGAGTTTTTGTGTTTGGAGGTGCCATTCATTGCGCTGCCCTCAAAAATTTCATCCCAACAAGAGAGTGAAGCATCCATCATCACTACCTTTCTCTGAAAGCACTACAGCTCAGTGGGTGCCAATTTCACAAGTGGTGGCACAGACATTACTGTCGAACTTTGAGGCCAGCGCTGACAATCTCTCATTCTTAACAGGCCAAGAAAGAAACCACCGACAGAGATAATGCGGTCAGGCCCAGGAGAAAGAGAGAGACAGGTCCTGAACAGGAGAGAATGACCACTGGGAAAGAGCGACATGCAGTGTTCCTTCAAGAGCGTGGTGTGGCTCCAGACGAAATTTAGTTGCAGGCCTAGATATGTAATCTGCTGGCTGGAGGTAAAACAGCTCTTGGAGTGATTTATATTGCATTCCAAGTTGAAGAGGCGGGACACCAGGATTTCTATCTTCTTCTCTGTCTGTGTCCAAAAGGGGGAGCACAGAAAATAATTGTCTATATAGGTTGAAATTCTCAAGCTTGCTTCCCGTAGTGGGGCTAATGTAGCCTCCACACAGTCGGTGAAGACACATGGAGCCAGGCTGAGTCCGGATGGGACTGTGAGAAAGTCATAAGTCACTCCTCTGAAGGCCAACCTCAGATATAGAAGTATATGAAAGTAAGCGTCCTTTAAATCAACTGAGGTGAACCAGAGTTCAGGATAGATGAAGCGGCACAGAGCTTGTGGCGTTAACGTCATGTTAGCATGTCAAGGGTTTGTTGATCACGCATACATCCGAAATGGGACGTAGGCCCCCATATTTCATGGGAACCATATTTCAAGTACCGGGAGTAACACACTCACTGCAAAGCAGGTACTCCGGGAACTGTAGTACCCCTTAATTGTGAATTGCACATGTACACCAGTCTTCAGCACAGGCATGAGGGGCTCTCATTATCCTCAGCTGAAGGAGGCGGAGGGCTGCCCTCTGCTGGGCCAAAGGGGAATGACAGCTTTATTAAAGGGCTTCTGTGTGGCTGTTTTGCTGCCTTGCCGAGTAAAGCTGGCCTTGTTCTGCAAATGGTGGTGTTATTATTGTGTGTGCTTTCACCAGAGAGTTAATAACTCTCTCTGTTGGGGGACAGAGAAGGCCAGCTCTGTCCTGGGAAGCCCCTTAGACCCAGTGCAGGTCGTAGGAGACAGGAGGATGTTAGCCAAGCTGGCATCCATGCTGGAGAATGACTCCCACCCCATGCATAAGACTCTAGCAGCACTGGGCAGCTCCCTCAACAACAGGCTGCTTCACCCCAAGTGTGTGAAGGAGCGGTATCGCAGGTCCTTCCTTCCTGCCTCTGTTAGACTATAAAACCAGTATTGCTCCCAGCTGACCACATATACACAGCAGACTATATACACACACACTTAAACACTACACACTTACAGAAAATATTTTTTTTAGTGTAACGTAATGTGCAATATTTTTTTATTACCCTGTGCAATTAAGAAGCAACATGCAATTATTTGTAAATACAATCTCAAGAGTTTTTGACCTTTTATTATTTATATTGTATATACTGAACTGTTTATTTATCTGTATTTATCTGAGTGTCTTGCTATCCCTTTGCTGCTGTAACATGGGGAATTTCCCCCTCTGTGGGACTAATAAAGGATTATCTTATCTTATCTTATCTTATCTTATCTTATACAGTGTGGATGACTGGTCAAACATGCCCTTGTCCATTACCCAAAGTACAGGAAGATGTTTGGATGTGGCGGCGCCAAGCCAGGGGTGTGGAAGCGCTGGCTGGCTGCCACTTGCAGCAACTGAGTTCCCCATCAATCCTAGAGTCAGGAGTCTGCAGAGAGGAACTAGGCTTTGCAGAAGACTTGTAAATCTTCTTAAAAATATAAGCCAAAAAACAATGGGCACCGGACTCCTCGCCAGGAAAGCAGCAAGAGACTGCTTGGCAGAGGTTAATCAAGCAGGCAGTCTTTTCCCATTAGAAAGCCTTCTGTTGGGTCCCTTTGGCAGTGCGTTAAGCAATGTAGAGCCTTTTAATTGCTCATCTGTAGGTCTCAACGAGGTCAAAGGTGTCTTAAGACGCAGTGCTAGGCAAGTCAGTTGGTCTAGATGCGTGCTCGGACAAAATGGCTCATCCTTCCTCCTCGATCTCGTGGATGAAGAGATGAGTGAGGGTCTGTGCGTCGGTGTGCTAATCTTCCAGATTTCCTCTTTTGGCGCCATCGCCGCTTAAGAGGGAGTCAGGGTCTTGGCAGACTTGCGTGGAGCATCAGATGGGGTCTCCATTGGTGGAGGAAAAAGGTTGGCAGTGGTTGTACCCGTGCAGCATGTTGAAGGCATGCTGGGGCTGTGGACGCAGCTGTCTGGCTGCGAAGTGGCCTCCTGGGCTGCAGGAATGCACAGAATCCTGGAACGCTATAATTAAAGACACAACAAACCACGCTCATCGAAGAAACAAGAAAAATCCTCAGTTTGTCTGTGAACTGTTGGAAAATCATGTCAAAGAAGAGCAAATACAGAAGAAAGGGAAGATCTTTTTGGATACCAGGGAAGGTGACATATTTGGGAGCTGCACATGCTTATACAGGGGCGGGTGCTCCTTTATCCCTGCTGTGATTGGTCTGTCAGCCAGCTGCTAGACATGATGCCATTGGTACGTCCATGTTCACTTAAAATGGGGGAGTTTCCCAGAGTGAGGTATTGAACAAATGATTAAAGGGAACACTTAAACCCATTTTCCTTTAACCTTGTTTTCACTCATGTGCTATAACATTTTATGATTTTGAGCATAAGATATTTAACTAAGAAGTAAAATAAAGTGTTAGCAAAAGGCAGTTAGAAAGGAAAACAAGTCTCCAATCTGCAAAACATCAGCTTCTTTACTTCTAATAAGTTAATGTAAGGAGATTTTATTGTAGTGTAAATTATGGCTGGTGTTTTTAAATGATGAACTAAACTAAAGAAATGAGATACATGCATTTTCTTTGGACAATGACAATCTTTTGTAATGTAGATTCTTTAATTTCTTGGTCTTCTGCACTATTCACTGTATTTCACCACACCCACTTTCAAGCATGTGTTTCTTCTGCCTTTGTGTTAGAACTTCCGCTCAGCTAACCAAAATGAATACAGCTACATGGGAGGAGACCAGAGAGACAATAAGAATTTTGAGTGGTACAACACTGTCTCATCCAAGGTTAATAACACAGTGGGTGGATTATATTAAAAGGTGGCCTGATGTTACTTATGGCGACGTTTTTCATTATTTTGTACTCTCAGAAGGTGTAGACGGTTCGACAATAAAAAACTATAAAAGTACTGAAGCGTATCAGTACCTGCATAGTGGGAAGGTGGGCCGTGTACTCCTACATAAAGACGGTGTGTTTATATTTCTGAAAGCCGGTTAAACCCAAGTCAAGCCAGCTGCCCGATCCAGCCCAGATAGCCTAGCGCGGTGGACACTGGTCAGAAAACAGTTACTTAACTCGCAAACACCCGACGTGTCTGCTTTCCCTGAGCTTCATAAGCGAAACATTTCTCTGGATAAGGATGCTCTGGTGCTGGTTCTCCTCCACAGAATGGTAAGAACAGACATACGAAGGTTTGGGTGGATATTTTAAATTTAGTGTCTTCAGCCAGAGACGCAGGTCCTCCTCTTTGGAAGGCGGTTTTACAACACTCTGATCTTTATGTGCTGTGTTCGTAACACTGTTGTTCAAGACAAGTTTTCTTCTTCTTCCAATTATTGTGTCTCTAACTGAACATATTATGCTAGTCATTTTATATGTTTGTTGTCGTTTTGCTTGTAATTAGTATCAATGTATCTGCGGTCACACCGGAAGTTCTACCACAAAGTAAACAAAGACGGCCACCCCCTGTGTTGTCATGGAAAATATCATGATATATACAGAATGAACAAAGAAAGAACAGTTGGCCCACTCAGATTTTCCACTCAGGTGAGATAAACTTTAACTGTGGAAATGTTTTCCTACATCATCTGCAGTTCCTTTGCTCTGTTTTATGTGTTTAAAATGTTTTGGTTTAGACGAAAGTACTATGTGAAAGTACTAACGCTTCTGGTCAAATTAGGTTCTGTTGATTCTCTAAGTGGTCGGCGTGTATAATATTTGCCATAATGTGGCCTTGGGATAAACAGTCACAGTTCTTGGGCTGTGAAGAACCAACTATGCAAACCAATTTGTAACAACTGTTTGTGATAATTATTGATGTGATAAATACTTTGCCTAAACTGCTAGCTAACTATGTTAATATGCTTAGTGCAAGTCAGTACACAGCATTACTCTATTTGATCATTTGGACTTTATCTGTTATGGTTAAATGATTACAAACAGGAATAATTCAGATATGTGTTCATTCTATTGCATTACGTTCATAATGACTATATAATGTTTTGTGTGTGTATGTGTGGGACATGAGTTGCAAAAGGTTGGGAACACTGAGTTTTAGCATTAGTCTACTAATCCAGGGAGAGCTACAACCTGTAGATATCAGGCTGTCAGTATCTTATATTATCACAGGTAGCTGCTGTATTTTTCAATATGCTTTGGATTCTTAAACATTAGGAAAGGGGAGATGGCTCAGTCTGCTTCAGTAAAGAAACATGAACAATGCCCACTACAATGTACAGGCCCTACAATATCTGTGCTCAGGGACTGGAATACATGATATAAAAAATATGGATTTCAACCAAAGATTCCCTCTGTTTATTTAATAGTTGTTAAAATTGTATGATGTTTGGTCAAATTGGTCAAACAAAAGCAATCATAACATCTAAGTGTGGATGTGCTGAAAGCATATTATTGGTAAGAACAAAAATCAGATACATTGGTTTTCCTCTTCTGGATGTGAATATTATTTATTGGTTATACATTTAGTTACCTAGACCAGTAATTACATTTATATTCAGTTTACATTCGGCATCAGGTGGAATTAGAAATTGTTTCAATGTCAAGAATTGGCAAAAATGTTTGGGACGGCTTTCTGCCAACATATTTGGTACCCACTCAAACCAAAACCCCTTTTTAAGAAATCATTTAAGAAGGCAAGTTAATGCATTTAATTAGCTATTTATAAATGCATGGAGAATAATTATTTACTATTTCTGTGCAATTTGTATTGAATCATTTACATTGAATTAGACCAAATGCATGCATGCAGAGCTCATTTAATAAACAATTCACACACGTTTCTTTTTTTTTTTTTTGCAACCAATTTAATACTTTTTCAATCTACTAATAAAATAATGATGGAACAAACACCAACATCTGAATGATTTAGTTGCTGTTCATGGTGCTGGAGATCCAGGAATTGTAGTTGCAGACCTTGGCATAGACACCAGGCTTATTCCTCTGGGCACAGCCGTAACCCCAGGACACCACACCCTGCAGCTGACCGTTGCAAACGACGGGGCCGCCAGAATCTCCCTGTGAAGAGGTCAAGAAAAGAGGTTTAGTGAGAAAGCATACAAAAAGAGCAAGTATATTTAATATTCCTTCGTGTTCTTGGATATGGACCATTAATTAACTCTAAGAATTCACTGCTGACTTATGGTTGAAGCATTTAAATGTGATTAAACAGACACTATACTGTTTAACACTATAATGCAAATAAAAAGATACACCAGATACAGTACAATATTATAATATTAATAATACAATATTATATTATAGTCATTATTATAAAATGACTACCAAACTGAAATAATGAATGAAAACTACATTAGCACTGTTCGTGGTTGAGCTCTGATGCTTTTGTTACCTGACAAGAGTCTTTGCCTCCCTCCAGGAAGCCAGCACAGAACATGTTGGAGGTGATCTGTCCAGGGTAGGAACTTGAGCAAGCACTGTCACTAAGAATAGGGATGTCCAGGCATCTCAGAGTGGAGGGGTAGTTTGCTTTTGAGAGAAACGTATGAAGCTTAGTCAGACTGGTCAAGAACACACAGTGGCCCAAGTCACCTTTCTAGAGAAACTGAGGCTGAAATGTTCTCAATAGTGGTGACAGGAACCGGATGTTTCTAAATAAAAGTTCACTCACAAGAAGCTTTTGTAAATATAAATGTTATAATTAGTGTTGCACCGATACCGACACTGTATCGGTATCGGCGCCGACACTGGCACTTACACACAGTATCGGTATCGGCAATAGACAGCGCTGATACTATGAAGCTTATTGACTAAACGGCTGCACGTGTTTCTGCATTGTGGCAATTTTTATTTTTCATAGCTCTGAAACTTTTTAATGTGCAGTAACTCAACCAGTAAATGGTGTTCTTTCAAGATTATTATATCTCATTCAGAATAAGACAACATATAAAAAAAAAAAAAAATACAACATATAAAATGTGGAACACTATAAATATCAGGATTTATAGCCATATATCGAGCATTTAAGTCAGAGTTGGTATCGATATCGGTATCGGTACTCGTTATCGGCAGATAACGCTGGTATCTGAAAAGCTGGTATCTGTATTGGTATCGGTAAGGGAAAAGTGGTATCGGTGCATCCCTAGTTATAAAGTTTTAAATACAGCGCCCAGATTTACTACCATTATTATTACATAGGAAAACTGATTAGCCTCACTTTTCCTATGGCCATGCGGCCCAATCACTGATTATTCCCAATCAGTTAGAAAACATATTCCTCCGTTGTCAATGCTGCTTAGGATAAAACCTTCAAAAGACTCATGATGTTTTCCAGTGAATGCATTTTCTGCTTTTATTTGTCTGTATGTATAACCCAATAAGTATAAATAACTTTATATTCAACTCAATACCAGCCTCTGACAGAATCAGCTATATTCATAACACCTGGCCTGCTGACACCAAAAATGAACTACAATTAAAAACAAAGCCTGTGCACTGATCTGTATACCATTGAGATTATTACTACATAAGCATCTGCTGTCCTCCCATCGTCCTGTCCTACTGTAACACTGAAGCAGTGGACAATTTACTCCCACAGTGACTTTTTAAAGATTTGAGATATGGTTCTAAGATACATTGCATTCATTGCAATTTAAAACAAAGCCTGCAAGATTATCTGCATACTGTTGAGGTTATATTGCATAGCCATGTGCAGTCCTGCCGTCTACCCTGCATAGGACATTCAGAATTACTGAAATACAAAAATAATCAATATGCAATGAGTATCAGTGGGGTTGGTATCGCTGTAATTGGGGGAATTCAAGTTAAATATACTCACTGCCACTGCTGAGGGTGTTTCCCCATCCAGAGACCAGACACCAGGTTCCAGCAGAGGCGCAGCTGCTGGGCAAGGCCACGGTGCGGACATAGCTGTTCAGGGTGGCAGCTGAGCTCAGCTTAATAAGCATGATGTCATTGTTGAGGGTGTTGCTGTTGTAGCTGGGGTGCCTGATGACCTTGGAGGAGGAGATGAACTGCTCTGTGCCCTCGTTGGCGTCAATGTTGTGTTCACCCAGACGCACCTGGATAGACCTGTTAAACGACAAGAGAGAGATAATCTCTTATTTAGGGTCGACCAGAGGCCAGCCAGTGTTGACTGAACCCACAATGTCACCACAAACACGAGGGAATCTAATAATTAGAACCAGTGGTGGGTTTACAGGGCTGGGTGATTTGTATAGGCGTACAGTCTATTTGGATATAGATTCCATATGATCTACAACTGCATCCCTTTTTTCAGCCATTCATATATGACATATGGCATACGTTGATAGCAGTTGTCTCTTTCTCTCCAGAGCTGGAGCTAGCATAGAGTGGTCTGTAAGCAAAACGAGGCTCAGTCTCACTCCAGTAACAGAGCGCATGGTTTGTCTTGGGTTCTAAGCAACGCATCGCTCTTGAGCACCCACTCTGGTACAGTGCTGACCATCTGTGGTTCTCCGGGGTGAGTATGACCTGTCATGTCATACCATAAGGTGGTCACTTTGAACAACAAACAATTTTTCCCTTCACATTCTGCTAGCTGTCCATACTGAATGCAGCCAGGAAATAAATTTAGTGCCATTAAATTTCAGTGCCATTCAAAAATCAACAACCGTTTCCTAGAATCATAAACTGCACCTTTAATGTAAAAATAAATAATACCTATGAAGAATTTCACTTACGACTTGTAGCAATGGGCAGCAGACAGGACCCACAGGTTGCTGATCAGAGAGCCTCCACAAAAGTGATAACCAGAATTCAGAGAAACCTGGTAGGGCACTCCATTCTTTTGGCACTCGTACCCTCCGATGATCTTATCATCATCATCATCAACAGGGGCAGTGTCTGTGTGAGAGGTAGGTGTATGTAATTGCATTAACATATTCATACATCTGTAAGCTCACCAGACAAAGTCACATGCAACTTTCCCTTTCTACTTGTTTATGTTTTATTAACAGCATCAGTCCTGCCAGGTACAGAATACACCAGTCTACTGAGACTGGTCAGTCTGGAACACTCTTCCACAAACTGGAGAAGTCATATGAGCATTTCATCAGCTCTTCCAGACAAACCCTGGTCTTTGGTTTAGGTTAAGGTAAGCAGCTGTGGTATTGTATATATATATATATATATATATATATATATATATATATATATATATATATATATATATAGTGGCTGTACAATGAAAAACATTTATCTCCATTTTTGTCGATTTCGAGTTTTCTACATCATTAGAGCACAATAATGGTCGTTTACGGTGTGATGAATTTTTTATGATGAATGGACCAATAGAAGTGCTCCAAAATAGCTTGGAGAAAATTCTGGTTCCATTGATATACATTGAAAGTTAAATATGTTTTTGCTTACTCCTGTAAAGTTGCAGTTTTGGAGTTTTACTGTTTTTTTATTATTAGAAGTAGTATTAGTTATTTACAAGTAGTTTATTATTATTGTCTATTATATAATTAATTTAATTAATATTATTATGTAAAGTTATCTCACTACATTGGCAGACACTTTTACTTATTTTAAACATATTTCTTAAAAGAAGCAAATGTATCTACCAGTATAGTGAGATCATTTTACAACATACAAGCACTAATAAATGTAAAAGAGATGAATATAGTATTTAACAATTTTTAAAGTTTCAAAACAATCCTTCACATTTAACCATTCATGTAGGCCACATAAAGAAACTAAACTAAAAACAGCTCATTTGAACTTAAGTAACTAAAAGGATAATGTAAAAATTACTTAGTACACTAACCCCAACATAAAAAATACAAGAACACAAGAATAAAACACAGGATACAGGCCCTTCAAATAATCTCTTCATTTTCTTACAACAATCTCTAAAGGAGAAAAAAATGACATACATTGACTATAAATAAGATGATTAAACTCGCCAAGATGTTATTATTTACCACATAGATGGTTTTACCATGTACTATGTTGGAAACCCATTAACTTATAAAAAGCACATCCGGCCACATCCAAGTACATGCGTTGCCTAGAGCCCTAGAATCACTGTATCCACCAGAGTGAGATCTAGAATTCTGGCAACTGGAATTCTTGTTTGGAGAATACTGTATATGAAGCATGCTGAAGTAAAATAAACATCCTGCTATTGAGTTATTTGCAGCTTTTGCATAGTGGAAGGAACAAATATTGTTACAGAACAGAAATGCTACTTACATGCCACTGCAAAGAGAGCCAGTAAAATGAAGTACTTCATGTTTGCAGATTGAGGTCTGGATGCTCAGCTGAAAGTTATGGCGAGAACCTCTACTTTTATACTGCACTGCTGCCAGTTGATCATTGACTTCTTTGAGAATGACCAGATGGCCAAAGAAGGCCATAAAAAGATAATCAGTTATTTTAAGTTTGCTTCCTGTGTTTATTAAAATATGTAATACAATTAGAATATGCAAAGATCTTTATGTATTAATATTTTCACTATAAAATACATTTTTTTTCTGGATAAAATATGGACATTTAAATTCTGGATATTTTATTCAGAGGCATTCCTTGCAAACTCATCCGGGACCTGGCAGATGACAACATTGCTTTCTTAAAGAATGTGTTTAAGCTACATTTTCATATGTTTTATTGATACAGTGATGTGAATGGTCACAACTGTTTTCTAGTTATGATTTCTTTAAAGTTTGTCCCATCAGGTTCAAAATGGTTTAAAAGAAAAACTGAGCTGGAATATTAATTGGGTATGAATGCAATAACAAGAAAGGAATATTTATTTGTTTCATGTTCATGCTCATTTTTATTTGTGACAAAGCTTTAAACATCAACTTGGAATTTTTAGATTTCAAAAAGTCCTAATTGTCATTATTTTTCTGTTCTGGAAAAAGCTTCCAAATGAAATAAGACTAAAGACCTTTGGGAAAATATAGGCAAAATTAAATAGTTATTTATGAATTATAATATAATGACAAATCTGAAAGTGTTCTTTGTTCAGTACGGTGCAGTGCACATCAAGGACAAGCGGAAAAATATAATCATTCACGCTCCACAAATACCTCTCATATGGGAACCAACATCTGGCATCAAAAACGTGATGGTTCTAATTTGGATTCGGCTACGTGCACTTTGTTCGAGAAACCCCTTTGTGTACAATACATTGCTTTAATTCTATGTGCATTATTATTTATACTGTCTTGGAGATGAATTTCATTCAATAGACACAATTGATTGAATGGTAATTGATGTAAATAATATCTTGTCTATCCTTTTGCTTTATTATTATTTAATAGACAGATATACAGTCTTATAAATGACTTTAGTCAATGTCTACATGTCAATGCCAACAAGGCCAGATAGGCAACTATGATAAATAACCATACCTCTGCACATTACTAATATTATTATTTATTAGTTTATGTATATATTTTATTACAAATGTCCTGTTCGTAAAACTGTTACTAAATTCTTACTAAAAGAGACTTTATTTGGGTTAATCACAAACTCTGGACAGACTAGCATTAGCTTGCTAGCTGATGTTGACAGACTGGGTTAGGACTGGCGTGACGTCACATTTCGGCGCCCGTTCCCCCGTCTGTATACATGTAGTCGAGGTATTGAACATTTGTAGCTTCTGCGCTTTAAAGGTGTGTTATAAAGCATTCTGTGGGGTATGAGCCGTCATTATAACGTGAGTAAGGATGTCTTTTGTTCAGACCACGTCGTGTTTAGCTGCTGCGCGGAATACAGTAGAGTTTCAGGCGGGCAGCTGTGTTTGGTTGCGAGTTGCTAGCTGTGGCTAACGTAGCTAGCTTGGTTAATGTATGCCGGATGCCCATCCATTGCGGATGTGGTGCAGAATAAATGCGCATTAATGCGACAGATTTGATGTAGGCCACAGTTTAAATCACCCTCCATGTGTTCTTGCACATTTGAGACTCTTATGGTTGTGTTCTTTCGTTTTGTTTCTTATCTAATGGGCTGCAGCAGCAGCAAATCAGATCAACGTTAACGTTTCCTCTTGTGGTTTTCAGATCAGACCTCCTTCACTGTCTTCTGTATTTGACATACCTTCTGCTACCAAATAGACCCTAATCTACATATTACCCATGTTCCAGACTAGCTAAGCAGAATATTCTGTTATTTCCCCCCCTACCAGAATATATTCACCCCTATTGCCCTTTTGGACAAGGGCCAGTTTTTAGTGTTGATTGATTTTATATATATCTGCTCTGCATTTGGACGCAGCGTTCCACTGTAGATTTGTAGCTCCACTCTTTCTGTTGAATTCAGGCACCACTTTGGACCGGGACAACTTTGGCCTTGGCAGGGTGTGCATCGAACTGGTGAGCACCAAGCCATCAGTGTGATGGCATGTCAGCCACTTTGTGAATGGCACTGCGTCTGCCGGTCCGATCCGCGTGGCTTTCAACCAGGCCTGATCCATGACGGAGTACTATGAGGAGGGGGGGTTGCTGTATGAGCACTCACCTCCCATGCACATTAAAGTGGAGTCCCCGGAGGGTCCCTTTGGAGGAGGTGTCTCAGAAGATGGCTTCCCCAGGGAAGACGACGACTCGGACGGTAGCTGTGATCAGAGCAGTGGGCTCCCCGGTAGCCTGCCGTTCAACGTCGTGGTAGTACATCCTAACATTGTTGCCCCAGGAGTGTCCTCTGATGAACTCATCCCGATTGAACAAAGTAAGCTATCTATGTTGTTTTTTATTTGTTGTTATTAAATAATATCATGTAAAATGTGTAAAACTGCCCAGTTAAGCCCAACAGATCTGTCCAAGAGTGTCCAGCCTCAGTCCTAGAGGGCCTAGTCTAGTGCTGTTTGCTCTCCAAAGCAAATGACATATCTGCAGCTGCCCTTTATATCCTGTGAAAGTTTTATGGTGAATGGACCAATAGAAATGCTCTAAAAGTTTTAAAACCTCTTTACGTTGACTCTCCTGAAAAGTTACCATTTTGGAAATCTTGTTCTTTAGATAATGACAGTGTGGATGTTTGAACTTACCTACTACGTAGGTGTATTTGAGCAGGGAAGCCACCAGAACTCTCTAGGTCCAGATGTGGACACCACTAGGTTCTGTTGAAACTCTGGATTGGCAGATGTCTTATGTTTTCCAGAAAGACTGAGGTATTTTCCTGTCTGGCTTATTGTTGTTATATTGTGATGGTTTGTCAAACCATCTTTAGCAGGCAGACTTTTTTGTTTACACACATCCATTTGTGTAAATATATACATATATTTCTTTAGAGTAATAACCACCCCATGTTCATTAGCCAACATGTCACCATAACTTATCTGGTTGCCTCAAGCATTTTGTAAGTCTAGTTTGTTCCACTCGAAATGCAGGAAGCCAAATGTCAGTTTATTGCATAAGCATAAGCATGCACCTTTTATAAGAACTTACTCAAAAAGAGGATAGGCAATACTTGCTTTTTGAGCTAAAGCTGAAATTGTTTTTGTCCCAACATAATTTTTTTCCAACGTTAGTTTTAATATAAACCTGGCCCAAGCTTAACAAAGTTTTATCCAAATCTGACCGCATTGTCAAGTTGTGAGTCTAAGCCCAACAAAATTGTGTGCGAATGTGGGCCAACTGGCCTATTGTCGCCGAAAGTGATGATAATAGCCATGGCATGTTTATTTTAATTATTTTTAATCACCAGGTAATGGTTTTGAACAGCATCTTAAACCTTTTGAATCTGGATTAGTTTTTAAATGTGCCTTTATATAGGTGTGCATCCATTTGTTTATGATTGTGCTCAGAAGCGCCATCTCAGGAGTGTGTGGTTTCAGCATGGCTCACGCTTTAAAAAATAGGGAGAATAGGGAGGAGAAACAAAGTAAAGTAAAAAAAACTAAATTAAGAGTAAATGTGGGGTAACATCTGTTAAAAGCAGAAGCTGGACTATGAGAACAAAAGTCAGAATCCCAGTGCATTTCTGAAAAAATTATTTTTTAAAAATTTTATTTTTTAATTAGTTTTAATGTGTACTAATATTTCAGCCTCTTCACTGAACTGCAGGACTTATTTGTCTCTAGTGAGTAAGAAATTCTCTTTATATCCTGTGAATGATTTATGTTGAATGGACCAATAGAAATGCTCTAAAAGTTTTAAAACCTCTTTACATTGACTCTCCTGAAAAGTTACTACTTTGGAAATCTTGTTCTTTGGATAGTAACCATGTGCATGTTTTAACATAGTTACCTACTTAGTAGGTGTATTTGAGCAGGGAAGCCACCAGGACTCTGTAGGTCCAGATTTGGACACCATTAGGTTCTGTCGAAACTCAGGATCAGTGCTTGTTTCAATAACATGTGTCAATAACATCAACTACTACCGTATAACAGCTGTATAGTGTCATGTTGTTTATTGGCCCATTATACAGACATTGATTTTGGCCATTGATAAATTGCATTGCCTTTCACCTTTAGGCAGAGGTGTTTCGGCTGCGCTGGCCTCAGGGGGAGCAGGCAAGAGGAAGAGTCGCTTTAGTGGTGCTGAGCTGGAGGTGTTGGTGTCAGAAGTGACCAGATGTGAAGGAGAGCTGTTTGGGCCAGCTGGTAGGCTCAGGCGCCGGGAGAGAGAGCGGATCTGGGCCGGGATCCTGGAACGCGTGAACGCTGTGTCACGAGTCCCACGCACTCTTCGAGAAGTAAAGAAACGCTGGGATGACCTGAAGAGACGCAACGGAGGAAGGCTGGCGGATGCGAGGCACCGCTCCTGCTACCTGCCCAGCAGAGGAACTGGGGTTTTAGGAGGGCCTCCTCAGTTGAGTCCCAGGTTCCAGCAGACCCGACAGAAGCTTAGTACAAGGAGAAAGGCCAGCTTCACCTGTCTGTCTGACACTGATCCAGGTAATTTTGCATTTAAGTGTATTTTCATGTCTTCAGGGCAGAATCACTGTTAGAGACTCTGATGCGTTTCTGTGTGCCGTTGTTTGTCATTGCAACTGGGCATGTGAACTTTAGCTTCCTCCCTTTCAAGTATAAATACTGTTTATGATCCTGGTGTGGTCAGAATTGCAGTTTACTATGGTGGAGCTGGAAAAGGAAGCTGTTCTATGCCCTGTGGATGTCATTCCAGAGCAAGCCACCAAGGATCTGTCCGGTCACAGCCTGGAATCCCAGAAAAACATTACTAGCAAAACTAACTAGTTAATTCCAGACCTGCCAACCTTTACGCATTTAGACATCAAACTACGCTGCTACAATTCGTCACTTCAAAATACGAGAAAAGTCATTGATGGCTTTGAGTTCACCTGTCTGTGCATTTGTGCAGTAGGCAACTTGTCTATGGGTGTAACCGCATTGGGCAGCAACCTGTTGGGAAAAGAAGACTTCGACCAATCATAGCGCTAGTTTTAAACTCTTCAAACAGGCTACTTTTAATATTAATCCAATGATTGCCCATGCTTAATGCAGTTAATACTGTTTTTGAAAGTCTGTTAGAATGTTCCAGAGTGATTGGGCATAACTAGATTGAAATATGGCAATAAAACATTCTCTGTACATGGACTGCAGTATTATTCTATTCAAATAATGTACATTTTCTCTGTGATTAGGTATCAGGATTATTTATGCTGCAATGTTTTGTAATTGAGAGTGATATTATATTGTCCTGAAAGAACAGTTAATATCTTCTAGAAAGTAGAGCTTTATTGTTATTTATAATGTCCAATGTATTTAAGACACATAATATGCCACAGACCAATACATTTTTAAGTATGTTTAAGTTCTGTTACAGTTACCATATGCCAAATGCCTTGGTAAAATCATTACTGATCAGCAAATGTACCTGACCTCGCACAGCGATGTCGTGATGTGCTGCGCTGCCCCAAAAAATTGAGTTTAAATGCTCAAAGAATGATGGAACTGAGCTGAAATATTTATTTGAAAAATCACTAAGAATATAGTTGTAGTTCTAGTATATCACTAAGAATATGTTTTCTGTGGGAATAGCTTCCAACAAAAAGTAGACATTTAAATGGATTACTCTTATTACAGATACTGCAGTGTTTTAGCTTTGAAGTATGTCAGTGTCAGTTTGTCTGTCAGTTTTAAAAAATAATTAGGAAAAATTGAGCATTTATTTCTGCACTCAAATTCAATTTTTGAAGCTGCATCTTGAGTTAAAAATGGCTTCACTACCTCAATTCTGAAAATGATAAGAAAAGATTTCTGGCCACAAAACCCAAATTGGAGCAAATCATTTAAAAATGTATATGCTTGCAATAGTTGATAGATTGTTATAGAAACCTATAGACATGACCAGACATGCCCTTAATGAATCGGCATCAGACCCTCACCATATTCTATTACAAGCAAAAGGATCTAATCTTTACCAGTGTTTCTGTTTATTTACTCTACTGGAAATGATTTAGTGCATCATGAAATCTCAAACTGTGATGATTCAGTTATGATTATGAATATTATGACTCAAACAGAAACAAGAAAAAGAGTGCATATCAGTCCTGTTTTAAAGAGCTGCACTGGCTCTGTATCTTTTAGTAACAGACCTTAAAGTTCTATACTTGTTTATTCACTGTTTTTCGCCACACCCACTTTCGAGCGTGTGTTTCTTCCGCCTTTGTGTTCAAACTTCTGATCAGTTAACCAAGATGAATACAGTTACATGGAAGGAGACCAGAGAGACAGTAAGAAGTTTAAATGGTACAACAATGTCTCATCCGAAGTTAATAACACAGTGGGTGGATGATGGTGGTCTGAGGTTACCTACGGCGACGTTTTTAATTATTTTGTACTCTCGTAGTGTAGACGGTTTGACAATGAAAAGCTATAAAAGTACTGAAGTGTATCACTACCTGCATAGTGGGAAGGTGGGCCGTGTACTCCTACACAAAGACGGTGAGTTTATATTTCTGAAAGCTGGTTAAACTCAAGTCAAGCCAGCTGCCGATCCACTCTGCGTGGGTGTTAGTTACAGTCCAGATACTGGACACTGATCAGAAAACAGTTACTTAACTCGCATACACCTGACGTGTCTGCTTTCTCTGAGCTTCATAAGTGAGACATTTCTCTGGATAAGGATGCTCTGGTGCTGGTTTTCTCCACAGAATGGTAAGCGCAGACATACGGAGGTTTGGGTGGATGTTTTAAATTTAGGGTCTTCAATTATTGTGACCCCCTCTAACTGAACATATTATGCTAGTCATTATATGTTTGTTGTCGTTTTACTTGTAATTAGTATCAACGTATTTGCAGGCGCACCGGATGTTCTAACAAAGTAAACAAAGATGGCCGTCCCAGTGTTGTCATGGAAAATAGCATGAAAAAGCTGTACATAACTAGAACCTTCTTCTGTCACAGAATGTCTCTCTGTTTATGTTCCACGTCCAGATCTTAGATCTGCAGATACTGACCTTCTGCACGTACCTTTAGTAAAACACAGAAAATCTGGAGAGACTCTTTCAGTTCCTCTGCTTCTAAACTGTAGAACTCAATTCCAATTTTCATTATAGAGTCAGGATCGGTGCTCACTTTTAAGAAACAATTAAAAATGTATCTCTTTAACTCACCGTTAATTAAAACTTTAACATTGTAGTACCTATAAAGTCACATAACATTGTCTTTTGGTTACTTACGTTTATGTTATTACTGATGAAAACTGTCTGTAGAGCACTTTGAGCTGCCACTGGTATAAAAGGTTCTCTATAAATTAGAAATGGACCGTTCAGCGTTTTTGAGGCCGATTCCGATCACCGATCGCCTTTCAACGCGATCGACCGATACCGATAGAGGGCGTGGCTACATGGCAGGGCTACATGTAGTTATTAGCGCAAGCAAGTTATGAAACATGATCTAAACTGGATTGTTACCATTTTTAACGAGCTCATGTGAAACAGCATCATATTTTAAACAAAATTACCAATTAATAAACAAGGTAAATCAAACTAATATCCCTAATACTGCAATCATTATTTAGACCGTTAATGTAAAAAAGCTAAATAAATACATGCAGTCAAAACTGCAGTCATTAAAAACAGATTCTGTGTTATTTCAAACTAAAAACTGTAATCATTAAATGTAGAATATTGAATTGCTGCTGCTGTACTGTTCGTACCGGTCAGATCTGGTCTGTATGGTGTTCTGGGTTATTAGTTTTGTGTTAGCTGCGTGTGCTAGCTCTGCTGTTTGCTGGTACTCACTGTATTCAGCCGTGTGGTGTACTCCTAAAAGTCGTATCAGATTAGAAAGACAAGCTGGCAGGCGGACGCAACGCAAACGCAAACTGTTCTCGCGAAGCACGCCACTTTAGTCAGTCTTTCGAAAATGAAAGGGTGTGTGTTTCCACCTAGCGGTTCAGATAGGAATTGCAGGGAGCTGGCCGGAGGGGGTTTCAGTGAAACACTAGCTGGAAATACAGAAATTAGGCTCTTTTGTATAACGCCATCGATTGGCTCTCGGGACCAGCTAAATTGGAGAAATCGTCAATCACATATTTGAATAAAAAATCGGCCAATACCGATACATAGCCGATTGATCCTTCCATCTCTACTATAAATAAAGATGATTATTATTATTATTATTATTATTATTATTATGAACATTCACAGAACACGTGAATGAGACTGGTCTTGTCTATATAGTTGCAGAATATAGACAATAAAATCTGAAAATAGAAAGAGCACATACCTTATTGATTATTATTATTATTATTATTATTATTATTATAGTTATGATCGATTATAACATTTTAAAAATCTTTGATCTGCCTCCATCTGTACGCCCCAACTGAGCACTAAAGCAGTGTTGGCCAGTTTGACTTTCCTTTTGTTTCTATCAGTTGCAGGAGGAGACGGTTCTGAAAGGGATGGCTTTGAAAAAGAGGACGAGCCTGGCGAGCAAGAGGTTGACGAAGGAAACAAGGATTGTGAGGCTGTAGATAACAGCATGGAGGACAAACTGGGGTTAGGTCTAGGATTAGGAATCGTACCACCCCCGACGTCGGAGCGCTGGCTGCCGCCTTCGCCGCTCTACAGCGCTCCCTTCCTGAATGGGACGCCTCAGCCAAGTCCGGAACCTTCCCTTGGAGCTCATCAAGGCCCACTCGAGCCCCCTCCGTCACGCACTTCCTGGCTGGAGGACGAACTTAGGGGACTTGGGGAGGCAGCTGTGCAGCTCGGAGATCGGCTGGAGCAGAATTTGCGAGAGTTCGGCGAAGGCTTCCGGCGTGACATGCGGACACTGGTGGCCTCGCAGGAGGCCCTCACAATAAGCTTGCAGCAAAACAATGTGCTTTTGCAGCGACTGTTGGGACTTCTGGAAATGCAGCATCAGCTAAATCAGCCTCCGCAGCAACAGCTTCTGCAGCAACAGCTTCTCCAGCAGTCGTCACAAGAACTTTCACGGCATCAGCAGCAACAAGGAACTCCGCCCCAGCAGCAGCTAGCCCAGCAGCTTGAACAAATCCCTCAGAACGCGAGCGAGCAGTTAGCGCCTGTTACTTCAGTACCCCCACCGCCAGATATATTAGATGGCACTTCTCAGCCTGAACCATCAACCGTGATTAATACTCAAAGGCCACGCCGCGGTAGAACGGTAGACCACAGGAGAAGACGTAGACACTAGATAAGTAAATTTGCTTCAATTACTATAGACAACTGAAGTCATGTTGTCGTTTTGCAGTCACCTCCAAAGCCTGAAAAAGGAAATCCAGGTCTGGGCTGGTTTTCTCTATGGGAACAAGGATTGGTTTAGTCGTGTTTTGTTCTAGGTGCTACATGCTCCATGCTACATGCGACATCATAAGAACTAAAAACTCTCCAGAATACACCATTTAAAGGAGCCGTGAGTAAGATTTAGGTTGATCTGTTTGTAGAAACAGAATACAACTCTTTAGATCCACACTGGAGAGAATCTTCTTCCAACGAAGGCTTCCAAACTCCAGCTTCTTATTCAAATTGTGCCATTCCACCTTAAATTTTGTTTCAGTGAAGTAGTAATGTTGAGTTACTACGCTGTACTAACGATATGAGCATGGTAGGTAGGTTTGCTAGATTTCTGCTGAAGCATTTAGTTTTATGAGAAGTTTAAAAAAAACTAATTTTGACAAATGAAGAATAATAATTATTTAACTTAAATAGCAGTCAACGGTTTACACCCAACCACCGTCTACCACAAGTCTATGCATAGAAATAAAATCAGTACTATGTTTCTGAGAATATATACAGAACATAATGTATCAATATTTGTTAACATCTCTAGATGTTACACACCACATAGTAGTGAACCTACTTATGTAATGGTTTCAGTGCGCAGGAGTGTCCTTAGTGACCTAATTTAAATTATCCAATAATATAGGGAGAAAAATGTCCACAGGTACCACAGGGCATGTCAACCACATTTTTTTAAACATCAGTCATTTCTCCCGTAGAGAAAAGCAGCACAGGCCTGAGCTGAATCTCAAGTGGCTCCCTATTCCCTACATAGTGCACTACGTGAGTAAGGGAAATGTTGCCTTCCACACCCAAGTAGTGCCCTGTACGTCCAGTAGGGGTCTGTGTACAGGTGCCTAAATCCCAGTTGTCTGTCTGTTAGACATATTATGCTTTGTTTGGGTACAGGAACCATTTTTATTTATTTATTTATTTATTTTTGGATTTTTGGTTTTAGAGACCCCTATCAGGCATAATATTAAAACCACTTTCTACAATAGGAACATTTTGTAGTTTAACAATTACAGACTGTAGTCCATCTGATTCGCTGCATACATTGTTTATCTCTTTTAAGCCTGTTCTCTCATGATCAGGACCCTTACAGGGACCACCACTGAGCAGGTACTATTAAGGGGGTGGATCATTCTCACCACCGCAGTGACACTGGCATAGTGGTAGTGTTAGTGTGTGTTGTGCTGGCATGAGTGGATCAGACACAGCAGTGCTGCTGGAGTGTTTCAGCACCTCACTGTCACTGCTGGACTGAGAATCGTCCCCCAACCAGCAACAACCAGCCAACGCAGTACTGCTGTGTCTGATCCACGCACACCAGCACAACACACCACTGCCACGTCAGTGTCACTGCAGTGCTGAGAATGACCCCCCCACCCAAATAATACCTGCTCCGTAGTGGTCCTCTCGGGGCCTGATCATCAGGGTGAAAGCGGGGCTAACAGGGTACACAGATGGACTACAGTCTGTAAGTTAGAACTACAGAGTGCACCTGTATTGTAAATAGAGCTGATAAATAAGTCCTAAAGCACTGATTTGAGTTTGTCCCACGCCAGTACAGTTGCTGGTTAGGCTTTATTCAGCATTTCAGTAGTCTGTTTAAGATATGGTAATAACACAGTGCCCATTGTTGTTGTAATCTGATATTCGGATTAAACCCATTTTATATATATATATATATATATATGGCTGAAGTGATGTAAGAACTATCATCATTTAATAAACAAAGAGAAGAATTTTTGTTAATCGAGAGCCCAAGCATGTTAGACATAGTGTGTATGTATAATACACAATCTCAGAACTGACTAATCACAATGCATTCCCAAAATAACAGAAACGTGGGGAGTTATTATTTCCAGACCTACTCAGTGCACTGTGTTGGAAGCAGTGACCCATTTGAGATTCAGGCCTGGAGTTCCTTATTGTGGCATGAGGCCAACTACAGAACTACAAACCACCTCTGTGGTCTATAGCTATTTATTTTAATCAATGATTTATATTCTGATGTACAGCAGGTTGTGCCATGTCTTAAAAGCTAAATTTGGTTTGCCTGTTGCAAATGATAGGCTACATGTAAAAAGTTCTATCAGCATTGTGTTGAATGGGTTATTCTGTGTCAAATTGCTGCGGAATTGAGTATAGCAAGTTATACACAGCATGGAAAACGGACAGTAACGTCTGCTTCTTTTTTGATCATTTGATTGACTAGTACAAGTACAATTGCCGGGAACTTAAGGTATTCTTATCAATTACATATCCAGGGACGTGTCAGATGGGTAATGAAAGACCAGATGATTGTTTATCATCATATTTATTAGCATTTTAAAACAAATTCCAGTCTTTGAGTACTGCAAATAGCCATTAGCCTTATTTAGTTGGAACCTAATCCAGTAAATTGCTTCATATTCCACTGTGCTGTTTCATAAAATGTTAAAAATAGTGGTCCTTGAATTTGGTTGGGGTTTTAAACCTACTGTGGTCTAAAGCCACAGCCAGTGAAGGGAGTTAAGAGCACCGCCTGAACATGGTGGGCAAATTTGGATTGTTCAAAAGGATGATCATTCCGCATCACCACATAGACTCCAGCAGATGTTTTGTAGTATTTAGTCGTTTTGGTAAGTTTTGAAAACTGAAGGCAGTTTTAATACTTTTATGAAAGTAATGTTTTTGCATTACTTTGTATATATTTGTTTAGGTTTTATTAAACACCCCCCAAATAAAAAGCTAATGAAAAAGCTAAGTAAAGGGAATGTTTGCAATAGTACAAAACGATGAATCAGTCATAATAAATATTAGTAATAATAAGTAATATTTACAGTACTGAGCAAAATTCAGAGACCACCCTTTCATTTATTTCATTTCCAGTCACTGAGTAAAAGTTCTCACTTCCTGTGCACATTGATGATGTCCATTGTTTGGTGTTTTACTGCTAATGTCTATTTTCTTTTCTCCCTAATGTTCTTCTTGGCAGCTACAAATCCTTTAAGACCCTTAGTGTTGAGGTGTCTTCTCACAGTGAAAGCATAGCCAGAAACACCTGTGGATATTTTCAGACTTGAAGCAAGTGTGGAGCTTGTTTTCTTCTCTCTCTCAAAAACGAAAGCTTTAATTATTGGCTATCTGATGTTGTTCAGTGTCCCATTTTCTCTATAGTTTTTAGTCATTTTAGCTCAATTTTGGAAAGCCATTAGTTTTCCTTGGCTGGCTTTTCCCCTTTCTCATGCGAGTGCATAATCTGTTTATCTAATCTCCTGAAAAATGAAGAACGTCTACTTCAAAGCCCTGTCTACTGCAAGTTAAATAAATGAAAGCTGGTCTATGAATGCTAACAATAGAATTGTAGAAGTTTTTCCATTTGTTCGTGAATGTAATGTCTTTAGCTTTTCTTGTTCTTATAGAACATAATATTGAAGATAATTTTCGATTATCAATTAAATAGTTGCAAACCACCTGTAGGCACTTTCCACGAGATCTCTGCTGGGTCTTAAAACCTCCATTCCTCAGGTTATTTGACATGGAATGACCCCAAATGCCATTATACCTAAACTGGCCTTTGTGTATTCTTTGGTGGCACACAGTAAATTATTGATGATTTCATTGGAACAGCTCTCTGTATTTAATTATTCATGCCTATGTTTGTTTAATACTTGTCATATTAAGGGAGAGGGCCTGTTTTGATGGTACTTGTCGAGGTAAGATTTCTTCCAGAAACAAGAATCAAATACTTGGTGCTGAAGGATAATTGATACTGTCTATGATAATTTATCTAAATGCTCTATAACGAGTACATAATGCACTTGAATTCTTAGATTGAAAGAAAACGTTTTTAACTGAACAGCCACTTCATGTTGATAATCTATTCTGTGCATGCCATGCAAGGTAGCTTCTATAGATTGGTGGGTATCTTTTGCAAAAATTTATACTATGTACGTTAAGAGGACCTTTACTGGCAAGGTGTGTCTGAATATGAACATGCATTAATAAAGGAGATCTGTCAGTTTATTGTGTGTCCTCTACCTTCCAGCAGTGTACTTCCAACAGTGAACACATGGTCAATACACTGACCAGCCATAACATTCTAACCACCTCCTTGTATCTACACTCATTTTCCATTTAATGCACTTTGTAGTTCTAAACTTACAGACTGTAGTCCATCTGTTGCTTTATATGCTTACTGTAACCCTGTTCTTCAATGATCAGGAGCCCCAAAGGGCCACCACAGAGCAGATATTATTTTGGTGGGGGGTCATTCTCAGCATTGCAGTGACATTGACGTGTTAGTGGTGCTGGAGTGTTTAAACACTGTGTCCACTCACTGTCCACTCTAATAGACACACCCACCCTGCTGGTCCACCAAGTAGTCTGTGTTAGTCATTCTTTAGTCCTTCATCATTAGTGGTCACAAGATGCTGCCCACAGGACACTGTTGGCTGGATGTTGCTGGTTGGTGGACTATTCTCAATCCAGCAGTGACACTGAGGTGTTTAAACACTCCTGTGTCTGATCCACTTACACCAGCACAACACACACTAACACACCACAATCATGTCAGTATATCAAGTCAAGTTTATTTATATACAGAGTTTTGAAAACAGACAGGTACAACATATATCCCCCAGTGAGCAAGACAGAGGCAGTAGCAATGAAAAACTCCCTCAGACTGGAGGAAGAAACCTTGGGAGAAACCAGACTCACAAGGGGAGACCCATCCTCCTCTGGTCAAACAGTATTTACAGTTTAATAAACTAAATATCAAAGAAAAGAGTCTCTGTTTGAAATCTGGATAGCAAAGCTTTAGAAGCTGCACAGGTAGAGGCAGTCTCTGACTGAGGCAGTCTCTGACTGAGTCTTTATATAAAGTGGGCGTGAGGTGAAACAGTCCCATCCTATCTCAATGCTGGTGCATCTGGGTGGTGTACAGTGATGTAACTGAGGGTGTAGCAGTTAATACAGATGGACAGGTGAGCTGGCTGGTGATGGGTGGGGAGGAGGCCCCCTGATGGTCAGTCCTCCCACAGCGTTCAACAGACAGGAGGACAGTCATTACCTCAGGAAGAGTAAAGAGAAAGTTAGTTCGGCTTTATCAATAGTGGTAGGGGTTCAGACCACTGAAGAACAGGGTGAAAGGGGATAAACAGTGTATGCAGTAAATCAGATGAACTACAGTCTGTAGTTATTGAACTACAAGGTGTTCCTATGTGGTAAGTGGAGCTGATACAACGGAGAAAGTGTGTAGATACATAGAGGTGGGTTTAATGATATGGCTGATTGGTATATATATTAAATTACATGTTAGCAGGTAAAGGTGTGCAACCTGACATACACACAAATACCTTACAGACTCGTTGGCGTAAATATGGTTATTTTATGAAGTTTTTAGGGTTAAAGTGCTTAAATAGAGTGAAGTTCAGACATTTTTATAGAGATTTCTCACCAGAAAGCTGATTGCATCAGTCACCCCCATCAGACTTGTTTCTATATTCAGTCTATTATGAAGACCCTCACTTTGGTGCTCTAATTGCATGTAAATCTACCTCTTAAGGTCTCTGAGAAATGAAAATCATAGCAGTTATTTCCTGTTTCCAAGAGGAAACACCGCATGAGTTAGTATCTGACTTGGCATCTCATAATAATGATTTGGTAATTTGTAGTTATGGCTAAGTACTTTGTAATTATAACTGAGACTAAGACTTACTACATAATAATTATGATGTAGCATCTCATAATAGTAACTTTGTATCTCATAATAATGACTTGAAATCTTAAAACTATGACTTAGCATCTCATAATCACGACTTACCATCTCACAATTATGACTTACTATGTAATAATTATGACTTAGCATCTCATAATCACGACTTACCATCTCTCAATTATGACTTACTATGTAATAATTATGACTTAGCATCTCATAATCATGACTTAGCACCTCACAATTATGACTTACTATGTAATAATTATGACTTAGCATCTCATAATCATGACTTACCATCTCACAATTATGACTTACTATGTAATAATTATGACTTACTATGTAATAATTATGACTTAGCATCTCTTAATCATGACTTACCATCTCACAATTATGACTTACTATGTAATAATTATGACTTACCATCTCACAATTATGACTTACTATGTAATAATTATGACTTAGCATCTCTTAATCATGACTTACCATCTCACAAGTATGACTTACTATGTAATAATTATGACTTAGCATCTCATAATCATGACTTACCATCTCACAATTATGACTTACTATGTACTAATTATGACTTAGCATCTCTTAATCATGACTTACCATCTCACAATTATGACTTACTATGTAATAATTATGACTTAGCATCTCATAATCATGACTTACCATCTCACAATTATGACTTACTATGTACTAATTATGACTTAGCATCTCTTAATCATGACTTACCATCTCACAATTATGACTTACTATGTAATAATTATGACTTAGCATCTCTTAATCATGACTTACCATCTCACAAGTATGACTTACTATGTAATAATTATGACTTAGCATCTCATAATCATGACTTACCATCTCACAATTATGACTTACTATGTACTAATTATGACTTAGCATCTCTTAATCATGACTTACCATCTCTCAATTATGACTTACTATGTAATAATTATGACTTAGCATCTCATAATCATGACTTAGCACCTCACAATTATGACTTACTATGTAATAATTATGACTTAGCATCTCATAATCATGACTTACCATCTCACAATTATGACTTACTATGTAATAATTATGACTTAGCATCTCTTAATCATGACTTACCATCTCACAATTATGACTTACTATGTAATAATTATGACTTACCATCTCACAATTATGACTTACCATCTCACAATTATGACTTACTATGTAATAATTATGACTTACCATCTCACAATTATGACTTACTATGTAATAATTATGACTTAGCATCTCTTAATCATGACTTACCATCTCACAAGTATGACTTACTATGTAATAATTATGACTTAGCATCTCATAATCATGACTTACCATCTCACAATTATGACTTACTATGTAATAATTATGACTTAGCATCTCTTAATCATGACTTACCATCTCACAATTATGACTTACTATGTAATAATCATGACTTACCATCTCACAATTATGACTTACTATGTAATAATTATGACTTAGCATCTCATAATCATGACTTACCATCTCACAATTATGATCTACTTTCTCATCCATATGACTTCACATCTAATAATTAGGACTTGGTGTCTCATGTTAAAGTGCTTAAATAGAGTGAAGTTCAGACATTTTTATAGAGATTTCTCACCAGAAAGCTGATTGCATCAGCCACCCCCATCAGACTTGTTTCTATATTCAGTCTATTATGAAGACCCTCACTTTGGTTCTCTAATTGCATGTAAATCTACCTCTTAAGATCACTGTGAAATGAAAATCATAGCAGTTATTCCTTCTTTCCAAAAGGAAACACAGCATGAGGGAGGGTCTCTGAGCTGTCCTTGCATTTTGCTCTATAAGAAGTGGGCGTGTTTTTTTGTTGTTTTCATTAGACAATGAAACTCTCCCGGCAATACCCAGCATGCATATCACAAATACATCACAGCAACTGGGAATCCCTGTGGTGTCAACCAATACTGAACTATAGATTATAAAATACAACCCCAGCCAGAATCAGTGTAACTCTTACCTCAAATGATGAATCTGTCTTTATTCAGCTCAGTATGGACAGTGGAGGTATGTGTCTTGCTTTCTTTGACTTTTATCTTGTTGTCTTCCTTGCCAGACATGACGTTCGTAATATGACGTTCGTAATTATAATGATGATCTGAAGACTGCAGTTATACAGCTGCTAGATTTTGACATCCTAGCAGTAACATTAGCCCCCTGCATTTACCAGATAATGGAAATAAAACAGGGTTTAGTCTAAACAATGGCAAAACATAATCAGTCAGAGCAAAAGTCATAGATAACCAAGTAAAAATATATATAACAATTTTTCTCCTTAATACTCCTTTGTTTGATATATGTCTGTGAAACTGGCTGATGCATCCAAATAAAATCAATGCCAGCTTATAATTAATGGCCTATTTACACAGCCAGAAGCCGTCTCCAAGGTCTCTAAGAGATCAGCAGAAAACCCTCTTAACTAATTGTGGGCATTGCTTGGCAAAATTAACACTTGCTTTAAATTGATTGGCTGTCTTTTTACCTACTACGTCACAAATTAGGACTTGGTATCTGACAGCTATGAGTTCTTTCTCATAATTATGATTTACTTAATTACAATTTAATATCTCATTATAATGACTGGAATTAAGACTTGGTATCTCACAATTATGACTTACATTCTCATAATTATGACTTAGCTTCTAATAATTAAGACTCATAACTAAGACTTGGCATTGCACAATTATGAGTTAGTGTCTCATAATGACATAATGGTATCTCATAACAATGACTTAACATCTCATAATCATGACTTGGCATGACAAAACGTAGTATCTCATCATTATGACTTTCTTCGCATAATTATGACTTACAATCCCATTAAATTGACTTAGCATCTCCTAATTATGAGTTAGCATATCACAATAATAATGTATTTCATAAGACTTCAAATCTCATAAGCATAACTTTGTCAGAATCATGACTTACTATATCATAGTAATGATTAGCATCTTAACAATTATGAAATGGTACTTCTTAATCATAGTTATAATCACAGTTATAACTTACTATGCAATAATTATTAGATGCTAAGTCATAATTCTGACAAAGTGTGATTATGAGATTTGAAGTCTATAACATATATTATTATTATTATTATTATTATTATTATTATTATTATTATTATTATTAGATAGATAGATAGATAGATAGATAGATAGATAGATAGATAGATAGATAGATAGATAGATACTTTATTGATCCCAAAGGAAATAATAAAATAATGTATTATTATTATTATATGCTAATTCATTATTATGACAATTATGACTTAGCATCTAACAAAAGTTATAACTTACTATGTAATAATTATGATGTAGCATATCATAATGGTAACTTAGCATCTCATAATTATGACTTACAATCTCAAAATTATGACTTAGCATTTTATAATTATAACATGGTATCTGATCATTATGGGTTGGAATCTCATAATAATAGCATAGCATTTCACAATTATGACTTACTTCCTCATCATTCTGACTTAGCATCTAATAATGATGACTCATGATTATGATTTTAATGAGTTAGTATCTGACTTGGCATCTCACAATAATGACTTATAATAATGACACAATAATGGTATCTTGTAATAATGACTTAGTAATTTGTAATTATAACTAAGACTTACTACATAATAATTATGATGTAGTATCTCATAATAATGACCTAGCATCTCACAATTATGACTTATTGTGTAATAATTATGATTTAGCATCTCATAATCATGACTTACCATCTCACAATTACGCTCTACTTTCTTATCCATATGACTTCACATCTAATAATTAGGACTTAGTGTCTCATGATTATGATTTGAATGATGAGTTATCTGACTTTGCATCTCACAATTATGACATACTATGTAATAATTATAACTTGGCGTCTCATAATCATGACTTACAATCTCATAAATATTAGTTTCAGTATTAGAACATACTTTCTCACAATTACGATACCAAAAGTAATTATAGTGAGATAGTAAAATACATAAATAAATAAATATGGAAATGACGTATTGAGTATTTTATTTATTCAAAAAATGACTTCATGGCATGACATTCTATAATAATGACTAAGCATCTCACCTTATGACTTACTTCCTCATCATTATGACTTAGCTTCTAGCATCAAGTGTCTAATGGTCATGATTTGAAATATGAGTTAGTATCTGACTTAGCATCTTACAATTACGACTTACTATGTAATAATTATAAATTAGCATCTCATAATCATGACTTACAATCCCATAAATATTAGTATCATTATTAAAACGTACTTTCTCACAATTACAATACAGAAAGTAATTATTGAGAGATAGTAAGACATCGTTTTGGAAATTATGTATTGAGTATTTAATTTATTTAATTATGACTTTGTGGCTTACCATCTCATAATAATGACCTAGTATTTCACAATTATGACTTACTTCCTCGTCATTATGACTTAGCTTCTAGCTTCAAGTATCTAATGGTCATGATTTGAAATATGAGTTAGTATCTGACTTAGCATCTTACAATTATGACTTACTATGTAATAATTATGACTTACTATGTAATAATTATTATCTTATAAATATTAGTATCATTATTAATACTTACTTTCCCACAATTACGATACAGAAAGTATTTATTGTGAGATAAAATAAAACTAAAATAAAATACATATAAATAAATATGGAAATTATGTATTGAGTATTTTATTTATTTAATAATGACTTCATGGCATGCCATCGTATAATAATAATGACTTACTATTTAATAATTATTATCTCGTAAATATTAGTATCATTATTAGAACGTACTTTCTCACAATTACGATACAGAAAGACATAATTTCGGAAATTACGTATCGAGTATTTTATTTATTTTTTGCTTACATATTTGTAATTTCTTTATAAGCTTTGTCTTAATTTGTTTTAATTCGTGAATTCTTGATAAGCTTTTCTTTTAAAAAGCTTCAGTACATCTGCACCCAGATTATGCCCAGCGTGTCTCCTTTGATAAATAAGCCCCAGGTATGACCAGACCGCCGGACCGGACCCGGGGTCGCCGTGTCGGCTCCTCTCCAGCACAATAGGTGGCGGCATGGAGGGCGTAGCGGCGCAGTTAGCCGTACTGAGGACGAAGAAGATGTCACGGGGGAGAAGAGGGGACTCTTTCGGTAAAATATGGCCGCTTTACGACCCGAACCCGAAAAAGCAGCGGAGAGCCAGCTAGTGAACCGCGACCCCTCAGAAGACCAGCGTGAAAAGCTCCAGACCCCAGCGAGCGGGGCTGCGGACCCCCAGCCTCAGCCTCAGAGCACAGGTGTAAAAGAAGCGAGAGGACACTGTAGCACCACATCTGTGCCCAATTCATCTCTCAATACAAGCTCTGCACAGCCTGCACTCAGCAGCGGACCCCAGGACTCCGGCGGGGCTGCTCCAGGCTCTCCTGAGCCCCCCAGACAGAACAGATCTGAACTTGTTTGGTCTGATACGGAGGAGGCTTGCGATCTGACGCTTGGGAGCAAGTCGGGCAAAGAAAACACGGGTGAGCACAAAGCATTTCCACAGCCTGTTGGTTTTTTTGGTTCAGTCTTCATTGTGTTGTGTTGATGTTTGGCTGTAATAACAGTCGCCACCCCTCTGCTCCGGCCGCGCATCTGCACAGCACTGCTAAAGAACTTTTACGAGGGACTAGTTTGTTTGCACACTCAGCTACTTCTCCGTTCAGCACCATGGACACGTAAACCAGCAGCTAGTTAATGGGATCAGGTTTCATTAAACTTCTTTTAGGGCTGGACGGTCTGTCTGCCTGCGATAGCACGATACTTGTACGTTTTGCATCACGATATTTAGTTTTTTCTAAGATTTAGAACCAACAGTGCCTCAGTTAAAGGGCCCTTGTAAAGAAAAACACATTCTATCTCTTCTTTTCTGAAGTAAGCATTGTTAGAATGTAAACACACCATTCACTCCACAGTCAGCACATCCATATATGGACACTATGGGGTTAAAACTCGTTTTTTTAATACTCCATGTCTGTGACATCACAAAAACAAGCTTGTTCGCATTCTGGACCACTTAAGTTGGGGTGGAATTATGTGCCAAGATCACTTTATCACCTCTTTTTAGGTTTTCAGTTTCAAACACTCCAGAATTATGTCAATGATTATCAACGGATCTAATAATTAGGACTTCTCATTATTATGATTTGGACAATGAGTTATCTGATTTTGCATCTCACAATTATGACTTACTATGTAATAATTATAACTTGGCGTCTCATAATCATGACTTACAATCTCATAAATATTAGTATAATTA
This sequence comes from Megaleporinus macrocephalus, assembly GCA_021613375.1. Classification (NCBI taxonomy): domain Eukaryota; kingdom Metazoa; phylum Chordata; class Actinopteri; order Characiformes; family Anostomidae; genus Megaleporinus; species Megaleporinus macrocephalus. The sequence goes on from CM038705.1 coordinate 12,382,754, forward strand.
TTAGAACATACGTTCTCACAATTATGATACAGAAAGTAATTATTGTGAGATAGTAAAATACATATAAATAAATATAGAAATTATGTATTGAGTATTATATTTATCTAATAATGACTTCATAGCTTACCATCTCATAGTAATGACCTAGCATCTCACAGTTATGACTTACTTCCTCATCATTATGACTTAGCTTCTAGCTTCAAGTGTCTAAGGGTCATGATTTGAAATATGAGTTAGTATTTGACTTAGCATGTGAAGAAACCATTTTTGATGGTATGTTAAAGACTGGTATGGTGTTGCAGCCGTCTCTACTGAAGCTAGCTAGCGTGCTGAACAGCGGGAGAAGGGAGAAGGTTCTAGCTGCTCTGGATGTCATTGCAGGAGTTTTATTACAAGGAGGGCGGGGAAACAATGCTGCGTGAACTGTTTTCAGAAACTTGTGCACTAAGTCCCAAATGTCTGCTTACTCTCTAATTAGTGCACTAGGTCAGTTAGAACATGTGGACGTCTACACAAAAAGCCGAGTAGATATCCTGTACAGAAATAACCGCACCCCACTGCATCGCTATGATGCAAACTGCAGCTGGAGGGCCGGAAAGTCCTTTTCCACCTAGGGGGCGCTATTACACTCTCTTAAAATGTCTGTGGATTATGTTGTTTACAGTCGATCAGTGTAATAGAGACACCATGAGGAACTTTTATCGAGTACCAAAAGTTGTTGTTCAGGAGGGAGTAAATTCAAGAAACGACAGTAAGCCTCCGTCTGCAGTCAGGACGAGAGACTGAAGGAGCTTCGAGTTTGAGTTTCACGTTTCTAGTTAGAATTTAATGGTGTTTCTTGTAGCTGCTGTTCTAAATCTATCACCAGTGCACAGTCACAGCACCCACAGATGAACTGTTCATGATCTATTACTCTCTCTGAGCGTGGGGTTCTTTTATTCACCGGTTTCCACCATTCCACCTTAAATGCTGTAGCAGGTTCCAGAGTGGTGGCTGAGGGCTGCACTATTTATAGTGGAACAGGAATAAAAAGCTGACCTGATGGTCAGTAGGAGTGAGTGTTGTATTGTGTACAGTTGATCTGGGGGCAAAGGTGTCAAAAGTATTCACTTTCATTACTCAAGTAGAAGTAGAGATACTAGGGTTTAAAAATACTTTGTAGAAGTTGAAGTATCAACTCAAACTTTACTCCAGTAAAAGTGTAAAAGTACTGCTTTCAAAACTACTTAAAGTGTAAAAGTAATGTAAGGGGGGAAATATACCCTTAAGGACAAAAGCCACAGGGGTCTATAGAGCACTAGCCCACATCCCCAAAAAAATAATTCTTCTAAAAGCCATAATGACTGTAATGTTATTTTAAACTGTTAATGTTGATACATTTGAGATGCGCTAGGCTTCCTGTTTCTTTAGTACCTACGCTGTAGGGCTGTTTGTTGGCGAGTACCTGGCGATATGATACGTATCGTAATAAAGGGCTCGTGATGTAATGTATTGTAAAATATTGCAATATTGGAAGTGATATATTGTGATTTTTAAAATTCTACTATTAAAACACACCACTGTATGAACAGGTTTGCCAGTACTGACAATAGCAATGCGCCCTTGTGCTGCTTGTTAATGTTGGAGTGGAGCTGAAAATGGATTACAACACTGCCATCTAGTGGTCAGAGTCTGCCAGGAATCTTTGCATGTAAACTGTTAACTAATAATCGGTACTTTGTTTTTGAGAATTGATACAATATCACTAAACATAATATCGCGATATCCAATCATTTTCTTACACCTCTATATATATATAGGGAGTAGGGGGCCGCTTGCAATTCAGCTTTGGTGATCTCAAAATAAAGGAAGTTTGTGGTTTGGTTTGGTTGTAACACTGTAACATGTTAATATTTATTTGGTATTTGGTTTTAATTTGTTAATATTTATTTAATGGTTATGTGTTTTTCAGTATCTATTTCTAGGTTCATTCTACAGCGACTGTGTATAGTGAAGGTAAAAAACAAGAGCGGAGAGGGTCTGTCAGCGAGAGAAAGAGATGTAGCTGAGCTTACTGCTGGATTTGTATTCCATCTGTGAGTCAAGCTATAGCCAAATACAGCATTTAATGAATTCTGTCAGTTTGTAGGGGGAAACGCGGTGGTGACTTCAATAGCGGTATAAACACTACTACACTACTAGTTTCTCACGTCTAATAAGAGTACTTCAGTTCACTCCAGCATTCAGGAGAGCCGAGCGTGCGGCTGCTTGTCTAAACAGGGCAGTAAAGAGCTGAAAGTAGCATAGAGTAGTCCGTTTTATTCTTATTGTATTTGTACTTGTTGTGCTATCCGGTGTGGACCGGATCAAGATGGGTTCCCTTTTTGAGTCTGGTTCCTCTCGAGGTTTCTTCCTCTTAAATCTGAGGGAATTTGTTCTTGCCACTGTCGCCCCTGGCTTATTCATTGGTGTGTTGTGGGGATCCAGATTTTTCTGTTAAGCTGCTTAGTGACATCTGTTGTAAAAGACACATATAAGTAAATAAACCTTAAACCCTAAGATACGGGTTTGAAAATGTGGGAACTGAAGTTGCGGTGCTGTAGCTCGGCCCGGCCCGTCTCGTAATACCACTTTGTAACCTCAAGAGGCGATGGTACCGTGAGAAGAAGCGGTAGCTCTGCTGTCCTGATGGCATATTGTATGAATTCGTCTACTTACATACTGTACAGTATGTGAAAGCAGTAGGCGAGCAAGGCAAGTAGGGCTGTGTATTGGTAAGAACCTGGTGATACAAGTATCGTGATACAGCGGTTTCAATTCAGTATATCATGATATACTGCGATACTGCAAGCAAAGTAATATATTGTGATTTTTCAAGTCCTACTATTAAAACACTCCACTAAATGAACAGGTTTGCCAATGTTTACAATAGCATTGCGCCCTTGGGCTGCTTGTTAATGTTGGAGTGGAGCTGAAAATGAATTACAACACTGCCATCTAGTGGTCAGAGATTTCAACACAACACACCAGGAATGTGTGTTATTGAGAATCCATACAATTTCCAAAACATAATATCCCCATATTCAATATTTAATTATTTTCTTGCCCCCCTAACGACAAGTGTGTCTGAATTAACAGTATTTTTTACGCAGTAACTAAAAATTCCCCGGATTACCTACTGAATCTGGAGACCGTAGCACACTGTGCTATCCCATGATTCAGCTGGAGCTGTGGAGGTTAGCGGTACTTGCGTATCTTTTGAGATTTAAAAAATGATTAAATGAAGGGGGATTATTTTCTCTGAGCTAAAGCTCGACATCTCCTGAGTATGTCTGTGAAAGGGGCTTTTCATGAATAGTGTGACAGTTACAGTTGGTGGTCTGACGCCTTTTGTTAAAGGGTGTTAGTCAGATGGTGGAGGTAGCGCGTCGGAAGTCATGTGGGTGCTAAACACTTGTGTACTGAAGAGCCGACAGCTTCACCTGTCCAGTAGTGACCACTGGGTCCAGTGTAGTCCGTACTGTCTGAGTAGGCGATTTTACGCGAAGCTTCAATCATATTGAATCATTTAAGAGCAGGTAGCCAATGGCAAGCACAGTAAATGCACCAATGGCTGGAACTTTTGGCAGGCAAACACTGTAAAGACCACCGCAGCCACCCGCTCTCGACAGGAACTGCACTCAGAAAACAAAAGAAGTGATATAAATAGAAACTAAACATGAGTTACCATGGGTGTCGCTTTCCACCAAAATAGCACATTTGAAACAGTTTTTTATTATCAGACATGTTTTCTGCTATGCACTAAATAACAGAGTATATATATATATATATATATATATATATATATATATATCTTATCAAATAATCACAGTATTATTTACAAACGAACAGACTATGGAACATTAAAATGAGTGTATGTCGGAATCTATGTAGGTCTCTACTGTTTTTTTTTTAGCCTGTACAACAGGGAGGCAGTTAGTGTTTAGTCCTTAAAAAATAAAAACTTTCAATTAAATGAGGGGACATATCTAGTATGCTGGAAGTTTGGAATGAGCAGGGTAGAAAAATTTTGTTTTTGTACCTTTTATTCAATGACAACATGTGATGCATTCATACCGCTGAACACAAGTATATGTTTTTAGGGCTGTGTATGGGCAAAAACCTGGTGATACAATACATGTCGTGATACAGCGGACACGATTCAATATATCATGATATACTGCGATACTGCAAGCAAAGTTATATACTAAGATTTTTCAGATCTTACTAATAAAACACACCACTATATCAACAGGTTTATCAATGCTTACAACAGCATTGCACCCTTGTGCTGCTTGTTAATGTTGGAGTGGAGCTAAAAATGGATTACAACCCTGCCATCTAGTGGTCAGAGGTTTAAACACAACACACAACGATTCACTGAACATAATATCCCTATATTTGACATTTTGATATTTTCTTACACCCCTAATCTTTTTAGTATGTGCCAATGCCAAGCCTGATCCCGTAATGAATTACATGTTTAGAATGAAATGAAGTGAACTGTTAATGTAATAGGATATAACATGAGTCGAGTGTTGTTTTAGTGGAGAAGAGCTGGTTAGTCATGAAAAAAAGGTGCTTCTGTACGGCTGTAGGTAAAGTATGTATCATCTTTATCTGTAGCTCAGTGAAAGCAGAGAGGCTATTCAGTAGGTATATACAGACTTTGGTGGTAAACGTTGGTCATTTCCATCACTGTTTTGTTAGCTTACATGTCTCCACCCATAGCGGGAACTGGTTGTGTTTGTATTACTGGCTAAAATCACACAGTGTATATTCCTGGTGGGATTAGGCGTAGACAGAATTTTTTAAGTGACCAACAGCTTTGTGTCTGACGGCGCACAGCTGCATACACTAGACTCATGTCATGAGGTGTCAGGTCGTGTTAGGATTTGGTATTTGTGCCTTTTTATGAGGTCCAGTGCGAGTACATGAGCAGGATTGGGATGATGTCATTTTGAACACCTCTAAATAGTAACTCTAAATGCATAGAGTTTGTATGTGACAGAAAACAGATATTGGGAATATGTATCTATATACAGTAATTACGTATCTGGAAGTGTCTTCAGTTCTTGTGACATTTTATTATATAGAATAATTTGTTTCACATGTTCAGAAAAATCTTTTTAAAAATATTTACCCACAAAAAAGTATTTTAAAACAATAAACTTGAGCTTCAAATGTACTATTTCATAAACAACCATGGCAGTTTTAAAATAGACTGATATATCAATATGATCAGTTATTAATCTCAGTGCTAAATTCTGAGTAGACTGATAAATCAATGTGATCAGTTATTAATATCAGTGTTACTGAACTCTGCTAAAGCCTGAGTAGACTGATAAATCAATGTGATCAGTTATTAATATCAGTGTTACTGAACTCTACTAAAGTCTGAGTAGACTGATAAATCAGTGTGATCAGTTATTAATCTCAGTGTTACTGAACACTACTAAAGACTGAGTAGACTGATAAATCAATGTGATCAGTTATTAATTTCAGTGTTACTGAACTCTACTAAAGCCTGAGTAGACTGATAAATCAATGTGATCAGTTATTAATTTCAGTGTTACTGAACTCTACTAAAGCCTGAGTAGACTGATAAATCAATGTGATCAGTTATTAATCTCAGTGTTACTGAACTCTACTAAAGTCTGAGTAGACTGATAAATCAATGTGATCAGTTATTAATATCAGTGTTACTGAACTCTACTAAAGTCTGAGTAGACTGATAAATCAATGTGATCAATTATTAATCTCAGTGTTACTGAACTCTACTAAAGTCTGAGTAGACTGATAAATCAATGTGATCAGTTATTAATCTCAGTGTTACTGAACTCTACTAAAGTCTGAGTAGACTGATAAATCAATGTGATCAGTTATTAATCTCAGTGTTACTGAACTCTACTAAAGTCTGAGTAGACTGATAGATCAATGTGATCAATTATAAATCTCAGTGTTACTGAACTCTACTAAAGCCTGAGTAGACTGATAAATCAATGTGATCAATTATTAATCTCAGTGTTACTGAACTCTACTAAAGTCTGAGTAGACTGATAAATCAATGTGATCAATTATAAATCTCAGTGTTACTGAACTCTACTAAAGTCTGAGTAGACTGATAAATCAATGTGATCAATTATAAATCTCAGTGTTACTGAACTCTACTAAAGTCTGAGTAGACTGATAAATCAATGTGATCAGTTATTAATTTCAGTGTTACTGAACTCTACTAAAGACTGAGTAGACTGATAAATCAATGTGATCAGTTATTAATTTCAGTGTTACTGAACTCTACTAAAGACTGAGTAGACTGATAAATCAATGTGATCAGTTATTAATATCAGTGTTACTGAACTCTACTAAAGCCTGAGTAGACTGATAAATCAATGTGATCAGTTATTAATTTCAGTGTTACTGAACTCTACTAAAAACTGAGTAGACTGATAAATCAATGTGAATGTGCAGTCGTTTGCAACAGTTTGTGTAAAATGATATGTTGTGTTAAATGATTGTTAAATTATATTTTGAAGAAAAAAAAAAAGTTTTGTGCATATTTTTTTCCCTACATGATAATCTCAGTAATAACTAAACAATAACTCAGCAAATACTCGACTTAAATTTCTTATTGTTAGAGGTTGAGATTACTTGTTTGAACCATATATAATTTAATGTTCAGATTTTTGTATATGACTTTTGTAACAGAATACTGAGTACATTTACTGTTTAGAATTCAACCATTGAATGGACAGAATCAATAATTCTAGTGTGTCTTAGTTTATTCATTTTAAATAGAATTATACATGGCATGAGGACATTCTCCATAAACAGATATGAAGGATTAGGTTCAAAACAATTGGATTTTATTTATTTATCTTGCATGTGTGTCTGATGATACACCTGCGGTGGTACATTATAAACGCCAATCTGCTGCCATACTTACATTTTTGACTTCATCCGTAAAACACTGTGCATAAACTATTGATCACAGAGTGAAATGAGCCTTCACTATTCTTCAAGCATTACTCAAAAGCTTTATTAATTAAAATTAAACTGAATGTTTTGTCACTATTTATTATTATTATTATTATTATTATTATTATTATTATTATTAGTATTATTATTATTATTGCTGCTGCTGCATTGATTTCCAAATGTTTGTAACAATTGTATAACCAAATACAATAATATTCTATACAGTATGTCCTCAATTATGTTATTATTTAGATGTACAAATCAAAAGAAAGCTATTTACTATTTGCTATTGTGCAAAAAGTTCCTGCAGAATCTGTGCCTTTAAATAAAATCTTGAGTCTCAACAAAATAATGAATTCAAGGCATACTACATTTAGAGATTCCATAAAGCATTCAATTTTTTTCAGTCTATGATGAAAGATAATGACTTTGCTGGCTCAAAAACATGATTTATTGTCGCATCACTCCACACCAGCAGGCAGGGAAAAATAATATTAATATAATGGAATTTAATCAACAATATCGTGTTGCACGTTCCTCTCCTCACCACCCCCACCTAGAATCATGCAATATGTGAGACCCTCTGTGATATCTAGTGATATCTGTCACAGTGTGAAAGTACAATGCTTATGTTTTCCAATTTATGTTGACTTTAAATGGTTTGCTGAGAATTGTAATTGAATTAATATGAATTAGACATACACTCACCTTACTGTTAATTATTATATTAGTAGGGTTGTACTATTCAAGACCGGTTACTGGAAGCTGAAGTATTATTGAATATAAACAAAATAAGAATAAAAAGAATACATCTGTATGGGGTTGTGCGATATTGACAGAAAATGATATCTGGATATGTTCTGTAATTTTGTGGATAATGATAATAAACAATATTTTACATTATTTAAAAATGTGTATTTATTATATTATATTATATAACATTTTACTAGGTTGCACATCTTAAAGGATATTAATATCCATCCATTTATTCATTGTTCTCCACTTTATCACGCTAGTTGGGGTCACAGGTGGGGGCTGGAGCCAATCCCAGCGTTATTGGTTGAAGGCCCTGTTTAAGAGGATGACTCACTGAAGTTTGCTGAGTGTGTGTTCAGACAGACACCCTAGCTGGTTTAGGTCTGTCTTGGACAGTGCGCTCTCTTCATACTCCTCATACTCTCTTCATACTCTGTTCATACTCTGTTCATACTCTGTTCATACTCCTCATACTCTGTTCATACTCTGTTCATACTCTGTTCATACTCCTCATACTCTGTTCATACTCCTCATACTCTCTTCATACTCTGTTCATACTCCTCATACTCTGTTCATACTCTGTTCATACTCTGTTCATACTCTGTTCATACTCCTCATACTCTGTTCATACTCCTCATACTCTCTTCATACTCTGTTCATACTCCTCATACTCTGTTCATACTCTGTTCATACTCTGTTCATACTCTGTTCATACTCCTCATACTCTCTTCATACTCTCTTCATACTCTGTTCATACTCCTCATACTCTGTTCATACTCTGTTCATACTCTGTTCATACTCTGTTCATACTCCTCATACTCTGTTCATACTCCTCATACTCTCTTCATACTCTCTTCATACTCCTCATACTCTGTTCATACTCTGTTCATACTCCTCATACTCTGTTCATACTCCTCATACTCCTCATACTCTCTTCATACTCTGTTCATACTCCTCATACTCTGTTCATACTCTGTTCATACTCTGTTCATACTCCTCATACTCTGTTCATACTCTTCATACTCTCTTCATACTCTGTTCATACTCTGTTCATACTCCTCATACTCTGTTCATACTCTGTTCATACTCTGTTCATACTCTGTTCATACTCCTCATACTCTGTTCATACTCCTCATACTCTGTTCATACTCTGTTCATACTCTGTTCATACTCCTCATACTCTGTTCATACTCCTCATACTCTCTTCATACTCCTCATACTCTGTTCATACTCCTCATACTCCTCATACTCTGTTCATACTCCTCACACTCTGTTCATACTCCTCATACTCTCTTCATACTCTGTTCATACTCCTCATACTCTGTTCATACTCCTCATACTCTCTTCATACTCCTCACACTCTGTTCATACTCCTCACACTCTGTTCATACTCCTCATACTCTCTTCATACTCTGTTCATACTCCTCATACTCTGTTCATACTCCTCATACTCTCTTCATACTCTTCATACTCTCTTCATACTCTGTTCATACTCCTCATACTCTGTTCATACTCCTCATACTCTCTTCATACTCCTCATACTCTCTTCATACTCTGTTCATACTCCTCATACTCTGTTCATACTCCTCATACTCTGTTCATACTCCTCATACTCTGTTCATACTCCTCATACTCTGTTCATACTCCTCATACTCTCTTCATACTCTTCATACTCTGTTCATACTCTGTTCATACTCCTCATACTCTCTTCATACTCTTCATACTCTCTTCATACTCTGTTCATACTCCTCACACTCTGTTCATACTCCTCATACTCTCTTCATACTCTGTTCATACTCCTCATACTCTGTTCATACTCCTCATACTCTGTTCATACTCCTCATACTCCTCATACTCTGTTCATACTCCTCATACTCTGTTCATACTCTGTTCATACTCCTCATACTCCTCATACTCTCTTCATACTCCTCATACTCTCTTCATACTCCTCATACTCTGTTCATACTCTGTTCATACTCCTCATACTCCTCATACTCTCTTCATACTCCTCAAACTCTCTTCATACTCCTCAAACTCTCTTCATACTCCTCATACTCTGTTCATACTCCTCATACTCTGTTCATACTCCTCATAATCTGTTCATACTCTGTTCGTACTCCTCATACTCTCTTCATACTCCTCATACACTCTTCATACTTCTCATACTCTGTTCACACTCCTCATACTCTCTTCATACTCCTCATACTCTCTTCATACTCCTCATACTCTCTTCATACTCCTCATACTCTCTTCATACTCCTCATACACTCTTCATACTCCTCACACTCTGTTCACACTCCTTATACTCTGGTCATACTCCTCATACTCCCTTCATACTCCTCATACTCCCTTCATACTCCACACTCCTCATGCAAAGTTTCACTAACCATACGCTAGAAGACTTTTAAAAGACTCTGAAAAGATTTAAAGTTTAATAGATTAAAGTCTGACTCCCTCTCACATCTAAAGACTAGTTATAGACTTTTACTCACAGACTAGTCACAGGCTATGATTTTGCAAAGACTGGGGGTCTTTCAGAGTCACTGTTTACAAAACTGCTACTAGATTCCTTTTGAGATGATTTCCTTCAGCTTTTATATTATATTATAATAATATAATAATATATAATATATATTAGATATTATATATAGGGCTTCTGCGATTTCTGTCCACCTTTTTTCCTTTTCCACTCTGTCGTGGTATAAATGTGAAGGCATGTGAAAGAGGCACTCTTGCTCACTCCACAGCTCACTCCACAGCTTCACCAGTTTCTCCTTCTCTTATACAGTCCAAGAGAACCGCAGCTTCCAGACTCCCCTCCATGTCTAACTTCTTTACCCGCCAGACATTACTGTACTCGCCTCACGGCTTCCCGTTTGGTGGTGAACAGAGCTCTCCTATTGGTTCACGATGTTCACATCACTATTAGCGTGAGCCGAGACTTACGACCTACACTAAACGATCAAGATGACTCGAGCAAGACTCTCAAGACTGGAAACATTGGAAATTTATCTGCGACAGTAAAATCTCTAGAAAGTCGTTTGGTGTAAGGTAAGCATAAGACTAATATAGTAATAATTAATAATGTTTTAGGTCATACATTATTTAATGTTGCGTTTCACAACATATATTAAACAAACATGATATGTATTAGTCTATGTAACGTAAAATGAATTACATGGTTGTACAATTAACAAAAAAACTAACTAATTATCTTAATCTGGCTTTGATCTTGTCTCGGTCTCACTCCTGGTCTCAGTTTTAAGTTTGGCTCTGATTTAGCGGCCTTGACTGAAACAATAACTATTAGTCACATTACTATTCATTAAACTCATTATTATTATTATTATTATTATCAGTATTATTCTATTCTTTTTTCACATTTGTGGTAGGTCTTGATGCTTACAACATTAATTGTCGTAAACTGTATTAATTTGTATTTTCTAAGTGATTGAATAATATTTATTTATCAGTTATTTAGAGTATTCTCTAATTACGCTGAGCTTTCTGTAATGAAATGATTATGGAACGCACGGCACAATTTCAGTGTCTCGTTTAGTTCATGCTGCGTCTTCGGGTTGACTTGTGCTTTTGGTGCAGAATTGGTGCTGCAGCAGTGTGTTACGCAACTGATGGTGGCACTCAGTCGTGTAATTGTTGCCATGGTGATAGCAGTAGATTTCTGGTAGGGCCATGCGGTTATCATCTATCTATCCCAAGTAGTGTTTTAAACAGACTACTTTCAACACTTTGGAAATTGAACTCTTAATAGAATGCTCCCCTGGCTGCTATGGTGTGCTGAAGGTGATAGAATGTTTTGTTGGAGTTTTATTGAACAATGTAGTGTTTTCCCTCATCTGTCTATCGTCGTAACGTAGACACAGCATTACATTGCTTGGTATAGTAGGAAATTGTAGCTCCTGTTCAGAAGCCCTCATGTACGGAGTCTAAATAAACTTTATCAAGTTAATAGGCTTTTATTGTCGATCCATCTGCGTACAAGTACACAGTGGAGTGAAATTTCATTCCTCCAGGAACAACACGGTGCAACATAGAACTAAGAGTACAAAGTGCAAACGTGCAGACACAAGTTTTAACTAGAAACAATAAATACTATAAATACTATATACTGAGGTAGTACTGGGTAGAGGCAGAAGTAAACAGTGTAAACACAGTAACAGTAGCAATGTTTAAGATGGAAGTATATGTGTAAGTATAGACCAGGGGTATTTAATTCAGGGGTATTTAATTAGAGTTCAGTAAGGTCCAGTTAGAGGAGATTACCTCAGGCCAAGGTCCGGAACGTCATCATTTCTAATGTGTGTTATGATTCAGTGGTGTATCCTGTATACTGAAGTAGTCTAGTATCAGCATCTTATACCACCAGCTACTGAAACACCAACACATCACACATACTGTTCAGTATATTTCAGTATATTTACTGTTTCAATGATAAACTGAATGAATTATTTATAAAACTTCTAATAAATATTTTTCTATACTTCAAGTAAAAACAAGGGCTACATTAAAGAAAAAAAAAAAACAACCAGAATGCTTTTAAACAAAAGAGCATCTTAAAGTGTTTATTTATTGAGAAAGGAAATAAAACGTGTGTCTTCTTGTTAACTCAGCTTCACAGATTGACATGTTGGTTTTACAGAGCGGTATTCTCCAAAACTTTTTTGGGCTTTTCTGTTTTTAGAGCACGTTATTCTTTCTGACTCGCTTTAGTCTCCGGCTGCTGCTCCTCGCTTCATACCTCATACCTCATCTGTGTGCACGCCGTACAGCCCCAATGTGCACAGATCTGATTGGCTGAGGAGCACCTTTGGTGATCTTACAGCTCACGCGATTGGTCTTGGAGTTCACTTCACCGTAAAGCCCGTATACCGTATAGACGAGAAAAGCTCCGCCGCTTAAAATAAACACAGTCAGAATTAAATCATCCTCAATAGTTTATCTGCTTGGGTCCATATTGGACAACGTCTGGGTCCGGATCCGGACTGCAGTCCTCCTATTAGTGACCCCTGGTATGTAGTATGTATGTAAGGGGGTATTCAAATCCGTCCCTCTGAGTTTAAATACCTGATCACTTGAGAAACAAAGCTGTTGCAGAGTCTGGCAGTGGAGGCACGTGTGTGAGGGTTGGATGGGGTCGTCCACAATGCTGGTGGCTTTGTGTGTGCAGTGTGCGGTGTAGATGTCTGGAATAAGTAATGGTAATTGTTGGAACAGCAGCACTCACAGTGTTTTGTTTTTTGTGCAGGTCCTGAACCAAGCCAAGTGAAAAAAGATGGCCGACCTGCAGAAGATGCTGAGAACACTGTAGACCAGAAGAAGAAGAAGAAGAAGAACTCTCTGGCAAAAGACGAGGAAGAAGAATTCACAGATGTGAGCGTGGAAATGGAGTGCGACGATGACGAGAAGGAAGGAGACGAGGTGAAGGGAGAGGAAACTCCAGCAGAGGAGGAAAGGGAACCCGAAGGAGCAGATGAGGAGAAAGAAGAAGCCGGAGAAGTGGAGGAGGTGGTGGGAGAGGAGGAGGAGGAGGAGGAGGAGGAGGAGGAGGGCCGAGAGACGGACGCTACGTCGAAGCAGAAGAAAAGCCGCATGGAATGCCGCGACTGCGGCAAGTTGTTCACTCGCCGGGAGACGTACAACCTGCATCGCCACTTTCACATGCATCAGGACGAGCAGGCGTCCCTCACCTGCAAAGAATGCGGCCTCACCTTCCAGCATCGCAGCAGCCTCATCAAGCACCGCACCGAGCACAAGCGAAACGGCGTTCCTCGTCCAGCTCTGGCCTCACGCCGACGAAGGCAGAGGGCGTTCAAAGAAGAAATGCTGTTCGACTGCGACCACTGCGGCGATCGTTTCGCATCGGTGGTCCGCTATAGACTCCACGCTTGCCAGCAAAACCTGGAAAAGCCTTACCGCTGCCCCCTGTGCCGTAAAGAGTTCCAATACAGAGTGTCCATCAATGCCCACATGCAGAGCCATTCGCTGGATAGTCCTTACAGGTGCCTTGAGTGTAACAAGGGCTTTCAGTGTGCTGTGACGCTACACGTTCACCAGCGCTCACACGCTGCCCTCAAACCATACGAATGCCCTGACTGCGGCATGGTCTTCAGGCACCGTTCGTTTATGGAGGACCACCGGCGTAGGCACACGGAAGAAAGGCCCCACCAGTGCAAGATATGCGGCAAAAGCTTCAAATATGGCAGCCTCTTGCAACAGCATCAGTACCTGCACACTGGCCAGAAGCCGTACCGGTGCTCGGAATGCGGCAAGAGGTTTGCGTTTGCGCAGAACATGCGTACCCACTGTCGCCAGCATAAGAAACCCCCCGTTTTCGCGAGTCCGGTGCCGCGTGTTACAAATCACCACGTGGCATATGGTGCAGATTTAGGAACAGTAGGTAAAGAGAACACGAACCATGAGGTGGAGAAGCAGCGCAACTGTCCACTCTGCCCTCGCTTGTTCTACAAAGCTGCTGACCTCAGAGAGCACATGCTAATCCATGAGGCGGAATACGAGAACATGAGTAACGGCAAAAAAGCTGATCAGGTCTTGGCCTGCCCGTTCTGTCCGCTGAAATTCTTGGACGAGCCCACCTTGCAGTCCCATGTGCTGACTCATCAGGTTACCTCCTTGCCTTTGAAGAGGGAGGTTCTCAGTGTGGCAAGGGCAGGGAGTACTGAAAACATGGCGGGCGCAGGGGAATGGGGAGACCAGACGGAGAAGAAACCTCTGAAATGCAGAGACTGCGGGAAATGCTTCCGCTACCGCTCGGTTTTAGAGCTGCACATGCGCATACACAACAAGGGATACCAGTGCCACATTTGCAAGAAGTCGTTCCGATTCAGCAGCTACCTGCAGCAGCACTTAATCATTCATTCGGGGAAGAAGCCATACAAGTGCCCGGACTGTGGTAAGGACTTTGCGTTTCTTCAGAACATGAAGACCCACCAGAGACTGCACCAACAGAAGCCTTTCCGCTGCACGCAGTGCCGCAAAGGGTACAGCGATGAGAGTCAGCTGCAGCGACACATGCTTTCTCATTCGGGGGAGAAGCCTCACAAGTGCCACCTCTGTGACAAGAGTTTCGGGTTAGCGTACCTGCTTCGTGACCACTTGAACACGCACACCGGGGAGAGGCCCCACCGTTGCCAAGAGTGCCATAAATCATTCCCCTGGCTCAGCAGTCTCCTCGTCCACCAAAAGATCCACGCCCGCAAGCGTCAAGCGTTGAACCAGTCTTTTTCTTCGTTCGCGGTTTCCCAGAGAGGGAAGACGAGGGGCATTGGCGGCAGGGGCCGAAGAAACAGTAGATGGATTTCGAGCTGGCCGAGGATGGGAGGAGAGCTCGATAGGACCATGTCACTGCAACAGTCGCCTTTTCCTGGTCAGATTTTGCAGGGGCCAGCGGTGCCAAACATGATAGGGCAGCCCTCTGTTTCCGATGCAGACGTGCTTGAACAAGCTCAGCTGAGGTCCTGGCAGTCGGAGAACCAGGCCAGGACTGTTCAGTTGCAGCAGCAATGGCAAATACACATTAAGCCACAGATGCAGCAGCACAAATGGGTGTCTGATGGGCCACCCAATGACATGAAACAGCAGTGGCAAGCTGGAGTGCATCTGAAACCTATCTTGCCAAAACTGGATGGTTTGCAGCAACAGCAGAACCCTGCCTGGGTTGGGTCAGCTTCCACGCAGCATCTGGAGAACTGCACGACACAGGATAATGGTGTCGCAGCTCTGGGCTTTACTCCTGGTCCATCACAGGCGCCGAATGACCAAGAACAGAAGAAGCCTCCCTTCTGGACGAGTTCACCAACAGCAACGCCAAAGTCACCATGCAATGCAGATGAGTCGTCACTGGATATGAGAATACACTCACCGGTGTCGAAGACTCCGAACTCGCCAGGCGAATGGTCTGTTTCATCTGATGTAGTTCAGAACACTAAGGCTGAAGTACCGTCAGCAAAGGACCGAATAAAATTTGCCTTGAAAACAGCTGACAGCTTATTGCAGGCAAGTAATGACTCCGATAAAGCCAACAGTGGAGATGAGCAGCCACAGGGGCATTCATCCACACGAACAGGGCAAAGGAGTTTCAGAACTAAGAACAAACAAGAAAAAGCTGCAAACGAAGTGGAGGGACAGCAGTCCCAGCTGCATATAATGCAACACTCTTCGCAGCAACAGCAGTTGCAACTGGTCCTGCAACCCCCACCGCAAATGCAGCTTCTCCAGCAGCCCTTGCAGCAACTGCAGCAGGAACAGTTACAGCAACAGTTGCAGCTTCTTCAGCAACAGCAGTTTCATCAGTCGCAGCAGCAGAACCAGCTGCCCTCTGGCTGGGAAGGTGCACCTCAACCAAACCAGCTGGGAACCATCAGTATTCAGTTCGGGGCCACGCGCTTTGCTCCCGGGCCTGGAAGTACAGTGTGGGGCTTCCAGGCAACGCCGATCGTCTCTCAGACTTTAATCAACGGGCCAGTGCGGGCGCAGCAGCAATCTCCTGTAGTCTCGGCCCCGCAGATCCTTCTAAACCAAACCTCTCCGTTCATTTCCCCACCGCTTCCTCTGCCGTCTCCCCTCGCTCTGCCTGGTCCTCACCCCTTGCATACCGTAGCCGGGCAACTTCCAGGCTCCGCGCCCCAAGGCATTTTCTTCACTCCACAGGGCATCGTGAGCGAGAGACCAGTTGTGCCGCAGGCCCTGTCCTCGGCACATTTAACCCAACGGACAGATCGCCGTTTTCATTGCATGGTTTGTGGATGCACGTTACCCGGGGAGCTAGAACTGCAAATGCACTATATGCAACATGCCCAGGGAGAAATTTGACTTTCGAAGAAAGTAAAGACGCTCTAGTAGTGTTTCCCCTCCGGCCCTTCACCTATACGTCTGTTGAGCTGCCAACGAGACGACTGTTGACTGAATGCTTGTCGACGTCTTTTCCTCATTCGTGCATTCTGGTTTGCTTGGGGTTGAAGTGACTCCCAGTTATTAGTCAGTTCATGATGATACATTTCCAGTACTACACATTGACAGCTGTTGATGTCGTAACAAAATCTTTGAACCTCTAAAATGATAGCTTCATAGAAGAAGGTCTAAACCTTCTTGACTTTGATGCACAATAACGAGACCTGATTTTATCCCAGGTCATTTCGATGTCCGTTGGGCCACTAATCACTGAATGGCCACAAAGAGCAGCTTGAGTTTTCAAATGCTGTATAAATGATTCGAATAAATATGGAGAGGGGCTTTAATATGACCGCTGGTTTTTATTATTGAAGGGGCATTCCGGCCTGAAACTAGCATTTATGGTGTCATTTTTTCATGTTACCTTGCACAGCATTGCGTCCTGCAGCCACTTCAGTTTGAGAGGATTTACGGTTTTGTATTTTCATACATTGATGTTCTCTCACTACAGTATCCAGCATGCATTGCATAACTGTCAACAACCAGTGCAGCCAATACAGTGATGTAGAGGCCAACACAGACCTTGCTATCTAGCTTAAGCATTTCAAGCAGTTTGCCTGTTTTATGTGCCCCAGAGCAGTTATAGTTTCTCAACTGTTCCTCCCACCTTTAAGATGCTTCATCAGAATGGGTTAGACCTTGTCTTTAAACTGAAACATCTCACTCTCAGGACTACTGTGGCGCCAACCTAAGTGGTGTGTAGACATGATGTAGCAACGATTACATTTATTTCATTCTGGCTGGATTGCCCCTTGAATTGAATTTAGTCCCTTGAGCTGAAATGGAATTCTACCCTAATGTGTTACACTGTGCAAAGCATTTGACTTCACCCATAGCTACGTGTTTATTATTCAAATAGATTTTTTTGTGTAGTTTTTAATACTTTTTAATATTCCAGATCATGATGATGTTGGACAGTATATTTTTCTCTTCTGAATCAGTGCTTATGCTTAAACGATGCCTATACAAAATGTTGTCATACTGTATGCACACGTTCTTAGACCCATGGGCTGTGTAGTTTTGTCACCTGGTAAATTTCCATCACTTCCTCTACTATCTCATTTACTGTAAAGCATTCTGCCTCAAATATCTGAAACATTAAGCTGCCAACATTGTTTGTGTGCAGTTCACTCTTCGGTTAGCTTAGTGTTTTTTTACCCCCCATGGCATTTGTTACAAACACTTCACATGAAGATCTTCTCACTTGGGTTTTGGAATTGCTAAAACCTTCAAAATGCTCATTTATCCGTCTACCTCTGTCTGATTGTTGTAGATTTAGAATAAATAAAATTGAGCTTGACTTTAAGCGGATTCTGTTCATTTATCACTGACCTTTTAATTCTGTCTAATGCTACCCATTGAGAAAACCTTTGCATTGCAGATTTGTTTATATGATTGCACCTAAGCTTTGTTAATGTGCAGCATAGGCCACATGCTCCAGCCATTGTGGAGCAACTCTGAATTATTAATAATTCATAATAAGCTTGAGCTTTCTTATATCAGCATGTACGCTGATGGCCCAATTAACTTTGTATCTGCACTTGTTGACTTATTTAACAGGTATACCGTAACAGACTGTAGTCCATGTTTTCATAGCCTTCATTTACCCGTTTCCTCAGTGATCAGGACCACCACTGAGTATGTATATGTGTGTGGTGGATCATTATCATCACAGCAGTGAAACATGTGGACATACTGTGGCCAGAAACTGAACCCTGGATGAAGCAATAGAAGATGACCAACATTACATGACCATCTACTAACAGGTGGACCAACAAGGTAAGGGTGTCAAATAGAGTGGACAGAGTGTCCCCAGCAGCGCTTCTGTATCTGATCCAGTACCTGATTCAGTACAGATCAACATCCAGTATCTTGTCAGTGCAGGACTGAGAATGATCCAATGAAACACTACCTGGCCTGGGTAGGATGCCCTCCTAGGTGTAACGGCATAGACCAGCATATGTGGTGTTTTGATGCCGGTATAGTGGTCTGTGGGTGGAGGCCAGAAATGGGCCTTTTTTCATGAATGAGGGGCAGAGAAACAAGATCTTTAACATATAACTGTAAAAACTACACAAAAGCTACTAAAACATGCATCTTCAAAGTAGGATCTTTACAGGAAAAGACAAAACCATTCTTAACCTTTAATGTCTGGTAATGCAAATGTCCTGTTGGACCATTTTTATTGGTCTGTTCTTTATAAAACTTTCATATCATTAAAAAAACAGCTTTCGTGTTCAATTGATGTAGAAACGTTAAAATCGGCAAAAATGAAGGTACATGTTTTTCTTTAGGCAGTGACGATATGTTGAGTGGATATGATAAAATGTTGTACATGTTTGTGCATATACGCAGGGAGAATGTAGCTATTTTTATGAGATTTAAAAAATAAAATAATAGATAAAAATAAAAATAGAAAAAAATATATTTTTTTGTTTGGGAGATGCTGCTTAACGGAAATCCCATAAATGAGGTTTGTTTGCGTTGTTTCTTGTTTCCACCTGTATTGCGACAAGCCCCGCCTCCTGCGCTAGGATTGGTTATATATAAATATACATGTATCTGCGAAAGCCATACTTCTTGTGCATAAACAGTACTTAACATTATTTATTATTGATATTATTATTATTATTATTCGTAGTAGTAGTAGTAGTAGTAGCAATTAGAATTAGTTTTAGAAGTATTATGTAGAATGCAGATAATATTAGCCAATCCTAGCGCAGAAGGCGGGGTCTGTCTGAATACGGGTGTGAAAAAAATCCGCTGTTAGTTCACGGTGCTCGCGGTGGTGCTCCTCCTTCTCTGTGGCCCTTTACCGCGAAATGTGGCAGCGTTTCCGTGAGGGAGAGGAGCAACATGGCTGCTGTTTACCTGGTAGAGGAGGGCAGTCTGCTGCAAACAAACCTTGAGAGTTCATGTTCAGAAAACCACGACGCTGCGGCCCAAGCGCAGTGCACAGGTTCGGAGATAAGCGAAGATTTAAACCTAGAAAAGGCCGCTGCGGAGCGGGACCTCCGAGCCTGTGGCCCTGAACCGGAGGCCCGGGAGCACGAAGAAGAAGAAGAAGAAGTAGAAGAGACGGTAGTGAACGATGCGGTTCCACCAATAAAAATCAAAGAAGAGCAAATTGAGGACAGTGAATACATAACTGTGCGGCTGAACGTGGCCGGAGATGATTCAGACGAGCAGACCGAGAGAAGTGCGAATCTGTCGGGCGTAGATGAAAGTACAGACGGTGAGTAGTGTTAGCTAAGCTGGCTAACTGTTTGTTTCCCATTTGCAACAAAGCCGCTAAGTCGATAGCGCCACTAGGTTCTGTTTGCAGCTATTTGCTGAAAAAATATGGTTATTTTGCATTGTTATTTATTTAACCCTACAGCTGCAGGCTCGGGGTGTTAAATGTTTACCCAGAATATGGGCGTTTATGTTGTTTCACTTCTCTGAGGTAAAACGTCATAAGTGCATTTTGTCTAGTGGATGTGATTATGAAGTGTTAATGTGTTAAAAATGACTGTTTTATGCAGGTGGTTCATGGTTTTGTAGAGAATTTAGAAAAACAACAAAAACCATGCTTTGACTTGGCATGCCGGGTGTCCTCGGACGGAAGCTTATTTTTTTTAACGTGTATAAAACACGCAGTGTCGAATACGAATCCCATATATTTTAAACCAGTGTTATTAAACCACATACCTAATATAAATTGCTAGTATATTCAGGTTTAACTAGCTGTTTCTTCCACCACCCTGTACCATTTTACCGAGTGTACTGGTCACGTGAACAAGCCTGCGGCCTGATTGGGTGATTTGGGCCGCGATGTTTTATGGGAAGTGTAGTTTGCTGCCTCATTTTTCGCCACTCTCCAGTATATTATGCTTAAAAGGTGCAGCTTTTAAAATTTTTAGTTTGAAACGTTCCAAGATTGACTAGAAAGATCAACATAATATAAAGAAATGACAATATTGATGGTGTATGTGTATTGAATTGCAGAGATATCTACAAAGTTAGCCTGCCACCCAGCCACCCTTGGCTCATAATACCACTTTAGATGTCAAGAGGAGATTGTATGGTCAAACCATCTGTCCAACATGAGAAGGTGAAGCAGCAGTACTGTCCCTGCATCTGGGGATGGCCTATTCTAACCTCGTCAACCATATTGAAGGTTCTGCTCCTCCTTCGATCAGTTCATGACAGGAAGCCAATGAACGAAAGCTTAAACACAACCATGGCTAAAGCTCTTGCTGAGCAAACATTATAACCACAGCTCCAATTACCCGCTCGCGTCAGAAATTCCATGTCCAGCAGAAAATTAAAGTAGTCATATAGGAAGAAGCCAAAAAAGAGTTTACATTGCTTTAGCTTCCCACCACTGGAAATGCTGTTGGCATGTAAAGGGATGAACTCGCCACGTCTCTTCTAGGCTGGTAAGTAGGTTGTAAATGCTAACGCTGAGCAGGAGGGACTGGGCATTTTCTTGTTACTGATAATGGGGTGGACACCACAACTCTAGTGGTATGTTGCCCCCCCCCGTTGTTTGGAGTATGAATTTAGAATATTACATATTGCTCCTTTAAACACAAGTGCGGCCTAAGGGAAGTTATAGGAGTAAGATCACA
This sequence comes from Megaleporinus macrocephalus, assembly GCA_021613375.1. NCBI lineage: Eukaryota > Metazoa > Chordata > Actinopteri > Characiformes > Anostomidae > Megaleporinus > Megaleporinus macrocephalus. Next base: position 12,404,107 of record CM038705.1, read on the forward strand.
CAGGGTGCCGACTTCATCCTCCACACAGCCAGTCCTTCCTCCATACTCCTCCACCCGTTTACTCACCAGTCTGAAGACTTAATGCGAGTTTAACATCCAGCCTCTTCCTTTTACTCGCCATGAGCTGTCTATAGTCGTGGATCGTAACTACTGCTATTTGTTGTCACTTGTTTTCGTTGCTTTCGAATGTGTTTTCTTGAGAAGAGTGGGTGTTCTTTTTCTTCCGCTCATGTGAAGACTAAGGGCAGACTCGACGCTACAGTGCTCCACTTTCGTCTCGATTTAACCTCTTCAAGTACAAAGTAGTATTACGAGACAGGACAGGACAGGGCAGGGCTAGCTGGTGAGTATGCTAACTTCAGTAGATATCTCTGCAACACAGTACATAGATGTCTTTTCCATACTGTGGAAACTGTCATACCTTCACGTATTGTTGATAATTTGGGTTAAATATGGAAACTCCTTCTGCTGTAATGCTTTAAAATCTTTTGATTGCATCAGTTTACTCTTTTTGTCCAGTAACGTCATGTTTAAGCTATGTTTGAGCGAAAGGCTCTGAGGCTGTCCCTGATTTGACTCTTTCTGATTTAATGTTGTCTTTGATGGCAAATATGACAGGCTTGCACATAATGACTGGCTAGGGTTGGTAATTATTAACCATTAACCAACAAATATGTAAATGTCCAACCAGTGTTGTTTTCAGTTAACACTTAGTATTTGTATAGGTTTGTTTTTCATTGCATTTTATATATATATATATATATATATATATATATGTATGTATGTATGTATGTATGTATGTATATGTATGTGTGTGTGTATGGCTGGGCGATATAATGATAATTATCGCGAAATAACATTTCCTTGATAGAACTATAAGACATAGTCGATAGAATTAAGTTCCGTCCCTGTTTTGAGAGACAACACGAATAGCCAATGAGAATAGTCTCGCCCCAAACCAATCTGGTGGCTGAACTAGAGTTCCAGCCATTTCATGTTTGGTTGCAGCACACAGCACAGACTGTAGACGTAGCGGCAGCTTAACCCACGTGCTAGTAGTTTGGTTACTGCAGGTGTTCACACTGGAGCAGTGAGAACAAAATAAGAGAAAATTATGAAAGAAAACATTAACTACTTCTGAAAGAAACATGTTAAATGTGTCAATAATCTTAAAATAATATGGTAAGATTAGAAAAACCAGTAAACAGGTGCTGCCTCGCTGTTGTGTTGATAAAGCGCTACGGGATGTTTGCACTTCAAGTGCTTGTACTGTTGTGATCATCTCCACTGTACAGAGCTGACAGAGCCCCACACTGTTGTTTCTGTGTGAAACACTCCCACAACTTAAAGATAAACGTGAGTGATTGTTTGTAGCTGCAGCTTGCGCTCCGGATAAATGCATGCTTTCTGTGGGCGTGGCCATATTTGTGACGCATCGACGCACGTTATGTTAATCGACGTAATTACGTAATCGATAAAGATAAATATATGTATTGTAGGAGTTTGAGGGAGAACGCTGAGGCAAAGTTAAAATAAACAAAAAGCCTGAGGAGGGAAACAGAATCACTAAACCAACTCCCAATTTGAGCCGACAGAGAGTCGACTCACCGCTACAAGTAAACATAAACAGAATTCTTTCCTCAGCCCGAGCTTAAAGGGCCAGCAACAGCCTGCTTAACACAGTGTCTGTGAGTGAATATTGTTCATGAGTGCTCAGTAGCCCCTACTATATTATATATATTATTAAATTATGTGTGTGTTTAATTTATTTGAAATTGACAGAAAATAAATTAAAAAATAAAAAGAATTTAACAAAAATGTAACATTTTAATATCTTAAAGTAAAAAGGCAATAGTGATTTATATTGTGATATATATCGATATTGACTGATGAAAAATATTGTGATAAGATTTTTTCCCATATCACCCTGCTCTAATATATATATATATATATATATATATATATATATATATATATATATATATATATATATATATATATATATATATATATATATATATATATAATTATGTCTATCAGGGTTGAAGAAGGCCACTTGTTTAGTAGGTGTACTTTCTGGAGTTGACTCCTTAACGCCACCTATATTTAACCGCTAATGCCCAGGCCATTGATAAAGGGATTTAAAGGGATAGAGGTTAAATGTGTAATACCAGGCCACGTGTTGCTGCTGTTAAATATTACATTAGGGATATTTTTTTATTTAAATTTAATGAAACCTCTACCTCAAAACTACCATGTTTTTTTCTGGGTCATGCTTGTTATTTTAGGTTTGTCGATTACTGAATAATGACAGGCAGATAACTGTTGGTTATCATTTAAAACGAACGTACTAAACTGAAGTACAAGCTTGTGCAAAATGTAGAAATCATTGTTTGTTAGGTGATTTTCATTTATTATAAATGTTTTTTGTTAAATGTCCAACAAGCTGTATGATACAAATGCATTTGAATAAACAAGCTTTGTCCACTGTATGCCTGTTTTTATTTTTGTATTTGCTTTAGTTGACTAGATCGACTTTAAGCCTCCCTAATTTTTACTGGTACGGCTTTGATTTTCTTTCTTCTCTTCTCTGGCAACAGGAGTCGTCTTGACCTCCCATTTTCCCCTTTCTATTTTTAGGGGATTGGCCATTTCGCTGTGAAGATTGCAGTGAGGCCTTTGGGAACAAGGAGGCTTACCTTGAACATCGTCGGGAGCACACCCATGATGGCCCCATAGTCTGCCTGGACACAGATTCGCAGTGGGACGATCTGCTAGTCTCAACAGATGGAGGTCGACGGACATTGTGCTGTGCTCTGTGCGGGCGCATATTTTCAAGCTCAAGAGGGTTTTTCACCCATCAACTTAAACATCGTAGCCAAGACTTTAAACCGCAGTCAATTTCAGACACTGGTCAGAGCTTTGAGAGACAGAAACTTTTTGAGTGCAGGGATTGTGGTAAAATGTTTACATCCGCCGGCCAATGCCTTAACCATCAACGTTCACACAAGCAGGCCTCGAAGTCTGTTTTTCATCAGTTAGACCACTTAAAAAAGAAGTCCTTTCCATGCCCCACCTGTGGCCGTTGCTACTCTCGTGCGTCTGCTCTTGATGCACACCGTCGTTGCCACGACGTAAAGCTGGTTAAACCACGGAGCAGTGAATCAGAGAAAAGTCCCTCAGATAATGAAGTTACAGTTAAAACCGAACCAGCAGCCGTCGCAATCTCTGAACAAGTAGACGAGTCTGAGAAAAAGCTTTTTGAGTGCCTCTGTGGCAAATCGTTTCGCACTATGTGTGGGCTCGGGACACACCAGAGATTCTCTACCACCTGTTCGGATGCTAGGGTTAAGGTGGAGGCTAAGCGTACATTTGATTGCAATGAATGCGGTAAGGCCTTTGTTAGCTCGGTGGCTCTGTCATGTCATCAGCATTGGCATAAAAGACGAGCACGACTTCTTGGCAACGGGCAGAAGTTTAAATGTAAGGAATGTGGCAAACTTTTCACCTCGCTGACGTTCTACAATAAGCATCAAAGGTTAGCTCACAGTAAAGAGGTCCCGGTAAAGTCTTTCCTAAATCAAGTCGTTCATCTCCAGAAGAAGGCTTTTGAATGTCCAGACTGTGGTCTTCGATTCTCTCGTGCCTCTGCACTGCAGTCGCATCAGCTCTGTCACACTGAAGAATTTAGTGAAATTATGGAGAAGAGCTCTAAAACTGATGCTGATGTCCAAACGCCCAGCTCATACCAGAATGAGCAAGATATGGTTGAATGCTTAGCAGTTGGTGCGATGGTGTGTTCACAAGATGCCTTGGAAGGCAATGTTGTGGAGAAAGAGTTCAGCCCTGATGCATTGAGTGGCACCGAAGTTCATGAGGTGATCGATAATGGCTTTGAAGTGATCAGTATAACAGAATCTGATGATTCTAGAAGTGACTGTGACTCCCAACAAGGTCAAGACCCTGATCTTGAATTGGTTTGCGAATCAGACCAAGAGGAAAAAGAAGACTTTAGCTTTAACTTGAGCCAAGAAGTGGAGGCGGTCTCTTCTCAATCAATCAATCCGGAGATGAATGTAAAAATTGTACAGATCAACTATGAGCATTTCAAGGGAGGATTAGTTAACACTGGACAGGAAATGGACACAAGCCCTCCTCAAGAGGGAAAGCAGTATGATTGTCCTGACTGTGGTCGCACATTTAATAAGGCTGTGGCCTTACGCTGTCACATGTTATGGCATAAAGGAGGAATGGGCAAAAAGTCTCGTTTCAGAAATAGCGTGGGTGTGACTCCTATCAGAAGAGTTAAGTGTGAGATTTGTGGCCACGAAAGCTTCTCCAAGGCTGCTCACTACTTTCATTTGGGAAAACACGAAGACCGAAAACCTTACAAGTCTATTACCTATCAACTCGCAAATCTGCAGAAGAATAGCTTTAAGTGTGAAATATGTGGAATGCAATTTTCTCGTCTCTCTGCTCTGCACTCTCATCAGCAGCATCATGACTCAAAGAAACCTTACGCATGCTCGCAGTGTAACAAAAGCTATGCAAATCCCAGTGGTCTTTACAACCATAGAAGAATTTGCTGTGGTAAGGATGGCCAAGATAGAAAGGCAGAGCATTTCAATCCAACCAAAACACTTTTGGGCCCCAAAGTTCATCACTGTAAAAAATGTGGGAAGGGATTTTGGTCTATAGGAGCATTTATTCATCATAAACAGTACCAGCAACAGTGTGCAGATGTTAGCATGGCCAATTCAGAAGCCTCTCATCAGTCTGAAAGAGGACGCGTAAGACGCAAGAGACGAGGTCGCAAGAGAGGCATTGTGCATCGAAAAACTAGTGATGAGTCAAAAGAAGAACATAAATGTGAAGTTTGTGGAAAATCCTACCGCATGCTTGCCTGTTTTTTGAAACATCAACTTGTTCATAGTAGTACCCCACCTCCTGCAAAGTCTTTCGACTATCAAGTTGAACAGTTGAAAAAGAATTCGTACAGTTGCCCTGACTGTGGGAAACTTTTCTCCCGGGCTATGGCACTTCAGTTCCATATGAAATGCCATGGCTACGAAACTGGTTTTCCACCAGAAAAGGCAAAGATGTTCCATACCTCTGAACTTCAGTGCCAAACCTGCCTTGAATTTTTTGATAGTGTTTCGACATTACACATTCATCAACAGCACTGCACAAAACCAAAGATGGAATCTGAGAAACAGATGGAGGAGGGTCAAAGAGATGAATTAGAGCAGCTGGATGTAGCCCAAGGAAATTCCATTGTTCAAAAACAGACAAATGAAACTGTGAGTTCAGACAATGTACACAAAATACGTCAAGCTGATTTGAAATATAAATGTTTTGATTGTGGCAAAGCCTTCTCGGTTGCAGGTGCACTTAATATTCATAGGAGCATGCACTGCAAAGGTCACCTCAAGTCTAAAACTGAATTGCAGAATGCTTCCCTCGACAACTTTAAAGACCAGTCAGCCAAATTTCCATTCATTTGTTCAGAATGTGGGAGAAGTTTTTCAACAAATGCAGCCCTTGGGACACACAAGCGATGGCATAAAGACAAAAGAATTGCCAGACGTTTCTCAAAGAACAATGCACTCTCTAGGAAAGGCAACCGTGATGGAAATTTTTCGTGCAATCTGTGCGGAAAAGTATTCTTTTATCTGTGCGTTCTTCGCCGACATCAGAAATACCACCCACCAGTACAGGCCCAACCTGAGGCTCAGCCTAAATGTAAAACCACTGCTTCTCCACAGAGCAGTTTTGCTTGCCAAGATTGCAAAGAGTGTTTCTCTAGTGAATCTCTCTTAGCCTCTCATTTGGCTTCCCACCATGCAAATGATCTTGCTGAAAATGCAGATAAACTGAAGCTAGCGGCTCCGCTTGGTGCACAAAGGTCAGAGCAACCCATCAAACCCTCAAGTTCTCCAGCCCCATTTAAGATGATCCCTACCAAAGGAGAGAAGATAAAGTATAGATTTCAATGCACCCATTGCCAAATGAGCTTCTCAAACATACGAGGCGTTCGAGCACACAAATGGCAGAAACACAGAAGGGTTCGAGGACGCCCTTCTGGAAGCGCATGTGAAGGCCCTAAGCCCTTGTCTTGCTCAGGATGCGAGAAGCGCTACAGTTCTCTCGGTGCCCTCTATAACCACGAAAGGTCTTGCAGCGCGCTTAATGGTGACCATAAACGGACTGTTAGATCTGTTAAACCACAAGTACTGGAGGGGCCAGCGTTACCACAGCGTTCTTTAGAGCCTACTGCCAAGTGTCTCTTCAAATGTCATAAATGTGGCAAAGCTTTTCCCAGCGAGGCTCAACTAGATGCACATAAAGAGGCAGCCAGGACCCGGCCACATTCATGTGCGCTCTGCTGCCGTGGCTACTGGACTGAAAGTCAGCTACAGCAGCATCTTGCCTGGCATGATGAAGTTCGCAAACGTCTCCCAGCTGAGCTCCGGTACAGACTTAATGCATCTTCGACATCTGGGCCCATAACTAAACCCCAATCCTCTGCATGTGCTTCAGGTGTGAACTCTGTCAACCTGGCAAAGCTACCCATAACCACTAGCTCTGAGTCATGCAAGACCCACCGATGTCAACAATGCGGCAAAACCTTTATGTCCACACATGCACTTGAACAACACCAGGCTCTTCACAAAAATGAAGAACCCTACCGTTGCTCTCTTTGCCCACAGACCTTTGGCGAAATTAAAGATCTCATTGACCACCATCAGGAGTGTTTGGGCGATAAAGAGAAAATAGACTCTAGTTTATCTGCTCCTCCAATAGATGACGAGAGCCTGACTTGTATTGAGTGCGGAACTTCTTTCGATCAGGAAACAGACTTGCATCAGCATTACATCGAGCATGCACGCGGAGTGTTGTGAATGTTTCTGGTTAGTTTTGCTGATTTCCTTCAGCACTCAAGACTAATGTGTTCCTGCTGTTTTTCTAATATTGTATACACAAAGATAGTGTCTCCTAAGTGCTATGGCACAACTACAGGTTGAAGTGGAGCTGCTGCATTGAAATATTCCTGGCTTCCCTGTTGTATTTTTACAAACGCTCCATTCTCAAGCTGAATTATGTAACAGTAGATGTCATGTAAATCGAGTGTTGAATAAACTAAAAAATGATGTTCGAGATCCATGTGTCTTGCGAACTGTGGTGGCTGCTTGCTTTAGTTATTCAGCAGTAACTGATTGTTTGACCAGTTGAATGATTATCCGGGTTTATCTTTAAAGTCTGTTATGCTAAAATATTTTGAGAGATGTTTTTTCTGTTAGATGTTGTTTCTGTTACAATGAATGTGAAGGCCTAACACTAAACTCTATAGGCCAATTGTCCCTTAAATAATTGAAACTTGGGCTTGGACTAAATTGCCATGCCAGTGATTAATCAAGAGTAGTCTAGTTTTAGACTTAATCAGGGTCGGGGGAAACTGGCCCTATATTCAGTTTTTTAGAAATTCCCTGTAAAATGTTGTGCTTGTGCCACTTTTTTCATTTTGTTCATATACAGGGTAAATTCAAAGTCATGTTCTACTCAAATACCAACAATAACTTACTGTTAGATTCCAATCCCACAATACATGTGTAGGTGCTTCTTGATGTATTGATTTTTTTTTTATTATTATTTTTTTGATGATAACTTGTAATATATTCTAATGTAACAACATTGTTGTCCAAGATTTCTTGAAATACATTCTCAAACAATTGGAAAAAAATAGTAATTATGTTGACAACATATAATGATCTGCAATTCTAATGGTGCATAAACATAAATACATTCTAATTTTATTTGTGGGTGTACTTGTTCTGGTTAATACATATTCCTTGCAGATTTTCTTTGCCCTGGCTCTTTTGTCCTGAGCATTAGTTGGTGAGTTCAATCAGTTGTGTTAAGGGTTGGAAAACTTATGCTGAGACCTTCCAGCATTTAAGTTTTTTTTTAAAAATATATTTTACATATTTTCATGGTTGTTTCATACCCAACCATTTAATGCAACTGCTTCAGAAATACTCACTGTATCCAAGAAAAGAAAGTGAAGATAAAGGAAATTAAAAGGAGGTAGTGAATGTTGACGTCCTTTTGAATAACAAATCATTTTGAATGCTTAGAAAGATGAAAATTAATATATATTTCAGTTCATAGTTGCCTCCCTAGATGATTTGCCCCTATATTGGAATTTCTGGTATGAACACTTATCCTCTTCTTACATAGTAAGAATCAGACAGTTGACTGGACCCTCTCCGTCTGGTTTATTTCACATTAGCCTATGTAGCCTACGTCTTGAAGCAGTTTGGTTTTTAACAGGCAGCACCATCCAGACTGTAAGTTCAGTGTAGAGACGTTCCAATCAGTGTTTACACTTCTGTTGATAGCTATTGTCAATTGAAGCTTTGACATATGATCTTGTTTTTGCTGTTGAGCATTTGTCAATTATCCCTTGCTTTTTCTGCCTCTGTCTTAAGAAGACACTAATTACAACTTAACCTCTGAGCTTTTTCCGATATACCTTACCCAGCTATCATTCTCATTACAAACAAATTAACATTCTGGCAGTCAGAAAATGACAGCCAGCCAGTTTTCAAATACATTCAATATAAATCACTAGGTTACTATTTATAGTTGTATTTTATTTCTGCTCTTTGGCAATGCATTAAAATTAAGCATTTAAATAAATGTAGATATTTGAAGTGACATTCCAGTTAAACCAAATCCATGGTAGGGTTAAACATCACTGTCTATGTAGTAGCTCCTCTTTCCTCTTCATTAGATGAATAAATGGGGGATGTCTTGCTTCTGTTTTTTTTTTCCCCCGTTTTACTTTATCTAATTTAGCAATACCTTTTGTCTGTTCTTGAGGGGGCGAAATAACTGCTGATTATTCAAGCAACCAACATGGTTTGTAATTAGTTACACTTTGTTGTAAGAAATCTGTTGTAATTTGTGATTAAAATACATGAAATGATTCTGAAAACTAGCAAATAAAGATGTGAGTATGCAAAACTTTGTCTGTTCTATGCAGTACATTTAACGGTATGCCCTTGTTCTATGTATGAACTATTCTATTTTCTATTCTATTTTTTAATATCAAACATTAAGTGCTCTATGTTCTTAAATGTTCTACTTGATTATAGTTGACCAAACCATCTTCCTCTTTTCTCCAGTGAGCCTGCACATCCTGAGATGCCAAGACTGTGGACAGCAGTTCACTTGCTGGGAAACATTCAAGATCCACCTGCGTGAACATGTGAAGAAAAAGGTTAAGATAGAGGCAGAATGCATGAAGAGACCGTTTGCATCAACTGACATTGAGAACAGTGGTCTGCATGTGGAGAAGAAAATGAGGATGGGTATTGAAAAGGTAAACCGTGTACATCACAAGTCCACTTTCGAAAGTAACAGTCAGATTAAACCCTACGAAATCTTCATTGTCCATTCCCGTGCCATGCTCTCGGAGGAGGGGAGGCCCAGGCGCAACCGGGACAAGAAGGTGTATGTATGTTCCGTCTGTGGGAAGATGTACGCTTATCCTGAGACGTTCAGAAACCATCAGAAGACTCATCTCGGTCAAAAAGAGGCATTTGGGGAATTCTGCTGCAAGGAATGTGGGAAATGTTTTGCTCGTTCAGCGGGTCTGGCTGTTCACATGAGATACCATAAGGTGGACCATCTGGAAGAGCCCACCAGTTTCCACTGTGAACAGTGCAACAAGAACTTCCTTACTGCACACACATTCATGGCTCACCAGGAAGTGCACAAGCAGGACTTCTGGTGTCACAAGTGTACCAAAGGATTCAAGAGTAGAGAAGCATTAGACAGGCACTTGCTTTGGCACGACCGAGAGAAACATACGTGCCACATTTGTCACCGGTCTTTTCGGCTTCTGTCTGCACTGCGTTACCACTTCAGCGTTCACACAAGTGCCAAGACTTATACGTGTAGCACATGTTTTGAGACCTTTTCTCAGCTGGGTAACCTGTTAACCCACCGTAAGAAACATCTAGAGATGTCCAAAGATGAAAGAGAGCTTCCCAGACTCTGCAGAAAGAGGGCTCGATTTAAGGAGGGAGGTGTATCAGTTATGAAGAAACTGACTACGGGAGGCGCTAATGTGATGGACAAACATGCAGGTAACGCAGAGTCTCCAGCGGAAGACACCAACGAGGAAAGTGACACAGGTTCTTCTTCTAGTAGTGAATCTTCTGGTTCGTCCGCTAGCACCGGCATGTCAGATTCACCGGATTCTTTAGTTGATTCATCCACACATTCATCAGACGATTCCTCAGATGATTCTTCAGCGGATTTATCAGTCAATTCCTCAGACGATTCATCAACTGATTCTTTAGCCGATTCATCATCGGGTTCGTCTGCGGATTCCTCGGCCGATTCGGCAGCTGTTTCTTTGGTTGATTCTTCAGCCGATTCTTCAACTGAATCTTCAACCGATTCTTCAGCCGGAGAGCATGAAGAGGAACCTACAGACGTGGATGAAATTGAGGAAGGCGTGAAAGGCCTGCGGGAACTGGAGCCTGAGGAGGAATGGGAGTGTTATGAATGTGGTGCATGCTTTGTTAAGGAACCTGAGCTTCACATGCATTACATGAAACATGCAAGTGGAGAGATCTGATCTGGTTTTTATTTTATTCAGGGAGGCCATCTTTGTTGATTCTTACATTTTCCTTGTTCAAGTTGGTCATGGTATAGAAACACTTGTATTTTTAATACTTTTTTTTTTTTTTTTTTAACTGGAACACTTGTATCATTGTCCGCTGTTTCTTGTAATGTATGTACATTACAGTATGTACATATTTGGTTGGTTTAAAATGTGCAAATGAGTGGTTCCTATTTTTTTCCTTATCTAAAAGTAATAAATTTGTTTTGGGCACTTCATCTTATTTCAATTGTTTATGGTCGTTCGTTCGTGTAATTTTGAACCACTTTAAATATATGTCAAAAATTATGTAACCCTCTAAAAATTATCTTTTTTTTTTGTAGAGGTGATAATTAGGGTCATGTGGTCCAGGCACTTGTGAGTGTCACAGGCGTTATTAAAAAAAAATGTGTGTGTGACAGTTCTCAGTCAATTTCAGTTTCTGAGGAAACATTTGCTACTGTTCTTTAGGCTGGAAGAGCTTCCAAGCATCAGGAGGTGGGATATTTAGAGATCTGCTGACAGGCCAATGAAACATGAAAGAAATTCAGCCATTTTTACCTTTCCAACCAAAGTGACTGTCAATGTAAGGTTTAAAATATTGGAATGTCACAGGCATCTAAGGCTCTACACGCCTTTATTACACTGGCTTACATCATTATTCCTGAGTCTACCATCACTACTCTCCAAGAAGAGCATTTCTGCCTGTTTAAAGACCAACTGAGTAAGCAAGAGGACTACTAAAGTAATGTTAATGGACAGATATGCCAAACTTATTATTTTTTAATGGCTTATATTATAAATGTTGGCAAGAACTGTACACTGCATTGTAACCTCAACCCTACTGCAAAATGTTAAGGATCCTTCTAGTAACTAAATCTAAATGGTAGAGAGATAGCAGCCCTACAATAAGTCTTAACCATTCTTTAATATGTAAAGAATGGTTGAGACATGGCATTTTGGAAGGGCTTGGTCAAAGTCCAGACAGAAATGTTCAAGCAGAACCGAAGATGTGGCAGTTATTCAAGAATGCATACACACACACACACGCACACCGAGCACTTCATTTATTTATCTCAGCTCACCTTATAGGAACACTTTGTAGCTCTGCAATGACAGACTGCAGTCCATCAGTTTCTCTATATTATTTCCCTTTCACTCTGTTTTCTAACGGTTAGGACCTCTACAGGACCACCACACAGCAGGTATTGTTAGGTTGCACTGCTGTAACACAGACGTGGTGGTGTTGTGTTAGTGTGTATTGTGCTGGTGCAAGTGGATCAGAAACAGCAGTGCTGCTGGAGTTTTTGAACACCTCAGTGTCACTGCTGAGAATAGTCCACCAACCTGAAATACAGTAACATTTGAGTTGTGTTGTATGACTCTACATCTACAAGGTGGACTAGCAAGGTAAGCGTGTTGAATAGAGTGGACATTGAGTGGATACAGTGTTTAAACACCCCACAAAGAGTGAAACGTTATGCAGAAAAAAGGTAGAAACTACAATGCCTGTTATATTGTGGTTAAGATAAAATTGCTAATACTACAATAAATGATACGTTGGTTATTAACTGTTGTATATTAATACTACGCCGTGTGCAGCACAGACAGCAGCTAGATGGACTGGGAGAGTCAATAAGGTCCTGGTAGGTGGTCATCCTGTCGTCATCCCTGTTGGTCACTTATTTCACCGTCTCTTCTGCTCTGCTTCCTCCTCCACATGTTTACCTCTGTTTTACAACCAATACAACTGCTGAGCAGAAAACAGTTCTCAGTCAAGTTCATTCTGTTGTACTGACTGCATTTTGCCCCATTTCTTTTTTGGCAAACCGTCTTTAATTCCCCGAGGTTACAAGCCCCCTCACATGGTCTCGCAATTTCAAAATCCTACACAAGTTTTGAAATGTTCATCTTCTTGGCTGATGAGATTAAATATGTCCCAGTTTGACACTCCAGTGAGCTGAGTAAGTGTTCTATTTTTGTTTCACCTAAGTCGAGCACACTGTTCCAAAAGAGCTCTGATCTGTCTGACTGGCTGTGTGTAAATGTTAGACGCACATGTGCCTGATTTTTCTAGCAGAGGAGATTTCTCAGATGAGAACTGTTATTACTGCTGCTTTTCGATTGTCCTGCAACTCTTCTCAAGCAACTCCAGGCTCTTTTTTTTTAACTTCTCTTATCAGCAGTCGGAGACCACATGTCTTAAGGTTTGCACTCTGGAGTGGTCAGTCCATTGTTCTAAGAACAGCAGCACACTTTCTTTCCTTTTCTCTATACGCCTTGGCTTCACAAAACCTAAGAAGCTCAAGTGCAGCTCTAAGTGCTTTACAGATGGTTTTCATCAGTGATAACTTAATGAACTTAATTAGCCAAAGACTAAGCTCAACTTTATAGGTACCATAATAAAGTTTTAATTAAATGCAAAGTTAAAGAGAGACATTTTTAATGAAAATTGAAATTGAGTTCCACAGTTTAGAAGCAGAAGAACTCTCCAGGTTTTCTGTATTTTACAGAAGGTCAGTATCTGCAGATCTAAGATTTTGTGAAATGTTATTGTAGAAGATTAAGTGCTGTCTTGTTGGAAAAAAGGGGTTGTACAAAGTAAAAGCATCAAGGGTGCCAGTAATTGTGGCGCAGATGATTTCATGTGAAAAAATTATTTCTGTGTTTGACACAGGCAGTAACCAATCACCCTCAGATTTCCATATCATGTATTATGTGATCTGTAGACTCTGCTTAGGCAGTGGAAAATAATTTAATGCTAGACCAGACCGTGTGTGGAAAGTCTGTGTTAATCACTTATTGCACATGGCAGGATTCAGGCCCAGCTTTAGATTATAGGAGGTCAGGAGGTTAATTTTTTACCAACTCACGTCACAGATTTCCATGAAGAAATTGGAGGGTGTACTTTTTATGTTTCCAGTTTCAACATTCCTATAGCTTTCAAAATGATATTTTCAAATGTAGGTTTCATACAGCATACAGCTACCATCACTTCAAAAAGACTCCACTAGTCTATTGTAAAAGCCCTGTCTAGGGTGTAAAATATACATTTAAGTTTTTTGTTCTTTTCTAAAGTTTTAGCAGGGTCTAAGTACAGTCATGATTTACTGTACTTAGACAGAGTTTAATGCAATGCAAAAGTTATAGACCACCTTTAACTTATTTAGTTCACTTTAAAAACAGCCTTCACATATAAAACAACAATTACATAATTCAGAATAATGCTCACATAACATGGCGGCACGATTGTCATAGCAACACAATCCAGGTTCGATTTGGTGTGGGGTGTGCATGCTCTTCCCGTGCTTGAGTGGGTTTCCTCCTATTTCCTCCCACAGTCCAAACACATGCATGTTAAGTTGATCGCTTACTCTAAATTTCTAGAGTGTGTGTTGGTCATACAATGGACTGGCGATTTGTCTATGGAATAGTCGTGACCCCGACTAGCGGAATATAGCGGAAGGTAATGGATAGTTGGATGGCTCACACAACACAAATCAAATTGAGTTATTAATTAGATAATAAGATAATCAATATTTCCCCTGCTGAATTGTTTGATTGTTTAATTGGTTGGGCCTGTGATCAGCCAGGGTGGGCTCAGAATATCAAAAAAAATATCAAGGTACATTCAACCTTGTGAGACAGAAAATCCAGGTTAAGATCAGTCAAACTGTCAAACTGAGATAAGTAAGCAGTCCTGTTATGAGCTGGGCCTCAGGATGCTGGACAGTTTTAGGAGTTGAATTAGAAAATGTAACCCCTAAAACTGTCGAACATCCTGAGGGGTCAGGGTGGGCTTAAAAGTGTTGTTTAACATGCGTCTAGTTTTCCACATACTTTCTGCCAGTTTTCATGGAAGTGGATTGAGAAAGATGTCCTTAAACAGTAACAGCTTGTACATAGTTTAACTGGAAATTAAATAAACAAATGATTTTTTTAGAATTAACCCACCCAACACACACACACACTAGGGAGCAGTGAACCCACTTGTACAGGTCAGTGGGCCACCCCGTCCATAGTGCTTGCGGAGCAGTTGGGGGTTAGATGTCTTGCTCAAGGGCATTTCAGTCGTGTCCTGTCAATTCAGGGACCGAACCAGTGACCTTCTGGTCCATAACCTTCAGCACATAACTGAAGAGTCTGGGGGGCGGCATGGTGGCCCAGTGGGTAGCGCTGTCACCTCACAGCAAGAAGGTTTGGGTTTGTTTACCCCCCAGGTGTGAGTGAATGTATGTTTCTGTGCTGTGTTAGGCTTCAGGGGGATGAGCAGTTCAGATGATGAAAAAGTCAATGATTGGGGTTTGTTGCTTTTGCACAGTACTGGTCAAAAGTCAGGAACTCTATATCAGAGGTGTCAAGTAACGAAGTACAAATACTTCTTTACCTTCCCTAAGTAGAGATTTTGGTTATTTATACTTTACTAGAGTAATTATTTTTCAGATGACTTTTTACTTTTACTTCTTACATTTTCACACCATTATCTGTACTTTCTCCTCCTTATATTTTAAAACTAGCCTCGTTACTCCTATTTACATTTAATTAACAGTTTAAAATAACATTATAGTCATTATGGCTTTTAGAAGAATGTTTTTTTTTCTGGGGAGGTGGGCTAGTGCACTATAGACCCCTGTGGTGTGGCCTAAGCTTTTGACTCTTAATGGCATTTTGTTTCCTTACATTACTTTTACTATTTTTAGTAGTTCTGACAGCAGTACTTTTACACTTTTACTGGAGTAAACAGTAAACTATATAGATATAGATATTTTTTAACCCTAGTATCTATACTGCTACCTGAGTAGTTGACACCTTTGCTCTCTATATGTTTCTCAACTATCCGTGAACTACTTCCTTTTTTATTTATAATGTATATTAAGCAATTTATATTTTAGGCCCTCCAGTGAAGTGACATGTTTTGTTGATTTTTTAGATATAATCAACAAAAATATTGTACATTGATTAGAATTCTGCCCATTTTAACATAATCGTTTAATTGTGGAAAATTGGGGAAAACATGTTATAGTAAATTAATTTAAATATTTTCAATTTTCCCCACCATGTTAAACTCAGCAACTGCACAGAAAGGGTGCACTAAGACTTGTCTGAAGGGGCTCTGTTAACTTATCACTAATCCACTCTGATTTTCACTGAGTGTTACTGAGGGCCAGATTAGGCCTAACACTTCTCACCATAGAGTTTTCAAAGACTTGTCTGTTAACCTTTAATGAAACAGATAACAACCAAAAAACTCTTGTTGCACGCAGCAGATAGAAAAAACCCATCACACAAGACCTGCCTGATCAGATAATTTATTGAAATAGCTCAAAACATCATGACTGAGTAGCAGTTTGACTTTCACGCTTAGTTTTTAGCTATAATCTCTTTGACCCAGTTGACATATCGACAGACTTCGGTATAAACGCCAGGAAAGCCAGCGACCGCACATCTGTAGCCCCAGGACACCACGCCTTGCAGCTTCCCATTGCACACAAGAGGACCACCAGAGTCACCCTGAAAAGGAAAGAATTAGAGTTATATAGAATTATATAGAACATAGAATTATAACATTCCAATTCTGTGCTATAACAGAATAATACAGATGTACTCAGATGTCAGTGTTGGTTAACGCCTGGATCTATCATGTGACTTTAATCTGGATTTTGAGATGTTAGGAGAAAATCACATTTATTTTAAATTCATTTCACAGATTACACAGACTTTCATCCAGTATTTACCAGAAAACGTAGCCTCCTGTACTGGTCATTGCGTTAATCTTGCATTACAATGTAAATGCAGCAAGACAAAAAAAACAGACAGGTTGAAAGAGTCGGTACATCTTTTATCAATTTTACCTGGCATGCGTCTTTGCCTCCCTGCAAGAAGCCAGCGCAGAACATGTTCTTAGTGATTAGTCCCTTATAAGAAGCCTCACACTTTGAGCGAGCGATTACAGGCAAATCCAGGCACTGCAGTGCATCTGCATAGTTCACTGGAAAACAGTAGACAAGATATTACTATGATCTGTTTGCTGGTTTGGCAAAAAAATAATAACTGATCATCACATTCATTTATCAGTCTACTCAGGCTTTAACAGAGCTCAGTAACACTGAGATTAATAACTGATCACATTCATTTATCAGTCTACTCAGACTTTAGTAGAGTTCAGTAACACTGAGATTAATAACTGATTTCATTGATTTATCAGTCTACTCAGTCTTTAACAGAGTTCAGTAACACTGAGATTAATAACTGATCACATTGATTTATCAGTCTACTCAGGCTTTAGTAGAGTTTAGTAACACTGAGATTAATAACTGATCACACTGATTTATCAGTCTACTCAGGCTTTAATAGAGTTCAGTAACATTGAGATTAATAACTGATCACATTGATTTATCAGTCTACTCAGGCTTTAGTAGAGTTCAGTAACACTGAGATTAATAACTGATCACATTGATTTATCAGTCTACTCAGGCTTTAGTAGAGTTCAGTAACACTGAGATTAATAACTGATCACATTGATTTATCAGTCTACTCACACTTTAGTAGAGTTCAGTAACACTGAGATTAATAACTGATCACATTGATTTATCAGTCTACTCAGACTTTAACAGAGTTCAGTAACACTGAGATTAATAACTGATCACATTGATTTATCAGTCTACTCAGACTTTAGTAGAGTTCAGTAACACTGAGATTATTAACTGATCACATTGATTTATCAGTCTACTCAGACTTTAGTAGAGTTCAGTAACACTGAGATTATTAACTGATCACATTGATTTATCAGTCTACTCAGACTTTAGTAGAGTTCAGTAACACTGAGATTATTAACTGATCACATTGATTTATCAGTCTACTCAGACTTTAGTAGAGTTCAGTAACACTGAGATTAATAACTGATCACTTTGATTTATCAGTCTACTCAGACTTTAGTAGAGTTCAGTAACACTGAGATTAATAACTGATCACATTGATTTATCAGTCTACTCACACTTTAGTAGAGTTCAGTAACACTGAGATTATTAACTGATCACATTGATTTATCAGTCTACTCAGACTTTAGTAGAGTTCAGTAACACTGAGATTATTAACTGATCACATTGATTTATCAGTCTACTCAGACTTTAGTAGAGTTCAGTAACACTGAGATTATTAACTGATCACATTGATTTATCAGTCTACTCAGACTTTAGCAGTGTTCAGTAACACTGAGATTAATAACTGATCACATTGATTTATCAGTCTACTCAGGCTTTAGTAGAGTTTAGTAACATTGAGATTAATAACTGATCACATTGATTTATCAGTCTACTCAGGCTTTAGTAGAGTTTAGTAACACTGAGATTATTAACTGATCACATTGATTTATCAGTCTACTCAGACTTTAGTAGAGTTCAGTAACACTGAGATTAATAACTGATCACATTGATTTATCAGTCTACTCAGGCTTTAGTAGAGTTCAGTAACACTGAGATTAATAACTGATCACATTGATTTATCAGTCTACTCAGGCTTTAGTAGAGTTCAGTAACACTGAGATTAATAACTGAATCACAATGATTTATCAATTCACTCAGGCTTCATGAGGAATTTCAAAGTTTGTGAAGAAGCCAATAATCTAGGATTTGACACCATTGTTTACTAAAGGCACAGATTCTGAAATAAAGTTAGTAAAAGTTAGTAAACAAGCAATGATTGATGTTTTTTAAAGATGTGTTTTTTATTTAGCTGATAAAACAGAAAGTAACTGTGCTCTAAATACTGCTTTTACAAAATATATCTTGAACTGAATGCAGATATTTAATTTCCATATTTTGAATATGTATTCCCAATACTTGTTTTGCATTACATCCCAACATGGGGAGGAATTTCATGCTCCACCAGCACAGTCGGATCTGATGACTTTAAAGTTAGTCAATCTTAAACAACAGAAACTGCATTAGGCTAGACTTCTCATATCTCAGTCTTACATGGTTATATACCTATAAACTCCAAATAAACCATATTTTATAAAGGTAAACCATATGGGGTAAAACATGTTAACTTTAATAACTAGCTGAAAGTCATTTGTATTGAAATGTACAAAATGGTTTAATAAATAGCTGCACTTGTATTGTAAAATAGCACACTAAGAAGAGAAGAACCCAGTACATAGGACAGTAACTAGGATTAGCTAGCCAGCTAACGGCTGGTTCTTCAGAATGGCCACTGAGTCATGAGAAGTGGAGGTCTTAGCATGTTTCAGGGAGCAGATTTAGCAGCTGGTAATGATGTTTTTGTTTGGATAAGGTATGTTCCTTGTGTGTGCTCTTAATGTTCTCCTCTTTATTTTTCCTCTAAACTTGATGTCTCAGAGCTTCAGAGCTCTGAAGCATTTTTGCGGCCCTGTTTTGATGTGCTTTCAGGCTTTCTTCTGGTTTATGAGCTCAAACACATTTAATTTTAGGTCAGTAATGGTTATTAAAAGTTATGGTAGTGAAACTAAGAAATAAAAATAAGAAATCAAAATGTACTACGATGTGCTGTTTCGTAAGAGAAGTACCATTAGCAAGAAAAATTAGTCAAGTAAACTTTTAAATCCTGTTAACAGCAGCAATAATGTGCTGGACGCCTCACCTCCGCTGGTGACCTGATTACCCCATCCAGATACCAAGCACTGCCTCCCGTCCTTTGAACATGCTTTAGCCAGGGGTATCGGCTTTACATGCGCATTGAAAACGGCAGACTGGCTTAGCTTGATCAGCATGAAGTCATTGTCAAGGGTCTTAGGATTGTAGTGGGGATGAGGAATGACCTTCTCTGCCTTGATCCTCTGCTCAGTGCCTTCTTCCCTCGACAAGTTGTGCTCTCCCAGGTGGAGAGTAAGATGAGAGGCCCTGCACGACAGGAGAAAAATACTGTAATTCTCTCTCTTGATGGAGCTTGTAGCTCGTTGGAACATCCTGACATTGACAGAAATGTTTCCATAAAGAGAGTGCAAGATACTTACGGAACATTACAGTGGGCAGCAGACACCGCCCACCTGTTGCTGATCAAGGATGCACCGCACCAGCGTCTTCCATCATCTCTACTTAGAAACACCTGCCAAGGCTTAGAGTGAGGTGGACACTCATAGCCTCCGATGATCTTAGAGTCTCTGGCTCTGCTGCATGCTGTTTCATGAATGTTTCAAGAAAGGTTAGCGTACATCTCCATATTTGGCTTTTTTGGCTGTTTTGTGTAAAAGTTCATGATGAATGGACCAATAAAAATGCTCCAAAATACCATTCTGCTTCCAGTGACTTACACACAAAGTATATGTATCAGCAATCCACTGGTGTATATATATATATCCATCATACTTGGAGAAGTTGCAAATTAAGCTTGCTATATATGTTATCCCTACTTCTTAAGGATACTCCTCTGGGAGAACCACACCTCTACAAGATGGCAACACTCCAAAATAGTCCACTATGTGGTTAATAGGGCAGAGTAAAAGTTAGTAAACAAGCATTGAATGTGTTTTGTATTTAGCTGATAAAACAGAAATTAACTGTGCTCTAAATACTGTTTTTAGAAAATGTCTTGAACTGAGTGCAGATATTTAATTTCCATATTTTGATTATGTATTTCCAATACTTGTTTTACATTACATCCCAACCTGAGAGGAATTTCATGCTCCACCAGCACCAGTAAGGAGAATGTCGTCACTATGGAGACTATTAAGTAATTGTGGATTGGCTCACTCATCATACTTGGAGAAGTTGCAAATGAAACTTGCCATATATGTTATCCCTACTCTTAAGGATACTCCTCTGGGAGAACCACACCTCTAAAAGATGGCAACACTCCAAAATAGCCCACTATGTGGTTAATAGGGCAGAGCTTTGGACACTGTTCGAGTGTCTATGAGGCATCCAAAAAAAAAGGAGTGAGGCACAACACTACTTTTGCCATGACTACAATAAATTTAAGCCATATTGAGACCATAGAAAATCTACACATTTTCACAGAAAAACTGATAGATAAGCAAATGAACAGTTTAATGCAAATGGTTGGTCCCTCAGCTACTGTTACTGGCCAAGTCTTTTTAGTTCATACCCCTCAACTGAAAAACAGCCAGTGTGTGAAGAGCTTGTACAGTCATGCCAAGCATGCCATTAGAGATGTTAAAAGCTGTATTTATTCAGTTTATGTGTAACAATTGAACCTTCAACCTGGCTTTTATCAGCTTACCCTGCCAGTACTCTATAGTACCTCTCTGTTACATGATGGTACATGACAGTGTCTGCCCAGTGTGCGCATGTGACATCATTTATGGCATTTAGATTAAAAAATTTTCAACTTACTGCTAGTAATTTCTTACTTTTTTAATTACCCACTTTCTCTGGCATTTATAGAGCATATGCACATGATGTCACATGTGGCTGAAGTCACTGTGCATACGCCCACTGAATAGCAGAAAGACTAGTGGCAGCATTAACGTTTAGTGAATCCTGCCCAAACACAACAACTTCCAAACTGTTGAAGAGCTGTAGTGCGATTAACTGCAAAAACAGATTCTGCAAGAGGCTGAAAGATGGACAAAAGAAAAGCCTGCTTCGCCAGCTTCTTGTTTAATTTAAAAATGTATTAAAAACATAACAAAGTAAAACACAGATATACACAGTCTAATTCTTATTGTATATTAAAACATGTGTTAAAATCGAATTAAAACCAATTTAAGGTTTCAAGTTTTATTTGAATTATTCAACCAGGAATAGTTTTATAGTCAATTCAGAAAAGAAAACAAGTTTAAGTCAAATTCTTTTGGTATTTGTCATGTTTCATTACAATTATTCACAGAAATTGGGCTTCACTGTGGACCACTTGTAAACAACACCCAACAGAATCTAGAGGCATTCAATATCATTAGATGATTTGTAAATAATCTTAATATTTTGAATAATAATAAAGATCATATTTATCATGTAATGTGCAGTAATAAACTAAGTTAAATTCCAATAAACGTTAGCGTTCACAAAGAATATTCGTCCATCTGTATATAAAGCAAAGCAGTATTATAATACTCATCACCCTCATCCACTCCCAACACACTAATGAGGAAGTCTTCATGAAAACATTAAAGGAGATTTCCACCAAGTTCATAATTGTATGGCTAGGATGTAACCAGAGTTATCCAGTAGTATTTGTGTGAAACGCTTCATTGTAGAGAAACTTGTAGTCAAAATTGTTAATAGTAGTGGTGATAGGAACCAGAATTCAGAAGGCTCTGAAAGCTCCCTCCCTGAGAGCTATTTTGCATGAATGTGGTGTTCAATACTTAATTTATAGCAGTTTTATTCATTTTTGCCTAAAAATAAACTTTTTAAAACCCAGTACGTGTAGGGTTTTGAAGTCCATGACAAGATGACAAAATCCAATGAAAACCTAAGCTACGTCTTTACCACTATAAACACTGGTGGTTTTGCATGGGAAATAAAATGACTATGTTTGTGTTGTAGAGCCCTGGTTCCCATTCCCATTAATAAAAAATCAAGTTGCCAAATATCCTTATTTAAATCTCAACAGCTTTAAGTGAGGGAGATCAAATTATGAGGCCCCTTGCAGTTTAAGGGCACTAAGCAAACGCCAGCATTGCTTATAGCAAGAAAACAGACCTGCGAAGAAATAGATCTACTCACCCACAGCGAAGAGCAGCAACACAGCCACAGTGGATCTCATTGCTACTGATGAAGGATCAAAAGTATACTGGTAGACTAAGTAATTGCTGCCTATATATACATATAAGAGCTGATGCATCACTTGGGTGGGGCCCTTGTCATGGCCAGTAATTTTTTTTACTAATTTTTCTCCTTGCAATTCTTTCTTAGCTGGTTGATCAGGACACTAATTATAGCTTACTTAATAACAATATCAAATTCTTTGAAAACATACTGACTTATTGTAATGACTTATTTGAGTCATTGAGGAATTTGAGTAACACATTCTTTCAATAGATGTGTCATCTACATTGTTTCATTATGCTTGTTTATTGCAGACGTGTTGAGTCACTAAACTGATAACTTGTGACCTGACTTGACAACATCACTAAAGACTTGCGACTTGACTTAGACTTTACCTTTACTGACTTGGACTTGGTATCGGACTTGAGCTTTAAGACTTAAAAGACTCGCCACCCTATTTTAACATAATAAATAAGGAAAACTGAATCACAACACAAATCATTTTGTATTAAATGGTGCTGTAACGCTAGGCAGCTGAGCTGCGCAGCTCAGTTAATCCGTAACCTAGCAACAAGTGAAGTTCTGCAGACAATCACGAGAAGCTTTGGGGAGCACCAGTGTTAAATTTGTGCTAAGACGAGCAACATGCTTCCGAAAATAATCCTGTTCAACTGCAAAGATTCTGCTGCAGTAAATAAAAACGAACTGCGACATGCAGGACACGTGGAGTCAAGATCACAGATGGAGCTGCAACCACTTCAAACTTTGTTCCACTTTTGAGGCACAAAGAACAGGAAGTCTCTGTTCACATATAGCAATTAGCTAGCTAGCTGGCTAACTAGCTAGCAAACTTAATGATAAACAGCAGCTAATGTGAAGGAAGCTCTCTCCCTCTGTTCATCCCTCCTAGATATTCCACCGTCCACTGAGAACTTTACTGAAACATTAAAACATTTAGGAAGCTCAGCATCTCAGACAGGAAGTGTTCAAGTAGTGCAGATCAGTACAAACACTGATCAGTCCATGCAGAGCTACTGCAGAGTCACACATGCTGTTAGAACTGAAAGACCCGTCCAGATATTAATGCTTAAAGGTTTAGAATGTGATTATTAAAATTCCTGTAGGTGTAATGAGTACTAATACTTCCATACAGTGCAGTGTTTCTCAGCCTCTGCCTTCGAGACCCACTGCCTCACAATTTAGTGTTTTTCCTGCTTCAACACCTGTTTTAACTGGTAATGAACTGGTAATGAGGTGATTAGTGATTAGAACTGCTTGAAATGATCTAATTTCATACGCAAGTTATTTTTGTTATAATACAAACTTTAAAAATGTTAATGTTATATTAATGTCTGTTTAATAATCAACTGCATCAATTGTGTTAAATACTGAAATGATGTTACATCTGGTGACTTGACTAGGACTCAAGTTTAAGACTTAACTCGAGACTTCCTTGTATTGACTTGGGACTTGACTCGGGACTTGATTGTCAAGACTTGAGACTTACTTGTTACTTGCAACTTAGTGACTTGGTCCCATGTCTGGTTTATTGGTTATTAATCTTATAGTCAAGACCATTAGAGGCGAGTCTCAGTCGTGGCTCTGACACATTATTATCATTAACTTATACAAGTTGACCACTGTAATCCAAGATAGCACCACGTATGGCAGCCATGAAGAGTAGCTTGTTTGTTTTGTGTTTGTTTTTGTTTGTTAATTTAGTCTATTGTACATGGAACTTAACTCTTTGGAGCTGGGAAGAGTTTGTCTGTCCATCCACCCTGAACATGGAGTTCAAAAAATGGGTCTCCTGACAAACAAACCAGACCACAAAAGTGTCCCCATCAGAAAAACAGTATATTTTTGAGCAAAAGCAAAAAATCAAGCTCCACTCTTGCTTCAGATCTGAACACAAGCTAAACACCATCTATATAAACTAAATTAAGTCTGGACATTGTGGACCCCTCTGCACTATATACTTCAATGGGATTGACCCATTGCCCTCCCAGTAGTTACATCACTGGTCAAGAGAAAATTAAACTTTTTTAGAAGCCAGCCATAGCTGTATTTTAAGGTTGTTTGGTCTCAATGATAGTAGGCTACCAGCCAGTGTGAATACGTATTCCTTTCAATGACGTATAATACCTTTGGCAGAGATGGACTTAATAGTCTTAGTGTTGATTTCAAGTTAACTCTTTTCAGTGACAGCTGGCTTTTTTCTCTTTCACCTTCATCATTCGTTTCAGAACACATTGTGCTGAATCTTATGTTGCGCCCTGGTCTTAGGATGGTTAGTCACATCTTCATAAACTTTTCAACTTTTTTATTATTGACCCATTTGTACTGACAGGAATGTTTTAGGCCATTATTATTAATAATAGGATACAATAGAATGCCTTTTTTTACACTGTACAAGATGTACAACAAAATTAGTGCCAACCGAATCACATACATACATACACTAAGAATTGCACTAATACATGAGAAACTAATTTTAAAAAATATGCATAATATACAATAAATTAGATGGAATGTTTATTGCACAAGAAAATAATGAATAAATAAGTAAAACAGCAAACTTATAAAATTGTGCATCAGATACAGGATATTTACATATCCTGAATTTTATTTGTGGACATTCATCTACATTTAATACACTACAGCCACTTTTCTTAGAGAAACTTTTTAAGAGTATGAGCTGACATGTTGAACTATAGATATTGTGGCTCAAAGATCACAGAGCGTACTTGAAAATGGAGCTCACTCAAATCTGACTCACCTCGAGTGTGTGTTAACTCCTTTATTATTCATCTTATATAACAGTATGAGTTGTCATGAAACCATCATACTACAAAATTTGCTGACATTGCAGGAGGTTGCCAAGCAGTGCGATTACTCACATTTGGGAATGGCTATATATAAAATTGAGGAGATGATAAATTGATGAAGTTGCAACTGTTGAATCTGTTTTAATGATACCTGGTGAAAATGATACTGGTGAAAACATACTTTGCTAAGATTACTTAGATTACTTGAATTATTTAATTCAGTTCAGTTCAATTCACTCTGAATAGTATTATAATATTTCTAAGTACATTTTTCTTTTCAGTTTTGCTTGTTATGTGGGTCACAAATACAGGTCTTTTAATATAATATGTAAAAATTTTAAGAGGAAATGTGAATTGAAAAACTTGGAGCTTGTCTTGTTCACTTTTAGTCCAACAGTCAGTGTTTTATTTCAGAACATGAATTCATTTTATCAGTTGCTAAGCATACAAACAACAGAAACAATTTCAACAAACATTTAAAATTTATTGTAAGATGTCCAGCGTTTTTTACCTACTTTAATTTTTTGACATATTTCACATTAAAACTACACATATAGTGTTTATAGTGTACATTGACTAATTATGGGCTTTACCTCTCTGTAATGTAACTTAAAGGTCATTCATTTCAAATGTCTACATTCCTTTAATGCCCACTCAGGTGGCTAACACTGAAAATGATTGCACATGAAAAGGTAGAAGAAAAAGAAAAAAGCTCTCAAGGTCAAAATTATCAGTAAGTAGTCATTAGATTTACATGGCATGTACTGTGTAATGGAAAATAGATTGATGCAAGACCAGACTAGACCGTCTGTGGAAAGTCTGTGTCAGTCAGTTAGTGTACAGGTCACGTCATGTTTTTCCATGAAAAAAAACAATCAAAATCTTGATCTATTGTTTCTAGCATTAATCGTAACACACTTATCACTGATTTTGCTCTCAGTTGCAGTTGATTTTCAGAATCAGTCACAAGCAACACATCCCACTGAAAAAATAAAGGTTAATTTACTCATTTGTTGATGCTTATAGCAGAGCAATGATGTGGACCCTCTGGCAATGTGGAATAGCTGGTGGTTTCCTGGCTAGAGTAGATGTCGTCTATGTTTTATCTGAATCCCATATATTAACACAGGGGAACCCAATTCTATTCCTGGGGACCTGCTATTATGGAGAAATCCACCACACCTAATAATCAGATAGACCCAAAGGCCTTGATTACGTCAATCAGGTGTGTTAAATTAGGGTTGATGTCTAGAATGTATATATTTGGGGTTTTTTTCAAGATTTGGAAAGCTAGTTTGCTGAAAGCACTGACCAAATGATATTCAGCACATCAAGAAAACCTCTCAATGGCCAAGAAAAGAGAATAGGTCAGTTTATAGTCCAATACCAAAAAAAGAAGACCAAAAAGAATGTGCAAAGTATGAGGCCCTGAATAGGGAGGTGGAATGTGCCACTTTAAATGCTGTAAATATTTAAATATTTAAATATATATATATGTTTAAATATATATATATATATATATATATATATATATATATTCTGTGGTGGGTGTTGGGGTAGTTTGTATGTGTCTACAGTCTGCTGTCAGTGTGGGTTGTGTGCTAAGTTATAAGGCAGGATACTCTTCAGGATATCCTTGAGAAACACTATCTATATGGTGGCCAAAAGTGTATTCATACAGTATAACAGAAGAATATTTGACTGAGTCATTTGACTGTAAAAATAAAAAAAAAAACTGAATTACATCACAGTTTCATTGTGTCACTGCCTAATGTATGATGGTACAGTGACCTGCTGCAACAGCTGTGACAACAATGGGTCATACGTGCAAAGTCATCAGCTTCTGGCGACATTTAGTCATTCAGTCACTGATCATTCACACGTAGGGTTTTTTGTTTTCTGTTTGGATTTTTTTGTTGGTTATTTGGGTTTTTTGGTTTCCTCAAATAACTCCAAACCCTTCCGAGCTCAGCAGCTGCATTTAAGTCCCAATTCCAAACACACTGAGTGATGTTGAAGTCTGGGGTGGCCAGTCTGTAGTTCTGAGAATAACAGCAGCTTCTTTGTTTGATGTGCAAATGCTCTTCGTTTTCATCTCTTTCTGTTTCTCAGTGAGGAGCTTCTTGACTGCTACACATTGTTTCAGGCTGATAGTGTTAATATGTGGATAATGTTTCATCTGATCTTCTCTAACTTCTCTAACTGGTTAACTGGACATAATTACATTATTGATAGTACAAGTTATCTTTTACTGCTGAGTCTGATCCACTCCTACCAGCGCAACACACCACTAACACAACACCACCATGTCAGTGTCAATGCAGTGCTGAGAGTGATCCACCACCCAATTAATACCTCTGTGGTGGTCTAGAACAGGGTAACAAAGTATACAGAGAAACAAAGTATACAGAGAAACAGATAGACTTCAGTCTGCAGGTGTAGAACTACAAAGTGCTCCTATATGGTACGTGGAGCGAACGGGTGTAGAAGAGTGTAGAAACAAGGAGATGTTCCTAATAAAATACATGTGTTCCAGAATGATTGGTGCATACAGAGATGTGCAGTTACTCATGCACTGAGCACTAATACATGGCTTTTGAACATTGAGCTGATTACAATCTGGATGGTTCTTTTCTCTCTGAATCTTTTGGTCATATTATGCACCACTAGGGAGGAATAGCTAAAATTCTTGCCATCTTTCCTTAATAAACATGGTTTTTAAACAGTCAGCATCATGTGCTGTCACCTTATTTAGTGAAGTGATGTGCTATGACCCAGCTATATATTATAAATGTATCTTGAGTCTATTTTTTCTGCTTTTCTCTCTCAAAAATCATTTTGCATGTCAATTGGTTGTACAACACAGAGGCAACAGGGTAAGATTAGGTTGAAAGATGTTGGTATGTTCCTTTCAGGCTTGTTACCTTGTAACTACTTTGGATTATTTAGTAACTACTATGAAACTAATTCATCAAAAAAGAGAGTATTGTAAATTAACCTTTAGTAGCAATTAATTATATATACTATTCTGACTGCCCCGCTCCGAGGCCAAGGGAGCCGCCCATCGGGAGAGAGTCAGTGGTGCTCCTGACAATCCCCAACCTGACCACCAGAGGTCTTCCTTCCCAGAGGTCTTAGCTGCTGCTATAATGACACAACTGTTAATCGTTTCACCTTCATCAGTCTGCTAACATTAACTCCCTTCTTTCATCTTCAGTGTGTAAAGTATTGTAAACCTCCTGCTGCTGCTTGCTGAGCCTTTTTTGGTCCTAATTGCCCTAATTGCCCCTTTGACTCCTGCCTGGTTAACATTTCACCTTTTTAGTCTTTCACTTTTAGGCCCTTTTGTCTGCTTTTCAGACCTTCTTTCTAATATATAGCTAAAACTAGCTCAGTAAACTAAAAACAACTTCTAGTATGAATTTAATTTAGATGACAACAGGAACTAAAATGTCCAAGCTAAACAAAGTTTACTTCAGACAGCAACATGATGGTGAACGCAGGAAGTCAGAGTTGGCTTCTTATTTGAAATTTCCGTTCCACCTTTAGCAGTGAGGTACCAGAATGTAACCATTTAAGGTGGAACAGCAATTTGAATATGAAGCTGATTAGTGAAATGTCAACTTCAGCTTTGTGGTGAGCATTAAACTTGGTAGACTTTGGGTCTTGAGTCATGAGGCTCAAGTCTAAGCCAAGTCCTGAATCAGGATCATCTAATTTGGTGAGAAATCCAACCAACTTCTAAACTATGGAGGCTTGGAAAAATATCCCTACAGGGCAAAACTAGCAGCAAGGCTGGTATAATAAAGGCAAAGATTGACAAATTAACATGTACTTAATAGCTGTTTTGACCAGAAGTCGAATAGATTCCAGTTTTGACCAGTATTGTATATGACAGTGTTGCTCTAGATGTATATATGTTACAGAACTGTCTGGATCCTTCTACCATTGTAGTGGCGAACAAGACCAAATCCTTTTGTACCAAATCATGTTACCGTAAATCATGAAAGCCCTACGTCCCGACGTCCCAACTTTTTGGAATGGATGTATATTTACAAAAGAAATGAGATTGACCGGACAATTCATAAATTATCTTGCTAATTTCAGTTTCTTTACCATTACACAAACAGCACTTATGACTATTTATGTCCCAATGCTTCCTGTTCCGTGTAGTCTTTTCCAAATGGTTCATTAAGAATATACAGTACGATGTATTCATTTAACAATTTAGATTTTTTAAGATAATGTTTTAATAATGAATGTCAAGATGAATGGACCAATAAAACCGCTTAAAATTTGGAATATATTTTTTTTTACATTTACTAGTAAAACTAACTACCCTGTAAAATATCAGTTGTTTCTTTGGACAGCGACAATGTCTTTAAACATTCCTGCTTTTAAAATGAGTAAATATATTTTAAAAGAATTTGGTAGTAGTATTGAGTAAGCTGTATTTGTATATTCTGTGTGTTACCTTGAAGTAGTTACGTTTGTGACAGCTCAGTCAGATAAGAGTAGTTTGGACAGTTGTTATGTTTCCAGGGTCAGCATCCAAGTACAGTCATGTGTGTATATATATATATACACCTCTTAGTTGTTCGTTCAGTCCTTCAGTTGTGATCCCCCATCAGTAGAAATGAGGTCCATTGTGGCTGCTTTACTTCTAGTGGCGGTGGGTGAGTATATCTCTTCACTGTTTCATGGCCTTAACACAGCTGTTATCTACAGAAGGTCCATGTAAGTGATATTGTTTATATCTGACAAAAAAGGTAATATAAAATCTGTTATAAGGGTATTATTGATTACTTAGTTTCAAGCTATAATTAAGAAATAATTTAAAAATATGTGATTTTTCTTTTTGTCCCCCACCCATGTTTATTTTTGTAGTAGATTGCAGTAGATTGTAAGCGTCTTTGAGTTCCTGAAAAGCGCTATATAAGTTCAATGTATTATTATAATTATTAATAAACATAACTCATTTTTAGTATTATATTCAGTAATTTGGTTTATTTAAATATTGAAAGAATATGAACACTTTTTATTTCTTCTATTTTCCTGCATATGATTTTAATATTTATTGAATTCCTATGCAACAACTAAATCTATTGTGGTAAACATATCCCTGCTTTATCCCTGCCTAAGCCACTTGACTTGAAAATCGTATTTTATTGATATATTAACCACCATACTGTAAATGTCCCCAGTTTTTATTTCAAAAGTCTGTTTACACTAAAATAGTAGTCTTAACAGGAGGCATTTAATGATGTACAGCACTATCCTCTACTTAAGTGACACTTATGCATTTCAACAATGGTTATCAGTCAGTCAGTCAATGACTCAGTACGAGACATTTATTCTCATAAGCTGACCCAGTAGGGGGTCCAACAATATTTTTAAAAACTACAGCAGCATTGCATGTTGAATATTATCATTTAGTTGCAATAATACACGTTTGTGATGAGGTATTGTTGCATATAGACATTTTCCTAACACTTCGAAATGTTTGTGAAACAGCATTCAGCAGAGCCGATGACGATAAGATCATCGGAGGGTATGAGTGCCCCCCTCACTCCCAGCCCTGGCAAATTTATCTAACCTATGATGATGGGCAGCGGTGGTGTGGGGCTTCCTTGATCAATGAGAGATGGGCTGTGTCCGCTGCTCACTGTTACATCCCGTGAGTATCTGTGCTTTTCCGTTTTCTCAGCTGAAGATGATTCAGATGATTCAGTGATGCTTAGTTCAATAGTAGAGTCTAAAATTAAAGTAGCCTATTTTAAGAAACTGCACTATGTAAGCTTTTCTTGGTTAAACTGAATGAAGTATTACTTCAGGAGGGAAGACATGATATGCTGTGGCATTAAATATAGAGTATGTGTCTCCAAAGTTCAATAAAATAATAAACAATGAAAATAAATTGCTTGTTTTTAAGGGTTCCTCGACTTGCTCTCCACCTGGGAGAGCATGACTTGTACAAGGATGAAGGCACAGAGCAGAGGATGTGGGCAGAGAAGGTCATTCCTCATCCAGACTACAATGAGGTCACGTATGACAATGACTTCATGCTGATCAAGCTGAGCCAGCCCGCCGTTTTCAATGAGTATGTGCAGCCGATACCCTTGACTACCACGTGCTCAAAGGAAGGGGAGCAGTGCTTGGTATCTGGATGGGGTAATCAGATCAACACTGGAGGTGAGACACCTTTAACCACACAAATCAATGTGCCAAGTAATCAAATCAAGTTGAACAAACTCAAATATACTTGCTTATTCTATAATGTTAGTTTGATACACAGTGTCAGATTACCTAAATACTCAACAGGATTCCAGTGATTTGGGTAAGCAGGTTGCATGATGGCTACTGGTAAGCTGTAAGCTTCCATACAAGGTAGCTTCATTGCCGTCATAGCTCAACAGCCTAATGTAGACATCAGCTTACCATTACTAATATTACCATCTGATATTTTCCAGTGAACTATGCAACCGTACTGCAGTGTCTGGATCTGCCCGTGATCCCACGCTCAGATTGTGAGGCTTCTTATCCAAACCAAATCACAAAGAACATGTTCTGCGCTGGCTTCTTGGAGGGAGGCAAAGATTCCTGCCAGGTAAAAAGTCAGAGAAGTGTGGCAGGTAGATGTATGAAGTTGAATTCAGTTTAGCACTAGTCTAGAAAGCAGCATATGTTGCTCTAAATCATGTCCTGCATTAATACACCTCAAAACCATGGCCGGTCCTGACTATTGAACTTTGTGCTGGTAATAATCTGGAAGGTCCACTGATCCAAAAATGATAACATTCATCATTTTGCTGAACTGAAATCGAAAAGGTTGATTTGTCAGACCACAGTACACATTTCCGACTCCTCATCAGGCCGTTTTAGATGAGCCCAGAGAAGTTGGTGACATTTCTGGATGTTGGGTGTTTCGTTTTATGAGATACTACCTGTTATAGGATCACGTCCTTCAAAGATTTCTCCAGATTCCATGGATGTTTAGATGTTATTACATTCTGTAGATGGTGAAATCTGTACCTTATATCCTTGTAATCGTAATATCATCATGCTGAATCATGGTCGGTGGCATGGTGGTGTAGTGGTCAGCACTGTCTCCTCACAGCAAGACGATCCAGGTTGGATTCCCAGTCTGGGCCAATCTGTGTGGAGTGTGTATGTTCTCCCCGTGCTTGAGTGGGTTTCTTCCGGGTACTCTGGTTTCCTCCCACAGTCAAAACACATGCATGTTAGATTGATTGGTCACTCTAAATTGCTTGTAGGTGTGAGTGCGTGAGTGAGTGTTGGCCATGCGATGGACTGGCGAACTGTCCATGCTGGACCCCGCTTTTGGCTGATGACACTGGGATTAGCTCCAGCCCCCCCGTGACCATGACTAGCGGGATAAAGTGGCAGATAATGGATGGATGGATAAATCATGGTCTGGGAGATCTACCACAATTTAGCTCCAACCATGATCAACCACACCTGATCCAGTTAATGAACGCCTTCGGGTGCACCTGAATGTAAGAGCCACATGTGTTTGATCTAAAATCTCCAGCATAGTAGATCTCTAGGACCAGGACTGAGCGTCTCTGTGCTAGATGGTATTAGTATTTACTTTATAATCTCTGCATCAGTACGTCAGTCATGCATTATAACACAATCCTATTTTAATTCTTTTAAAGAATGAGTTCAATGAATAATGTTTTTTTAGGGTGACTCCGGTGGTCCTGTTGTGTACAATGGAATGCTGCAAGGGGTCGTGTCCTGGGGCTACGGATGCGCCTATCCTGGCTTTCCTGGCGTTTATGCTGAGGTCTGCCGCTACATCGATTGGGTCAAGGACATCATGGCTAACAACTAGGAGTGAAAGTCGAAACGTTTGAGATATATTTAGTAAATCTCTGCAAGAATAAACAAAACAGAAGCACGTTTATTGATTTCATTTCAATGAACTGAGTCATTTCATCTCTTGGTGAACTCCCCAGAAATGCTGTTATACATTGTAGTGCAAAATATATAATGGTGTGATTCAAAAGCAGTGACATGATGTATGCTGTGCGATGCCAGTACAATACAATCTTTAGTTCTGTTTAACAACTAGGTCCCCTAAACAGTAACTAATACTAAATCCTGTCAATGTGAAGGCCTTAGTATATGATTTTACATAACCATCATACTTATCAAAGCTAGTATAAAATGCAGGTGGTCCTATTGGGTCTTTAAATTCAATTTATTTTGATGTTAAGGCTATATTACCAAACTAGAAAAGAGAATTTCCAATTCAATTGGTAAACTAAAGAATTGGTAAACTCCATTCTTGCCAGTGAATCTAACATCAGTACCAAGTGAGCAACGAGTCAACATTGGATTAGTGATCCAACATGGTATCCTTCTGAATATCACTGGTTAAACAGATGTGCCATTCAACAATGAAAGAAACAATGCAAACATATTAACATTGAAATAAATAGAATAATAAAACAATATTTTTTAACACTTTAATTTACATTATGTATTTATTTTCCCATTTCCCAGTTCCTATGCTTTCATTCTTTGGGGTGATAGGAGGGGGCAGTGAAATATGATATTATTGGTTAATATTATTTTGCCCCGCCTGCTGGTGCACGGTGACATAATCAAAACTCAGTTGACATTTTAGAGGTAAAAGCAACTTATCATTAAATTCAGAAGGATGAACTGTGTTCAATTGCTCTAAATGCTTTATTTCTTTATAGAAAGCAAAACTGATCAAGCATTTATTTTTTTTCCGCCATTTGCTTAGTTAGAGTGCCGACTGAATCTTTTTTAAAACTTCTAAACTGATGTTCTATTATAGAAGGCAGGCACTAGGAACAAGGGTAAAGGCTAAAACAAAAAATACCCATTTGCACCTGTTGTGTACTCAGTCAACACAGCTGACCACATCTAACTGGTTGCATTTACTGTTCAGCTGACTTGCCCAGTTTACTCATCTAAACCACAAGGGCTGGTCACAAAACACTGCAATTCCAGAATGGTCTGTGGTCATTGTGTTACTGAGAAATAAGAGGTGACGTTTAGTTTATTGCAAAATGAGAACTAATGAACATACTTTGCTTTTTTTATCTGGTTACATTGTAATTTCGGGTCATCTCTTTTGGTCCATTCATCATGGATACTCACAATACTCACAACAACAGGTACTTTAAAATAATGTGCAAAACTGAAAACCAACAAAAATGGAAACACAAGGTTTGGTTCCAACACAAGCGTTATTTTCCATCGTTTTGGACTTACATACAAATATCTTACGCTTCTCTATGCTCATGGACGGCATATGAACGTAAAAAATAAACAATGAAAAACAGTTAGTTTCACTTTCTTCACCTTCTACATGTATAAACATAGTTTACTGACTGAATAAGTTAATGAGCGATTAATAATAGAGACGACTTTTCCTTACCACACACCACATCACAGACACCAGGTGTAAGTCACCGTGGGATCAAAGCAGATGGTCATCCTTTTGAAAAATACAGTCTGTGTGGGCCTATCTCCATATTCCAGCTCGCAGATTAGCAGAGTAAATTATTGAAGAGTGAATAATGGTGGGTTTGTTTTTTTACAGCTGATGGTCTCATTCCAAAGAAATTCTGAACCAAAGTGAAGAAAGAACAACACATTTTTAAG
The DNA here is from genome assembly GCA_021613375.1 of Megaleporinus macrocephalus. Taxonomy (NCBI): domain Eukaryota; kingdom Metazoa; phylum Chordata; class Actinopteri; order Characiformes; family Anostomidae; genus Megaleporinus; species Megaleporinus macrocephalus. The sequence continues at coordinate 12,438,984 of CM038705.1, forward strand.
CTGTAGCTGTATCTGGGTATATGAATGCCAATGCTATAAAGCACCCAAATACTCATTGTCCACACAGCTCTTGGGTAGGCCTGGTCAGCATTTTATTTCATGTTTTATTATATTTATATCTCACATTTTTCCTTCAGGCTTTGCAGGACGTGTAACATAACATTTAACTGAAGTAATGTAAAACTTCAAAATGAGGAGGAAGACCAGTTCAGAGTATATGCTTACATATAATATATTATTCTTGAAGATACCTCAGTATCTCAGATGTGCTCTGAGAAGGTCTAAGCAAAGACCTTAGAATGGTTTAAATTTGACTGACAACTGCACAGTTTTATAGGCCTGCCTTCATGTTCTATCTGGCCCATGTGACCCATCTGGCCTAGACATTATCTCCTGGGCCATAAACTTCTCATAACCTCTGTAGCTTCTCGTAATGATCAGATGGTGATAACAGATGGGCACGGTATGTAAAAATATTTACAACAGTATCATACAAACATGTTGTATTTTACCACCATATTTTGGCTTTACTATGTTATCATAATCAAAATTACATTTAAAATGTGCAGGTTCAGCACACAAATCTGAATTTTTATATTTCCAAAAATATAGAGCAACAGTGAGACCTCATCTCACACTAGGCTAGATAGACTCTCAAAATAATAACAACATCTCTCTAAATAATGAGAAAGCCTCTCAGTGAAAAGGGACCTTAAAATTATGGGCAATCATATTAAAATAACAAGAAAAGCATCCCATAATATCAATTTATCATCTCAAAATATTTTCTTAAAGATAAAGAGGCCACATGTGAAAACGGCGTGAACCCCGATAGCTCTCTTCCGACTCCTAGAGTTGAACGATGCTCCAAAAAGGATAAGAGGGCCAGGAAAAACATTCCTCCAAAGAAGGACAGAATGGATCCACTGAAATTGGACATGTCCAAGCCCACTGAGACTCTCAAAATAATAAGAACATCTCTCTAAATAATGAGAAAGCCTCTCAGTGAAAAGGGACCTTAAAATTATGGGCAATCATATTAAAATAACAAGAAAAAAATCTAAATAACAAAAAAAGCATCCCATAATAACAATTTATCATCTCAAAATATTTTCTTAGCATGTCTTAGCTCAAAATGATATATCTCTGATTATCTCTGACTTAACATCCCAAAATGATGACAAGGCAATTCACATAATAATAATAAAAAATTATTATGTAAAAAAAAAATAATAATAATAATTAGGTGCAAGACCTCTAGCACCTAGCCCATTTCCAGGACTACTAGCAATTGCGAAAGAAATCGGTTGGTAAATTTCTCATCTATTAACCTTTTTTTTTTTAAATAAATTGACTCTAACATGCTTTGTTTACCTGTGTACGAACCAGTTACGTTAAAAATGATGGTGGGAATTTATGGTTTTATGATTAATCGGCGAGAACATGAGTGCTGGCGCTAACGCAGCGAAACCAATCGTAAAGAACTACATTTCCCAACGAATTCCCAGAGAATTGTAGTCCTATCCGGCGCTGGCTGTTCGTGACGTCAAACACGCCTGTTTAGTGATGGTTTTGTACTACTAGCAGTGATGCTTGCATGGATGGAATAAAACAGGTAGGTTAAATATACGAATGTAGCGCTACTTCTGCGGTTCTGGGCGACTTACTGCGTCTGTAGTGAACATACCGGATCGTACTAGCCTAGCATGCGTGTGCTCGTTTGATGAGAGTGACCTGCTAAATCAACAATGGGCTAACAGAGTACACAGAGAACGGAGGTCTGTCTGGCTAGTACAGTGGGCGAGTGTAGTCTTTGAGCAGAGGTGGTTTCACTATGAAGACTGTGGTCGACTGGGTGGTCGTTATAATCCATAAACGATGTAGCTATTGCCGTGTAGCCACCGTGCATAGACTTGTGCGTACTCGGTTCACTCACTGACCTGCTATATTTCAAATGGGTTTGCGTTATAAGGACTTGCTATATATGACTGCAGCACAGCTTTTCACCAGGGTTTCCAGTATTCCCAGTTTAGTATAGTATAGTATAGCTAGCAAGCTCTGTTTCCTCCCGACGTCGTTCTAACATTTCACCATGTTTAATGTATTCACTGACAGCTCCTCTGTCGCTTCATACTCTGGATATGGACTGTGTAGCTAGTTCAGCTGGTTATTTAAAGGGACCGCCTGACCAAAATGAGAAATGCACCTAAATTAATTAAATATAATGTAAACATGTCTGTGGCATCCTACTGCAGTGCCTCAGTCTTCCAGAGTGAGATTTCTCAGTTTATAGACCAGGAAAGCCCTCCTGATGGTGCATCTCTAAACCAAAAGGCACATAATGTTGTCACGACGTTGTCTACAATGTTGCTACAACGTTTATCACCTTAAAAATATATATTAGTGGCAAAGCTGGTCGTTACAGCTGGTTGAAATCCTACTGGTTGTCTTCTCAATCATATGAACACAGCAATTGCCTTTGATATCCTGTGAAAAGTTTGTGATGATTGGGCCAATAGAAATGCTCCAAAATCACTTTTTACATTCATTTGCATTAACAATTAATAAGTTTACTGTTTTGGGGAAACATGTTTTTTTTTGTTTGGACAGCAGCATTATAGTAATACAAAAAAAAATATGAATGAAAATAACATAAATGTGAGTTCTGGTGAACCGCTGAGAAAACACAGCTGACCTGCTGAATTTTGCATAAACACAGTGACTAAATGATTAACCTCTAGTTTTAAGCCATAAGTGTATCATTCCTTCTTGTGTATGTCTGTGTGTTTCAGGCTCTTCTGAGATCTTATTTATCTGTTGTATTGGGAGCTGAGGATCATGGAGCTTGCTGAACAATCAGTCAGTGACCTGTTTCTGGCTAAAGGGCATGTGTCTTTTAGTTTAAGTCATGAAAACCACACTGTGCATAGAGACGTGACTGGCTTTGAAGGGCACAGATTGGAATTACCCATCCCGTCACAAGCAATAATAGAACCGATATCTCCGGCCGAGGTACCACTGGAAGAAAGTGCGCTTACAGTGATAACTGAGGAGGAGACAGCTGGCTGTGATGACCTCAAAGATTCTCAGGTCCAGTTGACTCTGTCTGATGATTCGTGTGACCCAGGCATGCCCAATGAAATAATAGTGGACAACAATTCAGTATTAGACTCCAACCCCACAGAGCCCCCTAGTGAGTTCATACTCCACACAGACCCCAATGAAGGTTCAGTCGATTCAGATGACCCTGCAGCGGTGGTTCCAAATGCTCTTTTAGATTCAAGTGAAGTAGATAAAGAGGCCACATGTGAAAACGGGGTGAACCCCGATAGCTCTCTTCCGACTCCTAGAGTTGAAGGATGCTCCAAAGAGGATAAGAGTGCCAGGAAAAACATTCCTCCAAAGAAGGACAGAATGGATCCACTGAAATTGGACATGTCCAAGCCCACTGTGATCCCTCTTACCTGTAAGTTTCCCTAATTTCTCTTCGTTCTTGTTGTTCATACTGGTGTGCAAGTTAATGTTAAATGAACATTGAATAGCATATTGTATTGTATTGTGTTGTATTGTGTTTGTATTGCATAGTACTAGCATGTTGCAATTGCATTGGGTCAGGATATATATATATATATATATATATATATATATATATATATATATATATATATATATATATATATATATATATATATATATATATAAAACACTACTGCTCAAAAGTCTCTAAAGAAAGTTGTTTCTTTCTGGTCACTTTGTGTCTGTCAGCAAGCCATCAACTGCTGATGCTTCAGATACTAAACTAACCTAGAATGTTGTTCTCCCTTTTATACTCACTTATTAGTAGAATGTTTTTCAGCTGTGCATCACAATTGAGCAAGAGTGTCCTAACAACCAATTAGTCCAATAACATCCTTAACTTGGATTGGTGGCCGTACCATGAGATTTAGGTAGAGGACTGAGAATTGCTGATAATAGGACTATATGCAAAATAAGCCTCTATACAAAAATAGGCTTTAATACAAACAATGAACAAACAATTTTATTCTTTCAAAATCATCTGATACACTTAAATTAATTGTGAAATGGACAATATTGTTTGTGAATTACATGCAAATTGCATGAAATGAAATTCTAAAGTGATCCTAAACTTTTGAGCGGTAGTATATATATAAATAACTGTAAAGCTTATGGGGTTTTAATTTATGTACTTATTAAATAATGGAAATAATGTTAATAAACCTGTATATATATATATATTTATATCCTGGATTAATGTTTCCCTTATTAGCCAGTTTGGTCACTTCACAGCTGCATAGAAAACAGAGACAGTTTAAATAGTTACTCACTGTTATTTATATGGCAATTAATGAATAATTATTTCAAATTTCATGATTGGGACAAGTCTTATGAAACTTGTCTCAATCATGGGACAATTAAATGATCATATTTGATGTAATTTACCGTTAAATTCACAATATACCTTATAAATGTGTTGATGAAGAAATTTTCGGAATGTCATTAGAAGAGGCCTCACCTTTCACATAACTGTTACATTCCCTTATAAATATAGCTAAATAAAGGTAATGAGCCGTTAGCTTGTCTAGGAAATTAACAAGGGACGTAACGTGTGAGTGGAAATGTATACTGATTGAATACAACAGAAGGGACTCAAACATCTTGGAGTCTTTACTGTATATCAATGATACTAAATCAACAGACTTACAAACCTTCTTGTCTTGTCCTACTTTTGAATCAGTAGAGAAGTGTAGAAAATGATAATCTACTGTTAATAGCTGATCACTTTCAGATTGCAGTGTCCAGGAGTATGTTGAAGAGGGATATTTGAAAGGTCATATAGAAGAAGTTAGTAAATTGTAGAGTTTTGCCAATGCCTGCAGTTGTGGACACAACTACTGACCTAATTTCTATAGTGCAGGGATTAGCAACAATGATTAAAGTTTCTCTGATTTCTAATCTACGTACAGCATCTCAGCTGTCACTGCAGTGCCTGGAGTGCCACATCATCTTCAGTGACAACAAGAGCAAGGAGCGGCACCTCAAGATGAACCACCCCACCGAGTATGAGCAGTGCATGCTCGGGGATGCCCTCTTCGCGTGCTATGTCTGCGACCGACACTTCACCTGCTCCACTGAGCTCATGGCTCATCAGCGTACACACACGGAGAAGCAGCCTTTCAAGTGTCCCATCTGCGGGGATGCCTTCAGCCGATCGTCCGAGCTCACGAACCACAAGAAAGTCCACTTCGGCGAGAATGGATACACGTGTTCGGACTGTGGCAAACCCTGCAAAACCCTCACTTTGCTCAAATACCACCAGCGCATTCACACCGGGGAAAGGCCGTACGTCTGCATACACAAAGAGTGTGGCAAGAGGTTCAGCATGCCCAAGGCTCTTCAGAAACACCTGGAAGCTCATGAGAAAGGAGATATGGAAGGCACAGGAGAAAGGGACCCAAAGAAAAGCCCAAGCAAGAAAAAGAGAAGTAGTGGTAAGCATTACTGGGTCAGTCATACATGATACCTATCAAAACAGTTAATCATGATTAATCACATTATTTATTTTTAAATGGATATTTTCATTAGGGTGACAAAAGCACCTAATTGTGATCAAGCACACAAAATAATGCACTTAATTATTATTAGTCACGTGTATTTGCTCAAATTTGAATATATCTCAACATATCTGAACAGAATATTTATTTTCCATTTAAGCAGCAGCACATTCGGTCATAGCTGTTAACGCAATATAATGTATTATTTTTATGTCAAATTGAATATAAATGAATATAAATACAAGCTAAGTATTTTTTGTCTGTAGTGAGTTTATATATCATAAATATTACATATGCAACCAAAGATTCCAACTCCTACAAGATTGTTGCCCCCCACTTTGATTCGTATAGCTTAAGGCTCTGTAGGTTCTCAGTAGGATCTGGAGCTTCCTACTTGGCTACTGCTTTTGTAGTTTGTTGCTGAATGATTTATCCATAGGCCTCCCTGAGCACTTGTGAATTGTATTGGAGCAACACACATTGAAAAAATAATAAAAAATAAAAAATAGTTAACACATTAACACCCAGGCTGATAACAAATAGGGACACTGATGTTGGTGTTTTTACAGGAAAAAAAATTATTTCTAACAGACTTTACTGAGGGTGTCCCTCAAGGCTCGGTCCTTGGACCTGCTATTCTTCTTATTTTCGCATCTGTCAGACGCCTACCTTTAGGTTGTGAAATAAAATTCAGAAGCCCACTGTGATCACAAGTGTTGCCCACAAGTGTTGGTGATTGCAACTTTGTTAAAAAGCACACATGCAATGCTGCTTTCAAATTTGGTGAAGATAAGGTATCGTAGAAAACTTGAATTGAAAAGAAAATGCTAAAACAAGCTGTCTGCTTAGGCATCTCAATTTTTTTTTTCTTTAAACTGTATTAACACTCCGCTGTGTGTTCCTTTACTGTAACTGACTGTCAGTTTGTTCAGTGGTTGGATGGTTTCTGTTTGGAATGGTTTTGAGGTCAAACCACACATCCATGCTTTGGTAGTAGTTGAACAGTTTTTAGCAAGTAGACAGAGATCATCACCTTGCTGTAGTGTTCTGAAGATATACAGTACAGCATAACTGCACTAAATAAAAGTCATGGCAAACTGAAAGACATGCATTATGTTTAATGCCTAATATTCATATCAATCAAAATATATACAGTTATAAAGGGATATTCCATGTTAAAGTAAGCAAGCTGTGCAGTGTCAAGGCCTACTAGTTTGCAAACACTTTTGATAGCAGTCTGTATCTTGTATCTTTTTAGTACATATTAATATACAGTATTTAACTTCATAAACATACACGTATATATTCCTTATCTTTAATACCCAGCCTTTGTTTTAATTCTACAGCTGTATAGCGGTTGTATGACCACAGAAAATCAGTTAACTGTTTCCTGGCACAAGACAGTTTCTTGGTACAAACTCTAAGGACACATTTTTTTAGGCCTATTTAAAGCATTGCTTGTAGCCTTTCAGGCTTGTCATTGTTATTCTTTATTCTGTCTGTACAACTTGGGCTGCAATCTAACTGCATTGTCATCAATATCAATGACAATAAACAAAATTGAAGGCAACATGTCCTGTAATTTAGTAGATGGCTTCATGACGTAGCTAAAACAGAGAGCTGAGACTGCAGTGCAGGGTTGGGTGCAGTTTGTGACCCAAAAAAAAAAAATTTTTTTAAATACACTTCACTTTAATATCATCTAAACAGACGGTTTTAGTTGATGGTGTGTAAAACTGAGCTTGACCATTAAGAGTGACTATGCGATATAACTTACACTACACGCAGACCAGCTCAGATGTTTTTAGTTCTTTCTACAGGTTTTGGAATACAGCATACTCTTCCTAACTGTATATTAACTCGTCTCCAACATCATCATTTGGTATATGTAGTAGTTAGCTTTTGACTGCTGTGGTATATCAATCAGTGAAACTAGTCCTTTCTTATTGGATGAGAGGTGTGCAAGTTATTACTTTGAGAATGATCCGTTATGCTAATGTATTACAGTTTGAGTCTTTTCTGAAGCTCGGGTAAAAAAACAGGTCACAATTTATTCGTAGCAATCAAGGGAAACATTGATATTCAGGTATTTTCTGGTATTTTTTAAGTATAATAAAGTATTATATGAATCTTTAATACATGCAACATTAATTGGCAGTAGTTGTCATAACTATGAAGACATTTATATCTACCATATCTACTTTTGCAGGTGCATCAACAAAGACCTATGCCTGCTCACAGTGTGAAGAATCCTTCAAGACAGCCAAATCACAGCTTCATCACATTAAGATTAAGCACTCTCCGTGTAAAGCCACCACTCCGTCCAATAACACTGAAGTGACCCAAGAAGTAAATGGAAATCAACATTCTTCAGTTCAACCTGGAGCAGTGCAGCCACCTGTTTTACGCATGGAAGCAATTGGACCAACACCACAGCAAATAGGCCCACTTGGAGCTGAACAAATCAAAAGACTAATAGAGAAGCTGGGGAATGTACAGAAAGTGAATCAGCTGGTGATATTGGGACTCGACCAGGTACCCTTGCAAACACAAACCACAGGAATGCATCAGCCGCAACGCTTCATACAGCCGTTGCACTTCAATTTTACAGAACCCACAGGTCAACCAGTCACAGTTCAACCAGTCACGGTTCAACCGTCAGAGGACCCGCAGTTGCATGAGGGGACGACATCAACTGGAACTGAGCATACCACTGGCACTGGGTCATTAGAGATTGGCGTGGCTGTTGAACAAGAGGAAGCAATGGTTCAGGAAGAAACAGCTATGGTTTCTTCAGTGAACGCAGAGGAACAGGTGACAGCTGGTGAATCAGATATAGCTGGAGAACTGTTAAATGAGGTTCAACTTGAACTTGTGCCAGAACTGACTGAACAGTCTGCCTCAACCCAACAATTGGATGATACAACTGAAGAACAGGGAGGCCAAGTTGCTTCAGATGTCAGCACTGTAGAGACGGGGGATGCGCCGTGTTTGATTACCACAAATGATTTTGAAAGCAGACAGTCTCAATCAACAGAAGAGGGACAGGTGCCAATGCCAACAGACATCATGTCTGCAGAGGAGACTGTCACCCATGAAGAGTCCCTGGAGCCAAAGCCTGATGAAGTAGAATCATTGGTAGAAACAGAGCCACAAACAGAGCAAGTGAATAATGTTACCCTTAATGATAGTCAGAACCCCGAAGAACAGTCAGAAGAGTCTGAAACGAAAACTTCATTGTCTGATGAGCCCAATCCACCAATTTTACAGCCTTTTCCCGATCATGGTCAAGAAATCTCCAGCTTGGGGAAAAAACCTAGCAGTGAATCAGTCATACAACCAAGCACACTGATAACAGAAGAACAGATTCTGTCCGATGCCAAAGTTGGCCTCCGTGTTAAGAAGATATTGGCAATAAAGAAGAAAAAATCCAAAAAGCAAGTAGCTAAAAAACCACAACACCTGAAAGCTCAGGATGAAGTGGCAAAAAGCTCCTCACAGATAATGCCTGCTCAGAAAACGAACACTCCACCAAAGGCTGTACCAAAAAAGAAAGAGAAAGCCAAGAGCAAGAAACTAGCACGATTCGGAGAGAACAAGGAAAAGCGTCCAAAGCAGCAGGTGTTAAAGTCATCAAAAACCAGCCCATTGAAAGATAAACAAGATACTGATGGAACAGTGCTGGTTTCGGCACAAACGGAAGGTGTGCAGAAACAAAAAGTTAAACCAGAAAAACGACTGAAACAGAAAAGTCCAAAACATAAAAAAGTGAAGACGTCTGAAAACCCATCAGGGGCCGTCGAGGACTTTAATCTACCCAGCGATGCAAAAGTACCAACCATGCCCAAACAGAAACCGCGAGGGAAACCTCAGAAGAGAAAACTTGAAAAGCAGACAGATTTGGTGAAGAAAGGCAAGTCTCAGGAGACGCAGCAAGACGAAACACCTTTGGCGAAAAAAAAAAAGCAAAGCAAGACATCAGAGGCGGTGTCTAAGAAGAAGGCCAAGGTTAAGAAAGGCACAGAGATCCGCAAGCTAGCAAAACAAGGAGGGAAGGAGCAAAAAAAAAGTGCTCCTCAAGCCTCAAGTCAGGATCAAATAAAGCAACAAGCCTTGCTGTTGTTGAAAGGTCACAAGCAGCCACAGCTGAAGGTGCACAAGCTGGATGCCAAGACTACGGGATTAGAGCAGCCAGTGCAAGCTAAGAGTCCGGCCAAGCAAATTCAGGACAAAGAGATTACAGCGGTGAAGGCAAAGGGGGGTGCTCAAAATAAGACACTGAAAACGGCGAACCAAAAGAAAAAGAAAACAAAAACAAAACCGTTGAGAAAGGAATCGAAAGAGGTTCCGAAGGATTTGTCACATTTCCAGAAGGACGGCAGTCTCGATCCTGCTCTTGAGCGCACAAAGCCAAAAGTTCCACGGAAGCGGAAAGCCTCGACAAAAATCGACCAGGAAATTGCACTGAGCCCTCCGTTTTCCCGGCTCACGATCGGATGCCATGACTGTGGAAAGATGTTCTCAGAGGTGTCTGCTTTGCAGGAGCACATGGCTTCTCTGCACTCTGAAAGTGGACTCCTGCACTCTGTGGCCTGTGGTGTTTCTAATAGTCCGACGGTGAGCCCCAGATCTAATAAAGAAATACTCACCAACGCAGTTCACCCCAGCAACTTTGAAATACATGTATCTACAGACTGGGACGTGGAAACTGAGATGAGAGAGATTGGCTTGGGAGAAAGAGATATTCACAGGCTGTCATTCCCAGCTCTCAGTTCTTCTCCTTCTTTCCCGGTGACATCCACCACTGTCGAAGGGGAGGGCAAAGTCGATCAAGGCAGTCATGCTGAACACCTTGAGACGTTTGGTAAAAGTTCCACAGTCATCGGTCAGCCTTTTGCACAGGTGTCCCCCACAGAGCCTGACACAAGCCCCCGCGACAAGACGCCCGCAGAAGCAGAGAGTGTAGAAGTGGAGTCGGTTCTGCCAAGCTCAGTTTCTGATCCTCAGGAAAGCATGGACATTAAAGAGGAGCTGCCTTCAGATGTGAATTTAGTCATGGTTGAGGACCAGAGTGAAGGAGATGACCATGTCCCCGCCCAGATTACCGAATCCCAAGAGGCTTCTGGACGGCAGGAAAAACGAAACCATGGCGCTACGCCATCTCAGAGAAAGCTGCCTGTCGAAAACACGGTTGCAGCATCTACTCAGTATTCACACTTAACGGAACAATCAGAGGTCAAGCAGGAGGAAGAGGAGCTGCTTGTTCAAAGAGTAGAGAACCAAGCGAAAGCGTCCATGACGAGAAGTAAAAAAGGAAGAGGCGGCAGAGGTAGAGGAAAGAGACAGCCTGGAAAAAGAAGCGCTGCTGAGAACCCCAGTCCGAGAGAGCCGGAGGCCGATAAAGATGAATGCCAGGTTGTCTTCCAGCTTTACTCACTTACAGATAGCTGCGAGGAGAAGAACGAAGAAAGAGAAGTCAGGGGTGCCACTACAGCTCACGCCCAATCAGCTTTGAACGAATCGCCTGAAGATCCGGTGGTCTATGAGTTGCAGCCCGTTTCCACCAGAGTTGTTGAGGTACTGAAAGCAGACCATGCGCTGGTTCAAAGGTCTGGGCAGCAAGTCAAGAATGGCACCTCGTCTGAAGTGGTCCTAGAAAATTTCCTGACGCCTCAGGGCAGGATGAGGAGGCAGGTGAGTAGTCTTCTGCATATGCACAGGTCTTCACACACTGAACATGATGCAAATAAACAAAACAAAGATCTCAGGGATTCTAAACTATGGGTGTGTCTCAAAACCTAGTGAGTGTCTAGTCTAAGTAGGCTGTCTATGTAGGCAGCAGTTTAAGTAGCAGCGTTCTCTCCTCATCTCTCCTCATAAAACAGATTACTGAGATGCTCTAGTTAGAGAGAGACTGTGTCACAGCTTGTTCCCGCCCACTGCAGCGCAACCGGTGGTTTAGCTGGTTCCTGAGCTAACGGTCGGCTATCCAGAACAATAGCCAGAGGCTTAAAGTCTGCTAGCATAAATGCTAATGGTTAGAGTATAAAACTGCTAAATGGTCAACGACTCATTGCTGATATTTTTGTGTGATTATATGACAAAAACACATTAAAACACCAGAGAGAATCGAAATAACTTACAATTGAAGATGACTTCTTCGCTTTTGTCTGCCATTTCGGGAAAAAGATCTGCCTGTGTTGCATCATGGGATTGCCTTAGCGGCTGAGGAAGCGTTTTTTTGTTTGTTTGTTTGTTTCTTTCTTTTTAAACCTGTCATGTCTGGGAATTTTCGCAATCAGAATGGTAATCCGAATGCACTGATGTACCAAACATATTTTCTTTTACAAGAACAGCTCTACAGGTTTTCTATAGCCTTGTCTTGTTAATGTTTGTATTTTTATTTAATTAGTTTAAATAATTTATTTAGCCAGGCCTGACAGGCAATAAAGGAGAGGAAAAAAGGAGAGAGAGGAAAAAGAAGAAAGAAAGAAAGAAAGAAAGAAAGGAAAAAAATAATATTAATAATAATAATAAAAATAATAATAATAATAATAATAATAATAATAATAATAATAAAAATATTGATGATCAGAGCAAAATCCTCAGTGCCTCAGTAGACAGCATGTTTAAGGTATGTAAGAATTGGGACAGGCTGCATACCATGCCGAACACTTTTATCCAGAATTTAACCAGAACATCAGGTGACAGAGATATCCTTCTTCATGAAAAGTGTGTCTTCTAGGTACATACAGTGAAGGAAACAATTATACCCACAATTAGTGTTTCCAGTGCATCAGATTTAAACACAGAGTATTTTCTGACTACGCAACTTTGAGATATCTACAGTAAGAAGGAATTATCTTTTTATGGCTTTGAGATTCAGTTCTGGCTCATTCCTCTCTTGAAATCCTTACGTTTTGAATCGTAGTTTCACAATCCTACATGAGTCACCCTGTACTTCAGTGTCAGGACCCCCACATGACCGCGACAAAGCAGGAATTATTTGTGTGGTGGATCATTCTCAGTGACTGCAGTGACACTGACGTGGTGGTGCTTAGCTGATCATTAGTGTATGTTGTGCTGGTGGATCAGACATAGCAGTGCTGCTGCTGTGTCCACTCACTGTCCACTCTAATTGCCTACCTGGCTGGTCCATGTATATGTTAAGTCAGAGACGATAGGCCGTCTGTTGCAGCAAAGTTTGTGTCGGTCATTCTCTAGTCCTTCATTAGTGGTCGCAGGATGCTGTTGGATGTTTTTGGTTGGTGGACTATTCTCAGTCTAGCAGTGACATTGTGGTGTTTAAAAACTTAGATTTAGATAAATTGCAAATGGTTGGGTTATACTCACCATAATAGAGTTGTGCTTTGGCAGTTCAGCCTGTGTTGCTATGCCAGATTTAAATAAGGGACATTCACATTGGCACTTCTATCGAAAGGCTGTTACACACAGAGCTCATATTTGGATGTAATGTTTTGCATCAAATTGATGCACGCCAGAAGTTTTTATTGGGAATTTTACCAAATGTGTACACTGAACAAACATGCCAAAACTGGCAGAGAAACTGTCAAACTCTGCAAAAGGAAACCGAGACGTTTCTTCACATTTTCTGTTTTTTTAACTTTTTCACGTTTGGGTCTGATCTCCAGAACTCGGCTCAGCTTAGCTGTTTTTGGAGATGTACCTTCCATTTTGGAAAAGTGAAAGGAGTGCGAAGAGCTTCATCATTTAATTGAAACGATGAAACTCTGAGTGCTTCCACATTTAACATGTTTGAAGCCCACATTGAGCTGCGGAGATTCAAATCTCGATAGTGATAAAATAGTGTTGCATTCAAATCGTCTGATTTTATCATTCATTTTATCTAAGATTCATTTTCTTCCATTTTTGAGGATTGTTCTCACTGCAATATCTTTTTCCTTGAAGGCCAATCCACAACCAGAAGCTGAAGGACTAACTTCTAATAGCACTTCTGCTGGAGTAAAAATGGAAACCAGTACTTCGAATCCAGCATCCCATCCCACTGAGAGAGACGTATTGCATGGCGTCAAGGTGCTTCTCGTAAAGGCCGAGGATCACGAAACCCATGCTTTACAGGGAAATCAGATTATGCAAACTCATCAGGCCACGTCCTCAGGTGAGTCTTTTATACGCCAACCAATACTTAGACGGATATTGGTATTGGCGCCGATACTGGCACCTACACACAGTATCGGTATCGGCAATAGAGAGCACCGATACCATGAAGCTTATTGACTAAATGGCTGCACGTGTTTCTGCAATGTGACAATTTTTATTTATTCATAGCTCTGAAACTTTTAAATGTGCATTTACTCAACCAGTAAATGGTGTTCTTTCAAGGTTATTATATCTTATTCAGGATAAGACAAAAAAGTAGAACACTAGAAATATCAGGATTTATAGCCATATATCGAGCATTTAAGTCAGAGTTGGTTTCGGTATCGGTACTCTGTATCCGCAGATACCTGAAAAGCTGGTATCGGTATTGGTATTGGTAAGGAAAAAGTGGTATCTGTGCATCCCTAGTTTTAGATATAAAATGGCTTTTTTACGTACTGTCCTAAATTTGAGTAATAAATGGTGAGCCAGATATGTGATTGTCATCAGTGAGTCTGGTGGGCTTTGTTTATCAAGAACCTCTTTTGACAAATTCTGGAAGCAGGCAAACATACTACATGAAAAACGAGCTCCTGAGTAGTGTTCTCCTTCAAGCAAACTGAGCAGTCACTGCATTATTAGTAGTTTGGAACCATGCACTGGTGCTTCACGTGACTCAGAGGAAGCATGTGTTGATCCTCACTCACAGCTTGGTAGCCAAATTTGTTATACTGTTTAATTTTATACTGTTTAAAACAGTTTTTCAAACAATATTAACTATTAAATTACTCTTTTTCTTTACTTTAACAGATGGGACGTCTTCGGCAGTGCCCCAGTCTGCGGGCAAGCAATGCATTTTCTACCCAGTCAAAGAAGAGGAGAGGGAGATACTTGTGGAGCCGGCCCTTAATGAGCAAGGAGTGCCAGAAGAAGGGCCTAAAAAATCAGGATCATGTATGGTTTTTGGGTTTTTCCTCGGTTTGAGAGAATGAGAAGCAGTGGACGAGTTATCAACCTTTACTCTGTTCTGCCGTGCTACAGGGGCTGCATCTGGCTTGGACGAGTGCGAGGAAGTCAGCATGGGATGTGCACAAATGGAAATGCACCATACTTTGTACTCCAGCTCTGAAGAGGGTAAATAACAGTAGTTGAGTAATTTTGCGGTGAAAGCTTTCTTTTCAACAAAGCTTGTGTTTACTTTGCCTTGTGGGAATATTCCTCTATCTCACAGGTGACGTCGGCACTGAGCAACAGAGCGCCCAAGGCTTTCTGGAGTTCCTCTCACAGAGTCCAGACTTGGAGGACGGTGATAACTTTCAGTCGGAGCCAGAAGCCGAAACTCATATCATGTCCTGTTACCATGGTGTCCGCACCAACAGTGCGGTACAACAACATGAATTGTCCAGGTATGATCAGAGGGATAGAAGATAGAATAGAAAGATAGAAAGGTGTTGTTGCCATAAGCAGTAATATTTGGAGCTGCTTCCTAAATAGTTTGTCCTATATCTACATGGCCTTTTCTCTTGTTCCTCTTTTTTATTAGAAATGTAGGTCATTCTCAAGAGGCGCACCAGGCGGAAGGTGAAAAAGACAGATGGAAGCCCATTCACTACTTCATTCAGTATTTTAACTGGAGTACATGGAAAGAAATTGCTGCGCACACAGAGCAAGCCGCAAAACTCGCAAAGCCCGTGACTGATAAAGAAGTAGCGCAGTTTGTTGGAATCCACATTGCAATGGGCACTCTGAAGGTGAGTAATAACATTACAAATATTGCAAATAGATTACTGTATTTTTTTATCCAAACACGATTATCTTAAATCTTTCTTAAAACTATTAGGTTTATGATTAAAAATGAGGGTTTCTAATTAGAACCTTAGTCAGGTCGGAAATGTCCAAGAGGGATCCAGAAGCTGTCTGTCCAAGCCTGACCCGAAGCTCAACAAAATTTCATCCAAAATGTAAAAAAATGTAAAAAGTCTGAAACTCAAAATTTTGTCCAGCATTGTTTAAAATGATCGCCCAACATACCAAATATGACCAGGCTATGCCATGTAAAGTGTTGGATGGCAGAAACAGCTGGCATTGGACAATTAAAATAAAAATATATAAAATTATGAGATAATGAAATAATAAAGACTGAATTGAAATTCAATTGAACAAATGTATGTGTCAAGCAGTGCTTTCAAACTGTTATTTCAGTTATAATTTGTAGAACTAAAATTCTTTACATAGAACATACACAGTATGCTCCATGTAATTTAGTGAACATATACAAATATTTTGGGCCAGACATTTAAAACGTTACTGTCCTGAATCAAATTACTGTTTTATTTGCTTGCGGAATTAAATCCCGTAGTACCAAATTGTGTCAACAACCCATGTGGTAACAGTATTCCAGATTGAAGCAGAAATATTATTTTATAAGTACTAAATAGTACAGCTTGGATAAGAGGAATAATGCCAGTCACATGCCACATAAAAGTCTTTCTTAAAA
The DNA here is from genome assembly GCA_021613375.1 of Megaleporinus macrocephalus. Taxonomy (NCBI): domain Eukaryota; kingdom Metazoa; phylum Chordata; class Actinopteri; order Characiformes; family Anostomidae; genus Megaleporinus; species Megaleporinus macrocephalus. The sequence goes on from CM038705.1 coordinate 12,455,175, forward strand.
ATAAATCAATAAATAAAATAAATATATACATATAAAGGTTCAATAAGAAACTTTATAAAATATGTAGAAAAATATCGTTACACACACACACACACACACACACACATATACACACTACCGCTCAAAAGTTTAGGATTACTTTAGAATTTAATTTCATGCAATTCATGCAATTTGCATGCAATTCACAAACAATGTTGTCCATTTCACAATTAATTTAAGTGTATCAGATGATTTTCAAAGATTAAAAATGTTTGTATTAAAGTCTATTTTTGTATAGAGGCTTATTTTGCATATAGTCCTATTATCAGCAATTCTCAGTCCTCTGTCTAAATCTCCTGGTACGGCCGCCAATCCAAGTTAAGGATGTTATTGGACTAATTGGTTGTTAGGACACTCTTGCTCAATTGGGATGCACAGCTGAAAAACATTCTACTAATAAATGAGCATAAAAGGAAGAACAACATTCTAGGTTTGTGTGTGTGTGTGTGTGTGTGTGTGTGTGTGTATGTGTCTTGAAATGTTCAATATGTATCAATCTGGCTATAGTTAACTCCTGGCTACAGTAATCCAGTAATTTGCCAATTCATTGTTTGAACCGTTTAAAATATATGATTCATATCATGCGGTGGCCATATAGTACTTGAACAGAGGCAACAATACTGTACTTACCAAACATTTTAGAGTATATTTCAGCTCGTATTGTATCATGGAGTAGTTGGTCTGCATTGTGTTTTATTCTAATCCTTATTGTGATATTAGCCTTCTTAGTAATAAGTTCCTGTCCAATTGCTAAATGATTTAGTGTGACCGTCCTGTCCAATCACAGATGTTCTTTGGCCATTTTGAATCCAGCTGTTCACATGATCCAGCAAAACAGAAATAATTTTTTGGTCACTACACAGGCCAGTGTTTATTGTAAGGCATGTCAAAATTGCAGTAGTATTTAACCCGTATTGTTAATCCCTAATTCTCATTGCATCTCCCTTTCTCTTTTATTCCCAAGTTCCCGAGTATGAAGCTGTACTGGGATGACTGCACACGAGTGCCACTAATTGCTGATGCCATGTCGGCTTCCAGGTTCTCTGAACTCACTCATAAACTGAGGTTGGCTAGTCCAGCAGAAGATCCCAACCACGTAAATGAGGATGATGGGAGTGGTCAAAAGGACACAAATCAGCAGGGTACTAGTGGTGAAACACCTGTGCCAGGTGAAAAGTCTCAGTCGAGCGAAGACCCGAATCCACAGAACTGCTCAGAGCCTCTGTGGAAGATTCAGGCAATAGTGAACAGAGTCCGTGAAGGGTGTCGAGCACTTGAAAGACAGGGAAACCATGGAGTTGACCAGTACCCGCTTCCCTTTCAGAGGCACCCAACACACTCACTACATCACACGGTCATGGTGAGTGTTGGTGGCTTGGTCATGGACTTCAACTTGCGTATGAATGACTCGAACAGAGAGGAAGTGGTGGAGAAAATGGTTTCTCAGGACAAGGGGGACAATCAAGGAATGATCTTCCTTTGCAAGCCAGAGCTCTCCACACCGTCCATGTTGGAGCATCTCCTAGAGGCAGGAGTACGCAGTGCCGGCAAGGTCGGGGGTGCGAGGGGGCAAGTGGGCGATGAGTTCATGACCCCCGATGGGAAGTTGAAGTTATTCCGATGCCATCATGGCTTCATCCTGTCTGCGGTAATGAAGGAAAAATCACGCTCGACGTCCCTCGTCAGCGGCTTTGAGCGGGCGATCAAGGCGGCAAACCTGAACAGAGACCTTAGAAGCCTTTATCGCACACCTTGCACAAGTCCGTCACCCGGTGCCTGGCCCCTGTCTGTACTGTGGGACCTTATCGATCTGGCTTTAGTTAACTCCTGGCTACAGTACAAGCAGGCTCAGAACAACACTCCCGAGCCGCTGTCGCTCATGGCTTTCCGGCTGGAGGTTTCCAAAGCTTTAATCCTCCCCAACAGTACAGACGCTCAAGAATCCTCAGCCCCGTATCCCCCGGCTCCAAAAAGGCCCAGCTCTAATACAAGCACGGGAGCTTCCACTGACTTTGAGACTCCTTTGCCCGATGCAGCCACACGGTATGACGGTTCGGGCCACTGGCCAGAGCAGCTCGCCGAGGGAGAAGAAGCCAAGTGTAGATTTGGAGGCTGTGAGCGTACGTCTCGAGTACGATGTCTCAAATGTTGCGTGTTCCTTTGTATTTCGCGCAACCACAACTGCTTTCTGAAGTTTCACAGCCAAGGAGCTGCATGAATGGTTATTAAAATACTGTGACGGCACACTGCCCACCACAAGTTGGCACCCCTGGTAAACATCAGCAAAATTAATTGTGAAAAAACATTATTGCTTATCCAATAAATCAATCTTTCAAAATATTAGCACAAATCTAACTGTTATAAGTACAATGATGGACAGAAAACTAAGCCTTATTAAGTCTTACAGATTTCTAAATAAAATATTTATTTAATTCTAAGATTTAGACCTTTTCCTTCAATCATTGTACTTATAAATGAGGATTGACTGTATATCATATTTTGAGAGTATTATTAAGTATTCAACAGCTAATTTTTTAAGTTTTCCAAAGGTGCCAGTACCTGTAGAGGGCGCTGTTTGTTCTTTTAAGCTGTTTGTTTTGTGTTCTATTTTTGTATGTTTATTTATCATCGTCATTGTTAATTAAGTTATTGCTTGATGTAGAAGGGCTGTCCGAGGGTGGTATCTCTTTTTCCCCCTCTGTCCTGCTTTTTTAATACCTTTTCCACTTTGTTTATGTCCACATGTGTCCAGTGTGCACATTCTTCCACAACAATATTGTTGTATTTGTACATTATTTCCTGTAAGTAGATGTTATGCCAGTGAAGACCGAGTATTTATAGGTGCAATTTGTCTTATCAATTGTCAAAATGTCTTTTTGTAATTGCTTATTAAAGAGCATGAATAATTTACTCCTGTTTTTATTTGTTATTTGCAGTGCTTATGTTAGTTCTGTGGTCAGCGAATCCTGTGTTCATGGGTTAGTTCATTTCCAGTCATTAAGTACAAGTTATTCATTTTTTAGCATCAGGAAAAGCTGGATACATAAACAAAAATACACAAAAGCCTCAACAATTAATCTTTTTAATATTTAGAATGTCCAGGCTTTACCTTTATTACAGCTCTTTTTTTTTCAGGAGACTTGTTTTTGTTTTGTCTTAGAAAAGCACTGGGAGATTTTTCCAAACCTACATTTCTAGAAGGTGGTTGATTTTATGTTTCCAGTAATTGAGTTGTTGAGGACTGGCCACCACAGAGCCGAGACCATTGTTCTGAAGGTTGCTGCACAGTGTGAAAAAAATCTAATTTAGTGCTTTTAATGACTTTCTAAGACCGTCACAAAGATTAAATTAAACCAAAACAATGCCCACAAGCTTGAATACACTACCCACACAGGTTGGGATTTTATGGGCTTCCAGTGTGTTATCGGTATTTGAGTCTTCTAGCTCTTCATCAGTGGTCAGTTTCTGACTACTGGGCCTAATATTTTTAGGCTGTTCTGAATTAGTTTAATATACATAATAACCCTTTTCAGTTTGCTTTTTTCTGTGCAAAATTTCAAATAGGGAAACACAGAAAACGTGCAATGACTTTTTCTCAGGTCGCAACAATTTTGCAATCAACAAATTCCCTGTTATGTCTAGACAGGAGGACTGCAGATGTTTAAACAGAAATAGATTCAAAATATTGAATATTAAACTTTTGATACACTTCATAATATCATGATTTGCAATACTGTAACAATTCTCAAAAACACAGTAATAGTTTACTTCCAATGATTTGTGGCAAATAGTGGTCTTATTGGACAGCATTTGCTACATGAACCCATTTTACATGCCAATTAGCCATACATTATGTTGTCACTGTTTTGAGGCGCGGCACCCATCCCTGATATAAATATCTGCACATATCTTTAATGAGGATTATTTGGGGTAATTTATGGAAATTATAGAGCTCTAGAAAGGATCAAATAGGGCTTATGTGACAATTATACAGTATACAAACACCATCTAACTAAGCTAATAACACACCGACAGTTGTATTTTTCATGTCTTTTATTGAGCACATTGAGTAACATACATAAGGCAGCTACATAACTCTCTGTGTTAATGACTTTTCTAAGAGCTAATTGGAAAGATCAGACAAATGCTCATTGCTGTTTGCAGCAAAAAGGACAATGCACTCCAACGCAAATCCTCATCCCAACTGGCCTGGATGCCCTGCGGTCATTGAGAGAACAATAAATTAGTGTATTTAGGGAGAAATAGGGCAAAGACCCAAAACACACAAGTAAAATCAACTAGTCTTGACCTTATATCGAGATTAGGGTATGGTATAACCTAAAGAGGGCTGTGCAATCAAGGTGTCCTAGCAATAGTGATTAACTTTGTGGTGAGGAATAGTTCAAAGTTTTCCCTCAAATTTTATTTCTAGCAGCAGGAAATGCTTGGTGGAGGTGAGTCTGCTGGAAGATCTACAGGGTAAATTCAAGGATTTATAGTTTCTAGCCTTCACTGTGGATGTTAACTCAATTAAAGGCAGGTAAAGTGCAACTGTTTGTGTGTTATCAGTTTAGTTAGACTGTGTTCATCTATATTGTGACTTGGATAACCTTTTTTTTTTATTTTAAATAGTTCACTTACTTTTTCTTGCAACTGTAATTGATTTATGTTTGTCATCATGTCTTCATCTGCTTTTGTAACCTAAAAGTCAAGCTTAAATTCACTACCCACGCAGGTTGGGATTTTATGGGCCTCCAGTGTGTTTGGCCTTATCAGGATTTGATTCTTCTAGCTTTTCATCAGTGGTCAGTTTCTGACTACAGGGCCTAATATTTTTAGGCTGTTATAAATTAGTTTAACATACATAATAACCCTTTTTTTCTTCAACTTAAGATTTCAATACCACTAATTTTTAGAAGTTTTGTATATGTTGTAAATTATTATTAGAGTATTATTAGAGTTATTATTATTATTATTAGACTATTATTAGAGTGTATATTCTTCTTCTGCTACTGTAAAAAAACTGCAATTTCCCCCTGGGATCAATAAAGTATTTCTGATTCTGATTCTGTTATGACCTAAAATTAAAACTAAATCGTATAAAGATGACTAGAACATAGGGTCCTTCATTCTGGGAACACCAGCATAGTCTTTGTTAGCTTTGCAAATTATCTTTTCTCAGTAAAGACTTTTTGACAGCTAGACATCGTCTGAGACACAGATCATTGATTTGTTTTTTCAAGGATGAACAGAAAGTCTTGTAATATTTTCTGATCTGAGATTTTTTTTCAAAGAGAAAAGCTTTAAGTACTGTTTGTTTGGAGGGGATGGGTTTTGAAGGTCTGCCAGGTCTTATGTGGTTGTTAGGAGTCATCTTTGAATAATGATCAGGCCACATTTTCTTAGTAATCCATGCAAAAATCCTAGTAATTTTAAATTCACTTACTTGAAAAATTAACTTAGTTCACTTACTTTTTTTTTTACAACTGTAATTGATGTTTGTCATCATGTCTTCATCTGTTTTTGCAACCTAAAACTCAAACCTGATCTTCTTTTTTTAAACCTATGTGTGTGGAATTAATCGGTAAATAAATATATATACATTTCTTGGTCCAGATTCTCAAACCCCAACTCAAAACAAAAAAGGCCCAGGCCTAGACTAAGTATTGTTGCTGTCCAATGAAAAACATCTCCATTTTGTTAATTGTTGTTTTTCAACATAATTTCAACACGCAAGCTGCCCTTGATAACATGTGAAAGTCTAATAATGAATGGACCAATAGAAATGCTCTAAGATCACTTTGAAAAACCATTGACTTACATTAAAAGCAAAAAAAGTTTTTGTCCTGTCCTGTATAGTTGCCAGGACAGCAATGATATGATTTAAAAACATCTTTGACACCACTGCAGATTAATAAAGGACTTGTAAAAATTCTAAATAATATAGTTTGGCACCGTTGTACATATATACAAAAAGGCAAATCTTTGAAAGTATTCAACTAATTGCAACTTTCTATTTTTAAAATGTCACGTGGTGCAAACAAAACCATAGACGTTTTATTCTATTAAGAAAGAGTGAGCGTTGTGTTGCATCATGACGAAGCCCCGGTGTGACTTTCATGGTGCAATTCCAAGGTCAGTAGGACTTTCACAAATATTAATTTTATTAATAGTCATTAGGCTAGTTTTGTTTAAAACAGTCTAATGATGCAATTACAAAGAAACAAATAAATGATGCATAGCTGCAGTAAACATGATGGGCTCCTCTATTAAATGCATAATACATTCTCAAAAAAACAAGAAATGACATTCTGTATTCTTGGTGAAAGGAACTAGAAGTCAGGTTATCTACAATGCAAACATAGCCATTTTGGGAGCAGTTGGGGATTAGGTGTCTTGCTCAAGGGCGCTTCAGTCATGTCCTGTAAGTTCATGGGATCAAACCGGAGACCGTCACTTGTGGTTTCCCAACCTCCAGCCCATCATTTAAAAATTTCTTTATGGTTCGACCATTAGAAATGCTCCAAAGTGACTTGGGAAAAACTTTGGTACCATTGACTTACATTAAAAGTGAAGTTTTTGTCCTCTCCTTTCACTTTTTTTTTCATTGGACTATATTCTTAATTAATATCAAATAATGATATATAATGTTTGTGAGGGAACTTTTCTTGGAGATATTAACCTCTTCAGACGTTCGGTTCCTATCACCACTGTTGTGAACAGTTCTGACTTGACCAATTCCTCATGTTTCACATGAGACCATTCTGCGTAAGTGAGTGTTTGTATGTTAATAACGATTTAGTGCATCAATTCTGCTGAAATATTCATATTTATTTTTCCTCCTTGAAAACCAATAGTCTGCGCATGCGCAGTACACCTCAGCCTGTGAGAGGCATTCCGTCCAGCTACAGGCCCGTTCCTCAGCGCCTGCAGCCGGTTGGATGCTGATCCGGTAGGTTAGTCAGGTTTGCGACCCACTTGCGCCCCCCATTTACGTTCATTTGCATGACTAGCTGGTGGTGTTTTTCCCTCCATAAAAGTGTGGCGATATCAGGTGAGGAATTTAGACGTTTGTCTGTTTTTTTAATGGTAGAAAGAAGAGTCTGTGCAGCCGTTTGCACACACGGGTTGCTTGAGTTTGCACGTACGCGCTGTGTGTCCGACAATAGACTGAATCCGTAAGTTTAACCTCGAAGGATACTAGTTAGCTAGCCGAGTTAGCAAGCCAGCTAAAGCGCATAGACACGGTGGTTTGTTTTGACGACAACAAACAAGCTAGCCACACTAAATTCAGTAAGCGTGATGATGTACAAGTCTTGTCTGAGGTTGTTGTAATGCTATTCTGCACACGGATATTACGAGCGTGCTCTGTTTTTTTGTGGAGCGGAGAAAAGGCTGTGTCAGGGCCCTCGGTTTGTTAGCTAGCCAGCTAATGCTAGCTGGCCTGCAGTTTGGCATCTCCTTACTTTTCACACCCCTTTTCCAGTTCATTGTATCTAACAACATTAATTTCTAGCCAGCTTGACGTTTAACCTGACTCCGTTTTTTTCCTGTGTGCAGTACGTTTAGTAGTATTAAAGTATTCGACCGACTTCACTTAGCTAGCTGGCTAATTCGCTAGCCACCGTATCGTTCATTTGAATGTTAACGTAAACTACAGCACCCGTTATTGAGCATAAACGTGAAGAAAGACGTGGCTGAAGTTAGCTTCGTATTCCAGTTCCCTGTTCCACCTTAAATTATGCAGAACTGCGAATTCAAATAAGAAGCTAACTTCAGAAAGCAAGCCGTTGAGCTTTTCCAGCAAGCTTGAGTAGTTGGGTCACCAAAAACAACTTCCAACGCTGCAGGGTTGACATGAAACGGTTTAATTAAACTTTTACTGCTAGTTAAACCGCAACTAGTGTTTGAGCTAATGGGAGACTGAGTGTTTGACTATGCTTTGTTTTGGTGTCGTTGTTGGGTGGTTGAGTAACGGGAGCACATTTTGGAGGCAAATTTGTGTAACTTTGTGTTTTTGTCTCTTTGTATTTCATTCCAGTAGAAACCAGGTGTACATAGATACTCCAACTTTTTAAAATGGACTCGGATATACTGAAAATAGAGGAAATAGTGATGGGAGGTGGAGAAACCGCTGCCCCTGCTGACCTGAATGCTGAAAAAGCCGAGCAGCCGTATGCTACGATCATCATTCAGGAGCCACCGCCACCTCCGGTCATTCAGTCATGTAAGAGCTATTGCTTAAATGATTTAAGAAACTTTTCAGAACTTTAGGTAGTGGTAGGGTTGTGTTGCTGTGCAGCTCCTATTTGCACTTGTTTTGGTTTCTTGACTATAGCATTAGTCTACCTGGCCTGACTAATATTGGCCTCCTGACTGTAGTATTAGCTCACCTAGATGCACTGCAATCCTCAGATGTCCTATTGAAGTTCTTCATCATTAAATGGAAGTTTTATTTGCTTTAACGTGGAAAGTTAAAGTTAAACTGTTGGAAAACACTGTAAACGTGCACACCTTCAGAATAGCTACAAACATAATAATAGTTAATTAATCTCCAGCAAATAATCAGCTTCATTTTGTACACTGTTAAACTGTCCTTTCTTTGATTTTACAGACCAGCATGAGAGCCTGCAGTGTTTCCAGTGCTTCATCACCTTCTGCAACTCCAAAGCCAAGGAAAGGCATATGAAGAAGAGCCATCGTGAGGAGTATAAACAGCAGTTGCAGCAGGTTTGTGTTTAAATGTTTGAGTTACCTCATGCAATCTCTCTTTTGCTAGAGTCAGTGCTACATTTGATTTTTCGATGTGGCAAGATGTTGCCATCATAGTTCCAATCTGGATAATCTTAAATATTTGAAAGAAGACAGAAAGGCAGTAAATCATGATTTGTGTGCCAAAGGTTATTTGCTATTTACTGAAACTTATATTTATAGTGTACTTGATCTTTCTTCATTTTCAGACCAGTGTAACTAAAGAGTGGAAATTGAGTAGCTGCAGGTTAATCAGGCCAAGTGAAATTTATTAATATGAATTTTCATACATTTGGTCAGTATAACTGATTGCCGTGTACACTGTGACTTCACAGCAGTCAGATTTGAAGAGCTATATAGTGCATCATGATGTGACCAGAAATCATTTCTATTTTGATCTGATTCATTGTTATTAGAAATGCTTCAGCCTGTAAAAATTTTCTAAATGCAATTAAACTTTCATTCTTAAACATGACATTTTTGTTTTAAATAAATAAAACACAATACATTTATTTTGTTCCTAACAAAGTAATTTAATAGTATATAATTGGTTCAAATACTGACACAGTTCAATTGCTGCATTTTGATCATATACTAAGATATTTCTACAAAGTGAACTTTCAGTGTGTGTCTGAACAAGACTTATGATATGCTTGATTTATATTTGGGATACTATTTTAAGTAAATAATATGCATCTTTATAAATACATCTGTGCTACTGCTAAAACCCCAAATCAAAAAAAAGTGTTAAAAAAAACATTGCTTACATTTATATTGACTTTTATTTAATTTTAGACAGTATGAACCAAAGATGTTTCATGTTTTGTCAGCTTCATTGTGTTTGTTAATATAAATCTATTCCTGCATTTTAGACATGCAACACTTTTAAGGTTAGAATCAGGACATATTAGGGCCCTATCCTAATGTTTAAAAAATGTCAATAATTATGTGATTGCTATTTATTTATTTATTTATTTATTCATTTATTATTTTTTTAAAACAGGTCATTGTAATCATGATTTGGTACAAAACATATCAATGAAAAGATCCTAAAACTCAGCCTTAGTTTGTCAAATAAAAAAAGTGTTTACTCGAAGAAAGTTTGAAAAAGAATTAGCATATCTCTCAGTCTACAGTGCATAATATTAAACACATCTGCACTGTTATCACCAACAAGTCCGAAAGCCAAGGTCTGTCGTGGTATGAGGTCAGTGTATCAGTACCTTTAGCAAAGTTAATTTACACTTCTGTGTTGCAGCATTAATGTAGAATAAGTACGCGGAGGTCTTAGAGCAACCTACGCTGCCCTCAAGAAGATCGTTTCCATTTTTGAATTTGAAGTAGTCACATTAGTAACTGTGTAACATAACTCTAACTCTGTATGATATTGTAGTAACTCTGTAAGCACTGTATACTTACTTATTTATTCACTGTATACTTATTTATGAATTCTGTGATTTATTCTGTGTTGCACATTAGGACTTTATTGTACTTATGTGTATTTATTTATCACAATTTTTCCTTTGTATAGTGTGACACGCTGTTTACCTGCTATGTGTGTGATCGCACTTTTCCGTCCTCTGAGGAACTAACACAGCACCAGGCCACCCATAACAAGGAAGACAAGCCCTTCAAATGTACGCGTTGCCAAGAAAGCTTCCGTACGTTCTCTGAGGTGGGTGAAATCAAGATACATTTTTATAAAAGATCTTTATTTTCTATGTGATAATTCCTCTGTCTTCTGTAAAAAATACTGTGCATAAGACAGCCTCGTTTGGGGGAGGGCCAATACAATACCTGCTATCCCTAAACTTGCTGGAAATAAAAGATAAAGCATTATCTATGGGTGAACATGGTGTGTGCCTACAAAGACTTTAACATATAAGTGTAGGTCTTGGGTGTGCAGGCATATGTCTGTACTGACAATAAATAAAATCTCACAGCTTTTATTCCTATCACGTTGTTTACTCTCTTGGCCTTTCTAGCAAATTGCGGTACCTTACAGTAAAGGTTGTGGGCTATACAACGTCTTTTTGTTTTAATGTACCATAAGGGCTCCTAAATTTAGTAAGTACTGGTGGTTAACTCTGAGCTGATTGATGGGATTGATGAGGGGCCCATGATTTCAAAATCAGGACTGGAAGCTGGATTGGAGGTCTGCGTTTTATTTTGGTTTCTAGACTTAACTGTGAACCTCTTTCTGCCCATAGTTGACGACACACAGACGGCAGGTATGCCCTGAGCGCCAGTTCGTGTGCAGAGACTGCAGTGAGACATTTAGAAGCCCGGCACTTCTGCGTAGCCACCGTTTGGCTCAGCATCCTGCGCCTCAGGAGGCAGAGGATGGTGATGATCCTTCCAAGACCCATCGGTGTGGCAAATGCGGCAAGGGCTTTGAGGAGGAGGCCGAGCTTCTGCAGCACCAGGAAAACCATGCAGGCAACCAGCACTGCAACGGCAGCGCCCCAGCTAAGAGGCGTGGGAGACCTCCCAAAGCTGAAACTGCAGCGGTTGGAGAGAAAAAGCTGAAGCGACCCAAGAAGGAAGAAACCGAGGCAACAGATGAGGCGGGGGTGAGCAACCACTCGGAGGATGTCTCTGCGTCACCAGCCGTAGCCGAGGCAAAGGTTAAGACAGGGGCCAGGCGAGGGCGACCACCGAAATCCGCACAGGAGCCCAAGACGGAGGAGGATAAAGCAGAGAGTAAGAAAGCAAAGGCCACTCCTCCACCTGCTCGTGAGATCCCGTGCACAGAATGTGACCTTACCTTTCCAGCGCTGGCGCAGCTGCGGGCTCATAAGAAAGAGAAGCACACCCAGCGAAAGCCTCATCCCTGCAACGATTGTGAGGAGAGTTTCAACCGTCCCGAGCAGCTGGCGGCCCACATGACCCGAGCCCACACGGCCGGCCGGTACTCCTGCCCAACGTGCGGCAAGAGCTTTGGCAGAGAGAGCAACTTAAAGGCTCACCAACAGAGTCATGACAAAGAGGAAGAGAAGCCAGCTGGTCGTGGAAAAAGATAATTCAGCGTGGAAGAGTGAATGAAGTTCTCCGCAGAGGGTTTAGGGTTTCAGGATTTTTCAAGTTGGTTTAATGGGAAAAACTGTGGGGTCAGAAAAAAATGTGGGGTCAGATTTGTGGTTTGCAGGTTTGAAACATGCCTCAGATGAAATGGGCGAGACTTTATTCCAACACTGTTAGGGTTTATGTCGAAGTCGCAAGCCCCAAAAGCCCCTATGTGGCTTATTCATTTTATCTTGATATGTTCATAGCTGTGGCATGGTATGTGTTTCAGGCCACAATTGAAATGTCTAGCATAGTCCAACCCACGGATCATACACGTCACTATCTTAGGAAAACTTGGAAAAAAGAAAACCCATCTACAGTCAGATGCTTTGTATTGGATTTTATTTGAACATTTTAATGTCTTTTTTTTATGAATATCATAAGTGAGTTATTGTTTTTACATTATTTTTAGAAGTGTGTGTGATGCCAGGCGGTAACATGCCTGAATAGAATTAGTGTTTTCTGATGGCAAGCATCAGCCAGATTGATTAGAAAATGTTTTAATTTTCTGTAGTACCACAAGGCATTACTTCTGGGTTTTTTTTTTTGTTTTTGTTTTTTTACCCGCGACTAATTCTGATCTGTATAATAAGAGAAATTATCTAAATAATTGCCCCCCCAAACTTGATTTGTTTATATTATACAGTTCCTATAAAATAATCATGATTGATGATAAAAGCATGTAAATTACAACTACCTGTTGCTACAGAGATGCTAAACTGAAATTCATCCTTTTCTATGTGTTTGTTTGAAGACAATGATTTGTTTAACAAATTTGTACGAGCTAACATTAAATTATAAAGATCCTGAGTATGTTTTTGAGCTTATACCGCTTTGTATTGCTATGATAATTGGACGGGTATTGTTGAATGTACTCTGTTTCTGGTTTAGTGCTACACAATTGAAAAAAAAACCCAAAAAAACCAAACAAACCGGTATTTTAGCGGGATGCTACCACTTTCTGCGTAATGATTTCGGAGGGCTTTGTAGGCCCAATACGCTTTTTACAGAGACCTTAATACCTCTCAGTTTATCATAGTAGTATAAATTTAAATAAAAAACAGAGTTTTTTGCCTTTATGCATCACAAGGTGCTTTACCCTGAGAGTTGGCTCAGTTTTATATCAGTGCCGTCAAGCCAGGAATAAATGATGGGTTTTCCAATTAATACTGTTTTCTACATGCAGTTTTACTCAGTCGATAACTCCTTCTGACATCTGTAATTTAGTTTAATACAGTTATCAGCCCATTGTTTCGATTTTATCTTTACATTAGTAATGCACAGACTTTAAGGCAACTGTAGCCTTTGGAAAAAAAGGTATCCTACTGTGTCTTTGTTTCTCCTATGTAATTTGTCCCATGTTGGCTAAACTGTTTAAAATTAAAGGAACCCGCCTTAAGGGGCTGCTACGGAATCAGTGTGTGATCAGATATTTTATTATCCAACTCAACGTCCCTATGTTTTCCACTTCCACCCAACCAGAAACTCTAAAGCTTCATTTTAGTACATTCCCTTGTTCTCTTCTCTTGGATGTGCATTACACAAGTGGCAGAAAGGAGTGAGGGGACAGTGAGCAGTGCATTCGTGCAACTGGAATGCAGATTCACCTCTGTGTTAATTGGAAAGATGTTTAATTTTTTTTAAGTTTGAATACTACCTTGTGATTCTTTGTGTGGCAAGAAATCGCCAGAGAAACTGCAGTGACTTCCTCTGTTGTTGTTAGCTGTGTGGCCTTTAGTACTTGCCAGCTAGGGCAGTAAAATGATGTATCAGATGTTAGATGATCGAGTTTACAGGAAAACCATGCAAATCGAATGGTTTTACAGCTGTGGCTCATAAACAGACATTTTCCACAATATGTTCCACTATAAAAAGGAAAATGTGTTCAGACTGAGCTCTGGGCTCTGTGTCCTTTGCCTTTCTGGGGCTCATCTAACACTATTCACCTGAGCAGGAGATTCTTTGAGGGCCAAAGCGTATGAGGGCATAATAAAACTTGTGTTTAAACGGGTGGTACGTCTCTGGGCTTCTCCAGACGCTGAGACTTAACATGCACTGATCAGCCATAAAGATAAAACTATCTTGTATATACACTTATTGTCTATTTTATCAGCTCCGTTTACAATACAGGTGCACTTTTTAGTTGCAGGTGCACTCCATCTGTTTCTCTGCATACTTAGTTTGCCTGTTCTCAATGTTCAGGGCCCCCGAAGGACCACCACACAAAGCAGATGATATTTGAGTGGTGGATCATTCTCAGCAGTGCAGTGACACTGACATTGCGACAGTGTCTTAGTGTGTGTTGTGCTTATATGAGTGGGTCAGACACAGCTGTGCTGCTGGAGTTTTTAAACACTGTGGCCACTCCTTGTCCACTGTAATAGACATGCCTACCTCCTTAGTGGTCACAAGATGCTACCCACAGGACACTGTTGGCTGGATGTTGCTGATTGGTGGACTTTTTCTCAGTCCGGCAGTGACACTAAGGTGTTGGAACACTCCAGCAGTGTGTCTGATCCACGCAGGACACACCACCATGTTAGTGTTGCAGCAATGCTGAGGATGATCTACCTCCACAATAGTATCTGCTGTGTAGATACAAGGAGGAGGTTTTAATGTTACAGCTGATCAGTGCAGGTCAGTAAGACTGGAGGTCATGGGATTGAAGATTTGAATTAGGGATAAGAGTTATCTAGGTCCTCCCAGAAAAGATCATAGATTATCCAAAGAGTGTACTGTATACTGCCCACTGCTATTGATATTAGAATTCAGTATGTGACAATACACATCATACCTTATACTGCACTGCAGTGGTGTAACTAAACTCTCCCAATATCCAGAGCTGCGGCAATTTACTGTTCCTTCATTTTCTTATACTTCCAATGACTTTAGCAGCCCTTTTCACATTGCATTTGGGGGATGTAGGACATCATGGCCAGAGAAGTACATAATCTGGGACTCTTTTGGGTTATCGACAATACACGAACAGTACCAGTTCTTTGAACACAGGTATTGTGTAGAAAATTTTAATTGTTGCACACAAGCAGAACTATAACAAGAATAAACCCAAGTTACTATATGGGGATTCTATAAAAAGTTGGCTGTTTCAAAAATTACACTACGTTCTTCTGCCTTTAGATTCGCTTTCTGAAACAATGATGAAGTAGGGCTTATGAAATGTTCCTGCTTGCAGGTTTTGTCCTGTTATAGATGTAAAAGTGTTGAAACATCCTCAGTATTACGGCATCAGGCAGAGGGTAGAGTAACTTAACAATGAATAGTGAAGTAAGAAATATAGTTACTTGATTGAAATGGTAATTCTAGATACAGCAAAACAAGTCATCAGATTATTATTATTATTATTATTATTATTATTATTATTAATATTATTATTTATAGGCTTTACACTGAATAGTTCGCCGAATATTATAGAACCTGAAATACAATTGAACTACAAATCCCACAGATGAGTGGCGGCGTTGCTTGGTGGAATGTATGAGAGTGACGTCATCGCGCGACTGAATTTGTAGTCTGTATTGGCTAATCACTCGTAAAAAGCTTTGTTTCTGGCAGTTAGGCGTTTTAATAATGGCCGCTCTGCAGAATTCGGGTAAACATAAGGGTATAGCTGAAGTTTATGTCGCACATCGTGTAAAGTACACCACATCCAGTTCCTCGTTAACGTACGTTTTGGACGCGGACAGCAGGGGGCGAGCTAAGCACTTTCCCGCCTCCAACGCCGTTGAAGGCGGCAGTGCAGTTCTCGTTGCTATAGAAATGCTAGGCTAAGGTGTCATAGATAACAGTCAGTGCCTTAATGAGGTTTTATTTGCATTTATATTCTTTTATCGCGGATGAAAATGTTCCAGCGTCGGTCGTCCTGCTCACTATAAGCTTGTTAAGATGATGTAGGTTATGTGAATGACTGACCCGTGTGTGTTTGGCGCGGTAGCCGGAAGACCACAGATAATTAATTCATGGTAATTAAAATTTCCTTAACACAGCTCTTTACTAACCTTATTTCTGCGCATATACGTGGCAGTACGACATAAATTGTGCGAATATTGTTAGCCAAGCTAGCTGGCCACATTGAAAGAGTAGCCGGCCGCTGCTAGCTAGTTAGCTTGGGTATTAAAGGAGGTTGTTTTGCAGTCGCGGTGTAAGATTCTCCTGTTATTCTGTTAGAGACAGTCATTTTTACTTCAGCAGCAAAGTCGCGGAACTTAAAGTGGTCTTTCTCGTAGTAAACTGGGCTAACGGTTATATTGTCTGCTCTTTGTTTACCCCTCTCTGTTGCTAGCTAGCTCTTCTCAGCAGCTCCTTGCGTGAGCAGAACAGACAGGACCACCTGAGAGACACTACGAAGGAGAAGAGAATGTAAAGTCCGTGTACAACAAACAGCCTTTTTTTTCTCAACGAACACTTGCTTTCATACCAAGCTGTCATGTCTTCAGAGCTAACCATAGATATCCAGCTTACAGAGCTGGGCTTTTCAAGTTGGGACTTCCAGCTGCTGAAGCAGAAGGAGACACCTCAGACAAATGGTGCTGCTTCTACAGTCCTTGAAGCCACTTCTGCACCGTCACCAGCCCCCTCTGTGGAAAGCCATGTGGACGAGGAAATAAACATTTCAGCCGGCCTGGACAGCCATAAAGACCCTCAGGACTCTCAGATTAATGCTGATAAAGCTCAACAAGACTCTGCAAAAGCCCCTACAGGAAAAACTGAGCCACACACAGCACAAGACACAAGAAAGGTTACTGATTGTGATGAGGAAGATGGCAAAAAAATGGAGGAAGATGGAAACAGACAAATGCCTGAGGAGCTGAAAGATATAAGGAAAACAGATGGAAACTGGGAGATGGATGTTGCCGTCTTTGATGAAGAGGAAAATGAAGGCGATAACAGTAATTTGACAGATGAGGAGGACAATGATTTTTCTTCAGGTATGTTTGACTGTACACACTGTCACTGTTTGGAAGGAACCTGGTTAAAGTATTATGTAGTTTCAAAATGTTACTTTTGTCATGCTGTTGTATTTAGGAATGCACTAGTTTGAACTGTATAATACACATCTCCAAAATTGTGGCCTACTGCTTACATTATACTGGAAATCAGTTTACCAACGTTATCAGTGAAATATACACAGACGTATCTGTTTACAGTGGTGGGTTTATCCAGCGCACGTCTTGGAACTAGTGATGCACCAATCAGGAACTGTTATTCCAATTCCTGCTTTTGTATAGCCAATGCATGTATTAGCCTACACCTTAGTTTCTTGAGCAATTGTTAGTAGTCTTATTTGAACCTGAATGCTGTTTGTCTAAATTAAGTTCTAATAGTCTTTGACCAGAGTGGCATGTTAACTTCATAAAATAAAAAAAGCTGACATTTTAAGTCAAATAAAGTGCTACGTCAATAGTAAGATCTAAAAAACCTAGGCTTTTTACCAAGTATTTACAGAGATGAGATTTTGCCTTGAGCATTTTGAATGCAACTTGTCTTTTCACACCACACACTTCTGACTAGTGTGCAATTGTTTGGCATTATTTATAGGTATTGGGATTCCCAGCAGCAATACAGACACTGTGTTTAAATGCCACTATTTGTGTTGATATGATATGGTATAATTATGTGGTATTTTAGAGTAGGTATAGCAGCAGCATTCAAATACAGTTTAAGTGCACTTACCTTGCTCACATCATAAATACACCATAAAACTCCAACAGAAATAAGCCAACATTTAAAAAAGCTTAATTGATTTGCATGTTTGGAATAAAAAAAACTGATTCTGATCATGCATTCTTGCATAGAACCTCCCAAAAATAATAATTTTGATTGGTTTTAACCTTTAAAACCTGCTACAGTCCTGCTTGTCATGCTTGTGAAATAGTGTAAATAGAGTGTAAATAGTTCATCTAACCATGGACATACAGGATGTAATTCTTGGGGATCATGCTTAGAACAATAATGACCAACGATCACAGTACTGTGCTTTGAATAATAGTTGGAATAACTAAAAGAAATAACTAACTGGCTGTAATGTCCTATCTCTCTCTTCAGACACGAATACGCCAGACGAACATCGCTGCCATGTGTGTGCTCTCACCTTTTCCACATCATTCCTCCTTCATGAACATTTACATGTGCATACAGGTGTGCGTCCCTACTGCTGTGCTGAATGTGGCAAGCAGTTTTGCCACCTAGCGAACTATCGTGCGCACCTGCGGTCACATGCTACTTTCTCCTGCCTCATATGTGCAGCCAGATTTGCAACACAGGAGCTACTTCAGGGTCATCTGGATACCAACCACTTTGAGGAAGAGTTTTATCAATGCGATTTCTGCAAGCGCATTTTTGTCAGCCTGGAGGAGTGCGAGAAGCATGTGCAGGCGCACAAGCAAGAAGTAGGACGCTATCCGTGCCCCAAGTGTGACCGCAGTTTTCACCAACGGTCCTCTCTCCTTTGCCACCTCAAGTGGCACAAGAAAAGTGCTTTAATCTGCACTGACTGTGGCCAGGCGTTCCCCAAGAAAATCTCCCTACTGCGCCACAGCTTTGTTCACCTGGGACTTCTGCCGTACACCTGCGTGCACTGCAAGCGGCACTTTCGCCTAGCGTCACTTTACCACAAACACGAGTGCAAGCCGCAGCACATCCAGTGTGTAGCCTGTCTGGTTGTCTTCCAAAGTCAAGATGACTTTGAGAAGCACAAAAAAGACACGGGTTGCTGGGGTCATCAAATGGCCTCACCTGCAAAGTCCAGTGAAATTCGATGCATGGAGTGTGGCCAGGTTTTTGCCAGTGCGGAGGAACTGAAGAAGCATGCTGGTACGCATCAGAGGGTCATGAAGTGCTCGGAATGTGGAATGGGTTTCCGCTCATCACTCATGCTCATGTCGCACATGGGGGGCCACGCAGCTCAGCGTCCATGCCTCTGCAAAGAGTGCGGCCTGGGCTTCCCTTATCAACATGCTTATGACAGCCACCTTAAAACGTGTGGGTCGGTGTCCCCACCAGAGGTAAGGTTAATCTTAACTCTTCTAAGGTTCTTCTGTAAGTGTCTCTGTGCATATAAGAACAATTTACCTGTTATCAGCCAAGACGTGCTTGTTGTGCGAATATAGCTCACATGTACTGGAACCTTCTAGCCACTCATCAGAAATTAATTATCAGAAATACCTCATAGAATGATTTTAAATGAACACACAGACTTTTATACAGTGTCAGAAACCACATAAGCAAGTCTTTTTGGAATTACCTAACAGCGGTGTTGTTTTCAGTGCTAACGTAATGTCTAGAAGCTTCCATTACTTGTTAGCTACATTAGCTGCACTGCAAAACTTGCTAGACTCCAAACATATCTGGGTTGACTGTCCACATTTGGGTTCAGGGCAAGTTTTAGTTTTTTTTTCAAGGTTTTGCTTTGACCACAGCAAAAAAAAAAAAAAAAAAAGAACTAACTTATATGACAATGTTTTTATAGGTGTCTGTAAAGAAGTCAAAGGCTGTCCCCTCTTCAGAGAAGAAGAAAATAACTATGGCTCCTAAAAGCAATGTCCTCCAAGCTGGTACTGTAGAAGCTCAAAAAGAAGTCTCGAGTGTGCCAGTGCTTTCGCCTGCTCCAATAAGTAACCAAAAAAAGCCTTCTGAACGTCCATGGACGCTTGTTGTGAATAAAGAACATCTTCCTGGTAATGTACCTCTAGTCATGTTTCTGCCAACACCCATCTCTTCTGCCACAGAGGGCCTCCAGAAACCACAAATTCTGGGATCCTCAGCCGCAGTGTCAGAGAAACGCCTGACAGTTCCACATGTCATTGACGTTCCCTTAGCTTCTACTAGCCAAGTTGCAAAATCAGACAAGCCAGTTTTGTTACAAGACCTGACTAGTCCAGGTACAAATGTTCTGATACCTTTGACATCTAGTGGGGAGAGTTCTAAAATAAGATGGACAGTATTAGATCAACAGACGACTGGTTCAATAACAAACATGGACACAATAACAAAACAAAACAACACAGTGGTGGCTCTAGTTGAGTCAAAGACCTTGAACATGCCACAGGTGAATGCAAAAAATGAGCAAAAAGGAACATTACTGTCAAGTCCGGATGTCTTGAACACCATGCAGAAAAATGCAGATACAGGTGAGACAAAGCCAAACGTCCCAAGCTTGTCTACGGTAGGATCACACGATCCAGAGACACCGCTATGCTTAGTGAAAGTCAAAACAGAGCCTGCTAATCAGTCCAGACAGCAAAGAGCATCAGATTTAGAAGACAGTAGCTCCTCACTGAAAAGCGCTGTTGGTAGTAGTTCTGACAAAGTGACAGACAGCGTTGTTCTTGGTTCTCCAACAACGGAGGTCAGTGGTCCTTCTGAAGTTAAACCTGACATTTCACAGATTGAAAAGAAGCCTGTACCATGGGAGGAGCCTGAAAGCCACAAAATGTCGATTCATTCATCACCTGACCTGGTATTGCCCCATGGATCAGATGTTGCGGACTTTTGTCAATGCGAGATTTGTGGAATAGTGCTTTTAGAAAAAAACATGAGCCGTCACTCTATGGAGCATTCCTTGGTGTTAGATTCAGTGCCTGGGTCTTCCAGTATTCCTCGTCGTTCTCCACCTTCTAGTCCACCTTGCAAGAGATTAAACCTGGGCTAACTAAACGCTGATCATGGCGAGCCAGTAATCTTTAATGATACAAACAGGTAGGTAGTAAATGCTGTTTGACATTCCTCCGAATAAATGACTTTGCACAAATGTTTTGTTTTTTTTCTTTTCATATTCAGAACATAAAATGATATGTGCCACATCACACATTCAAGACCGTCACATATTAATGTGTCCCATAACCTGATATGCTGGTTTGTAGAAAATTTTGTATTTTTAAGTTGAACACGCAAACTGTAGTATTGTATAATACACTTGACCTGGCTAGGTGTTGACTGTGTAAGGTGGTATGTATTACAGAAAACGTGTAAGAAAGTGTAGTACACAACTGTTTACAGGGAATGATAATAATTTGCACAAAATGTGTGTGCTATATTTTGTTCATAGTTTGTTGATGTATGACACTCTGTTCCTCTCATTTGACTAGATTTGAGATTGTTGTAACCTAAAACAAAGGAGGTGACATTTCAGTGAAATGCATGTTCTATAGTATAGAAGTGTTTGTCTATTGTATAATACTGGACAGTGACACTACTGCCATGTTTGTTTGTTTGTTTTTTTGTTTATTCTTTTCGGGTCCAAGTCATCAGGGTGAATAGATGTATTACTATGATCAGAATTGTTGGTCAGAGATCACCATAAGAGTGCAGCTCAGCTGTATTCGGCTAAAGAATTCTAATCACAAGAAATAAAAATGAAAATGCTACTAAATATGTACTGTCTTGCCTTTTGTAATGTTTCTTTAAATGTGACTTGTTAATTAACAGATTATGCCCAACGTCAATTTAGGAACATCTAACACCAGATCCTTCATTAACTAATAAACACAGATGAGATACCACTGAGGTATAAGGTCACAGGAAATGTCAGTGGGCTATTTATGCAGAAGCCAGCTCTGTTTTTCCACACGCTGTCCTGTCTGCACTTGCCTAGCTAATGTAAAAGTGAACCTACAAATACATACCGAATGCTGGCTGAATAATCATGAATTAAAAAAAAAAGAAGTTTGGGTTAATTTGTGGACTGTTTTGCTTTTTTATTGCTATAAACAGATTAAAGATAAATTATAAACTGAAATGTTATCACACAACTGCGTCAGACATCAGGCAGTATATAGGTCACCATGTCATGTAATAATTTTGTAAGGGCACTCTTTTAGATTTTCAGACGTTTGACTACCATCACCATTTAAAACCATAGTTATATATCATCATATCATTATGAAGAATTTTTGAAAAACTTAGTGATGTGATGTAAAAAATAAATAAATAATATATATATATATATATATTTGTTTTAATATATATATATATATATATATATATATATATATATATATATATATATATATATATATATATATAACTACTGAAATACAGCTGTTGCAATTTGTCAGTACCTGCAAGAAGAACTAATGCTGTGAAACAAGTGATGGTGGAAAAAGCGAATGGACAAGTAAAAAATTTGAAAATAAAAAAAGTTTGTTTTTTTGATTGTAGATTAATTCAAGAAACCTGTAGTCTGACTTGTGCTCAATACTGTAGCTGATATTCTGAAGATTCACTTGAATTGGAAGAGATTTATGTCTCTTGTTAGAAGCAGTCAGATATTTTCCACTCCCGTGTCTTGATAGGAATTATGAAACTGAAGATTAAAGGGGTGAAAACTTTCAGTGTCAGAAAGACAGAAACTGCAGTCATGTTTACATTAGTTTAGACTTAGTAGTATAAAAGACTACCTGATTTTCCCTAAAACAAGCTATATGTATGGATTAACAATCACTATTATTACTAGAATCAATAAAAAGAATAGTTGTATTAGTATAAATGTGACTATAGGTCATAACTTGAATGAGGTTTAGTATCTAGTAGTAGTAGCAGCCGTAGATCTGGAGCTGGAGATTTGATCTGGTGTGTCATTGCTTAATATTGCAAATAAAATTTAAGTAGGTCTCACGTCTCGCGTCCAATAAGTTATCAAAACATTGGTTGCCGACTACGTACTCCTGCCACTGGCATCCATGAATTTTTAAGTTTATTTTGATTCACTTACAATTACGGTATATGGTATTGTATTTAAAATAAATGTAAATGTATCTTTGCCCCCTTTAGCTCATACCAGTTTTTTTTTTTAATAAAATAGTTTAATATAAGATGTAAACATAGTTCATGTTGTACTAACCGATTTATAGATTCTAGTTTAAACTCAATGGCCATGTTAAAAAAACAAAAAACAACAACCCACACACAAACATTGTAAGTGGACCCCAGGTGAAAAACATGTATACAAATATGGGTTTTAAAATACTTACCTGCAAACTTTCAAAAGAGCTTTTAATATACACAGCAGTTTTTATTGATATACTGTTCAACTGTATTTTTTAATACTGCGGTTGAAATACTCTTTGATATGCATTCAACACTATAGTGACGATCTAGCAACCTAGACTGCCTTTCAAAATGTATATGAATTAGGAAGTGTTTTTTCATTTTGGAGCGTAATAGACCCCACCCACATGGCTGAAATAACAAACTGACTTTGTGGTGTTCTGTGGAAAACTTGCTAACAAGTGACATCAAAGTGAACACGCTACCTCCTTGCTGGTACGTGGCAGCATTTTTTTTAGTCATTACATTACATGTGGGTGCCTTTGTATGTGGAAACAACTAAGCTGCGTGAATCTGTCTTCGCTCCTCTAGGTTAATCTGGACTGCATAGATAAGTGTGGTGTTTGTCACAGTGAAGGAGTTAAGGTAGGCAATGTGCTGTCAGACCACTGATTGCATTACTTGTTACTTGTTACTTGTTAAAGCAGTACTTGTATCATAATTTCACTAACTGATGTCTACCAGTGGAGGTTGATGCGTATTCAGCAAGTTAGTAGTAACTGTTACTATTGTAACCTTCTATTTACATGTGCATCAATATATCACTGCTGTTGGAACTCACATCTCTGTAAATGATACACGTTACCTTTTAATGTAAGTCTATGTAACTGGACTTCATTCTGAATCGTTTTGGGTCTCTTCTGTTATACCGTTCATCTTGAAAAGAGCTGTTAGTTTATATCACAACCTGAAGGAGAGTTTTTTTCTGACAGCAGCAATATGTAGTGATATTGATTGTTGATTGTTGACAAAGTCTTTCCGAGTGGTGTAATGTGAAACAGTTTGTTCTAGTGAAACGTATTGACTCAGAATGAGTTCACTGTGGTAGTGATAGTAACCAGAGGTGTATATTTATTTTTTGCCGATTTGGATTTTTCAACATCATTTAAACACGGCAGCTGTTGTTTACGTCGTCTCAAAATTTCATAATGAATGCACCAATAGAAACAATAGAAAAAGAAACCAGGATGTTTTTTTCAGTGTAACATAATGTGCGATATTGTTCCATTACCCCCGTTCAATTAAGAGGCAATGTGCCATTATTTGTAAATATATTCCTAGAAATTCTTGATTTTTATTATTTATACTGTATATATTGTACTGTTTATTTATCTATTTTTATGTACTAAGTGCCTTGCTATCCCTTTGCTGCTGTAACTCTGTGAATTCCCCCACTGTGGGACTAATAAAGGATTATCTTATCCTATTTTAATAGAAAAGCAAATAATTCTGGTTCCATTGACTTACAATAGAAGTAAAAAAAAATGTTTTGGCCTCTCCTGTAACGTAGCCATTTTGAAGGTACTTGTTTTTCTTTGGACAGCGATGATGTTGTCTGATGCCTGAGACGTTGTTTAGAACATATATTTTTAAATCCATTTAAAGTCATGTGAGGCAAAAACCAAGAGAAAACATTTTTTTACCATTATTTTTTGCCACCATCAGCATTAAACTCAGGAGATACATGTAGGTTCACTGGTGGTTTTGGGTAGTAAATCTAATGGTTAATCTGTTACAGACGTCGCAAGGACCAGTTCCCTTTACCACCAATGTAAATCACTGTCAGAAAGTTTCTCTAAAATGAACCAATCCTGCATCAGACCACTGTGCCTGACTTTAGAAGTTATTATGAGGAAACTTTAAATGTTACTTTCAGTCTTCCTTCCTTATTAGGGAGCTGTTCCCTAAACTTTTGACTAAGCTCGAGCATTAGCTATTTTAGAGCAATGCCTGCTGTAACAAGCACCGTACAAACCTTTTCAGTTGATTTAAAATATAAATTCTATATCATTTAAACACGACAGCTGCCCTTTAGGTCCCATAATGTATGGACCAACAAAATGACTCCAACTTTTTTACATAAACTTACATTAAAGGTAAGAATGTTTTTGCCTTCTGCTGTAAAGTCACTGTTTTGGAACTGCATGTTTTTTCTTTGGATATTAACAGTATATGATCAAAATGGTTATATATATATAAACCTATTATATACCATTTCTGTGGGTTTTGGTGCTTTTTATTAAAGAGTATATAGTATATACAGGGTACAGGCCTGCAGGGAAAATAGAAACATATTATAACATACGCATGTACAGTCATATTACATGCTTTGTTGATATTTGCTGTGAATTCCTAGCAGTTTTGTTATATATTACATGTATGTCACATATATTTACAAATATGAAGTTTAAAATATGGAAGTTTTGAGGGGGTTAAGTAATATCAATATGCTGGGAGTTGGATTAGACATGCTTGGTGGTGCCTGAGGTTGTTCCATATGACTTTTGTGCATATATTTAGAAGATAGAAAAACAGAGCCCCTAACTTTCTGGCTTAATTTGCAATTTAGACCAGGCATTGAATTGTACTGACCTAACCAAAACACTGTAAACACTTTAAACCACTTTAAAAAAATAATCTCACTGTTCACAAAATTAGTAGAATACTTTAACTCCTCATATTCCACTTGTACTGGGCAGAACTGCCTGGTCTAAACTGCACATTAAGCCAGAAAGTTAGGGGCTCTGACTTTCCATCTACTAAATATATGCACGAAAGTCATATGGAACAACCTCAGGCAGTACAAGTGGACTGTGAAGAGTTAATGTACACTGAATAATAAGAGTATCACGTAGATCTGTATCTTTTCACACGTCTACTTTGTTGGAGAAATGTCAGTCATTTGCCCACCTGAAGAGAGGAAATTTCACAGTTTGAGGTCTGCTTAGTAGACCCCAAACAATCACACATACATAATCATACATAACTGCCAAAAACAGGCCGCACTTCTGGCACTTGTAACAACCAATGAACTACTCTGCTTCTGATTCATGAAACAACAAGGCTGTAACTAGCAAACAAGCACAAACACTGAATCAGCTTCATGACGAGCGAGCCTGTACCTCATTTATATATCATTTACAGGAAGCTTGCCTAATTCACGCACTTGTCTCCATAGGAAGGCAATCATAGGTGAAGTTGAGTGCCCTGTTGTCCCTATTTGCCAAACTTAATAGTGTTAAAATCTTAAACCAAAATGTTTTAAGAAAGTAAAAATGTATTTATATTGTGTAATAATTTCATGATTGGACAAATAGAAAAGCTCCAGAATCACTTAGAAATTATTCTGCTCACTTACTTACTGCTAAAAATTTTTTTTGTTTAAATGCTGGGAGTAAATACCAGACGTGAGTTAGATCATCCAGATAACCTGAAGATCAAGCTAAAGAATATCAAAACTGTTTAACATTGTAGTAGTAGTACTCTTATTTCATTGTTAAGCTTTGGTTTAAAATAAAATAGTATTTAACAATATTTAAAGAGCAAAGATAAAAGCGTCTAATCAGAATTGTTTCTCTGAGTCAATTGAGCTCTTCTTCTGGCACGTCAGATCAACCACTATAAGGGTGCATCCGAAATCGCATACTTGCCTACTACTCAGTAGGCGAAATCAGTAGGCAAGCGCGGCTAGTATGTCAGAATACTTAGTAGGCATCGAGTAGTAGGCGAACTGTACCCGGATGAGCTACTGAATCGGCAGCCATTTATATGTAGGCGAACTCAGCACACTGCGCTATCCCATGATTCACCTGAAGCCACAAGTGAATTCAAAGAGCAGGAAAAAAACGATGAAAAGCGGAACTTTGGCTGTGTGCCCGTAGCTACAGCTAGTGAGCTGCCGCTACAGAAGTTAACGCTACTGCTGAGGTAAACAATGATTACATTCTTCTCCGAGCTACAGCTCGACACCGTGTGAGTACATATTCAGACAAAACGCAGATCAGTTTCACAAAAAGATCTAAATCTGTCAGTAAACGAGCTTGTGAGTAGCAGGACTTTTACGCTGGTGGTCTGACATCATGCGTCACAGGACGCTGGCAATATGGTGGACGTAGTACGTCTGAGCTTGTGTGGCTACTAAAACTCACCTACTGAAATTACCTTCTAGTCAGCTGCTCGAGCAGTACGTACTGACTCTAATCTAGTACCTACTGACTAGTAGGTGATTTCGGATGCACCCAATGTGACAACGGTAGTGAATTGAACCAATCATGGTTTGATTTTCAATAGTTGGAAAAACTTTTATAAAAAAAAAAAAAAACCTACTGGAGCTGCAGTCACTTACTGCAAATAATGGGAAACAGTAACAGCTCTATGTCCGGGCTCTTTACCGAAAGAGTCACTGTAAAACTCCACTGGTGTAAACTGCGCTATATGTTAATATATGTGTACCAATGTTAGCATAGTGTTAATGTAACATTAGACATAGTTCAGCCCACAAGTTTTGTCATCATTCTGTAGTTGACATGATGCCCATATGAGAAACACTAGGTGTAAGCTGACCAAAAAGCAGACTTAAAATGTTATTCTTTTCGTTTGACCAAGTTTTGGACTATACGAACATTTCAATTAATCAAAACAGCCACAGAAAACAGTCATCTGGAACTGTGGTCGACCAAGATGTTTACACTGTACAAAACATTGTGATTGGGTATCGAGACTCACTTGCATATTGCATTTCTCTGAGATATTAGTACTGAAAATTTAAATATTGACATATAAATGTGGAGTGGACGTCAGGATCACGCCGCTGACATCGTCATTCGCTTTGTGCTGGAAGAAAAACAGCAGGGGAATTAAATAGATGAGATACACAGAATAATGACATGATATGTTGTGCTATTGGTTGCCAGAATAAGAATGTAAAATTGATGTTCTTTGAGGTAAAGTGCAGGTGTTTCTGGTTGCCTAAAAAAGCAGTGGGACTGCATGGCTATAGCATGAATATAGTATAATGTATTAGACCTAACAGCTAATAATTAACTACATTTGCCCAGCATTAGCCTGTTATATCATAAAATAGCTAGACATAACATTACTGCCATGCCGTGTCACCATCAGTATATCGTCAAAAGTAACACATTTTGCTTGATTTTTATTTTTCTACATTATATGAACATGACAGCTGATAATTTCGTGATAATTTGATGATGATTGGAAGAATAGAAATGCTCCAGAATCACTTGGGAAAATATTCTGGTTCCATTGACTTACAATAAAAATGAAAAAAGTTTAAGTTGTTGCCCTCTCCTGTAAAGTTAATGGCATCTTTGTTGTTTGTTTATAACAGGCTTGTATAGCTGCAGCACGTTGGTCCCTAATACACAAGAAAAGAACGTCCAGCAGGCCACTGGATTCTTGAACCATTGACCCAACAGTAGGTACAGGTCAGAAAACTTCACCCCACTGTTGAGCATTAGCCAATTAGTGCACGACCTTCGTATTCCCAAAATCCCACCTGACACTGCTATGCTAACTGTCACCCTCGACCACCGGTTAAGCCCCGCCCATAAACCCCATCATCTCTGTCTACAAACACAAAATGGTCTATCGCAATGATGAACAGCAGTGGCAAACCAAGGGTATTGAAGGTTTCAGTTTCGGCCATAAATGTTAAAACGTGGTCAAAATATGTGGAATAAACCCACCACAACGATAAAGCCAAATTCTGTTTGGACCCCCAACCCAGTAGTTAGTGCTAAGCTAACAGAGATTCGCATTAACATATTCTGGTGAAGCTGAAGTTATTTGGTTCCACCTTAAACGCTGGAGTCAGGTAGCACAGTGACAAAACTGAAAGATTGTTGCCTGAGTTTGACTGCTGCACAGTTTAAGGTGGAACTGAACTTTTTAAAAATGCCACTGCTAGACTAAACACAGACATTTGAAGCTTTGTGAAGAGTCGTTCCATATGCTGTAGTTTCCCTTGTAGCAGTTTCACAGTGACTCTTTCAGTGGAGAGTTCTTATCTTATCCTAACAACCCACTGATTAGGCGGCTAGTCATATTCACACTCAGGGATGTTTCTACGACCTACAGGAGGCTTAGAGTGATGTTTTTATTTGAGAAAGAAGACCCCAAGCATTCCCTTCTGATTACCAGACACACCCAGCAGAGTAGCTTTACTGTTAGAAAAGTTAATAAGCTGATCAGGGATATAATCTTGCAGTTGGGCTCTGTGGTTGACAAGTTGACATTGTGGTTCTTCTATGAAGACGAGGGTTGAGACTTCTGTCTGTTTTCTCAGGCAAACAAAAGTACCACAGTTTGCGCTGGAAATGGCAGATAGCATTCTGATGATGATTCTTTTCCTTCCTCTTGCAGGTAAGCGTGCTTGTTTTTTTCGTCATCTTCTTTTTCACACTTCATTCTTTCCTTAGACTCGTCTACTGTGCAAGACCACCACAGCTGAGTTTGGTAGGTTTTGCTGATTTCCTGTTCATTCTCGGCGTCTGCCCTTGACACAGCCTAGTAAACTGTTCCATCTCATGGGTGGAAAGATTATGCAACATTATGTGCAGTCATGTTCAAAAGTTTGAGCACCACAGGTTCAGCACATTTCAATGCACTGTTTGTTTGCTAAGCATGTCGTGTGTTAAACCCAGCAAATGAATAGAAGTGATGCACTTAAATTGTGTTTTCTGCAGAAACATAAACCTGTAATATCAGTATGTAGCTTGCATGTATGTATGTATTTTAAGCATATATTTTGAATACCAGAATTCCCTATCTGAGAAGTTTAAAGGGGGTTTATATAGAAAAACGAATTGTCCTCACTTTCTGTTTTGAAATGACAGTGTTTGATAGTATACAAATATTTAACGCCTGTTCAGCCTACAGTAGTTAGGCTGTGCACTTCCACATTAACATTATAAGTAGTGCACCTTGTTAGAACTGTGCTCTGCTTTTGGAATGAC
Organism: Megaleporinus macrocephalus; assembly: GCA_021613375.1. NCBI lineage: Eukaryota > Metazoa > Chordata > Actinopteri > Characiformes > Anostomidae > Megaleporinus > Megaleporinus macrocephalus. The sequence goes on from CM038705.1 coordinate 12,484,853, forward strand.
GCACGATACATGGCAGTCAGTGAGAACAGAGGTCTTTCACATATATCACTTTTAAAGGAACAGTAACAAACAAATCCTGTGGAATTAAGTGTCCCTTAAAAAAGAAAACTGCACAAATATCATAAATTGACGTCAGAGAAAAAGGGTAAACTGTAAATGTAACTTAAAAAAAGTTTTGTTTTTTTTAATGTTTGTGGTTATTTGACCTATTTAAGCATTTCAGAAGAACCAGTATGGTTTGAAAGTGGTCAGATCTCCAAAAACCCGAAACAGACAACCTGGGCTAGCGTATATGCAACGGAAACAAAAACACACGTTTCAGACACTCCTATCTTTCTCAGCACTGCAGTCCCACTGACATGGTGGTGGTGAGTTAATGTGTGTTGCACTGTTAGGAGTGGATCAGATACAGCAGGGCTCCTGTCTAATAGAGTGGACAGTGAGTGGACACAGTGTTTAAACACTCCAACAGCACTGCTGTGTCTGATCCACTTGTATCAGCACAACACACAGCAACACACCAACAATACGTCAGTGTCACTGCAGTGAGAGTGACACGCCCTCCAAATAATATCTGCTTTCTGGTGGTCCTGTGGGGGTCCTGATCATTGAAGAACAGGGTACCAAAGTATACAGATAATGTGTAGATACAAGCAGGTGGTTGAAATGTATTGGCTTAACCTCAGCCCAAGGCCTTACCCTAACCTCAAACCTAACCCCAAAATGAAGCTCAACCCAAAACCCAATCCTAGTAATAAACCTGACCCTAATTATAACCTCAATCCCAAACTAATTCTAACCCTAAAATGAAGATCAACCCAAAATCTAATCCTTATAATAACCCTGACCCTAATACAAACCTCAATCCTGAACTAACCTTAACCCTAAAATGAAGCTCAACCCAAAACCCAATCCTAGTAATAAACCTGACCCTAATTCTAACCTCAAACCTAAACTAATTCTAACCCTAAAATAAAGAACAACCCAAAATCTAATCTTTATAATAACCCTGACCCTAATACAAACCTCAATCCTGAACTAACCTTAACCCTAAAATGAAGCTCAACCCAAAACCCAATCCTAGTAATAAACCTGACCCTAATTCTAACCTTAATCCCAAACTAATCCTAACCTTAAAATTAAATTCAACCTAATCCTGACCTTGATCTCAGCCAAAGGCCTAACCCTACCCTCAATCCCAAACCTAATCCTAACCTTAACCAAAACCTAACTCTAACCCCAGCCCTAATGCTAATCATAATCTTAACCCCAGCCTATAAAATCTTGTTAAGGATCATCTGTATTCTACTTGTTACATGTTCAAGGATGTCTCAGGTTAACATGTACAGATATGAACTTGAACCTTCTGGAAAAAAGAGATGCAACTAAATTCTATATATTTATAAAAGTACACAGTTAAAAAAAGTATCTTGATAATCTATTACATATATTCAGATGCTTCACTGCTTACTACAGTTGTTGTTGTTATGTTACTGAAAGTCTGTTGAGTGTTTTCTTTAATTTAAAATCCATTTATTCCCCATTTTATCCAGTATGTCTTGGTCCTGTAGTAAAATTTATTTTTTCATACAATAACATTTTCTGTGCTTGCATTCCTACAAGTTATTAATGTGACTAGTTGTCATTCATTAATTTTCTTCCTTGAAAGCTAGCTGAATAGATTGTGATTTAAAAGACTTTTAACCTAAAAGACCTTGTTTATGGTTTAGTGGATTATCACAAACAATAACACTACATCGTTTTCCTGTAGACAGAAAAGAACAGAATGCCTACTGACTAAAAGCAGAAGCTTCATTAGACAGAAAAGCACAGAAACACTGCTGATTCAAATCAGAGCTACCACTGAATTCAGCCAGTGAGAAACACAGTTTTGCAGAACCATTTCCTAGTTTAGTTCATGTATTTGTGAATCTGCATAGACTTTTTTTTCTCTTTTAGAGATGGGACTAGTTCAACAGAGGGAAGAATATGGTACCAGGGGAATGATGTAGGTAGTGGTTGTTCCTGTATGGATATAAAAATGAAGGGAAAGCGAAAAGAACTGGAACTACGTTTTTAGTAATCTTCGAAAGAAGGATAATACTTTGGTAAACCATTCTCTCACGTTTATCAAAACCTGAGAGTGCAGAGGTTGTAGTTTCAGGTTTGCTTTATATACAGACACATAATTCAGATATGTGTCTATTCAAAGAATTAGCAACAACCACTCAACAGGTTTCTAGTTATTTTCCAAGTGCCGGGAAATACATTCAAATTACTTACCATGACAATCAACAGAGCACTGTCGCCTCACAGCTAGACGATCCGGGTTGGATTCCTGGTCTGGGTCATTCTGTGTGGAGTGTGTATATTCTCCCCGTGTTTGAGTGGGTTTCCTCCGGGTACTCCGGTTTCCTCCCACAGTCCAAAGATATGCATGTTAGGTTGATCAGTCACTCGAAATTGCTCGTAGATGTGAGTGTGTGCGTGAGTGTGTTCGATGGACTGGCGGACCTGTCTATGGTGTACCCCGCCTTCCAATGGAGTAGGAGTGGCTTTGACATTGACATTTGCTAGTTTAAATCAAAGCCCACCCTATCCCCTAAAATATTAGCTATAACGTGATTCCACTGTAGGTGAGGTAGTAAATCACTGTATGTATAGAGACGTAGAACAACATTTGTGAAATTACAGTAAATTACAAATAAATAAACAAAATACAACATTATCTGTACGTCTGTTTATTATTAGATAAATCCAATTAAAGCTCACTTTAGACAGTAAGGCTGTGTACCAAACACCTCCCTCTGACATACTGCACTACTGACAGCACTTCCAATGCTGGTGTCCTTATATTTATTCATTTATTAATTATATATATATATATATATATATATATATATATATATATATATATATATATATATATATATTTTTTTTTTTTTTTTTTTTTTTTTTTACATATGTTTTTGGACGTGGTCAGAGAGTAATGTAACTTTACGTTTCAGAGTGCTTTCTGACTAAAGTTAATATAAACGCTATCTAACCCAAACCCTCCTAGTCTGTTGCCATAACAACACATTATACTAAAGCCACTTTTATTACAGTGTATATGGTCATCGTTCAATGCTCTCATCACTCACCTTGCGTGTAAAGCTGGCGCGAGCTGCTCGATGCTCCAGCGAGACAAGAGCTCCGTAAAGCTGCTGACTGCAGGATATTTCTGAACAGGCATCTCAACACAAGCCTTAACCAAGTGAAAGACCCAGACCACCTAACAACCAGAGCCAAGAACACCGCGTGAATTGCGAAGGCTGCCAAAACATGCTTTTAAAACAACTTTTACTGTGGTTTAATTTTTGGGTGGGGCAAATCTACCTGTTTCTGATATTGGGTGGGACACCATATAAATAGAAATCATGAAAGTAATACAAAGACAACATATCAAACGTTTATGAAAGTTAGAAGAGGGCCCAGAAAAGACCTTGCGGTGCTCTTATCAGTTCTTTCTTCTCCTCCTCTCTGCCTTTATATTCATGTATGCACAAAGTAGTCAATCTTATTCTTATTGTATCTGTACATGGTTTGCTCTCCAGTGTGGAGGATGGGTTCCTCTTTTTAAGTCTGGTTCCTCTTAAGGATTCTTCCTCCTGACCTGAGGGACTTTTCTTGCCACTGTAGCCTCTGACTTGCTCACTGCGGGGTTGGATCCAGACATTCCGTAAAACTGCTTTGTGACAACATCTGTTGTGAAAGGCGCTATATAAATAAATAAATCTTAACATCTCAAAATGAATTACACTAATTGGCAACAGTATAACAATAGCATGATTTAGTATAAAAAAGCTGCCCAGGGTGGAATGGCGGAGTCTTTTAGAAGCAAAGACGGGCAGGGGTTCACCACTCTCTAAAAGACTACGCTGGCAAACAAAGCAGCAAGTCCAGAATAACATATCTCAACATACAATAGCAAAGAACTTGGGGGTTTCATTATCTACGCTACACAAAAAAATTACTAAAAGATTCAGAGAATTGGGAGAAAGGGACAAGATCATGATCTTCGGGCAGCAATGCATCTGAACAGGATTACGGAACACTCAGGAAAACTTGAGATTTTGGAAATCGTGGACGCTGCGTCTTCCAGGCTAACGAGGGTATGGACTATCTAGACTGTTATCAGTGCTGGATGTTTTGCCAACTTTCATGTAGTTTAGAATTGATGTTGAGCATATGCTGAGGTTGATTTAAAGCAAAAATGTTCGGAGAAGCAGAGACTTTTTGGAGATGCGAATGTTCAGTGATGCAGCTTTTTCTTGTTGCTGAAAACATAATGATAGTTTAGTAACGTGGTAATACCAGTCCTGCATTCTTATAAAGTATGGAGATGTTTGTTCTTTTTGTTCTTTTTAAAGATGTTCTAGAGATGAAACATGCATTCAGCTTACATGGAAGCCTTACAGTTATGAGCGCTGGTTTTTTTTCTTATTTAGGCCTAAACAATGGGCTATAGAATGTTAGAATAGAAAGTATGTTAAGGTGCCTTTCAACGTTACCCACTTTAAATGTATTATAAAAAAATAATAATACACTTTTTTATATGTTCTCTGTTCTATTTTCATTTTTAGATGATTTGTACATCACAGCTTTATATTTTGCATAGTGTCCAAACTTTTTTGGAAACAGAGTTGTAATGTAGCCTGACAAAACTAGATAGATAGATAGATCGATACTTTATTGATCCCGAAAGAAATTTAGCAAAGTACAGAAATTTAGACGGACAGAATTGCAGTTATTTTTCAGGAATATATCCATCATAGCCTCCTCAAAGCCAGTAAGAGTCAAAAGTGTTTGTCGTGTCATTTATTTTGAATTTTCAAGTTTTCAAGCAATTGTTTATCATCAGACCGCACAGGATGGGCAGTTGTTCAACATCAGATCGCACAGGATGGGCAGTTGTTCAACATCAGATCGCACAGGATGGGCAGTTGTTCAGCATCAGACCACACAGGATGGGCAGTTATTCAGCATTAGACCACACAGGATGGGCAGTTGTTCAGCATCAGATTGCACAGGATGGGCAGTTGTTCAGCATCAGATTGCACAGGATGGGCAGTTGTTCAGCATCAGACCGCACAGGATGGACAGTTGTTCAGCATCAGACCGCACAGGATGGACAGTTGTTCAGTTTGTTCTGTTAGGAGTGACTGAGAACAGAATACGGTGCATAGTGTTAACAGAGTGTAGCAGTGACTACAGCAAGTCTAGCCAAACTAAAAGGTAGCGTTGAAGGTACACAAGAGTTCGCTCTGCAAGGAAAATTCCTAAAACAAGAAAAGAAAAAACTCCTAGCTGGCTGTAAAAAGGTGTAATATCTGGTAAAAGGGATGTTACAAAGTACAAACTGAGGCACAACATAATTTTTATTTATTTATTTATTTTCATATTTAGGATAATAAAAATACAGTAACTGTGCCTCAACAAAAAGAAAAATGGAAATGTTGTGTTTATTTGTTTTTACTTCGGATATCAATGAAATATGTGATGTAGTCAGGGTTGTCCAGACTTTTGTATACAGCTTTAACAGATACATTCTGAACAGGTCTGGAGGTTTCTCTTGGTCAGTTTTGTTGTTTCTGAGACTAAATCTTATTGTTTCTTTTCTCTCTTTCCCTTATCTTCTCTCATTTTCCATCACAAGCCATGGCCAGTGCAGATGAAACAGGTAGGTGCATGCAAACAGTTACTACACACCAACAAAATCAACAGTGTAGGCAGTAATGAGCTACCTGTCCATTACTACCTTGTTAGACATTAGGTAAGATAATTGCAGTTTTATTTATATATCTTGCTTCATGGTACAGGTACAGTCTAAATAAGTACAAGTCTCTCAGCATCTAATCTGGCTAATCAGCCGCTAATAGGAGACTATTTTTTCTATGTCAAATTTTCTATGTCAACTTCTTAATGCCACTTTAGTGAAGTCTTTACAGAGTAATAATTCTATTGATTCTTATTGGTCATTTAATAGTACATAAACTGGAACCATGGGTACTGGGCCGATGGCCAGTTGGCAAAAAGCACAGTTCCAGATTTTTGGTGCCAAAGACTCCACTACATGTTTAGAGTTAATTTACATTAATCTGTCTGTCTTAAGACATTAGTCCAGTGTTTTCTTTTAATTCTTGTTAACATCTCAATAGCCAATCATCATTTCCAGTTAATAAATGCATTACTAATTCCCAGGTGAAGATTTTGTAGTTAACTACTTAACTATTATCTAGGCATGCAAGTATACTATTACTATTAACAAAGCTCCTCCTAGTCAGTATCTAACCTTTTAGATATAAGATATGAACCGAGATGATGATGATGAAATCTCATCAGATTGTATTAGCTCTTCATATGTACTTCAAAATATTCTGCAAAGAGTTATAATGTATAGTAAATCGACAGAAGGAATTCTTTTATCCAAGTCATTATTGCTTATTAATGTAATAATGGGGTTAGTTGTATAAAAGCATTACCAGTGCATTGTAATGTCCCCATGATGAAATACTACATTAAATTCTTTGAAATATAAAATGGGTATATAAATATATTGACAATGTTGATTGATCTGCATTCATTTTTTAAATATTATAAATAGCCCAGTGTATGCAAACAAAGTTTGTCTAATATTAAATTCACATGATATTTCCAAATGTATAACCTCCATATCGTCGCTGTCCCATGAAAAAAAAGTATTTCCAAAATGGCAACTTTACAGGAGAGGCCAGAGTCTTTACTTTCAATGTAAGTCAGTAGAACCTGATTTTTTTCTAAAGTATTTTTGAGCATTTCTTGGGTCCATTAACCATGAGATTTTCACACACTTTAAACAGCAGCTCATGTGTTCAAATGATATAGAAAAATGATAATCAGCAAAAAATAAAGATACATGTTTTTCTTTGGACAGCGGCGATATGTGAAATACACTATATGGGAAAATGTATTTGGGCACCCCTCCAAATGATTGAGCTCAAATGCACCAGCCACACCCAGTAGTGACAGGTGTATGAAACCAGGCACATATACAGTCTCCATAGACAAATATTGGTGGGGTTTTACTAAAGAGCTCAGCTTAGAAGAAGAGCTTAGTGACTTTGCTCCAAGTCATGAAACTTCTGTCCTGCTCTACTAATAGTACATAAATGGGTGTTTATCTCTACTCTGTTTTTCCTCTAATCAGACAGCAGCTCCTGCTACCGGATAGCACCAGCCACTTTGGTAGGCGTGGTTCTCGGGGACATCGCACTTACGATTTTCATCGTTGGTGTCACGTACTGCTGTGCTAGCAAGCGCAGAAAGCAGAAGGAAAACGGTAACTTTCTTCCAAAGTTGTTTGCCATTTCACCTAATTTCTTTTCTAACAATTACCATGACATTCACATGCATGTGTGTTCTTCCACAGCTGACAAGGTCTACATGAACGTCAGAGCAAACTGCAAACCATGAGAACCTGGAGAACCTGGTCACTCCAACAGTAGCCTTCATTTCCATAAAAACATACTGAATCACCGGTTCCACGAGGGATCCTCACAAACAACAGACAGACATCTAAGCACTATGGACATGTGACTTTTTAAGCCTGATAATGCAAGAAGATGAATGCTTCATTCAGTGGACCGACAGAAATCAAAATCTGTTGTTTCACCACCTTCTCCCTTACCAAAGATCAGGAGTCTCTTTTAGCACATTAGCAGGACAAAGGTTTTATCAGATTTACCCATGCTCCAGTTTACAACTAGGCTATTTACAGATACAACCACAAATTTAGAGTTGTATGCAAAATCTCAAAAGCACCTCTGTTCAAATTACGCTTGGTTGGTTTTCTAGGTGAAAATATGTTAATGTGACATTTTCTGCTTATTTTAATAGTGATATTAATTGACTTGTCAAATTGAATGTATTTGACAAAAAAAAATATTTTAAACATGTTAAACAAAAGTTTATCACATGTTATATATTATGTTTTTTTCTCACCAATATGTCTAATTCTGCAAGTAAACAGTATATGTGCATACACAACATCGCTGCTGTCAAAAATAAACCTCTCCAAAATTATGATGTTACAAAAGAAAGAAATAACATACAACATTTACTTTTAATGTAAGTCAATTAAAATAGACATTTTTGCTAATTTAGAAGATCATGGTCAATATATATTTTTACATTTTGTTAAAGAGTAAAAAAATTATAAAAGTGGAGACACAAGACATACATATATATATATATATATATAATGACTGATGTTAATAAAATGTAAATAAAATACATATAGATAACATATATTTCTCTAATAAAGGTTGTACTAAAGTTATATAAAGCATTTATTATGAGTAGTCTTTTTTGGAAAAAGTTTATAATGTGTTTTGTAATAAAGCGCTTCATGTATAAAATTATAAAGACAGAGTTTTTTGTTATTTTTTTATAATTTGTGTGACTTTTAACTTTTTTAGTTTTTATTTTATGATAATATTTTTTTTAACTGTATCCCATGCAGTACAGAATGCTTGTCTGCTTGTTGAACTATTAATTCTTAAAACACTTAAAACATACAAGATCTGTAATCTGTCTTTCCACTGTATCTGTAAAAACACTGACTTTATGTTTTTTATGTATCTCTGTAGATGAATTATACTGGTTTTTTTAAAGTAATATGTAAAACTTTATGTATTTTAATAATATGTATTTTATTTTATAAGGTAATAAAAGGGTGAATAGGATAACACAAAAGATGTAGTGAAAGAACACAATTGTGAAACGAGCACATATAGGTTAATTGAAACGTCAACACCGCAAAAATATCTAGAGGTTGTAATGTAAGTCTGAACACAGCCCCATGGAACTGAGATATTACTTCAGGATAAGAGTTTTTATTAGCTTCAGTATTTCTATTCTGCTGCTTCGGCAACCATAAAAAGCCTATTTATGAAATGGGATCATTGTATTTCTCTCTCTCTTTCTCTCTCTCTCTTTCTCTCTCTTTCTATCTCTCTCTCTCTCTCTCTTTATTTTCTTCTGATGTGTCAGTACATTCATTTAAAGGAGACTGAGTTAGTACTCACACATCATCGTCTGTGTGCTGTGTGAGTGTCTAACAGTAATGAGCCTTGTTATCTCTGATTCTGATAAGTGACCAATAAAAAAGCTCTCAGGTTTCTGACCTATCTGTCTATCAGCACCTGCAGGAGCAAGAGATGAAAGTTTCTCTCAACACTTTTTAAGCCAATTAAGCCATGCAGTTGAAATGAAGTAATGAAGTATAGTCAGATTTAACACCAAACATCCAAATAGTTTACAATATATAATATAATATAATATAATATAATATAATATAATATAATATAACAATAGATAAATTATTATATTTGAAATAATGCAATACACCGATAGCAGTTAGATTGGCTTCCTCCTTAAGCTGACCATCCAAATGATCTTGTTTGCATTTTTCCCCATCATTTTAGGCACATTTACATATTTAATAACCGTGTGGTACAGAACTGAAACAAACACACCAGTGCAACTTAGCTGGTCCACGGTGTCTACATCTGACTTGACAGTGAGCCAACCATGCTATGGACACTGATGACCCCCATACCATGACAGGTATTGGCTTTTGTACTCTTTGCTGCTAAGAGTCAGGGTGCTTTCTTTTGTCTTTGGCACAGAGAACTCAAACTAGCAGCAATGTGGACTCGTCTGACCACAGCACACATTTCATCTTATAGTCTGATAGTCTTAGGGACTATCTGAGATGAACTTGGGCCTAAAGAACTCTGGCCAAGAGGACTCACCGGCACATTTCTTGATAAAGCGGAGGCCCATAGTAAGTGACCGCCATTTTCCAAAGTACACAGTGACATTTTTTCACGAAATGTCAAAGGTCCCACACACTTAACAGTGCTTTCCAGCCATGTCCTACATAGCCTTGCAAAGACTAAGCCTATGATGAATGCCCTTTTACACCCAGTCATGATTCCCTCACCTGTTACCAAATTACTAACTCATTAGGAAATGTCTTAAACATGTCAAACTTGAATATTCTATAAACTTCTAACTCTTATTTAGTTTTTCTTTTTCTTTTTTTGAGGGTCAATATGGGTTTATATTTATAGTTGTTCACCCAAAATGTTTTCTTTGTACTTTTATCAGGTAAATAAAAGTTCAGTTAAATTCTTCTTTCTTTTTACAGAATGCTCTAACTTTTCCAGAAATGGGATTTACTCATGTTTAGCTAGTAATTATTTTCATTTAATTTTATTCTTTCATTTTGTTTTGTTGGTGACAACCTCTAGACGGCCTAGACTTTGTAGCCATAACATTTTACTTTACACCAAAGATTAAACAATGCCAAAAAGATGCTAAGGTGTTTTATACATTACTCAGTACAGTTTTTTAACCCAATTCTTTTAAACCCAATATGTCTACTCAAGCTCTTTGTTGGGAGTAGTAAGTATTGACATGTTTACCTAAGTATGGGTTTAGGCTTCCTAATACTTCTGCATAGATTAACACAAAAGGTAAACAATTCCATTAGACTGTGAGCAGAAAGTAAATTCTCTGGCAGCAGCACTATAAAAATAGCTAAACTATGTTTGATAAGTGATGGTCATCTACTGTGTTGTAGTTTTTCTGTATGAAACTTTTTTCAGAGTAGCTACAAAAAGCATTTTGCTGTTGTTTGGAGGACATTTGGATTTTGCTCCTTATAGGTGACTGAGCAGGTCCACATTCACAAGTCTTTTATTGTGTTTTGATGGTATTTTATTGTGCCAGTTGTACTCAATTGTATATAATGTAGAAAGCTGCTATCTCAGTCAGAGCAAGTGGGCTGATGTGACTTAAACACACCATCTGTGCTGCAGAGCTGTTGAGCATATCTAAATACTGGAATTCTCAGGTTCAAAATAATAAAGTACAGATATGACACAGAGTCAGTCTTGTGCATCCATTTTGCTGCGAGAAGTTGTGGTTAAAAGCCTTAAAAGTCTATGTAGCATAGAAATGTTTAGCCAAGTTTTGTTAAATTTACAGTCATGAATTACATAATTACTCAGAGAAAACCTGGACTGGGACTGGAGCTGGAGCGGAGGGATTACAGGAATGCTTTGTAGTTATACCCATATGAAAATCACCAAGAGGAACTTCTTTACTTAGGAAAGGCTTTACTTTGATTGGCCCGGCATATTACTTACATCAGAAGGCATCTTCGATTGCTTGTGTACATTCAATGATGTGCTGAAATCACGTCTGCATCATCGCCCTTACAGTTTAGCTCTCACTCTAATCACACCTGATCCTGGTGAAGAAACAACTCATGGCCATCTGAATGTTAGAGCTAGGTGTGTTGGATCTAAACTCTCCAGGGTGGTAGACATCCAGGATCAGGAACTGGGCAGAATTCGACTGTGAACCAAATTGCAGTTTTGAAGTTGGATCTTAGTGCTTGAGGCTAGCATCTTAACTTATGAGTCAGTGGACATTAGATATTCTCGGAAAAAGACTCTAAAAAAAGGTGCTTTAAAGATGTCTCACTGTATGAGTAAGGCAGCACACATTCAGCTGATGTGCACTGCAAAGTGCTGAGTGCAACAACATGATCATCAGCTGCTTTAAAAATGCATAGGATGTCTAATATTAGCTGGACACCTGTTTTCTGTGCTACCACTACAGATGTTCAATTGGCCTGAAGTTGTGGGTTGAAGGTAAGGGATCCAGTCTTGTGACTGGAAGGTAGCCAATTTGATCCTGGGACCAGCAGGACATGACTGAAGTGCCCTTGAGCAGGGCACCTAAACCCCAACTGCTCCCCGGGTGCTGTAGAGAGGGCTGCCCACCGCTCCAGGCATGTGTGCTCACTGCCCACTAGTGTGTGTGTATATGTGAAATAGGTCAAATTTTGCTGTGTGCAAACACAAGTGACAGAATAATTCTTAACTTAAACTTGTGCATACGCAGTTTATAAAATCTCTTTAGAAAACCATTGATCAATAGAATGAGAAGCTCTGGAATTCAAAACCTAAAGTCACCACGCCCAATGCTAAACATCAACTAGAGGGATTTAAAGACTCCCCGCCAGGTTTGGGTACCACTGAATATCATTACTAGATCTACTAGTCAGTAGCTAATCTTAGTAAAGCCACTTTTCCACTGCATGGTCCAAGCTCAACTTGACTCACCATTTTTGTTTTTGTTCCATTAGAATTAGAATTAGCAGCTATTTGCCACTTGTGTTTGTACACAGCGGAATTTGACAACACCCACATATACACACACACTAGTGAACATACACTCTAGGGGGCAGTAAGCACACATGCCCGGAGCAATGGGCAGCCCTATCCATGGCACCTGGGGACCAGTTGGGGGTTAGGTGTCTTGCTCAAGGGCTCTTCAGTCCAGCGGATCGAACCAACGACCTTCTGGTCACAAGACCGGATCCCTAACCTTCATCTCACAACTGCCCAAAATATGAGACAAATAATTAGACAAATCTGGTACATGGGTACCTTCTACCTAGTCCTATTTTTGGTATCACCTCTGTCAAGGTTCCATATGAGCTAACCAGTTACTATTGGGAACGTAAAAAAACTGCAGGCTACTGATTGGCCGGAGAGAATCTTCACCATCACCTTCAACACATTTTCCAACACTACCTACAAGGTTAGTGCACACTTGTTCATGTTTGCGTCATGTTTAAGCAACCAGTATCGTCTCATCCTCTGGACTCTGGTGTAGCATTTCCCGAACTGTTCCGGAAAATGGAGTAGTTGATACTAAAAGCAAGTGGAGTCAAACTGTACCAAAAAACCACCATAATTCTGTTCTGTGGCTGAAAGTAATCAAACCATCACCACAATGTTGTAATACAAAGTACAGAGCCTTTCCAGATAAGCAGAAGCTGTTATTGCAGTAATAATAACTCCTTATTATTATTATTCCTAGGCCTCATTCACCAAACGTTCTTAAGATAAAAAGTTTTCTTAAAACCCACTTATTGTCTTAGCAAAGATTCTAAAATTCAATTTTTTTATATGAAATTTGTTCTACGGTAAGAACAGAATCTACAAGCACTCATGAGCGCAAAGGTACAAAGAATTCTGCAATTTAAGAACCTAATCTAAAGAACAAATATAAGAAAAAAACTTGGATTATGGTATTAGTAAGGCCCAATGTGTTCAGCAGAGATTTTTAACAGAACAGATTGATTACTGGTCCAACAGGTTGAAGTTCAGATTACATTTCAGTTTTCCAGTGATTTTCCAGCCTCAACAGCTGTTAAGCACACAATCTTTACTTTCCAGCACCAGGAAAGAAAAAGCAAACAAAATCTAACCTAACGAAACTAAATGTAAAACATATTTTTCAATATTTAATTTGCTTTGACTTCATTACAGCTTCTATTTGTTTCAAGGGATATTTTTCTAAACATCCAAAGTTCAGTCTTAGAAATTGGTTTAGCATTTCTGCTTCTCACAATCCAAATAATTCTAAACACGTTCAAATAAGATCTGGACTTTCGGAGTGGTCAGTTGATTGTTCTGAGAACACCAGCAGCTTCTTTTTTTTACTTGTTTTTTTATTTTCAGTTTTGACCATTTTCTGTTTTCAAATCAGAACCAAGAGTGGAGCATGATCTTCTGTGCTCTCAGTAAACAGTAAATTTTACTGTTTATCTGATACTGACAGTTTTTGTCAACCATGTCTTGCAAGATTGTCCCATTTTCTGTAGATCATTTTTGAATGTTTTTTTTTTTACTCACTTTCCTCGTCCTAAAGCAAGTAGTTAATCCTAAATGCAATCTCATCGTACTTCATATATATATATATATATATATATATATATATATATATATATATATATATATATATATATATATATATATATATATATATATATATATATATATGTCTGTATTCAAAACTATATAGGTAAGGTATGTAAGTAAGTTTTCAATAATAGTTAAAATACTAATGGATTGACAAAGGGAAATATTTCAAGATGTTTTATTAAATTTTCTGTTTTTTGGAAACACCAAGAAGGTAATAAATGATGAATAAAACACTGATATGGAATGGATAACAAATGAATGGTTGAATAAAAAACTGCAGGCACCATGAAATATGTCTATTAATGTTATACACTTTACATCTTTTTAGATCATATATATATAATGTTTATATATAATATATATAATGATCATATATATTTAATGGGGATTTGATGTGAAAGACCAACACAAAGTAGCAAGTACTTGTGAAGTGAAAAGAAAGTGATACACACTTTTTTAAGTTTTCAATAAATTAAAATCTGGACAGTGTGTCGCGCATTTGTATTCAGCCCCACCAAGTTAATACTTTGTAGGACCATCTTTTGCTGCTATTACAGCTGCAAGTCTTTTGGGGTATGTCTCCACCAGCTTTACACATCTTGCAAAGCTGACATGTTTGGCCAGTATTCTTAGCAAAACAGCTGAAGCTCAGTCAGATTGGATGAAGAGCGCCTGTGAATTCTGTACACACCATCACATTCGTTTATTTCACTTACAGAATAAAGGACTCTGGGATGGTCCACCCCAGAATCCAGACATCTGTGAGAAACAGAAAGTGTAACACGCTTCTAAGTCTAAACTTTGGAGATGTGGAGAGACCTGCAGATGTCTTTAAATAACTGAGAGCAGGTTCACTGGAAAGAATGAAAGCTGTAATAAAGACCAATGGTGGACACATTGAATGGTAAAAGAAAGTATATGTGTAGTTGTTGAGGTTCTGAACATTGTTTTCCTGTATGCAGCACAATGTTGGAAAACGCATTGTTGACCAAATACTGTGATCTGATAGCACAAGGTGACTTATTTGAAGATTAGTTTCAGTTACACTCGCTGTATCTGATAAAGCCACAGCATAGTACGTGTATCTGCCGGACATAGCTTGCACTGCTAAAGCACAGAACCACATGGCTGCATCTGTCTAACCACAGGCTGAACGCTTCGGCATGGTAGGCTGGTCCAGTTTGCTTATGGAATGGAAATCACCTAATCTGCTCATCAAAGAACGATAAGCAACACCTCTGCAGGGACGTAGGAGCAAGTTCTCACTGTTACCGGCCACCGAGTTCATTTACTTTATATACTGCAATGTTACACAGAAATGTGTAAAATTCTATCAAAGCATGACCATCTGAGAAGCGTGAGTTTGCCTTCGTGGGTTTGAGAAAGAGAAGGTTATAAAAACCACATCACAACCTCAAAGCTCCTCCCAGTTCCTCCACTGACCGGCAGACACAGACACATCCTCAACATGCATGTGATCGCTCATCACACTGGCCGTCTTTAGCTTTACACATCCTCTGTTCTCATCGTTTCTGGTGTAAACAAAATTGTTGTACGGTCATCGGGAACCTTCGACTTTCAAGGCCAGCTTGCATTCAACATGAGTTGGGCTCTGTGCTTGATGGCTCTTGGATTATTTGGTGAGTTACTGTTCAGTAGTCATCGACTTTGAGTACGTTATATGTTCTGCTGTTACTATGGGCTCTATAATTAATATGATTAACAGGCTGTATATTCAGTGTTATGCCTCAGTCGGCTTCCTTAGTGTGCTGAAGTATGGTTTAAAGTTAAACCCTTAGTGTGCTTCAGTGTGATTTTATATGAACCCCTAAGCCTGCTTTAGTATGTTTTAGGTTAACTTCTTGGTGTGCTTTATTATGGTTTAATGGTAATCCCTTAGGTTGCTCAAGCATAATTTAAAGTTAACCCTTAGTGTGCTTAACCTGTTTACTAATGTGTGGTTTTAAGATAACCCCTTAGTGTATTTTATTATGATTTTAAGTTAACGTCTTAGTGTGTTTTATTATGAATTTAAGTTAACTCCTAGTGTGCCTAAGTATGGTTTCAGATTAACATCTTAGTGTGTTTTATTATGAATTTAAGTTAACTCCGAGTGGGCCTAAGTATGTTTTCAGATTAACATCTTAGTGTGTTTTATTATGCTTTTAAGATAACGCCTTAGTGTCCTTAACTATGATTTTAAGTCAACATCTTCATGTGTTTCATTATGATTTTAAGTTAACGTCTTAGTGTGTTTTATTATGATTTTAACGTAACGTCTTAGTGTGTTTTATTATGATTTTAAGGTAACGTCTTAGTGTGTTTTATTATGATTTTAAGTTAACGTCTTAGTGTGTTTTATTATGATTTTAAGGTAACATCTTAGTGTGTTTTATTGTGATTTTAAGATAACGTCTTAGTGTGTTTTATTGTGATTTTAAGATAACGTCTTAGTGTGTTTTATTATGATTTTAAGATAACGTCTTAGTGTGTTTTATTATGATTTTAAGGTAACGTCTTAGTGTGTTTTATTATGATTTTAAGATAAAGTCTTAGTGTGTTTTATTGTGATTTTAAGTTAACGTCTTAGTGTGTTTTATTATGATTTTAAGATAACGTCTTAGTGTGTTTTATTATGATTTTAAGATAACGTCTTACTGTGTTTTATTATGAATTTAAGATAACGTCTTAGTGTGTTTTATTATGCTTTTAAGATAACGTCTTAGTGTGTTTTATTATGCTTTTAAGCTAACGCCTTAGTGTCCTTAACTATGATTTTAAGTCAACATCTTCATGTGTTTCATTATGATTTTAAGATTACGTCTTAGTGTGTTTTACTATGATTTTAAGGTAACGTCTTAGTGTGTCTTATTATGATTTTAAGATAACGTCTTAGTGTGTTTTATTATGATTTTAAGGTAACGTCTTAGTGTGTTTTACTATGAATTTAAGGTAACGTCTTAGTGTGTTTCATTATGATTTTAAGGTAACGTTTTAGTGTGTTTTATTATGATTTTAAGGTAACGTCTTAGTGTGTCTTATTATGATTTTAAGATAACGTCTTAGTGTGTTTTATTATGAATTTAAGGTAACGTCTTAGTGTGTTTTACTATGATTTTAAGGTAACGTCTTATTGTGTTTAATTATGATTTTAAGTTAACATCTTAATGTCCTTAACTATTATTTTAAGTTAACATCTTAGTGTGTTTTACTATAATTTTAATGTAACATCTTAATGTGTTTTATTATGATTTTAAGTTAACATCTTAGTGTGTTTTACTATAATTTTAAGTTAACATCTTGATGTGTTTTATAATGATTTTAAGTTACCCTCTTAGTGTGCTTGTATAGTTTTACGGTACTGTCTTAGTATGCTTAATGATTTTGATTTATGTATGATTTTAAGAGAACACCATAAGTTTTCTTTGTTATGCCTGTGTTCCTTTCATTTAGTTATGAATGCTTGTATGTTAATCTGAGACAAAAGCAGAATATCACTTTCCTTTTTCCTGAACTGATACTGAAACTTGCTGTACTTGTACTTGCTGATAACAATAGGAATCCTATATTTTTAGTTTAAAAAGGCTTGTTAGTGGTGGGCTAAAATGCTAATTTTAGGTTAGGCGTTTATAAATAATTGGGCCTTGGTCATTTAAGGAGTTAAGCATTCACTAAAAACAACAAATAAAGAAAATCAGAAATACAATTTACAATAACAATAATAAAATACTAAATCACAGAATTCATTGTCCCAGTGCTAATGATAGGCTACATATGGCAACTGTTGCCGTGCCACAAATAGTTCTGTGATCATTCAGGATGTTTCCACAGAAACTAATCAAATTTGTTCTTTTTCCTCTATTTACCATATTTGGTATTGAGCAGATGCTAATACTGGTTATCAGGTGTGCTTTGAATGTGCTTTGTGTGTTAACCCTTCCATTTTCTCAGTTAAATAGTTATCGTTGTATATTAACTCTTTAATTTGCTTTTGTGCTCCTGTGTGATAACACTTCAGCGTGCTTTTCTTCTGTTTGTGGGATAACCAGACCTGGTACCAGAACTAAAACATTAGTGGACATATAAGGTGATGCATTCAAAACCATAGCGGCAAATGGCAGCACCATGTAAAAACCTTTTTTGATGCCTGCTGTTACAGAAACATTTCAAAAAGTTTGTTTAGAGTGGCGTGATGATTGGTTGGTGGACCATTGCCTTACTAAATTACCACCCGATGCCGAGATTTTGTAACCCTCTAGTTTAATTAATTGTTTGTTAACCCCAAAAATTGCTTAAATGGGTCTATATTGGGTTACTTCACATATTTATAGCAATGTATTGCAATATATATCACATTATGTCATATTTCAATGCTTAAAGTAGCACTATCCTTTAAAAACTTGGAATATGACTGCTGTGTCTCCAGTATCATAACAATAATTCTGATAATATTGTATCATGGTAATTTCCCAGCAAACACAGTAACATTGTGACGTTATGGCAGCTTGTGACAGTCCATTCTTTCGTTGCCCACAATGTTGTCACGATGTTTGAATTGTAATTGTAATGCCAATGTGGTCAGTAGCCAGTGGCCAGTGTTGTCACAACCATCTAATATCCTTAATAAGTTTTATTATTTCAGCCTGGAACTCCAACTAATTTTACTAAGCAGCGAAAAGGTATTAATAATAACATAAGACAACAGTATAATGAGGTAAATGTAAGGAAGTAGACAACATTGGGATAATGTTTTGCGTTGATCATGCACTGCCCTTTATTTTTTATTTTTTTGTGCTTCTTTGTTAAACCCTTGGGCTCCCAGGTCAGGGATTAGGCCTAGACCTGCACCACAAACAGATTTTTAATGGAAATTTTGAATGTTATTTTTTTCTGATTAATTTCTATATGGGAAACAAGCCCATATTCTTATGAGTTAATGTCTTATGTTGCTTAAAAGTGGGTTTACTGAATTATGTTGCCGACTTAGTGTGCTTTAGTATTATTAGATAGGAGATTTTAACTATTGAAGTGACCCTCCGTACCCGCACAGCTAAAACATAAACTCATAATCAAAACAATGTTATAAAAATATAGTATACCAGATAACTGTCATTTTCAGTATTTGCAAGTCAAAGATGTTTTAAAGAAAATAATTAATAACAGAGATTTTTGTAATCACACTCCCCCTTAAAGCACTACACTGCTTTAAACCTCAGACAATACTGTCACACATATACATGCTTATAGCATCAACTGATTGCACTCTCTCACTCCCAGTTGAAAAATGGATTTCAGATATATAGGAACTATGTAGTTCAACTACATAATGGCAAATGATATGTACTAACATATTTTCTATGTCTAGCAATTCAAAGCTCCATAGAATTCATAGCTTCATAGAATTCACATTACAGCTTCTGAACTACACCGTATGGGATCGAGCCACAGTGATGCATGTCTATATAGTCCAGATTCAACAGATAATTACTATCATGCTTTTTGGATTTGCTCCCCTATACAGAAGTTAGGTTGAAGGCCGTTGACAAGCTGTCAGAGATTTTGGGCCTTGTCATCCCTTTATGTCTCACTGTAGTCTTACTTAATGACCTCTCTTAACTTTCAGTATCTAATCAATTTAAGTCATTTACATTAATATCACTTACTATTGGCAAAAAGGTTATATTACCAAACTAGAACTCAAATTTCGATAAAGTTCTGGCTTAACCGGATCACTTTAATCTGGAAAGAATTGCGACAAATCTTAAAAATAATACCTTACTTGAGGAAACCTGGTCTTAAATTCTACAATATATTGAGAGCTGATCCCTCTTCTGGTGTTTTTTTTTTTGTAACAAAATATAGCCTGTCCCGTCCCGTCCAATTTGTCTAATGTTTTAATATTCCCCTGCCACGTCATCCTTTTCTCTCTTCACTAAGGTGGGCAGGGAGGGGGGTGGTGAGATTACAGTGGGTGGAGAGCGGTCGAGCAATTGTGGTAAAACATCACCTTCTGTCTATATGACTATACACAAGTGGTGAGTTTTATAAATGTTCCCATAAAGTGGGGGTGGAGGTGAGGCCAAGAATACGAACCAAGTTATCAGAGTGTCGATGTTTCACAGTTTCAGTTTCCTTTTCCCAAATGCTGTAGCTGTTGCGTTAGCTGCACTAACGTTATTCCTCCTAATGAAAAATGACATGTATAGCTGTAATGTTTTATTTAATGAGTTGTCATGAACATTAACACAAAGATTGTGCGCTGCCTTTCTCTGCATATTTAAACATAAATTAGGACACTGGGTTTTTATTTTAAGGATTTATCAAATGTATTTTAGTTAGTATTTTTCTGTAGTACCATACACTGGAGGGAGTTAGGATAAGATTATGAACTCTTATTCTGTAATAACTTATGGCCTAAATTCAGTGCTAACTGAAGTTGTCATGTTGAGTAAACAGATACGAAGTTAAGATGTTTCTGTAATACAGCCCCAGGAAAGCACTAACTTCACATTATACATTATAACTTTTAGGCATTTGTAGCAGAAACTCACTGTGTGTGATCCCCTCTCATGTGCCTAATCTGGTGTGTGCACCAAAACATGAAATTCTGTCTGATGTTTATTGTAAGAGGAACTACATTGATCATACTGCATTATTGCTCAAATATTTCAGTTATCAGACATTTTACTCTCTTATCTGCTTAACAGATAGAACATATCAGGTTTATTTAGTTAAACTGTCTCTGAACTTGCCTCAGTGTTATGCAAAATAGTTGCCCAACACGGAGTTTGTACCTTTAATTTATGAGACTATTGAAGAAAGTGTTAAAAAACTTTCTTATGTTATTTTATGTATTGCTAAGTATCTCTTTGGTATATCTATTGAAATCAGTTTATTTCATTATTAAATGTTCCAAGTGTTCAATAAAACTCTTGTTTTTACATTATTTAAATCATATTTTAATTCTTAATTATTTACTTCATGAATAAAAATAGCTTTTGTATGTTCCTGACTGCAAATGTTTACAAATGTCAATAGTTCCTATCAAGTTCCATAATTAATACATGAGGGTTTATTTTGAGTCATTTTGTGTGTTAAAAAGCGCAGCGATACAAAAAAGATTTTTTGTAGAAAAGTAAAAAAAAACTTTTTAAAAACTAAAAATAAGGATTCATGATTTTGAAAAATACTTCATTTGAGGAACTTATAGACGCTTGAATTAATTTATTGCAGAGATATAGAAAATAAAATCTTAGTCAGGTCACTTTTGACCAAGCTTGTGCATCAAAGGGTTAAGCATTACCCAAAACATTATAAATCCTTAATCAAAATGTAATGGCTGTTGAGTCATGGTAGAATAGCATCCCGGTCTGGTCTGTTCACTCTTCATGAGCCAATCAAATATATAGCTAAAACAATGCCAACCAGAATTTTTCATTTTATGTGTCATGCTAAGCTGAAAAATGTGTTCTGATTCTGACTCCTTACTGTACTGTAAATATTCTGTACAGCTACCAGAGCATTCTGTCACTTCCATAATGGACAATTCTGTTAGATTAGAGTCCAAATTCTGTGTATATAAGGGCCAATTTCTTCACTAAAACAGAACAATACATAGTGCTACAGTTTATAGCAGCAATGATTAATAACAGGCTCTTTTAACGCTCCAGTGCTGATGATGCTGCAGATAAATGCAGAAAATAACACGTCTGGTTAACTTGCTGGCCATTTCTAAGTAAGAGCTACTTCAATTGTCATAAGTGTCTTCCTTTTATCTCAGGCATTCATCTAAACTGAGGTAGATTGATTTATAACCAAATATACACACAATGTATACAAAGATGAATAAAGGATATTCCTATAAGGGATAAATAAAATATTAAGCTTGCTAACCCAGTGAGCCTACATCTAACCAATCTGCTTGTGCTATAGAAGTGACCCAGTTTCTGTTAATCTGATAAAAAGGTTTTTCCCGCTCATCTTTACCACAGAAACCTTTCCAAAATACTTTTCTTGACCTCTTAAAGCCTGTCCATTAAAACGTGTATGTCTTAAAATAGTGCACATGCCCAAAACTATTAAAATATGACATACACCCAATGGTGATACTGTTAAAAAATATATTAAAAAATGTTCATGGAAAAAACATGACAAATAGGCAACATTCCTTCATTTGTAGACCACCACTGTTACTTTCAGAGATTTGTCATTCTTCCTTCTTGATCTGTACAACATTTAAAACCATTGAAATTACATATGCATAATGTCCAGAAAAAACAAGTATTTCCAAAATAGCAACTTTATTGGAGAGGCCACTTTCAATGTAGGTCAATGGAAACAGACGTATTTTCAAGCTAGCTTGGAGCATTTCTATTGGTCCAATTATCATGAAATTGTCACACAATGTAAACGTCAGCTGTTGAGTTTGAATGACAGAAAAAAGAAAAATGGAGATTTCCACGGACAGCAACGATATGTAGTTTCAATGGTTTTAAATATCAAGAAGAATTGCCGTAGGAACCAATGAGGATGGGAGACATGTCCCAGCCAATATCAGAAACAGGTAGATTTGTCCCACCCAAAAATTAAACCACAGAAGAAGTGGAAACTGTTTAAAAACACTTTATTTTAAAGGAGCGTTTTTGAAGTGTGCTGTTTGGGACACAGCCTTACTGTCTAACACTAATGTTAGTCTTGTCTAGTCAGGAAACCTTAACATACATTTATTTGTCATTTCATTTAATTTCCAGACATTGCGTGTATAAAGAAACACAGATAATGTTGTATTTTGTTCATTTATTTGTAATTTACTGTAATTCCTCAAATGTTGTTCTACATCACTATGCATACAGTGATTTACTACCTTATATACAGTGGAGTCGGCTTATAGGTAATATTTAGGGGATAGGGTGGGCTTTGATTCATATTAGCAAATGTGTGCCCCCCCCAATGTCAAACCCGCTCCTACGCCCTTGTCAAGAAGGAGCAATGACACATCTCTGAAAGTATCAGTGGAGGTCTACAAATGGAGGAATTTTGCCTATTTGTCATGTTTTTCCATGAAAAAAAATCCATTGGATTTATGTCATATTTTAATAGTTTTTGGCATGTTCACTATTATAAGACATACACGTTTTAATGGACAGGGTTCAAGAGGTCAAGAAAGGTATTTTGGAAAAGTTTCTGTGGTAAAGACAAACTGCAAAACCTTACCAGATTAAAAGAAACTGGGTCACTTGTTTAAAGTAGTACAATCTGACTGGAGGCTTGAATTTTGAATTTTGAAAAGCTCTAGGTGTGCATTTAATGACATTCTCATTCCCTCATTCTTTTTTTTATTTTATCAGGTTCTGCTGCAGGGAATCAAGGTAGTTATGTACAATTCATGAGATTTTTTTTGTAAAGCAATGTAATCTTTACACTTTCTTACCAAATGTGCCGTCCATTAATCGAACCATGTTTTGTGTATGAGGTTTACTTTTTTAGTTTTGCACTGTCAGAATGAGAATAATGAGAATAATGTAGTTAACAAGTAACAGAGGCTTATAGCCACCAGACATTGTACAAAATGCATTGTGCTAAACTCTTCTCATTGTTAAAGAATTTCAAATAGATAGCAATATGGCCTTCGTCATGTACTACCAGGGAAAACTGAATTACAGATTTAACAGTTGTAGTATGTAAACAATACAGCCTGTTTTGAATGAATTGTTTTTGTGATGTCCCTTGTCCAGACAACTTTTTCAATGAGGCACAAGTCAGGCCAAGAACAGGTTTATATAAGGAGCCACGTAAAGACATCACATAAACATCTACAGATTAATACATACAAAGTGCAATCATTGCTGTCCAAAGAAGAACAATCCATCCATTATCTGCCGCTTAATCCCGCTAGTTGGGGTCCCGGGGGTGCTGGAGCCAATCCCAGCGTCATCGGGCAAAGGCAGGGTACACCATAGACAGTTCACCAGTCCATAGCAACTTTACAGAAAAGATGTTGTTTACTTTTTATTAAATCAGTGGAACCAGAATTGTTTCCAAGTTATTCTGGAGCATTTCTATTGGTCCATTCATTATAAAATAAAAATGGGCAAAAATAAAGATTTTCTTTGGACAGCAACAATGTACACCCTGCCTAATATGCTGTTGCTCCTCCGTGTGCTGCCAAAACACCTCCAACCTTCTGCGACATGAACTCTACAAGACCCCTAAAGTGTTCTGTGGCACCAAGACATTAGCAACAGATCTTTAATGTCCTATAAATTGCAAGATGGAGCCGTCGCTGATAGCACTTGCTCCAGCACATCCCACAGATGCTGGATTGGATTGAGAAAAAATGTGACGCATCTGTGACCTTCAAGCCAGACTGGGACCACCCTACATGCCTTGCCATTTTGGAAATGTTCTGACCCAGTTGTTTGGACCTAATAATTCAGTGCTTGTCAATGTCGTTCAGGTCTTCACGCCCGCACATTTCCCAGACATCCAACACGTCAACTATGAGAACCGACAGTCCATCTCTAATACATCCCAGGCTTTGACATGCGCTATTCATATGTAATTCACTTCATCTCCGTGTCCAATCCCCCAATGAGCCAGCTAGGGGCGAGAAAGGCAAGAAAAAATTCCCTCAGATCAAGAGGAAGAAACCTCAAGAGGAACCAGACTCAAAAAGGGGAACCCATCGTTCTCTGGTCCACACCGAATAGCAGTGTACAGACAATATACACACAGTAGACACAGACAATAAACATGTCACATACATATAGAAGCAACATACTGATAAAATGGGGACAAACAATTTACATAGAAGTGCAAACCACAGTGTACAACATGTATTGAAACAAAAATTATGGTGTACTATGGTAAGGATGGATGTAACAATAGAGTAGCTATGAGCTAGCAGATAGTGGTGGTCAAGGACGGATTAAGGATAGTCCCCCCCAACCCGCGCCCCTTGTGATCAAGGGTCCTCTAATTGTATGCCCTGCTCTTCTCTAGGCCCCCCTGGTTGGGGCTTTCATAACCAGGGCCCTCTAAAATTATGCCCCCCTCTTTCCTAGGACCCCTAATAGCCAGAAGTCTGTGCCACAATGCCCCATTTTGATAAGGGGCCCAAAAACATGGCTAGAGAGGCCCTGGGGTCAAAGTCCCTAAAAATCAGAGGATCCTTAAAATGGAGGGCCCTCGAAAAATAAAAATATATTGTATCATAAATGTTGATAGGCATTGCAAAATGCCAAAAAAACGCTGACCTCAAGGGCCCATAGGCGCTGGCCCCACTGGTCAGTAATCCAGCCATGGTGGTGGTCAGCTATTTATGAGGGTGAACGGCATGAGGAAAGAAACTGCTGCTGTGTTTGATAGTATAAAGGGTTCTGCAGCACCTGCCGTGTGTCAGGGGCGAGGAAGCTATTATAATTTTTCCCAGCCCTTTTTTGATTCTTGAAGAATACAAGTCCTGAATAGAGGGCTGGGCAGCACCGCAGCTGTCTTTACTATTCTCTGCAGTCTGTTATTATTCCTTTTGTGGTTGCTCTGAATGTGAAGTGCCTAGAAAAAAACAAGCAGTTCAAATGGCTGGTCATGTGTACACTCCTGCTGTGCTGAAATGAAAACCTGTAGCCACTCTGGCCCTTTATGGATAAGATTTAACATCCTGTTCTGTGGGATACGCTGGAACAACAAGTCTGATCCATGATGGTCCCCCACCCTCCAAAACCTAAAGCATGCAAGATCCCACAGGCCACCTTCAGAGTTCTTAAAGAGTCCATGTCCCAGAGGGTCATAGCTGTTTTGCCATCTGTGTATATTCGCCATTGAATACACAGAAACAGCCTGTTGATTCTAAGGGTTGATATGGTCACATACAAATGAACGATGACATGGTGGAGTATTAAGGGTACCTAATACTTGTATTAGCCTTGTAGCTCCAGTGCAAAACTAAAGAAGGGAACGTTATGGGCACTAAACTTAAATGAATAAACGGATGGATAAAGGGATTCAAGTGTAATGGTTATAGGTTTTGTTGTCTAATGCTTACATACGTGTGTGTTGTGCCACTTTCAGACTGTGGCTCCTGCTACCAGATCAACATGGGGATCGTGACTGGCATCATTATATGTGATATAATTGTCACTCTTCTTATTGCTATCTCAGTCTATTGTTTTGCGAAGCGACAGAAGAGGAAGAACAGATTACACACACGTACTAACTCTTGTGAGCCAGGTAGGTGTTTGTTCAAGTGCATAGTAGTCTCGGTTAAGATTAGTTTATCGTGGACAGATGGGGTAATGTCATATCTATAATGTTTATGGCTTTTGGCCCATCTATTTAAGTTGGGTTAAGTGAATTAGCTCTCATCATCATTAGTGCTGGTAATTGTTTTAATGGTCAGCAGTCAACACTGCCACTTTGTTTGTCTTTTAACATGCTTTAATGTTCATACACTTGAGGTGGGTCAATACATGATGGCTTGATTTCTGCCGTAAATGATACAAGTAAATGGTTCTTCAAGTGCATCCATATATTCTCCACATGTGAAATACTTACCAACCCAGCATTTCACACTAAACTCTGATTGTCATTGTGATTATCATGATCTATAATTATGTCTTATGCTTTGTTTTAAAATATAAAAAAGTCAACAAAGTGCACAAGGAGGTGAATGTAGTGTTAGGAGTCTTGCCTAAAGACTCTTATTGGTATAGTCAAGGATAGTTGCCCAGGTGGGGAATCAAATCACACTCTATAGCATAGAGTTCAGAGGTGTAACCTATTACTCTACACCAATTACTGATATGGTATGTACTAAAATAATGGAGAAACACCAGTAATAACTCTAGTTATTGTAACGGCAAGCCCAATACTTTTAGTTTTGCCAGACATTTGTGTTTAAAAACCAAAGATGAATATAAGACGTCACATCAGAACCTGCTTTTATTTACATCCATTTACATTTATATGTGTTAAACAACTTATGCTTTATTTAAGTGGTGTCAGACATTGAAAAATACAAATTTTTACACTCCATCTGGCATATACATCCAATACTTCCAAGACCCACCTGAACACAGTAGTAGAGCATAGCACCTCTGAAAAACATTAAAACATGACTGACAGGAGTGTCTTGTTGTCCAGGTGTGACCTGTTAGAATGGTTGCTTAACTAATGAATCCTCTAAACATCTTCTCTTGGTTTGAGCCCTGGGTATCACCTGTGGAGACTACATTTTTTGTTAAAGAGGATAAACCAACCAGAGAGGCTGTCTATGTGAAAAAACAAACCATTTTGAAGATGAGAAAAGAGGTCAAAATTGATCAGAGCTTAGTCAATACAACAATTTGGAATGTCCTAAAAAAGAAAAAAAGAAAGCACGGATGCACTAATAAGCAAACACCAAACAAGTTGGCCATGGAAAAGGACACCAGTTGATGGCAGAAACGCTGTGAAAGCTGTGATGAAAAATCCAAAAATAACTAAAATCACTAACAACCTCCACAGGCCAGGCTGGAAAAGGTATCGCCAATCGTCATTCAAAGAATGATTTTGAGAGCAGAAATATAGAGACAGTGGAGCAGTAAGAACTGTAAGGCCTGAAAAAAATGAAGATGAGCCACAGATGTTCTGGAGTTTTTGGACTGATGAGACTAAGATTCCACTAAAGTGATGAAAAGGCCAAAGTGTTAGGAAAGAATGAGCATGATCCAGAACTTACAAGCTCATTAGTCAAGAACTTAAAGGTCTACAGAAACATCGTGTCTACCAATATACAGAGAAATGAACCCAATCTTATTAAGAGGAACTTCGCTCTATAGCAAGACAATTGATCAAAACTCACTACCAACACAAAAAACTTCACTGGGCGAAAGACGTTGATTGTTTTAGACTGGCCATGTCAATCACCAGAAATGTCACCTACTGAGTGGAACCCAACCAAAACAAGCAACAGCTGAGCAAAGCTGGAGTAAAAGCCTGGAACAGCATCATAAATTAAGAATGCAACAGTATGGTGATGTCTGTGGGATATGCAACCAAATACTAAGGGTTATTTACTTTCATTTAATTTCAGACTATTTCCATTTTCCTTTCCTGAGATTATATAAGACTGCAATTACAAATTGGGTTGCTTAATACATCTAAATGTTAAGGCTTGTTTTTTCACATAGACAGCCTCTCTGGTTGGTTTATCCTCTTTAACCCAAAATGTAGTCTCCACAGATGATACCCAGGGCTCAAACCAAGAGAAGATGTTCAGAGGATTCATTAGTAAAACATCATTCTAACAGGGCACACCTGGACAACAAGACACACCTGTCAATCATGTTTTAATATTTTTCAGAGGTGCCATGTTCTAATACTGTGTTCAGGTGCGTCTTGGAGGTATTGGATGTATATGCCAGATGGAGTGGAAAGATTTATATTTTTCAATGTCTGACACCACTTAAATAAAGCATAACATTGTTTAAATGTTTAATCTCAAACCTAGATGTCGTCTTGTAGTTCCAATACTAAACATTTTCTTGCCCAACACCCCTCCCAGCCCCCAACGAACAACAAATCTTTTCACAGTAGTCTTTAAGAAGTAAACTTGAAGAAACTTAATCCTGAAAGTTACAATTACTAACATTTTTATGTCTTTAGGCAAAGGGAAACTTCGCCAGTCATCAAGCAGGCCAAAGGAGGTTGAAATTACAGAGTCGCCTTATCAGGTAAATGCTTCTTGCTCTGAAAAGACGTGATTTGTATTATACACAGTCACTTTATACAGTTTCCAGTTTATGTACTCTTCACACTATTAACACTCATTGGTCATTTTATCACAAATATCTATTATATAGCATATGGCTGCTTTGTAGGCATATAATCAGAATCACTGATGTTAGTTGATCTGCAGCTCATCGGCTGCCCTCTATGCATGTATGGCTTCCTTTAAGTTTACAGAGGTCAGGATGTACCTGTAAACTGGCCATCAGTGACAATCCACCAAACGCACCACACTATTCTTTCCCCATTTTCTTACTGTGTGTGCTGTGTTTTTAGGTGGTCAGCTATTCAACAGTAGGACAAATCTGCATTTCTTTTACCACAAAGTATCAAATCTTTTTGGTGACTAATTTGCACTATGAAAGTAGCCCAAAAAACATACTTTGAAGAGTGCACTTCAAGTGTAGTTCGGTTTGCTGGGAATTTGGTAGCTTTGCATAAGGAAAAACCAGCAGATTAAATAAGCATAAGCCTAAAATACATACCCTTTTTCAACTGATAGCAGCTGTTCTTGGACTGTTCAGTTCAGCGTACTAGCATTATTTGGGCGTTGATTATTTGGGCATCTTAATTAGTGTTTTATTGGGAGTGGGAGGTTGGAGGGCCGTGGAGGGTCCGTTGTTGCAGCCTATGGATGTGTATAATAAAATGGTCACTAAGTGAGTGCAGTGTGTACAAAAAGTGATTGCTTCCCCTTTCTGAACTGCCTGGTCATTCTGAAAGTATTGGATTTAACAAGTTAATATTGTTCTGTGTGTGTGTGTGTGTGTGTTTTTGTGTTGCAACAGGAACTGTACGGGGTGCAGTCAGATATTTATAATGATCTCCGGCAGTATCGGAAGTAAGTCGGCTGGCGGTTGGGTCAATGAATCTCTGACCGCAAACAACTTCATCTGAGATTGAGTCACTCAAAGTCAACTGAATGGATTGTCCTATAACTTATTTGTGTATCTTGAGCAGTGTTGGAGTAGTTACTCAAAAACAAAATAATCCATTACTTCTCTCAACCTGTGAAGGAATTACTTTCAGTTTACTTCCTGGAAAAAAATTCTCACTACTCATGACTATTTTTGGTTTACTTAACTTCCCAAAGTATAAGGGAAAATTCAGACTCCATTACCAAAGAAATAGACAATCATTGTAAATATTATTTAGAGGGCCCATCACACACTTTGCCTTGGAAATGACAAAGGGAAAACCTTTAAAAACCTAGAAACAGGCCACATAATGTTTTTCTTTGTGTGAAATTCTATTAAAAGTAGAACTGGAAAAATACAATATATTAACATAACACAATATTTTATGGACATGGTTTTTTTCTTAAATATACGCTCATTCGAAAATTGAATACGTCATACTTAATGATCTATTGTCACCGAGCAATACAACAGAGCAGGCCAGTCGTTGTCATGGCATAATAAGTGTGGATATCGGAACAAAGTAAGTTTATAAATCAGTTTGCATGTCATGTAAAATTATTGTAATTTAAATGAAAAGCTGTTGACTAGGTTCTCTGTAAAGCTTAAAGTATTTATAGACATGTGTAATATTACACTATACAGTACTAAACATAGGGAGTTTCATACAAAGACATGAAAAGTTAAAGGCAGTGATAAAAAAATGCCATAGCATGTATAGCATGTTTCAGAACTGATAGAGCTTTGTTCTGTTCATGGAACATTATGTGGTAAAGCCACAAGCACAATCATTGTTTTTCACATTTCTTGACATCTACCCCTGTTGTGGTTTGTATGTGCCTGCTTAGACATGCATCAATGTGTCACTGTTGACTCACTGAGGTTATTTTTTTTTTGTGAAGAGATGGAAAATCTAAATCCAAACAGCAGTTTGAAGCTATGTTTAAAATTTCCATTCTAGTACATAGAACAGAATACTGGGAAGTACTGGGAAAAAACAAAAGACTATATATATATATATATATATATATATATATATATATATATATATATATATATATATATATATATATATATATATATATATATATATATATATATATATATATATATATGGCAAGTTCCATTTTGTAGCATTTAGAATACATGGCATTTAATAAATAAAATGCTTTTAGGACACTTACTCACTGAATTAAAGGAATGTATATTTACCATCATTCAGAGAAAGTTAAACTAAGATGTTTTTATATATAAGTAACTATTTTAAAATCTGCTCAGAGTATGCAAATAACTTCCGACCTGAGAAGTGATAATATTCTCTAGAGTGATGATCGTAGCATTGACATTGTAATGAACAAGTTACATACCTATCATTAGCTCAAAATCATGTAACTACTCATGTTATAGACAATTTGCCTGATTTTGTTATTGAGATATGGTAATGGAAGAGCTGAGGGATAATGGGAACACCAGGGTAGGGGCGATTTAGCTTTGGACTGAAACAAGCAATGAGCCAAAATAACATTGAGCAATTTAGATATAATTTTTATATTTGTTGATTAAATAATGGATTTTCTTGCAAAACATTCTATTTTTATATTAAAGAAAACTTCCAATTAGTAACAACGAGGAGCAGCAAAAAATTCAATCAATGTTATAGCGTAAATCATATTTTATGAATGCTTTACTGATTACAATGTATTTAGTATTTAGCAATTACTACTTTATTGGCCAACCCTATATATCATGAATCAGTGGCCACCAGAAGTGCTGCATCGGTAACAGCAAAGCAAGAACTTCTGAATTACACAAAAGTTTTTCAATCCAGCAACTACGTCCTTCTAGAAAAAGTTCATTAATGTGCCGATCAGGCAATAGCTTGCTACGGGTGACTAACTTGCACAATTCCTTCCTGTTGGACTGATAAATTCTTACATACATTCTCATACAGATGGATGTGCAGCTCAGAGTGCAAAGATGGTCCTCACCACATTGTAAATTAAGAAAAATGATCACATCACCAAATTAACACACAGGTGTTTACATTCAGGTGGTAATCAGCAACTAATCAGCTAGCTTTTTTTGTTAGTTAACCACATAGCTTCTTCACTAAACATTCACAGCTACGATTACTATTGATTGCTTACAGATAGGGTCTACCAAGGTAGACATAATGCCATGATTCACAAGCATTATTGTAGAGAAATTATCAATATAAGGGCTGGCATGAACAGCGTTTTACAGACTTTGAATATCTGTTGACAGTATTTTTCTTGTCTGAAAAACACATTTAAAACCATAATTTGAAATATATCTGTTACTGCAGTTACACATCCAGTAGGTGGAAATGAGGCACTAATTATTGAATATTGGTCTAAATTAACAAAATGGAATCAGGCATGGTGTGAGCTTGGTAGACGAGCACTTGCGATCTAATGCCTGACAGGAATTTATGACGAACTCAGATTATGCATGTATTAACATCATTAATGTCATATTAAGTTCTTTGCTGATGAAATGTATTATACTTTACAGTTTTTTGTGGCTTATAAAAGACAAAATGCCTGATTACTAAAAATAGAATCAAACAACAGAGTGACAATTTGAGTATGCAAATTATTCAGGCTTAATATTTACCATTAACTTGGTATATTGTTTGCAAGCTCAGACAGCTAAACTCATGTTTATGTATTTATTCATACTGGTTGGCGATGAACAGAACGAGCCTACTGGGACCCCTGAGGACTGGGTTAAGAATGTATGTCTGAAAACATATCCCAAATATGAAAACTGAGATTTGCTTTTATTTATTTATTTTACTTCTTCATTTCTTATTTTCTGTTTGTTTCTTAATTAAAGCTACAAAAATACCTTTACATGTTCTGCTCTTGTAACATAAGCTAATGCAGCAGCTCAATTGATTGTACAGGCTACACAGAATAAAAACCGTTTGGTGAAAACCAAGGTGAACTTTTTTCTGTTGTACAGAGTAACACAGTGAACAGACGCTTGGCAGATTATGGAGAGAGCTATTTTAGAACTTCCTCAGCAAAAAATGTGATCAGTGTGATTACATATGGTAAAGGAAACAATGCGTTGGGAGGACTATTCTAGGTTCCTTTCTGCTTTTTAACAATGGTACATGGATGCTGGGCTTTTATTAATTACTTCAGAATTCACCAGAAGTCGTATGTAAAGTTTATAGGCCAGGTGCACTACTATCTACTGTCACTATAAAACGCTACTAACAAAAAAGACAAGAAAATAATTGATCTCTGAGCACTGGTACTCAGACTTGTTTTGGTCTCAAAAGTATCTGTACTCGGTCTTGTCTTGTCTCAAGATCAAGAGTACAAATACTGTTGAAATTGACACAAGAGACATAGTACAAATACTGTATCTTGTTACAATTGTTACAGACTTAATCTGCATGTTGCATGTCTCGCCCAGGGATACTTAGTGGATACGAATCACTGCTACACTCCATTTAGCATACCAGGGATTGATTCCTGATCCCTGGTATTGATTCTTGATCTTGAGAGTATTTATACTCTGTCTTGTCTTGATCTTAGGAGTATTTATTCTCTGTCTTGTCTTGATAGTATTTGTATCCTGTCTTGTCTTGATCTTGAGAGTATTTATATTCTGTCTTGTCTTGATTTCGAGAGTATTTATACTC
The DNA here is from genome assembly GCA_021613375.1 of Megaleporinus macrocephalus. NCBI lineage: Eukaryota > Metazoa > Chordata > Actinopteri > Characiformes > Anostomidae > Megaleporinus > Megaleporinus macrocephalus. Next base: position 12,518,086 of record CM038705.1, read on the forward strand.
TGTCTTTTCTTGGTCTTGAGAGTATTTATATCTGTCTTGTCTTGGTCTTGAGAGTATTTATACTCTGTCTTGTCTTGATCTCTACAGTATTTATATTCTGTCTTGTCTTGATCTTGACAGTATTTATATCTGTCTTGTCTTGGTCTTGAGAGTATTTATATTCTGTCTTGTCTTGATCTCTACAGTATTTATACTCTGTCTTGTCTTGATCTCTACAGTATTTATATCTGTCTTGTCTTGGTCTTGAGAGTATTTATACTCTGTCTTGTCTTGATCTCAAGAGTATTTATACTCTGTCTTGTCTTGATCTTGAGAGTATTTATACTCTGTCTTGTCTTGATCTCGACAGTATTTATACTCTGTCTTGTCTTGATCTTGACAGTATTTATGCTCTGTCTTGTCTTGGTCTTGACAGTATTTGTACTCTGTCTTGTCTTGATCTTGACAGTATTTGTACTCTGTCTTGGTCTTGATCTCGACAGTATTTATACTCTGTCTTGTCTTGATCTTGACAGTATTTATACTCTGTCTTGTCTTGATCTCGACAGTATTTATACTCTGTCTTGTCTTGATCTCGACAGTATTTGTACTCTGACTTGTCTTGATCTCGACAGTATTTGTACTCTGACTTGTCTTGATCTTGACAGTATTTGTACTCTGTCTTGTCTTGGTCTTGAGCGTATTTATGCTCTGTCTTGTCTTGATCTCGACAGTATTTATACTCTGTCTTGTCTTGATCTTGACAGTATTTGTACTCTGTCTTGTCTTGGTCTTGAGAGTATTTATACTCTGTCTTGTCTTGATCTCGACAGTATTTATACTCTGTCTTGTCTTGATCTTGACAGTATTTTTACTCTATCTTGTCTTGATCTTGAGAGCATTTATACTCTGTCTTGTCTTGATCTTGAGAGTATTTATACTCTGTCTTGTCTTGATCTTGAGAGTATTTGTACTCTGTCTTGTCTTGATCTTAAGAGTATTTGTACCCTGTCTTGTCTTGATCTTGAGAGTATTTATATTCTGTCTTGTCTTGATTTCGAGAGTATTTATACTCTGTCTTTTCTTGGTCTTGAGAGTATTTATATCTGTCTTGTCTTGGTCTTGAGAGTATTTATACTCTGTCTTGTCTTGATCTCTACAGTATTTATATTCTGTCTTGTCTTGATCTTGACAGTATTTATATCTGTCTTGTCTTGGTCTTGAGAGTATTTATATTCTGTCTTGTCTTGATCTCTACAGTATTTATACTCTGTCTTGTCTTGATCTCTACAGTATTTATATCTGTCTTGTCTTGGTCTTGAGAGTATTTATACTCTGTCTTGTCTTGATCTCAAGAGTATTTATACTCTGTCTTGTCTTGATCTTGAGAGTATTTATACTCTGTCTTGTCTTGATCTCGACAGTATTTATACTCTGTCTTGTCTTGATCTTGACAGTATTTATGCTCTGTCTTGTCTTGGTCTTGACAGTATTTGTACTCTGTCTTGTCTTGATCTTGACAGTATTTGTACTCTGTCTTGGTCTTGATCTCGACAGTATTTATACTCTGTCTTGTCTTGATCTTGACAGTATTTATACTCTGTCTTGTCTTGATCTCGACAGTATTTATACTCTGTCTTGTCTTGATCTCGACAGTATTTGTACTCTGACTTGTCTTGATCTTGACAGTATTTGTACTCTGTCTTGTCTTGGTCTTGAGGGTATTTATGCTCTGTCTTGTCTTGATCTCGACAGTATTTATACTCTGTCTTGTCTTGATCTTGACAGTATTTGTACTCTGTCTTGTCTTGGTCTTGAGAGTATTTATACTCTGTCTTGTCTTGATCTCGACAGTATTTATACTCTGTCTTGTCTTGATCTTGACAGTATTTTTACTCTGTCTTGTCTTGATCTCGAGAGTATTTATACTCGGTCTTGTCTTGATCTTAAAAGTATTTGTGTCTTGTTTTGGTCTCGATAATATTTATACTCCTAATATAGTATTTGTCTTAGTTTCAGCCAATAGTTTTACTAATTTATTCTCTGATTTCGACAGTCAAGCTACTACTTTAGAAAATTATATTTGTTATTAAACAATTTCTACTTTATTTGTTACAGACTTAATTTGCATGTTTACATGTCTCGCCCAGAGATGCTTAGTGTACACTAATCACTGCTACACTCCGATCACTTTTACACTCCATTTAGCATACCACGGATTGATTCCTTGTTCAGAAAAATATATTATGCCCAATGATTCCTTGGGCAAGACTCCTAACAATGCATTAGTTACATCTGTGACTACAGTTTTCTAAAGTTTCTCTTTCAATAATTTATTGATGTATTCATAATATATAATACATGTTATTGGTAGATTAACCTTGCATGAACAAATAATTACATAAAATATGTTTAAACAAGTGAACCTCATTAGGGGTGAATCCTGCTGTTGCGAAAACTCAAAATATATCATTTTCACAACAGTTTTTACACTGTAGAAGGGACTGTCATGAAATCACATCAATTACAGTTGTTTGAAATTAAGTAAAGTCAAATGTCAAATGGCTGGCACATAATTTTACCACTCACCTCCAGAACGTAATTAGTACCTTCTATTGTTGTGAGCATAACGTACTCATATGACAGATGGCTTTAATATACAAATAAGCCCACTACCCAATCACAGTGTTTTTTGTTTCCTGTGTGATGTGTGCATATGATCAATCAGATTTTCAGATGTATATCCACCTGAGAACTAAAGATTCAAAAGATTTTATTAGATTTAGTTTAGATAATGGTTAATTTTTTGTCAAAATGTCTTGTTTTCTTAAGGATTTGACTGATTATGTTAATATAGTGGTTTATTTTCTTCATATTATGACTGATTATGTAAAAATGTCTGTTGTTGTAACGTTGTTGTTGTTTTTTTTTACTAATTATGTTGAAATAAGGGCTTCTTTTCAACACGACACCTACACAATGCTTTAAACTATAAATGTCGCACTAGTCTACTGCACCCATACAGCAGTAAACACAAGCATGTACACATGATTAAAGCTGATACTTTGGGACATTTTAGCATCAGTTAACAACCTTATTAGACTCCTTATTTTTACTCAAACTTTGGTGCCCATGGTTCAGGATGGGATGAATATTTCTGTAAATGGTTTACCAAATACAAGATTTCATGTAATCCAAACAAAAGACTTTATATTGGTCTAATTGATTCCATTGTGTTAGTCATATTTGAACCACATATTTACAGGGACAGAATTGTATCTTGGCAATTCCACCACATGAGGGAGACATAAAGCTGACATAAGGCTAAGCTTTCTCTGAAGTCCTACTGCCCTTCCGATCCTGGACAGAGAGAGGGACAGGATGTAAAGCTGAGTCAATTTTAATACACATGTAAGAGGGCCATTTTGTGAAACCATTGCTGCAGTCACTCCCACCAGGGTGTCTGTGTTCATTAGACTGCCTGATGTTTCTACAGCATTAGACCTGCTGAATTACCCTATAAATAACGGCAACTCGGGCTGTAACTGTGAGCAGTCTCCCAATCTACTGTCAGCTCCAGAATTGTGTGGGCAACTAGCGTGGACGTGAACAAAACAAGTACAAAAAATAATTCACAAGCTGTATTTTTTTAAAGTTGTGGGGTACATGCATTTATTTATTCGTTGAGCCAAATGGCTTTGAAGAAGTACTCAAAAGAATAGAAACCTTGGCCCTGTCAAAATTCATAATCAATCATCAGATCCTGTTAAAGTGACCCAATATTATGTGGTTTTATTTTAATTCCAGGATCCCTTGTATTTCCTACCTTGCGAGACACGGATGAGTCAAAATATTATAACCATTCACAGATTTATTAATTCACATTAATTAGTGTCAAAGTGGAGATACAAACATGCAGTGGTGAAAGATGCATAGGGGCAATGAAGGATGGCGCACCTGGTCCAAACTGATGGAAGGAATTCTGTCACAAAACATTTGAATGTTGGTTAAGGGAGGAATGTATTACAGCACAGTGATGCTAATGGGGCCGTGTAGCTGTAGATCAGAGGTCACTAATAGGCAGACCGCAGTCTGGACCCAGACGTTGTCCATTGCGGACCCAACTATTAAGAAGAATTTATTTCTGACGGTGGAGCTTTTCTTGTCTTTACAGTATGCGGGCTTTCCGCCCCATTAAACTCACAGACCAATCGCGTGCATTGTAAGATCACAAAAGGCGCTCTTCAGCCAATCAGATCTGTGCATATTTGGGAGTGTGGCGCGCACAGACGAGGTACGAAGCGAGAAGCAGCAGTCGGAGAATAAAGCGAGTCAGAAAGAATAACGTGCTCTAAAAAAGAAAGTCCACAGTAAAAACTAACTGTTTAACCAGGAACGGACCGAAACTCACTCGCCTAGTTTTGGAGAATACTGCTCTGTAAAACCAACATGTCAATTTGTGAAACTAAGTTAACAAGAAGATGGACGTTTTATTTACTGTTTCTATAAATAAACACTTTAAAAAGCTCTTTTTAAAAAAATTCTGTTTTTTTTTAAGTAGGCCGTGTTTTTATTGGAATAAAACATTTATTAGAAGTTCATAAATAATTAATTCAGTTCATCATTTAAACAGTAAATATACTGAAATATACTGAACGGTATGTGTGATGTGTTGGTGTTTCAGTAGCTGATGGTATAAGATGCTGATACTAGGCCACTTCAGTAAACAGGATACGCCACTGAATCATAAAACAAGTTAAAAATGATGATGGTCTGGACCTTGGCCTGAGGTAATCTCCTCTGACTGGACCTTACTGAACTCTAATTAAATACCCCTGCTGTAGAATGATCAGCACCTAAAATAAGCAAATAAGCATCAGAACCACAAAGCAAGAGTAGAAGGTCCTGATCCTGGTCAAGTACTTGTGCCGTGTCCCATCAGAAGAAATGATGACAACAGGGTGCGCTGTGGGAGAAAGACAAGTTGATAAAAGTAATCTGATGCTTTAAGCAATGTTCTGCTAGGAATTCCTGTGTCCATGCATTTATTTATATTAATATGACAAGTCTCACCAATAGAACGATTGTTGTGGACCTGGTACACCCCTTTATGGTAATGGTGTATGCCAGCACCCGGTCATGATGACCACACAGTTTATCAATGGTTTGAGGAGTTTGATGAAGAATTCAAGGTGTTTCTCTGGCCTCCAAATTCTCCAGATCTCAAGGCAGTCAGGCAAATGTGGGATGTGCCTTTAAGTTCAATCCTCAGTGGCTCCACTTCACAACCAACAGGACTGGCAGACACCATAGGGAACTTTTAGATGTTCTACAGAGTCCATGTTGGTGACACATGACCGACCAACTGTATATTTAGGCAGGTGGTGAAGCATTCTTCAGTGAACCTATGAACTCCATGAATGAAGTGTTTTAAAATACGTAGGTCATGGTCGCTATATAAGTACAATAACTTACCATAAAGGTAATACATTTCACAAATTCACCGGTTTGGCATGCTTTGGACATCAAATGTCTTTTTGTTCCTTTACTGGTCCAAAGGCTCTTTGTTTGAAACACAGAGGAACAAGCAGAGTACTGAGATGAAACTAGGTGAAGCTAATCTTTTAATAATCTTACGTCAGGTTTGTTTAATAGGATTTTCAGCATTTGCTTTCTCGTCACTTTCCTTGCTCTATTTACGCAAAACCCTACTTTACCTAAAAGCACTCAGGAAGGAACAAGAGAACCTAGAGGAGGAAAGAAATCAATTTCAGTTCGTGTATGTGTGTTTGTAAAAACGAGAAAATCCTCCATGAATGTGCAAGTAGTTACATCACCATTATTTTCAGCCTTTTATTCACATCGAGCCACATGGTGCATTTGAGTATTTTCTGTTCCCAGTCTTATTATGCTCGAGAAAGAAGTGCAAACAGGACGCAACTGCCCGAAATACATAAAACATGCGTAAAATTGAAGAAGAAAACATAAGCAAACCTCACCTTTGCTGCAGCTTATGGTTTGAAATGTTGCTTAAAGGACCATAAAAACATTACTGCTGTACAAAAACAATCTGGGTTTGGGTGATTACTAAGCTCTGTTGTTTGTTAGCAACTTTAGCCTTGCAGCTAAAATTAGACAACATCTGGGATGGAAAATTGTGTCAATTTGGTTGCTCGCTGAACCATTCCTGTAAGTTCTAAGGTTTTCTTAGGGGGCATGAAACCTACAGCAAATCCTATGTATATTCATGGCGCTGGAAGTTTCCTCAGCTCTTTGTTTCCTTCTTTTCTCTCCTGAACCACTTTCACAAGAGGCCATAGCTGGTTCTCTTGGACTGCACTGTTGGAATGATAAGTAGCTAGTCATGCTTCTTCCTTGACCTTGACAAATGAATCATTCTTTGAGTACTTTTCTTCCGGGGAAGCTAAAAGTTTTCAGAAATTTGCAAAAGTTAACCAGTATAAAACAAAGGGTTCATCCAACTTCAAGATGAAACAAGGCATGAATGAATTATTGCGGAAAAAAGTTTCCAGTGGACCTACCTAGGTATTTATTGACAGTGATTTGTTGTGGTTGCAAAGCATGAGCTTGGTTAATGAAAGAGGCCTCATAAAGGCTAGTCATAATAATATGAAACAATACACAGTTACATGAATTAGTTGTGGACAGTATGCCAGTTCATTCTTTACAGGAGTGGACTTTGCACTTGGGATAGTAGGCGGCCAACCCTACCAGCCAACAGCTCAGTGTAAATACAAATTAGATATAATATACATGTTGATGTTAAAGGGGACCTATTATGCTCATTTTCATTCATTACCTAAATCGCTTATCCTCCTGGGTCACTGCTGGAGCCCATCCCAGCACTCGTTAGGCAGAAGACAGGAAACACCCTGGACAGGCAACCATCACAGGGGACACACACAATCACCCTAGGGGCAATACAGAAGCTTGCCTGACTGCATGTCTCTGGACTGTGGAAGGAAACTGGAGCATCCTGAGGAAATACACACAGACTCATGCAATCCTCACACAGGTTACCCAGCCAGGGTATCCAACCCAGGATCTTGTTGCTGTGTCGTAATTGTATATTTAAAGAGATTTAATACCAGAATACACTGAAGCCCCCTTCTAAGCCCCACCTCCCAGTGTGCTCTGTTTGGTCAGCTCACTCACTCTGTTCTGATAATTCACGCACCAGAGCAGCACCCTGATACAATTTCCAACCCTTACTCCACTGTGGCTGTTCTAACTATGACATTGGTTCTGCTGTATCAAGTTAAACATGTTGGTAGACCAAATCCACCTTTACAAGCTAGACTGGAGCAGGACGTCATATGGAGTCAATTTTTATTTTTTTTTAGCTCTCTGTGCGTTGTGTAATAGCTTGCCAAGATTCCCAGCAGGCACACAATAAGAATGTTACAAGATGACATCAGCTTGTAACTGAGGGCAGCTGGGAAAAGTGGATTCCGTGGGAAAGAGTTTCTTCCTCTGGCATGTACTTTGGGCTTCATAACACTGCAGATCGTTTACATGCACAAAAAGTAAAAAAAAAAAACAGAACCACATATAATAGTTTTGTCAAAAACACGTGTACAATATAAAAATCAATGTCAATTGTGATTATAGTGATTGTTCTCAGTAATTTCAATGCAGCTTAAAAGAGAAAAGAAAGCAAATTGTTTGTTGCTACACTCCCAAAGCTAACTTCATCCTAATGTTCAAGAATCATCAGACTATTTAATTCTGGTATTAAAGCCTGGTATTGATCAGAATTGTTGATCCATATCAATTTGATATGTTTGAGTCCCAATCATGCATTCTTGCCCATGATAACATATCCAGATATCTTATAAATACTGTATCTGATTACCTGATAAAATGGTGAGAGTACCAAGTAACTATACCTAATTATCTCACTATAGGCACGGTGGTGTAGTGGTTAGCATTGTTGCCTCACATCAAGACGATCTGGGTTTAATTCCAGGTCTGGGCTGTTCTGAGTGGAGTTTTTGCTTGAGTGGGTTTCTTCTGGGTACTCTGGTTTCCTCCCACAGTCCAAACACATGCATGTTATGTTGCTCGGTCACTCAAAATTGCCTGTAGTTGTGGGTGTGACCTGTCCATGGTGCACCCCGCCTTCGGACTCCAGCACCCTGTGACTCCAACTTGTGGGATAAAGCAGAAGATAAAAGATGGATACAAATCTCAATATATTAGCAAAAATAAAATATTAGTTACAAGCATATGTCCATAAATACAAAAACATAAGTAAAATAATCTTATAATATGATGGTTTAGCTGAGCTTTTTTTCTGTAAACAATTGTGCCACTCCATTTCTGTCTTTTGCTTATAGGCAAATAATCTCTAACTCTGCCCCTGGTCCAGTGTACCGTACTTTCACAGGCATGAGTTTCACCAGAAGCCTTAAGCCCCGGTCACAGTGGACCACCGCCTCTGGATTTTCTCCATGGAGATGGTCAGTTTTACACTGGAATTCCACAAATGTGCAGACGGCATGCAGACTAACAAACTATGCTGTTGTTTTCGTGAATGGCTGAGCCAGATATGTGTCAGTCACATTTCAAATGAATATAAAAATGCAGCAGACTCTCGCTCACCTCCCCCTGTCTAGTCCACTGCTTCTGAAGTTGTCCACTTTTTTCAAGGCAGCAGACACAACAGAATTGGCAGTCCTTTGGGATTAGATTTAGCCTAACATGGACAACAGGCTGGTTGTCTCGATCTCCCGGATTGTGGACTGTGGACTGAAGGACTGGAATATTTTTCAGATTCCAACAATGCCTGACAGTCAGAGACTTAATTGAAAAATATATATTCTTAATATTCAATAATATCTTCTTAGGGACATCACTGAATAATACAATAGTGTAGAATAATAGTGTGTGTGTGTGTGAACAAATATTTGGCCAGACCGCCTACTACTACCATAAATCACAAATATTCTGAATATGAAAGTGTGTTTAGAAGCTTATGTGCCTCCAGAGGGGAAAATGATCTCAAACTCTCCACTGAAACTGACATTTTGGGAAAAAAAATACTGGGGTTAGTTTCCAAAACGCAAAATGAATCAAAATTAGATGGCAGCATTAGCATCCCTTTGAATTCTCACTCTACCATCTGACTGTCTGTCGCTGATGTTCGTGACGGTCCTTAGAAACAGGGCTCTGTTTAACAGGCTTTCCACAGATTTCCCATATTATTTGGTTAACATATAAATAGTCATTCACATTTGATGTAAAATACACCATTTTAGTTAAAACAATTGCATTGTTCAAAGGAATGGAGTGCAAATGGAAAGCGAATAGAGTGCGACTCGACAGGTTGTTACAGTGTCTCACAAGGTCAAGTGCATACCAATTAGATATCGGACAGTGGGGGTCAAAACTGTTCCGTCTAAATCTGGATCCCTATGTAATCCAAAGTACTCTCCATTTGTTATATTATCAAATCTATGGGCATGTGTCTGTAGCAAACCTGACACATGCAAAATCGTGGAAAAGAAATGTGACGTGACAAACACGAGTCAGTATAGCTGACTATGTAGACTATATAGATCCGAGTTCAGTTACGAATCAGTCATTATGCAATATGCAATATCCATTTCTATTATATGACTTATCTATTAGTGATACTATACTTTATACTCTACAATACTCTTATTACAATTAAACCATTCGTAAACCATTCGTTCGAAGTCCATAGTTAAATACTAAAATAACTATTCGAATACTAATAACTATTTCATTTCACTAAAGGAAGATGGAATTAAATGTAGACTAACCCTGCTTCACACTGGCAGTGATGCGATGCTACAAAGCGTATAGGTGTCACTGATTTCCATTGACAACCAGAGGTTTCTGGTAACAGGAGCCTCATAAACAAAGTAGATGGAGTCAAGAAACACAACAAAGTTAAGAAACTTGATGCAAATTAGGAGGGAAGCGATTTGGTAATTGCCAATAAGAATTAAGCAGTGTAGTATATTGTCACTGTCCAATAAAAAACATGTATATCCATTTTCGATTTTAGGTTTTCTACATCATTTCTACATCAATTTCATGATGAATGGACCAATAGAAGTGCTCCAAAACAGCTTGTAAAAAATTCTGGTTCCATTGACTTACATTGAAAGTAAAGTATGTTTTAGGTCTCTCCTGTAAAGTTACACTTTTTGAGATACTTGTTTTTCATTGGACAGTGACAATATACCTAATTTCTGCCACTGTGAATGCTGTGAACTAAAACTCAGAAACACCTACAGGCGATCGACGACTAGCTCCTGAGTCTGTGGCCTTTGAGCTGACCACTGGTTTTACTGATGCCAAGCAGATGGCATGGCAGTATGTCATACTCCACCGGCTAGTGGCTACACAACGTATACAAAATCAATTATACAAGCAAGCTGACCGCCAGTTTATTACCACTCCAGGTCCTGCGAAAAATAAAAACCTGGAGGCAAATCACTTCTCCAAAAATTCAGTCCCTGTGTAGTGCATCACTGTCTGTGCAGTCGATATGAGAAGAAAACTCTGTTTAGTCTTTGTAATTGCTGCTGTCTGTTTGAGACAAAAGTACCGCTGCCGGTCGTCCATCTGTGGTAGGAACGATAATCTAGTATCTGATTATTGCTACACTGCTTTGCCCTTATTCACATAAAGTTCAAACTTGCTCAACACACTTTGTATCTGTATCATTCACATTGCATCCTGCTGCGAGATATGGTAAGCTTACACTGAGTAAGAATTACCCCTGGCTGCTTTGTAGAGCCCAGCCACTGTTGGTGTGAACTCAGCGTAACAATTTAGTGAAATGCTGCTTTTATGTCTAAACAGCAGCACACAATGTTAAGGTTTTGTTCGTATTTGTCAGTGTATATAAAGATAAACATATTTATCTGTCACATTTCAATTGGTTGTTTACTACATCAAGGAACAAATGTTACACCAAGCATGTCATGACTGATTAACTGCAGCACAGTATGAATTTTAGAGACCACCCTTTACTTATTCGATTTGTAGTCAGAACATACACTACTTAGGTTTTAGGCACCTAAGCTGGATGTTAATAGCCTATATCTTATCAATAAGTGAATTTTCAATAGTAAAAACATCTAATATCATTAGAACAGATGTAAATAAGTATAAATACAATACAAAGTAGCTTAAATATCTTATTCCGAAAGAAGTAGATAATATCAAAGTATAGTACTAGATTTCTCCTAGACGCCCCAGACATTGTATGAATGTATTTAGTTTCTTCAGCAGCAATCTTGATTTAGTACAGAGCAGTCAAAGCAGGTATTAAAAACTGTAAATAAAACTGGGTTGTTTCCACAAGGAGAAGCTTGGAAAGGGTTAAATAAACACAGTGACGTATGTAAAAGCACTACTTGGTATATTAATACTGTATGAATATTTAAATAGTTTGGCTGAACAAATAAAAGATTTAAAAGAATAAAAGTTTACTGTTTCAGCAATATTTCTAATATGACTATCCACTTAGGCATGGAAAAATGAAGAAATGAAAAAGAGTTTTAAAAAATGACTGAAAGATGTAGATAAAAAAATGTGAGAAGACAACTTAACGCTGTGGGTCTGAAAGGATGTGTGGCTGTCAAGAAGCCATTGCTGAGAACAGGAAAGAAAATTTGCACATCAAAGAAGCTGTTGGTGTTCTATAGAACAATCGGTTGACCCTCAGCACTGAATGTGCTGGGACTACTTCAAATGTGGGGAGCAGGAAACCAATTTGCTAAACTTTGCTTATATAAAGGATTTATCTATTTTTCTGCTTATGAACACATGATTTTTTTCCTTCATATTTATAAGTACAATACATTATATATAAAACAATATTAGAACATTTAAAGTATATTGAATAGCAAAGAAAACTGTATATATATAGTACTCCGGTTTCCTCCCACAGTCCAAACACATGCATATTAGATTGATTGGTCTAAATTGCCTGTAGGTCTGCGTGTGTTGGCCATGCAATAGACTGGCGACCTGTTCATGGTGTACCCAGTCTTCACCCGATGACCCTGGGATTTGCTCCAGCCCCAAGGTGACCCTGACTAGTGGGATAAAACAGAAGATAATGGATGTAGATACCAATATTAAAATGGAGCTTGGTTCTAACTTAGAGTAGTCAGTGTATAGCAGTATAGATTTACTGCCTTCTGTCTTCTGAAAATAACTCAACGCACAGACATTAATGTCCAAATCGCTGGCAACATGTCCTAATTAAGCCCATAGTGTCAATATGTTTTGTGTGACCACTATTTTTATCTAGCACTGCCTATCTAGCATAGGTTGCTACATGAACCTCTTCCACTCCTCCATGATGACCTCACGGAGCTAGGCACCTTGCACTCCTCCACCTTCCGCTTGAGGATGCCCCACATGGGCTCAATGTGGTTTAGGTCTGGAGACATGCTTGGGGTCCATCACCTTTACTTTCAGCTTCCTCAGCAGGCAGTTGTCATCTTAGAGGTGTGTTTAGGGTCATTATCATGTTGGAAAACTGCCATGTGGCCCACTTTCCGAAGGAAGGGCATCGTGCTATGTTTCAGAATGTCACAGTACATGTTGTTTTCCTCAATGAACCACAGCTCCTCAGTGCCGGCAGCACTCATGCATCGCCATGCTTGACTGTAGGCAAGACACAGTTATCTTGGTACTCCTCACCAGGGTGCCACCACACATGCTGGACACCATCTGAACCAGACAAGTTTATCTTGGGCTTGTCAAACCACAGGACACGGTTCCAGTAATCCATGCTCTTGGACTGCTTGTCTTTAGCAAACTGTTTTCGGGTTTTCTTGTGCGTCAGCTTCAGAAGAGGCTTCCTTCTGGGATGAAAGCCATGCAGACCAAGTTAATGCAGTGTGTGGTGTATGATCTGAGCACCGACAGGCTCACTTCTTTAACCTTTGCAGCAATGCTGACAGCACTCATGTGTCTCTTTTTTAAAGCCAACCTCTGGATATTGCACAGAACACATGTACTTAACTTCTTTGATCAACCCTGGCGAGGCATGTTCTAAGTGGAACCCATCCCCAAACCACTGCATGACCTTGGCTGCTGTGTTGTAGCTCAGTTTCATGCTGTTAGCAATCTTTTTATAGCCTAGGCCATCTGTGTGGAGAGCAAAAATTCTATTTCTCACATCCTTTGCCATGAGCTGCCATGTTAAATATCAAGTGGCCAGTATGAGATAATTGTATATTTTTATAATTGCATAATTGTATTACTGTATATGTAAATAAAGTACTTAGTAGTGGACTGGCAAATTCTTAAATTAACTTAATAATTTAAAATAAAAGTTTCCACTCTTTTCTTTTCTTCTTCTAGCAGCACGTCGGCTCCGTACTGTCAATATAATCTTGACATATAATATATAATAATATATAATAATATATATTATTATAATATATATATATATATATATATAATATAATAATATTTTAATGTCCGACACTTTACAGACTCTCATATCATTCCCGAAGCACCAGCTGCTGCTAAAAAACAAAAAAGACATAAAATAATAATGAAGATCTGGGTATGATTTCAGCTCATGGATCTCGAAGGATATTATTAGCCGAGCATCAGGGACTTGAGCGGTTAAACTTAAACTAATAAACTGACAGATATCAGGTTTAATATTATAAAATGCAGAAAGTCTGTGAGGTTCAGCTGTTTTAAACGAATCACAAAAACACTTAAACTTAATCAGATATCTTAAGATCAAAGAGTTACACTAGTTTACATCCTCCTACATTTTTTTCTTTTTTAACATCTCTGCAATTTTCGGTTTCTATGATTGAAGTGAAATGTATGGTCTGATCTTTTACCGTCCCTGATTCTCAGGTTTTCAGTATCAGAACTCTTGATGGTACTAATGGGGTGCTAATCTCGGGAAATGTAGCCGTAAGCATTCTTCTGTCCAATCAGAAGTCTCTTCTCCTGCTCCTGTTCATGGGCTGAACACTATTGGCGGATGGCACCTGCAACGGTGTCCTCTGTAGCGGTAGTGCTAGCTTCGGCTTCTGTCGTGACTCAGCAAACTTGCTAGAGGTGGTAGCCTAGCGCTAGCTAACTGTTTCCCCAGCTAGCGTCACCACAGCGGGCGGAAATGGGTATACAGTTAAGCCCGCCCACTTAGAGGGAAGATATGATTGGTCAGTTTTACTGTCATTTGAAATTGGTATCACGTTGTATTATAACTGCCTGGCTCCCTCTCTACATGAACAGCAGGACCACCAATCACCAACATTCTACGGAGGCATCACAGTCCTTATAGGGGGAGACACAGGCTCACAGGCTTCCACTTAATCCCTCACATTCCAACACAGACTGAATAGACACGTTTGAAATATTTTTCTGCTGATATTTTTATAATTGTTTAGATGGTATTTGTGAAACTGTAAGTAGATAAAATAAAATTATATATATATATATATATATATATATATATATATATATATATATATATATATATATATATATATATATATATGTGTGTGTGTGTGTTTGTGTGTGTGTGTGTGTGAGTGTGTGTGTGTGTGTGTGTGTGTGTGTGTGTGTGTGTGTGTGAAAAATATTTTAGGTCCTCTGGCATAGGGCGTAGAGGGCTATGACAGCTCCCCACCGCATAAAAGCTGTATAACAGTGTTAGTTCTGTATGTGTGGTGGAACAGAAAAGAGTGTTGGACAAAGAGTTGTCAATTAAGCCGCTCATTAGCCACGCCCACACAGTTCTTGGTCTAATCAGCGTTTTTTAAGCTGCGCTTTATCATCTTTATGGCTTATATTTTCTATTTAGGCTTTGCTGGACTCAATTTTAGTATCATATTACCTTCTTCTGTACATTTTACTCTGTTTCCTGGAGCTTTAAAGCTGCAAATATACGGCATGCAAAACATTTTTGTTGTCGAAATTATTTGTATGTCTGTTAAGACATGAGCACAAGATAAGCCATGCTGGTTAATAATTGCAGGACTCAAGCAGGGAGGGGAATGTAATGTAATAAATCTCTCTCTCAGTCTCGCTCACACTCCGGCTTCCTCAGCTGGCTGCATGCAAGCCTATGAAATCAGTATGTGACCTTCTGCACACCACTAAAGCCTTACTAAGTAAAATAAGCCTTTTTAAAATCCACAGCACACACACTGAATCCACTGCTGTTAAAGCTTGTCTGGTTGTCCAGTTTTGAACAGTACAACTTCTCCTGGACAAAAGAAAAGAAAACATCATTAAGTTGATAATGTGTTTTTATCTGTTTCACTTGATGTTCTGTACAAGACCTAATGGATTGGTGTGTTCTTGTGCCTGCAGCTGAGGGTTGTGATATCACTTATTTTATCATCACTGTTAAAACAGTTGAAGTTAAAGGGGATTTATATTTTGGGATTAAGAAGCCATGGCTGTACTAATAGGAACTAGACAACTGAAGAGTTCAATGCCTCTGAATACATACATATATATATATATATATATATATATATATATATATATATATATATATATATATATATATATATATATATATATATATATATATGCTATTTTTAATAATACAGTTCATTTAACATGATAATACGAAATGGCTATTATTGCTAATTCAGCACAAGACCCAAGAGACCCAGGAGACCCACAAGACCCACAAGAGTCAAGACCCAGACTTGGCAATAGTTCAAGTTATGACTAAGAATTTGTTGTATTTGAGTCTGAATCAAGACCATGACTTTGCAGCAGTTGAGTCTGAGTCAAGACTATGACTTTGTAGTGGTTAACACCAAGACCAAGACTAGTCTAGTTTGAGTCAAGACCAAGACTTTGCAGTAGTTGAGTCCAAGACAAGACCAAGACTTTGTAGTAGTCGAGTCCAAGTCAAGACCAAGACTTTGTAGTAGTTAAGTCTGAGTCAGGAGCAAGACTTTGTAGTAGTCAAGTCCAAGTCAGGAGCAAGACTTTGTAGTGGACAAGTCCAGGTCAAGACAAAACCTTTGTTGTTTTTGAGTCAAAACCAGAAACACTTGTGTTGTAGACATTGTAACTCCTGGTTCCAAATACATCTAAATCTGTAGGTTTACAAGAACCACTTCAAATCAAACCACTCTGAATGATCAAGATCATTCTAACCTAAGAGGAAATGTTTATTTCTCAAATGTTGCTTTTTGATGGCGTGATGGCAGAAAGCTAAGAAGGTTCTTAGTGGTTTACATTGATATTCCTGTATTTAATTCATCTGAGAATAAACATGAGCCTTATTATTGGGGTAAATCTGAGCACAATGTGTAACTTTAATACTACATAGATATTAAGGATATCTTTTAATTTACATTACAGAATGGAAAAAAAACATTACCTCTAAATATCTACCTCATCAATGTCTATTAGTGCATGCCATTAATCAATGCTCATTAGGCTGGTAGAGGGTCTTATTACTATTTCTGAAGAGTTTGGACTTCACTAACCACTGTTAGACAAAGAGAGAGACCATTGTTACCTTTCTCAGGAGTGATCATCCAACAAAAATGATTGCAAGAGTAAACAATCCCATTATCTATGAATTCCAGGCCCCTCGTACTCTGGCTAATGTTTGTGTTCATGAGTCTAAAACACATTCATTCAAGAAAACCCACCAACATGACCGGGCTTGAAGCAGATCTATAAGGAGAAATGGGCCAATATCACCCCAAGACAATGTGCAGGACTGATCAACAGCTATAGAAAAGATTTGGTTAGAGTCATTGCTGTTTAAGGAAGTCACACCATTGCCGGAAAGCAAAGGTTCACATACTTTTGCCAACAAAGACATTGTTAGTTTAATGAATTGTATTTATAGAAAATGAAGTCTGCATGCTCTTCTTTACTCTTGAGACGAGTGTGCCATTACACAGCAGAGTTAAGGTGATTTCTTGCTGTCTTGCACATGTAAACACTGTGTACTGGGTCAGTCATTTTGAGGAAGTAGGGTGCGTTTATCTTGGCCTGGTATTTGTATTGCAGCACTCCGTGGTGATGACTGGAAGAGTGTCTTGTCACTGCATGGCCAGTTGGAGAGAACAGGGCTAATGCGTGTCACATCGATGATTCTCGGCCTACACGAAAGGCACGAATAGGGTCAGCCTCTTACGCTGTCATAGCCCTGGTACACTGCAAACTGACAGCTTCTGGGTCAAACCTAATATGAAGACCCAGTGCTCTATTTTTCTTTTGATGTTTTTTTTTCAGATTGTTTATTGATGTTTTTCTGTTGTAAACCATGTAAGTAGTTATTTTCTTCCAATTGCCTGAATTCAGAATCAGAAACCTTTATCGTTTATTTCAATTAAATGAAATTGCATTGTTTCTTTTTGGCACTGGCATATAACGCACTATATTGCACCCAACAAGATATCAGAGAAGTATAATAATAAATTTAAAAAATAAATTTAAGTTAGCATCTTTGTCAAGCAACAAACATGCTTTACAGCAATAACAAAATACATAATTCATTAAAAACAAAAAACCCACAACACACACACACACACTCACATGTTCCCCTAGTTAGCATGGGAGGAAACTCCCCAGACCAGGATGTACAGTAATGTACCTGGCCCTGAAAGCATTCTTAGCCACTGGGGAAGGTCCCTCTCAGCCCAGGAGGCTTGAACTATGATACAGTGTTGCAAAGGCAGCTGGCCCACAAAGCCTCCCAGCCCAAAAAGAGTCATTAACTATGGGCCAAAGATCCTTTCAGTCCAGGAGGCCACAGAGCTCTGATGTAGCATCACTTAAGCAGCCAGTCCATGAAGCCTCGTAGCCGACAACAAATCCTTAGCTGTAGGGTAAAGTCGCTCTCAGGCTCTCTCAGCCTCTAAGGCTTCATAGCAGTAGTGCAGCATCATTCAGGCAGTTGGCCAATAAAGCCCTGCAGCCTGGAAACAGTTCTTAGCCCCTGTTGCAGTTTCCTATCTGCCTAGGAAGTCTCATGGCTTTGGTGTACCCCATTCAGGTGGTTGGCCTCAACCACTCAGGAAGCCTCATAGCCCTTAACTGACAGGGGAAGATCTTGCTTAGATTGGGAGGCCTCATGTGTATGGAATGCTCACAGTCTGGAAACAATCCTTAATTTCTGAAGATGGCACCTTTCAGTCTAGGAGGACCCATAGCTGTGGTGTAGCACTACTCAGGCAGCCAGGCCGAAGCCTTAAAGCTACAATGAAGAGTGGATGGAGAGGTTGGGTTGGAAAGTATTGAAGCTCGGAAGCCCAGAAAGATATGCTATAGCATTGCTTTTTTACACTTTAACATTTTTAAAATGCTCTTTTGGGCAAAAAAATATTACTTTATTAAAGATTTGAGTGGGTGGGTATGCATATCTGGAATGAACAGCTTTGAAGGTTTTTGACAGACTCAGTATGGCACAGAAGGCAGTATGACATAAGGCCTGCATACATGTACAGGCAAAAACACCTGTTACGGAGCTTGTGTAATTAACTTTTTAAACTCTTTAAACTCTCTAAGCTTATTATTCAGTTAATAACCTTAAGACCATCAGTAACAACTATGAAACTAATATATAAGCCATGTAGTTGTAAAAGTAAGCGATTGCATGGACAAACACATAGGCACTTTAAAAAGTCATTCCACCAATTTCTATCAATCATTAATATGCAAATAATGTTATTCAGAGCGGTTTGAACAAGAGTTCTTTTAAACAATAATTGGAATTGAAAAAAAATAATGTAGCATTTTATATCACATCACTCTGACATCACATGCACTTGAGCATATAATATATATATTTATTTGAAACAGGAAGCTTATTTGTTGTATTTTAAGTATTCAAGCATTACTAATATACAAAGTAGTGGTTTTACATATGTTGGTGTGTTTATTTAACCCTTTCCAAGCTTCTCCTTGTGGAAACAACCCAGTATTATTTACAGTTATTATCTAATACCTGTTTTGACTGCTCAGTACTTCATTAAGCTAAATCAAGATTGCTGCTGAAGGAACTGAATACATTCATACAATGTCTGGGACGTCCAGGAGAAATCTGGAACTACTCTTTGTTCTTCACACTGGAGCTCAAGACTTCTTTTACAATATTTTTACAATTCATGTTACTTTGAATTGTATTTATAATTATTTACCAATGATGACTGTTCTAATGATGACTGTTCTGGTGTTTTTACTAATGAACATAAACTTATTATCACTTATTATTATCAGCTTAAGACTTTTGCACAGAAGTGTATGTTGAAATTTTTGAGACGACTCAATTCACATGCATAGGCATGTGCCAAATCCCTAGCAAATAGTCACCAGTCAGAGGCGTCGGAGTTGCAGAGCATGTCCTTTCACCAGCAGATCAGGAATTTGCTCGACCGAGTTTTCACACAGATGGCTGTGTAAAAAAGGTGGATCTCACCCCCCGCTGATACTGTCAGATGCAGTTTATTTTTAGACACGTGATGGCAGTTTGCCAACTCTTGGGAAACTAATCTCACTGATATTTATCTCACGCAGCAGTTCAAGATCTCTCAACCAAATTAAACGTGATTAAATGTGTGTGGGTGTTTTTGTTACCCCATTGTAAGCTAATTTGGTTCAACTTGTAGGCTGACGGTCCTCTTGATGAGGTAAGCAGGGTGATGTCAGGCAAAACACAAATCAAAATTGACCCCTTTTTTTTTTACCTTGTCAGTTCATGTCACTTGTCATATTAATCTTATTTACAAAACGACCTATGCCTCATAATATTTGACTGAAGCACAGTGACTGTAAGCTGTAATAACACTTACTGTAACACCACCAACAAATTACTCTGATCTAAGCTTTTCTAAAACACGGTCCACTGCCTCAGTTTAGTTTCAAAGACACACTGAATACAAAATTATTCATTTGTGTTGTTATTTTATATCAATTTTTAAATAAAAATATTCCTATGTTTAGGTTTATGTATCAAAACTATTTTGGGAAAGAATACTAAATATTTCAACCAAAGAAAACATTTAAACATAGTTTGTATGTTAACAGCATAAACAACTGTTTTTATATTACCAATAGAATGTAGTTTCAAGTTCAAGTCTTAAGTTTATTTGTCATTTGCACATCATGTCAGGACATAACATGCATTAAAATGCTTGGGGTGAGGCTCAGATAAATGCTTGGGGTGAGGCTCAGCTGGGCAGCAATATATATGTAGAAAACAAGTTCAATGCCTCAATAGACAATATTGAAGTAAAACATAAACTAGAATATATACATTTAGTAATAACTGAAATATATAAAGGAATATACAAAACATACACAAGATATATGGATAAGATATATAGGACATATGTAGAAACTTTTGCATAGGCAGGTTATCAAAGAAGATATATCTATAGCCTCATTACATTAAAGATAATTCACATGGTTGGAAAATCAGCAAACAAATAGCTATAAATCCAGCCAGTTTTACTAGAGCTAAACCATGACTATTACAACTGAGCCTTCAGTTGAGGCCTTAAATGTTAAAGCATAAAAAAATTAACCCAGTTTAATGATAACACAACATTTGCTAGTCTCCCTATACGATTTTAGTATTTTGTTAGTGCTAACATGTAGTATTGTAGTACTTTGAGAGCTTAAATACAAACGTGATTTAATAAAAATGAACTAGATGTAATGATTGAGGAGACTGGAGAGGCAGATACACGTACAGGGGAGTTTTAATGAAGTCCACAGTGAAAACAACAGCACTACTGACAAACGGAACACTAGTACAAGAGAAAAGAAAAATAACAAACGAGCTGTCCTATGATTCACCTGGAGATGCGGATGAATTCAAAGTGGAGGAAAAAAACTGTGAAAAGCTGAACGTCGGCTGTGTGTACGCAGCTACGGCTAGTGAGCTGCCGCTACAGAAGTTAGCGCTGCTACTGAGGTAAACAATGATTACATTCCTCCCATTTCGTCTTCTCCGAGCTACAGCTCGACACTATCTGTTACATATTCAGACAAAAACACAGATCAGTGTCACAAAAAGCATTTAAATCTGTCAGTAAATGGAGCTTTTAAATGAATAGCAGGCCTTTATGGTGGTGGTCTGACATCTTGCATCACAGGACGCTAGCAATATGGTGAACGTAGTACATCCGAGATTGTTTGGCTACTAAAACTCACCTACTGAAATTGCCTACTAGTCTGCTGCTCAAGCAGTACGTACAGGCCCTAATCTAGTAGGCGATTTCAGACGCACCTCTAGTATCCACACAATCTTAGATGTACTACATCCGCCATCTTACCAGCGTCCTGTGACGCAAGATGTCAGACCACCACCGTAAAAGTCCTGCTAATCATTTAAAAGCCCCGTTTACTGACAGATTTAGATACTTTTTGTGACACGGACAGAACCTGTACTCTCACTGTGTCTAGCTGTGGCTCCAAGATGGAGGAAACTTTCACCATTTTTTTTCTCCGCTTTGAATTGGATAGCACAGTGTGCTGCAATCACATACATATAAATGGCTGCCGATTCAGGAGGTCATCCGGCTACCGTTCACCTAATACTCAATGCCTACTAAGTACTTGGAAATACTAGCCACGCTCGCCTTCTGATTTCGCCTACTGAGTAGTAGGCAAGTAGGACACACCCACAGAGAGGAGAGAACAGACAGGGCATGACACTAAACAGTGCAGACATACAGGTTTTAATTTAATTCTCTGTGGCCAATAAGACTATTCGCAGTAAACAGGTTTTCTTTAAGGATAATAAAATAATACTCTCAACAGCTGATTCTTAACTTACAGCCTTTTTTGGTCAATTCCTGCAAAAAAGCTACTGCACTGACAGAAGAGTTTAGATTTAGAGCTTTTTTTTGTTTTGTACTATAGTTTCCTACAGCTTGAAAAACAAACCAGCAAATGCCTCATGACTGTGCTTGGCTGTAAAAAAGTGCAAAAGTGACACAGCATGACCAGCAAAGTGTATTTACTAGAAATATAACAAGACATATGCATTGCAGGAAGATTTTACCACCCCAGTAAATAGAAACGGTGAAGAGAAGGGTCCCTGTGAACGTGCTGGTAATGGATACAGATGAATTAGTGCTCCAGAGCCCAGAAACTACTCCAACCTAAATCCGCTCCCTTGTGATGGCCATATTTCACTGGTCTAAGTAGCACGGCCTGTACTTGGCTGTACTGACATCACAAAACACCACAGAATTCCCCCAGGTGTGTCTTTTTACCAACCTATTCAAACTTGTTTTTTTTTTCTCTGAACGTAAGACTGAAGTCATTCATGATAAACTCAAGTCCATGCCAGAACTGAGAAGTAATCAAAATCCCTCAGGGATCAAAAGAGCGCCGTTGTTCTTGTGCCTGAGCCTGATGAGTCTGTTTGGACTGTGACTCAGTAGTAAGACATGCCAACTTTTCTCCAAAGGATAGAAAACACTCATGCTGGTATCACAAACAGTAATAATTCCTACAGTAGTGTGCAAAAGTCAGAGACCACCTTACATGCCTTTAATTTCCAGTCAAAACACAAGTTAATAGCCACAATCGTTTTGCAGCATCAGGAAAAAGAAGTAGAAAACTATTACTACTCAGACTCTTCAACAACAATGATATGTAGC